>MPDP01000002.1:0-600000 GCA_030869315.1 Colletotrichum cuscutae
GGGGGGTTGCAAAGAGCAACGCCCGCACAACTGTGCCCCTTACCCTTCTCTCTTTTCCTCGTTTCCCCAATCTGCCGTCATGTCGAAGGAACCGACCCTCCATGAGACCTTTCTCCAATGCCGTGATAGGCGGTCCACGAGGAGACGAGGGGAAGACAGCCTTCGCTTTCCGCCAGACCACCGACTCCGCCATTCCTCCCCCCCCCCCCCCCCCCCCCCCCCCCCCCCCCCCCCCCCCCCCCCCCCCCCCCCCCCCCCTTCCCCCCCCCCCCCCCTTCCCCCCCCCCCCCCCCCCCCCCCCCCCCCCCCCCCCCCCCCCCCCCCCCCCCTTGCCCAACCGCCTACACGCGCGCCTCTGGACATATTCTCCTGTTTTTCTGTCATATTACTTGACACCAGCCACCCTTGTCATGGCGTTGAGCTAATCTTATACTCCCTGCAGGGTATCCTGCAACTGCACTTTCAATTCAAAAAGGTAAGGAACAAGTCCCACTCCCACGTTTGATTCTGTCTGATTGCAACCATACTGACATGATGCCCCCCCTCCGCAGATCTACTACCGGAAGTAATTGCCCCCAGAATCGGGCTGGGGTTGGAAAGGAGGCTCGCTCGTATTGTCACGATGCATCTACGATGTCACGATGTGACAGAATCAACCGGGTGGGCGGATACATTGGGACAACGTTTGGTGTTGGGAGGTTGTTTTGTTTTTGGCCTGGCCATAAGTCAGGACAGATCTGTATCTGCTATCCATCTCCAGATCCCGTCCGCCTCATCTTCTTCTCCCGCTCGCTCGCTCGCCGGCCGCTCTCACTTTCGCTGGTACCACGTACATTCTCTCCTCTTTTTCTTCTCCTCCACCGTTCGGATCATACACCCGCCGACGACCGCAACAGACCGCCGCTGGCCGCGGGCCGACCTCCTGGGAAGACAAGAGAATGACGCACAATCACACATGCGACCATAGCTCTCGTCTGCAACTAATCAATTACCTCCTTTCCATCTTCTCGTGCAACTGTTGATAGTTGGTACCAGGACACCAAGGCATCAAGGCACCGGACGGGGCGCCAGGGCAACCCTTTTCGGACTGTTACTGTACCTTTACTTGGAATAGCTGCCTGGCCCCCACGACGCTAAGTGCTGCCGGCCCCGGACGACTGACATGATTCTAAGCAGACTTGTATGAAGCTATCCTGACCAGAGTCCGAGTACAATGGCTGCAGCTACTTGCTGATCTCCACGCCACCGCAGACGAATCCACCCACCACCCTGCCACGCCTACCCTCTCATCTCTGGGCTGGCGATCCAACCCCCTTCACCGACTTGGCCGTTGGGCGTTGTCGGTGGGAAGACGGGGTACTATGACGAGCAGCAGAGTCCCTGGGTACTACTGACCTGGAACGATCGGTCTTCCCCGTGATGCACAGATGTAGAGAGGCAAAGAAACCCGAAACACCACTCTTGAGCAAGCGGCCACATTTCGGCATAGGCGGGATTGAATCTCCACCTTGACTACATGATTTCCCTGCTCTAAATCCGTGTCGACAACGTTGAGTGTTAGGGAGCACCATAAACTTTCTAGAATCCGAAAATGATCTACATGCCCGCGGGCTGGCATCAAGAGACCGATCATCCGCCTGCCTTGCAACTCTCCTACACTGGTACAAGCCAGGACTTTGAGGCAGCGCTCGTGGAGACGGCAGCGAGTGATTGGTCTTCTCGCCAAAGTCGATGCATGCGTCCGGTGTACCTGCTGCTGGTCTCCGAAGAGCTGTTGTTCTGCCCCAGATGCCTCCTTTCTCAGCTCGATAATTGACTGGCCGGTTGTCAAAGCTGGCTGGCGGGCCTCACTCCAACCATGAGAATGACAGGCGTACATGGTCTGTACATCTCATGTCGAGCTGTACCTGTTACAATATGCCCCGCCACGACCTGCTACCCACATGGGCCTGGTTGTGGATGTGTGCAACAACCTCTCTTTCTCTCGCGTCTCCGCTCTCTCGCGATCTCGCCTGGTGTCTAGGTAGCCTCAGGCTTAGAGCATATACCATGCCAGTATCCTGCCGTTGACCTCCCACACTCCCCCCTCTCCATCCGCCATCCCGTACAGGGCGATGGACCTGGACTGTCATGGCCGCCATGGCCGTCCCGTGCGGTCACTGGGGCAGAGTTCCGCTCCTGCTATCAAACCATGGTTGCACGCAGACGACCTGGATCATGGGTCGACGGCTCTTAACGAATGGGCACCAGGTCGGTGGCGTTGTTAGTTCCAACGGCTTTTGCTCTACCTTCGGGGTAGAGACCACATGGAGACGAGGGAGGAGGAGAGAAAGGTAATCCGAAGAAAGAAACGCCCTTGGAGGCTCCCCGTACCGCCCAGTCCAGCCCCGGCCGTCTTCTACTCCTCACACCTTTTCTTTGGCAACAGGGCGTCCGTTCAGTTCAGAGTTAGTAACCTGATCCCTTCATGAGGATGCATAAGGGGATGCCATTTCCGACATTCCTTCAATCAGTATTCCAGAATAGAAATTCCATGATCCCGGTCGACTATACTCTTGCACTTGCCCCGGACGGAGCTGATGGCAGAAGCCACATCCAAGCCTCCATCTGTTTCCGTTTGCGTCCGGTCTTGGAGAATAGAGGCTGCAACGGATCTGTGCATGCAGCAGAGAGGTTGCCGCAGACGTGGATGGGGACCTCTATCTAGTTGACACACGCACATAGGCAAAGACAGAGAGGGAAACGCAGGCGGCAGAGAGAGAGTAAAGGACACTGGAGGGCGCGCAGACCAGCAATCGCGCATACAGAAGAGCTTCAGACAGACGCATATACGCACACAAGCATATACACAACAAGCAGACACACACACACACACACACACACACACACACACACACACACACACATACACGCACACGCACACACACACACACACATGGCGCCGCCGCGGCAGCGGGAAGACAACGCTAAAACAAGAGCCAAGCAATGAGCTGGCACATGTTGCCCTCTCTCTCATTCTCACTCACTCTCTTCCTCTCTCTCTCTCTCTCTCTCTCTTCCTCTCCCGATATCCACATGGCCAATGTTACGCTAACACCCCCTACAACCCATGTCAGTTCTATCGACA
Organism: Colletotrichum cuscutae; assembly: GCA_030869315.1. Classification (NCBI taxonomy): domain Eukaryota; kingdom Fungi; phylum Ascomycota; class Sordariomycetes; order Glomerellales; family Glomerellaceae; genus Colletotrichum; species Colletotrichum cuscutae. Next base: position 3,128 of record MPDP01000002.1, read on the forward strand.
GTCCACACACCCCCCCATCTTGCAATCTTACCCCGGTCCTGCGCCTCTCTGGCTGGCTCATCCCAGATCCTGTACGTATCTTCTTGTACGTACTCAAGAAGACCAAATTGGGCGACATACGTCTGTCTGTTCCTTGCACTACGCTCTACTACCAACATGGGAACATCTGGAAGATAGGACAGGCCTCTCTCTCTCTCTCTCTCTTGATAAATCACAACGGGGTCAACCCCTTGCTGGAGGCACCTTGAATAGCCATCTGTGCTTCTTTTGGTCTTGAACCAACATCGTTGAAGTCGCCTCATTAATAACCTCTCGTGTCTCCTCTCACTTTCTCGAGACGCCTTCCTGAGACGGTCTTTCATTCGATATCAAGCTCAACATCGTTAACCTGTTGTCTCACCTCGACCATTGTTAAACTTCGACTCCTCCTCTCCCCCACCCTTCCTTCATCCTTACAACATCATCTTCAAGTGGTGTCTGACATCTTCATCTATCCCTCGTTTTGAAACCTCTTTCCGCGCAAACTTCTTCCCAACTTGTTTCAGACAGCGTTACCTGATTCTCTTCCCCTTCCTCCACACAGTCATACTGTTCACCGCATCATGACGGCAAAGAACTCACCTCAACACAACATGGGCGCTACCCTGGCCCATCAACAGCAGAGCAATAGCACACAGTCTTCAACCGCCTTGGCCATCAAGACGGACATGGTGGAAACATACAACACCATGGCCCCTGAACAGCAACCACAACAACAACAACTTCAGCAACGATCTTTCACCGTCCAAGATCCTCAACCATACTACACACAGCTCACTGCCATCAGCCAGCATCAATATCCGTCGCCAGTCATGAACCACACTACCTGGTCCTCGCCAAAGTCCATGTCTACAGATGAATTTGACAACTACTCATACCGCGGCCAGACCGTTCAGTCGGCATACAACCCAGCTTCTCTCTCACCGAGAAGCTGGCCCTCGTCAACCCAGACGCCCCCACCGGTGCAAGCCTCGCAGTACGAGTTGCCCATTCGTTCTCAGGAACCAGCCTTTGGGCTTGCCAACGACCACTTGACAATGTCGCCAGAGACTCTACGCGGAACAGATCTAAACGTCTCCCTTCACTACAGTAACAGCGGCTATCCCCACGGCTTTGAGCAGCGCCATTTCGATCCCGAGCCCTTGCAGCGAACTCTGGAGAGCGATAGAGTTCACTACGCATCTTCGCCGGGTACCGACGCTCCTGGGTCACCCTACGGCGGCTCTCCCACCTCGTTCCAAGTTGGCGACTTGCCCGATGGCATCCAGAATCTCGGTAGCCAGAGTCCCTCTACCAAGGCCAACCCCCAGCCAGATGCTGCCAACAACAACGGCGAGGGTCCGCCTTACGCCAAACTCATCCACAGAGCCCTCAAGAACGCACCAGACCACTCCATGACTTTGCAGGAGCTCTACAAGTGGTTCAGAGACAACACCAACAAGCCTCAGAGGACCGAGAAGAACGGATGGCAGAACAGCATCCGTCACAACCTCAGCATGAACGACGTAAGTATCTTTGCCTGTTCGCTCGCCCCACGTCACTCCAGTAGGATCATTATCCTGCCCAAGAAGGCCCCATGCATATTATGCTTGAACTCCAACCCCCTGGCTAGTGAAGCATTTGCATCTTGCATAAGCCTAACCGACGAGCCCCTCTTTGTCCCCTACCGTAGCACAATGACCCTGTTCGCTAACACGAGGACTCCCATCTAGGCTTTCCAGAGAAGAGAGAAGGAGATTTTTACGCAACCAGACGGCCACACCTCTAACGAGAAGCGCGTGTCTGAGTGGTACCTCAACCCCAAGTACCTCGATGACATTCTGCCGACCACGCACTTCCGCGATGGCAACCGTGGCGGCACCTCTCGCAGCCTCCTCGGTCGCCGTGCCTGCAACGCCGCCGCCGCCAACGCCAACGCACTCGGCGGCGGTCCCATGGGCATGGGAAGACGCAACAGCCCTCCCCGCTCTTCCACCATCACGCACTACCCGAACCCCGACTATCCCAACCGATCCATGCCCGGCCGCGCCATGTCTGGACGCCGAGGAGGCCGCGCCACGACAAACTCCCGCAACGCACGGCGCCAGCGATCCCAGACCGGGTCCATGAGCCCCGTCATGGCCTCGCAGCATCACCACCAGCACCATCACCATCAGCAGCAGCTTCCTCCTCACATGCAGATTCACGAGGAGATGATGAGACGGAGTCAGGTGGCCAACGAGCAGTGCTTCCAGCAACAGCAGCAGCGCGAAATTCAAGCTCGCGGCGGTCCTCTCAACCTCAGCCCCATTTCTCCTACCGGAACCGTCATCGTTGGCAGCACGCCTGGCGGCGGCAACATCACGACTCCTACCAGTGCTCCGGATCCCTTCATGGCCGCGGCCCAGCCCTACCAGTTCCAGGGCTATGCCATGGCTGATGTTTCTGGAGTGTACAGCCCTTCGACACCCGCCGGCGGTGCCATCTATGGATGGGGCTCCAACGCCCAGTTGTGAGCGGTGTCGGCACATCACATCTCATGATTGGAGACGGGTTGGTGCGGCTGGGTTGGTGTGGCTCCTGTGGTGTGAGTGCTTCGTCTCTGGGGTGGTCTGTAACTCTTTTCCTTCCTCTATCTATTTTTTTCACAACGGCGTTTACCGGGGGTAACGATTGTTTCCCCCTCCCCTCTACCAGAAGCGTAGATCGAGTTGGGTTGGTCATGGGTGGGTGGCTTTCTTTCTCGCTTTTCCGCCTTTTAGGGCGATGATGTATTATTGTACGGCGGGTTGGACGGTCACGGGAAGTCAAAAAGTCTCCGCCTCTGGATGTCAAGGGTCAGAAGAGGGCAACAAAAAAAACCCAAAAAAGACATGAAGATCAGTTCCCAAGAGGAATAGAGCTTCCAGTTGTTTCATTACCCCATCAAAGCCTCTTCCACCTATTGTCACACTCTCGATTTGGTCTGCTTACGCCTATCTTCCTCTCTGACGACTACTCTCGCCTTTCCTGTTAAGACGGAAAACCAGCAACGAGTTTTCGCGGCGGAGTATTCCGTCTGGTTGGACGGGACATCACGAGAGCGGTCCGGCTATCTTCTCTAGCTGTTCTCGGGGGCCCCGGCCCCGGTCGCTCTACTTTCCCTCTTTCTCTGTCCCCCCACCCCTGTTCTCTCCTACGTCTTTTCTTCCCGCCAAGATCTGGCGCTCCGGGGACATGTTCGGATGAGGGTCGACGACGCACATCGGGGGCAGGGCAGAGAAAGGGCCAACCCAGGGGACGGGGATCTGTGTCTTGCAATCCGCTCGACGGTGAGATGGGGGGCAGGACATGGGTGCTTGAGGCGTGGGCGGTGGAGAACAATTCTCTCGATGCTGTGTCTCTCTCCTCCCAACACCTACCACACCCACCACACCTGGCAGCATACACATAGACACAGACACAAGCACGCACCCCTCCCTCATCCCCTCCTCTCCCACACCGAATTTCCATACATCCACGCCCCCCTCATCCTGCTCGGATTTGAAGGGTACAGTGCCCGTCTTTGACACCTGCAGGGTTCGAGACTCGTTGGTGCTCTCCACTACGACTAGTCTTTCTTTTTCTTCCCTCTCACTGTCTTTTCGGTGTTCTGCCAGGTGTGTGTGTGTGTGTGTGTGGTGACTGACAGACAGTGGATGGTGCGGCGGCGCGGAGCGTGTTGCGTGTTGTGGGCTAGCTTCCCTCTCTATTGGAAGCAGTTGCCGCGAACCCAAGTTGACAGGGCAAGGAAAAAAGCAATTCTGAATATACGGTCAGGATCGCTGTGCGAGCGTGAGAGAGAAGGGGGAATGCGACGAGACTAGAAGAAGCAGAACGCGAGAGGGGAGAGGAGGGAAGAGAAGAGAGTGGCGAATGTGCTGCCTACGCAACTTGCAACTCCCGCTTGTCTCTTTTCTTTTTTCCCCTCTCTCTTGAGTTCTCAACTGGTCGATGTTCCACTTTTTCGCTTTCATTACAGCACAGGACGGGACAGGATGGGATAGCACACGCAGCGACACGATATGAGGGTATACGGAACTAGGGAACAACAAGGATACCTGGGAAACGACCAAGTTTATGTTTTACTTGCATTTTTTTTTTTTTTCATTCGCACTTCTTCTCTTCTTGAACCTTCCTTTATTCTACATCCACGAACCGAGGCGGCATCGATGCAAAAAAGAATTTCAACCAACATCTCACGACAACGATCACCATCATCTTTACCCTTGGGCCAGGCAACTCGTCGACGAAAAAAGAAGCATCAACATCCACCAAGTCAACATCGTCATCGATATCATCATTATGATCATAGAAGCGCGTGCAGCCGCTGCTGCAAAATACCCCCATGTTTCGTCAATACCTAAGTAGTTTTGTTTCCCTTTTTGCAATTTTCTAGTTTTCAATTTTTGCGGTTCGGAACGAGTTTGCTTGATTTTCACTGCTATTAGTCTTTATGCCAGTTTTGCATTTACCTCGAGATAGGGTTTCACAAGCGGAATAGCTTGATGAGTCAGTATGAGTTCTTCAAGATGGACAGTGTCTTGATATCTAGAAGGGACAAGAAAATTAATGTAGTGTTGGCTTCATGATCTGAATAATGAGTATTATGATTATCCTTTCCAGAAGAAGTGCAATAAACCATCTTCTCTTCTATAATGGTCATTAAAAACCCCTCATGACGATGAGTGGTGATGATGCATGCATGCGCTCATAGTCGAGCTAAGGGGATCCTCCTCTCTGCTTAAGTCTCCAGTCTGTCGGGCATTTCGCAGTTGCATCCAAAGATTCCAAAGCCGCACGTCAAGCGAAACTCTCTCTCACACACACTCCCCTCCCCTAGCTCCCTCCTACCCTTCATTATTCCTCATTCCCCTCATTTCGTGCCATCTCATCTCAATTGGGGATGTTTAATTTACTAGTTTATCGGAAAGAGAGAGAAAAGAAAAAAGGTAAAAAAAAAAAATCCCAAGGGAGCTTGGAACCTTGGGAGCCTCGAGATCACAGAGAGCAAAGCCCTCGAGGGCCAGCACGAGGCGACCGCGCACAATTCACACCTAGTCTACGGAGTACTTGTCTCTCACACACCCCTCCTCGGCTCCGACACCCTGGTCATCTCACCAATAAAAGTGGAGCTGTGGGCAGCGAACAAGGGAGGGGTGATTTCCGAGAAAATCTGCCCGCGTGGGACCCCGTTTGGGGGTGGTGCGTGGATAGAGATAGACTTTCGGGGAGCAGGACGGTAGCGGACGGACGATCGATCAAGCGACTTTGCTTGTTCCTTGCTTCATCTCTGGTTATTGGTCGCTCTGGTCCTTGAGAGAAGCGCACGGACAGAGAAGCGCACGGACGATGGGTGATCGTACGTAGAGAGATAGCCAGGGGTGAGGTCCAAGAGGGTGGTGGTGACTGGCCCGTCACTGGTCGACTTGTGTGTGCAGATGGCGGCTGGAGGTAACAGGAAGAAAGGTCGACCTGGGTCGGAGGAAGGGTAGATCGTTGTTCGTCGCGGACAGGAACAAAGAGAATGTGTCCGCAGGCAGCGTATAGAAACTGACAGCGTACAGACTTATGCGGAAGCTTGTGTCATCTCCCGTCTCTGTGACTGGGCAGGCCAACTTGCGGGGGCGTGGAAGGTATTCGTAGCTAGGTACAGTGCTGTGTATGTCTAGAGGAACCAGGGGAGATGGACTGCGAGTATGGGCGTGGGCCAGGTGGCCTGCGCAGGGCCAGAGGAAGATCATTCATGAGGACAATATGTAACAAAGTCGATGGATGCCCATGATCAACTCTAGACTACTAGATGCAGTCGCCCAATGTGGAGAAGCAAAATGGAGATGGTAATACCAGGCCTGTTGAAATGTCAACCTGCTAATCGAAACCAAAGTAATCCAGGGTGGGCGGCCAGGTGGAGCTCCAATCTCGAAGGTCGGACGATGAACCCTCCCGTCAGCCATGGCGTTCAGTCTAGACCCGGGTGCTTCTTGGAGTCACGCAAGCCTCAAATGGAGCACAGAGTAGTCGGACCGTCGGAGTCGGACGGCGCAGGTAAGGTAAGGTAAGATAGGTAAAGTAGGTAAAGTAGGTAAGGTTAGGTGAGCCTGGTAAGTCAAGGAAAGCGTACCCAGCTGCGGGTCCCGTCAGACCTAGCCGTTGAATGAGACGACGGGATCGTCACAAAGCTTCTATTTCCTCCTCATCTCTCGCACTAGGTCACTCATTAGCCTTCACCCTCACCTCCCAGATCCCTGACCTGGATTGGCTGACTGAAGCCAGGCAGGCGGAAAGGCCTCCTTACTCCTCGGACGCAGAGGATTTGAGATGAAGAGATGCCATGGAACGAACGCACCAGGGGCGTGGGCGGTTTGCTACGAAGAACACATCGGGTTTCCTCGAACGTCGTGGGAATGTGGAGAAGAGCAAGCCCCGAGTATTGGGGATCGCCAGGATGGAGCTTGATGTGCCTGCCGCAGCGCCGCGCTCCATAGCCATGCGTAGCCATGCGGCCCTTGCATTGGATACTCCCAATCTACTTCCTTCGCCCTGTGAGGTCGGAGATCAAAGCCTCGCAAAGCGCAGCCCTCATTGCATCAGGGCACGCTAGAATTAGGCGGGCAGATAGTCATTAGGGTAAGCGATAAGACATGATAGGTCCTGTAGACGACGACCACAACGATAGTCGCCCCGGGTCAGATCGGCCTGGACTACTGGGCGGCAAGGCTCGGCGGCGGAGGAGGCGGAGGCGACGAGGTTGTCGCCCAAGCCAGGCCATCAGCGGTGAATGTAGGTAGCGTGGTAGCACACCCCTGTGAGGGGAAAGAGTTCTTCAGGGCCCAACGTCGCGTCAATTTGTCAAATGTCTGCCGCTTTCTTTTTCCTCGTAGCATTGTCAACCCGTCTGTGTCTTCCGCATGTCGCATCGCGGGGGTGGAGAGGAGGCCGACGAGAGGATGGCTCCATAGTCTCTTTGTCGAGATGAGGGCCATCTCCCTTTCACGCACGCCCGTTGGAGAAGCAACAACTCATGCAAGACGTCTTTTGATTTCCTCCTTTATCTGCAGCACATCGAGAGGAGGAGATGGGTATGATAGACGCTTGAATGCAACAGGACTAGCCGCTCTGCGATCCCGACTTCCGCGAGACCGCGTATAACCCTGCCGGGGATTTTTGCCATGCAGCAATGGCGAATAACTGGCGAACCACTTGTCCTGCCGCGCCCTGGGTGAACGTCATGCTTGTCCACAGAGCCTGTCATTGAAGGGTGATAAGAGGGTTGTGACTCTCGCTTCTTTCTCTATCATTGGTTACCGAGCCCTCGGGTCGAGACTAGGGACTGATGGGCGTCTTGGTCCTGGTACATGGCGTCTCCCAACCCGGAGTTCTGCTCGTTAATCCCGGACTTCTGCTCGTTCGAGGTGGATTTTAGGTGGCAGGTGTGGCCATGCCAAGGTCCTGGGATGAACAAGAACCACACTAGCTGGGTAGCTAGCCCATGGACCATGGAGCAGGTAGTTGGACTCGAGACGAGGTTGTTGGGCCCTACTGCCCTCTCTTGGTAGGCAGTTTGCTCCCACCCTGCTCAAGCACCCTCTTCGTGCCTCTTTCTCAAAGGCTAGGGTGCGTTTTTGGACTGATCTCGCAACACCATTCCAGGGGTCAGACTCGCAACTGGAACTGGAAGAAGCCATCGTATTCTGCATATGTCCTCAAGGCGGGGGTGCCCTCGTCGGGAATCTGTATATCTTGGGTGGCTTTAAGCCGGGTTTGCGCCAAAAACTCATCAATCTTCTGAACACTGGCAACGTCGACTGACAAAACCCGAGGCCAGCGGCGCAGCGCACAATACGGCCTCGTTAGTAGGGTAGGCCCGTCGCAGCGTCAAGTTATCTCGCGAAGGTATCCCTGTCCCTGACTGTGGCCAGATGGCCCCCATCTTTCTTCTACTCGAAGCAACGAGCCAAGAGAACCGGCAAGCCACGAAGCTGGGCGCGAGCTGCTGACTGGTTCCCCGGAAGCCGCACGGCAGGCCGGATCTGTCTTTGCAGGACTGTCGACCCCTGAGTGGCTGGTTTGACAAAGAAAGCCCGCAGTCGCACGGTCATATGGCCAACGGTTGAGGGTGTCATGGGTACTTGTCCCGCACTGATACTGGGACGAGATACCTTACACAGTAATACGATGTGCCGTTGTTCATAGTTTGCATAACAGCTGAGGCGCAAGACCGGCATAGATGTGAGCTGTGTGAGACTGTGAGGAAGGGGGGGCCCAGTCCAGTCATCCAAGATTCCCAAGCAAAAGCCACGCTCAAATTAGATGCCGCTGAGCGATCCAGCTTCTTTGATGTAGGCCCAATGTCTGGGGCACATCTTGTGCCACATGAGATGCAGGCAAAAGGATCGATAGACCGATAAAGCCTTGACTGACCGCCGGTAATTGTTTGCGGCGGCATGCAACAAACCCTAAGGGTAAAATAAGCGTCTGAGATGTTGAAGAGGTTGTCACCGCCCCCCAAGTCGGAGTTGACGAGAGTCCGCCAACACCAAATGATGGCCTGTCTGGTATGTCTGGTAGGTCTGGCTCACCAGAAGACGCACGTCGTTGAAACAGACTTGCCTTTTCTCTCTTGGGCGTTCCTCTTTTCCCATTCTTTGCGGCGGGGGGGCGGGCAAACGTCCGATGGACATGGTCCACAAATCATCCACTTTTTAACCTGGAAGTGCCAGGTACAGGTGGAAATCCCCTCTCCGACCTCTTGCATTCCTCTTTACGGAAACACCTCGCCGCCTCGGACACCCCCTCCGCTCCGTCCAAGAGGTCCGCCCAACGCGACCATCGTTCCCTCGAATGAACCCCCCTGGTTTGTCAAGGCTTGGGTCTCGAGTCACCAGCGCAAAGACTGTCACTAGAAACACCCAAGTGGCAACGGCCAACAACCAACGACAACTCGCAACCTTTGCCCTCTTTCAAGCTTCCCTTGGGTCGAGTCCTATAGACGCGGTCTTGGTACGGCTATCTGTGCTGTGTCGCTATGCGTCCCGTCCTTGACCCTCGTGTTGACATCTCTTCAAAAAGGCTGAGGAGACAACTAGTCTAGTCCAGGGCCAGCGGTGGACAGATCACGCTTGCAAGGTTGGCTCCTGGGGGGTCGTTTCCAACAACCATCCCTAACCTGGCACGTTCATAGGTGCGAGAACCCCGCGCCAACGGCTTCGAATCTTCGGATAAGTGATCGGGGGAACAAAAGATGTCAAACGGCACTCGTTGGGTGATCGGAAAACGCCAAAAGAGCACAATTACGACGATATCCCAACTCAGACGGGGGCTCGTGGGTGCCGAGATGATTCGCTCATAGTCGCTCATCCCCCACATGTGCCAATACAGTCGAGCAAAAGGTGGTGTCGACTGGCTGCGCGGTTGACAGATTTGACAGCCGTCCTGCCGGGCGAGCTAGCACGCCGTTTTTTCTGGCTAGTCCTTCCTCGTCCACAGTTGAGCACCTCCAACGGTCTATCCACTGTCATTGCAAAGACGGTTGCGAGACAGGCAACTATACCCTGGCTCTCGGGTTTGGTGGGGGCAAATCCCGCCGGAGGAGACACGCGTGCCTGTCCAGGACTCGACTTTTGTTCGTTGGTCCGAAAATCCAGATGGGGCCCGCGGTACAGATACGGCGGCACAGATACCAACTCGCCAGACCTCTTTGCGTTCAAACATGAGGGGGGTGCTTCCACAAGTCCTGGACTCCAGCTTGATTATCGCACGCCACCGTGGCTCGCCGAGGACTTATTCTACCAAGAGCCGCTCGTCACAAAATCGAGAGTTCGATGGCTGAATTTTGTGATAGATCCTGGATCTCTGATTATCGAGATGGCAGTTCTGATGAGTTTTCGGCCGTTTTTTTCGCTCTCCTTGCCAAGTACGGACGTAAGTCCATGAATGGTCTGTCACACAGCGCACGGCATTGGTCGGTGATGATGAACTTTGGGGGGGGAGCCAGCGCCCAGAAACCGTGTCTGCAATGTCGTCCACCGCCATTCGGCTCTCCCACACATGAGCACGGGATCCGTGCTGTGTGGACCGAGATTGACGTTAAGTCCTTGTTCCTTAAAACCCGATTCATCCTAGAAAGGTTGAGATCACTGGCTTCTGGGTCACGCAGATGAAGTTGGCAGATCCATAGCTTTCGCCTCGAGAACCCGCACAGGAGTAGCCTATATGCTGCTTCCCGGTTGACAGGCTTGAGTGTAACTTCAAAGGAACATGTATACATCGCATCTTATGCTTCATTGCGTTGCACAGCGGCGCGGGATCGACATCCTCGAAGGAAAGCCGCAGGCCCCTCGGCCCATATCTACGGCTCCGGTCGAGTTTCCGTGCCGCGGGCGGCCCTCTCCTGGGATATGTGTTTGAATCTTCCCGTCTGATGCGCAGGCCACACTGGCGAGAATCGTCAACCCGCAGCGTGCAGAGCAACTACTCGAACACACGGCGCCATCGGCTTACATTGTCGGGTATGCTTGAACAGCCTGCAGAAGTCCTTTGATGTCCGTCCGGACCGCAGTTAGTTGATGCAGCGTAATGCAGCAGTTCGTAAATCTGAAATCTTATTCTCGTCGAGAAAGAAGCATCTTCTCGATCGATCTTCAATCCCTCCTCCCTCATAGTTGTCGAGCGCACTCACGGCATGGAAACGCTGGTGGTGATGAATGACCGCACCGATTTTCTCCTGTTCAATGTCATCTTCAAAGCCTTTTGGACGACTTTACGCCTCTCAAGTCGATTCGGGGACGTTTCATTTGATCTTTCGATGGCATTCTGTCGTATCCTCAGTTTGCCATTCCGATGGCACTCCGGTGATTGATGCCACCGAGGCGCTTTCTTTTCTCGAGCTAATATCCTGCGACAAGAATGATGCCCGTGTATTGATCTGCACCAATCATTCAGTGATTCACGTTGAATCTTCGCCATCGCGAAGCTGCAGACCAGCGCTGGCCGGTTGAGAACGGCCGTTTGAGTTTGATTCTGGCTGGCAAAGGCAATGTTCCTCAACCGATGGCTTTGCCTTCGGCCGTTAAGCTCAAATGCTAGGAAAGAAAAAATGGCACGCAGGTCGAAGACAAGTCGTTGAATTATAACGTCCGTAAAGAAAGCTCCGATAAGCCCTTGGGTTGTAGCAGAAGCTGACGTGTGGGCTCGCTAAAGCAGTCACCCACTCACGACGGCAGGTTTCCCGTCTTCTTACGTGCGATCTTACGGGCGAAAGAGCACAACTTTGTGCCCTGAGAAGTCCTGCCCGGTCGACGGGACGAGCCACCGGGGCATCGTTCCGATGCAGCATTGGTATGGTCGTGATGCAACTGCCCCGTTGAAACTTGAGGCGTTCAAGGACAGTTGCTTCTGCGGAAATGCGGACGTAAACTGCCAAGCTTCATTGCAGAAATCTCGAAGCCTTATTGCTACATGTTACATCGCCAAACGTATGAGAAAGAAATCTGTCCCGCAACGCTGCAAGGTCGCATCGCGGGCCGCGGCCTCGGGCAGCTGGTCGGAACCCAGATCATGCACCGTCCCTTGACCGGTGTCGTCTCTGAGCAATGCATCAAAGCGAATGGCTTCCTTTGGCATGATATCGTATACAAGGTTTTACGTCTCGTTGAATACAATGCTCCATAGCCGCAGGCGTGTCACTGTAGCCGACAGACGGAATAGACGAGCGCTTCTCTGTACTTCGTCTTACAACGAATTTTACTTTCCGCTTATGGGCCGCGCCGTTAAGATGCGCGAGAGATTTCCCGAGAATGGGCGCGGTTTGCCAAACTGAGGAACGAGTGTTGCACAGTCCAACGTCTAACAAGGCGGAGACCTTCCGTTGAGTTGTATCGAACTTGAAGGGCGGTACGCCGGTTGAAGATGTTTATGAGTGCCACGTGGGGGAAAGGTATCTTGAGATGTGTCTCGGTATTACTTTGCGCTTCTCAAGAACAAGACGAGCCTTCTGGATCGACTGCCGATGTGTGACCTGGTGCCACCTTGCCATCGGGAGATGTCATGAATAGAACGGCATGTCCATGCTGAAGTGGAACGATGTCCACGAGCAATCTTCATCTTCTAGACGGTCTTGCGTTGAAAAGGCTGCAACGTTTCATCTTCTCATTCCATTTGTTGTTGAAATACGTTACGTGCCGTTGGCTGGGTATCGCAATGGGACATAAAGTCTCGAGATTGAGAAATGACAGTTGTTCCTGATCTGTCACTGGGCTTCTAGAAATAATGTACGTGATCCGCGGCACGGCCAGACGCGTTTCTGCTGTTGTACAAGCTCGGCCTGTCTCGCTTCAGCTCCAGGTATAACCTTAGAGGAAGACGCAGTTGCGAACTTCTCAAGGAAACCACACGGAGGTATGCAAGATTCTGCTGCTCAACGTCGGGGCTCCGGAAACGAACATCCTATGTCGGACAAACGAGCTAACGACGTGTAAATCTTTTCTGTCCTTTATCAAGCGTCCTTGCATGGCTCGTGTGGAGTAATTTGCGCCACGTCCTGAAGGCTGACAGATTTGAGAGAAGAATGAAGTAGTTCTAAACCAGAATCCGAGCCAGAGGGTGTCTCATGTGTAAGGCAATCCGCATCGAATACATTCCCGAAAACTTCGTCCACCTTAATTCCCGGTCCGACGGCATATCTATATCTATTTCGAGAATAGCCTTGTTACGCTGATGTCTTCTTCTCCTGAGTAGGCTACCAGTCGAGTATTGTCCGTCTAAAGATAGCAGTCGGCATCGCTTTCGATATCACCTCATTGCAGTACTGCCAAATGGCCGGAAAGATGTTCAGTGATGAGGTAGCTTCGAGTGGCATAGAGATGTAAGACTTGAGACTAGGGTCGATCTAGAACTTCCGCTTCTTCCGTGCTGGTCCCGACGTGGCCTTTTTCTGTATCTCTTGTTGTAGTTCATCTCGTTTCCGATCTGCCCGTTCCTGTGACGTCTCCCTGGGCTTCACCGAAGGCTCCTCGTCCGCTCCAGACCTTCCCCTGATTTCCGCATCTTCGGTCTTCGGCTCTGGAGTCTTCGATGGGCGCGCGCCTCTGCCTATCCTGCCCAGAATAGGCTTCTTAGATGGCTCTGGCGATTTTGAAGGTTGACGGTCGCCACCAATGCGGCCTAAAGCCCCCTTCTTCGGAGATTCTGGAGTCTTTGAGCGACTGGCACGACCATCGCCGATACGACACAAGCCCCCTTTGAAGTTACTCGCGGCAGGCTTCGGTGGTGGCGAGATCTCAACTACCGATAATGCACTTTCGTCTTCAGATGCCGTTTCAGTATCCGAGCCTGGAGCAGCTGGCATAGGATCTTTCAGGCCTGAAGATCTCGTTGCTGTTGCAGGCTGGCCTTTCTTTCCTATCGTACCCAGGCGGTTAGATTGAATGATGGGTTCATCAGGAGGTACAGGTACGCTGTCTGGAATGTGGGATTCGTCTTCGTCTTCAGTGCTATCGTCGTCGCGTCCGGAGGGCGGCGGGACGGAACGTTTCCGGGCGGGCATAAGATGGGGAGGCGTCGACTGCACTTGAAAATCATCATCCTGATCCTCTCCCGCAATCCCCTCGTTTGCCCGCTCGCTGTGACCATGCCCCTCTCGTTCGGATTCGGGAGGCGACTTTGCCGGCCTGCTTGAACGGGACCTCGACTTGGGTCCCACAATCGGGATACATAACGCCTCTGGCCTGGCCCACCAGTCGTCAAGAGGAGTTGCGGTGTCCATGTCAGCCTTGCGACTATACTCGAGTCCATCGCCGCCAAAGACACTCTCAATAGCACCGAGGACGTCCTCCAGGCCGTGGTCTGACTGCGCCTTCCAATCCTCGAGAGAAAAGGGAGCCAAACCCTTGACTTTTTCCTCTGCCATCTTTCTCGTGGGCTTCTGTTTTGCGGACAAGACGGCGAAAACGTTCTCCAGGCGGGTCCCAGTAGCTTCTAATTTGTCCAGAAGCTTCATGATAACGGCATCCTTCTGCTTGATGGTTTCTGTAAGGGACTCCACTCGCCGGCGGCTCACAGAGTTTGCTTGTGCGAGGGGTACGACAAGTTCTGTCGTGAGTTCTGACTGGGAACACTTTTGCAGATACATCGGCCATTCTAGAGGTTGCATGTTATCCAGTTCGCAAGTAATACTCAATGTCAGACCCTGCTCCCCAGCTTCCTTGTTAGAGTGTGTTGATATCGACATGGATGCTTTTCCATGGTCTCGGTGGCTTGGATCAAAGACAGATTGAATCTTGGACATGAATGCTCGCATGTTGCTGTCGCTGTCCGTCGGGTCGATACTGGTGGACTCATTGAGGCTGCGCTTGTAGATTGCACGCCGATCCAACGATTCAGACCATATGTTGGCCAGGTCTGTAACAAAGATTGTGTATGATGTAGTCGTGAATGTTGTCGATACCAAAAGGTTGGGCAGATCGGCTGAAGGAGGCACAGGCAGCCGTCGCCAGACGGACGGTGTTGTCATGGCTGCGCAAGTCCCGTATACTCGACAACTAAGAACAAATTTCCGTGGTCTATCAGATGGGAGAATACGCAGCTAGCCGCGTGAGAACTCGAAGCGGCGTTATCTCGCAGCTGGAGGGCCGTTGCATCGACGGCACGTCAAGAGCCGATTCAGACGAAGCCTTGCAGCAGGTAATTGGGGTTCAAGACTTCCGGTGCGACGTTACTGGTGAGTACGTCGGCCCTATTCTTTGGACAGAGTCTTGATGAAACGTTTTGACGCAGCTCTCAATGAATGAGTTGGAATGAAGTGGACCAAGAACACGGCGGTTGTGCCAGTCGCGGCATCTATGAGTTGCTTCGGATGGGCGTAGAAGGATAGTGGCCGGTCAATTTTGGGGGCGTCTGATGCAGAAAGGATGTGGTGATCTTGCAGTGACACGTATGACAAGAAGCATTAGCCCCGCGGAACGATAAGGATGGCGGGGATGTTGAGGGTGATGGAATTCGTTGGGTTCAAAGGAGTAGGTTGGAGAGCAAGACGTGGAGGTGGAAGGTATCACCAAAGACTTGGCGCGCTGCGGTGCATCAATCAGGCAGCCACGTACAGTGAGAAGCAAAAGTTGGAGACTGTGGCTTCTGGTTGTCAAGCCACAATGAAGGTGGGAGGGGAAAGAAATGTGGGGATGATTGACAGACTATCTGCACTGTGCATGGAAACACAGGGTGAGAGGGTCGTCCAATTTACAGAACCCCGATGAGAACGTGCGTGAGAGTGAGCAAGAGGGCAGCATGAAGAAACGGGTGCCAACATTCATAAGTCTCATATACTTGGGGCAAGTGAGGCTGTCGAGCATAGTGTACCACAACATTGGGTGGGTACCACGACATTGACAGACAAAGTCTTGCGTACTTGTCCATGAATGTAAGTCGAACGATGTGAACGTATCTTACTTACCATGAAAACGAAGATTTTCAATTATTACCCCTCATTCGAAGCCTTTTGCTCACGCCATGTCAGAGTAAACAAGCTGCAACCGACTGAATTTGACGTGTCTCAGAAGCAACGTTGGTCCAAGTCGGGATGATTGAGAGCTGGGAGAACTTGAGGCTGAAGGAGGATAAGGTTTGGACGAACATCCAGCAGGGGCATCCTAACATTGGCAGTACCATACTACTGTAATTTCACGTCAAGAATGGTTGATCTAGGAATATCTCAGTCGGGCTTCGGTACGATGTGTACTCTTTTCCAGCCGTACGCTTGACCATTCCATCAACTATCTTACTTCTCTTACTCATCTCACCCGTTGTCTTCAAAGTTCAGTGCCTTACTCAGCTCAATGGGATCCATGAGGGCACGTGCCTCAAACCTTATGTAAGTCATGAAGATGAACGCCAGGTACGTACCCAATCTACCTTGCGTCGGTGGTCGGATATTTGGAACGTTTCCCAGTGTGCCAGTCCTCTACGCAGTACCTAGGTGCTATTATTTCTTGTTCATACATACCTTGATTAGGTCCCTTCAATGGAGTCAAATCAAGCGCCTTTGCAACATCAAGAGTCCAGAACTCCAACTTCTATAAGACAATCGCCAGCCACTGACCGCTTCAAGATCAACAAGCAGCGTGGAAAAGTGAGACAGACCGTTGTAATGCTACCGTCAACGTGGAGCTGGGCCGGTCCAGACTCCCTGAAAAAGACGAGAGAAAGCCGTCACTCATCATCATCCGAAGTCTTTCATTGGCGTAGCTGTGCACCGCCATAGCGCCCCCATATTTTTCCGCCTCGACCTCGCGTGGCGCCGAATGCGCCACTCGTTTTTCCTCCAGTCCACCACACATCCACGCTCCAGCATCATTGCATGAGAAACCCCCCGTCTATCGCCAAGATCCCATGCGAGCCTGTTAACTTGGTTGGACTTCTTTCGGGGCCACGCCACCCCCGCTGAACAAGCTTGATTCAGGATTCCTGCGAGCCTGTCGCCAGGCGCTGACTGGTCCGTCAAGGGCACATCACCAGTGCCATGCTTGCCAGGCACGAAAAGCAGGGACAGGGACATGGCGGATGACGTTCCCAAGTGAGGGGAGCCTTCATCAATTTCTCGCACTGCACCATACGGCATTCACGGCAACGAAGTAGGATACCGGTGGCAATCTTCCACGCCGCTGGCAACCCACCATTGGCCATCTTTTCGGTGGTCCGCTGCCAGCCACATCTCAGCCATGCCTACAGTACGCTGGTGTTGCGTCTGACCCGTAGGACAGACCTGGCAAGCCTGGCTCTCCAAGGCGAGGGGATGACGGCGGCGGAAGGCGAAAGTGGCAGGCGTCAACGTGTACTACCTTACCTTGCAATGGGATGATCAGCCAGGAACGCTATCCGTGGCCCGTCGCTGCTACCTAAACACGCCAAACATCAAGGATCTTGGTTATGGTTCGGCCTATCCCACCGCAAGAAGCTGGACATCACCTTGCTTCTCTCGCCCATAATTCGTTGTTGGGGCCTCCAGAGTACCGGGATGCATTGCGACGCCAGAGGGGATCCCCTGGCATGTATAAACTGAGTACGGAGTATACCCGCGACCTTTAACAACCCAATACCGTCCCCCCTTCAGTTCTGCGCATCTCGTGTTATGCTCTACTGCCCTCGATAAATCCCCTTCGTGGCAATAATCATGGGACAGAAGCCTAGCAGCCCGTTGGCGACTTGTCTCGACAACGTCTGCAATGGCCGCTCCTCTTGCGTTGGATATCCAAACGACCCTCTCTTCCAGCTCAACTGGGTGAAGCCGTACAATCTCGATATCCCGGTGGCGCCCATCGCTGTCACAAAACCGTCAACAACGGAAGACGTCGCCGGTTTCGTCAAATGCGCTGCGGACAACAAGGTCAAGGTGCAAGCCAAATCGGGAGGCCACTCATATGCGTAGGTTTCTCGACATGTCATAGTTATCTAGTCCACTGCTAACATGCTCATCTCTCCTCAGCAACTTTGGCATTGGTGGCACCGACGGCGCTCTCGTCATTGACTTGGCAAACTTTCAAAACTTCTCCATGGACACGAACACTTGGCAGGCAACTATCGGCGGAGGTCACAAGCTGCACGACGTGACGGAAAAGTTGCACGACAATGGGAAGAGAGCCATGGCTCACGGCACGTGTCCCGGTGTAGGCATCGGAGGCCATGCCACAATTGTTAGTCCCCCGCAGTCGGCGATCTATCAAGCCTTCGTGCGCCCTGCTAATGCATGTCACATTTAGGGCGGTCTCGGCCCCAGCTCAAGAATGTGGGGAAGTTGTCTTGATCACGTCGTCGAAGTTGAAGTGGTCACCGCAGACGGCAAGATCCAGCGAGCAAGCGAGAGCCAGAACTCGGACCTCTTCTTTGCTCTCAAGGGCGCCGGCGCCGGCTTCGGCGTCATCACCGAATTTGTTATGCGGACCCACCCGGAGCCCGGCGATGTTGTACAATACTCGTACGCCATCACTTTCGCCAAGCACCGCGACCTTGCACCTGTCTTCAAGCAATGGCAAGATCTCATTTCTGATCCAGAGCTGGACCGTCGGTTCAGCAGCGAGTTTGTGATGCAGGAGCTCGGCGTCGCCATCACGGCTACATTTTACGGTACAGAAGATGAGTTCAAGAAGACGGGCATTCCCGACCGCATCCCCGAGGGCAAGGTGTCCGTGGTGGTAAATGACTGGCTCGGCGACGTTGCTCAAAAGGCACAAGATGCGGCGCTCTGGCTGAGTGACATCCAGTCACCCTTCACCTCCAAAAGTCTCGCCTTTACACGCAACGACCTCCTCAGCGAAGATGGCATTCAAGGAATGATGGACTATGTGGATGGTGCCGAACGCGGTACCCTGATTTGGTTCCTCATCTTTGACGTTACCGGCGGCGCAATCAACGACGTGCCCATGAACGCTACCGCCTACCGTCACCGCGACAAGGTCATGTTCTTCCAGGGCTACGGTGTCGGCATCCCGACCTTGAGCAGCAAGACCAAGGATTTCATGTCCGGAGTCGCCGACAAGATCCGGAAAGCGAGTCCGAACGAGCTGAGCACGTATGCTGGTTATGTCGACCCGACACTCGACAACGCGCAAGAGAGGTATTGGGGAACCAACCTCCCAACGCTGGAGCGCATCAAAGCGACGTGGGATCCCAAGGATCTGTTCTCGAATCCCCAGAGCGTGCGACCCAACGCGAGCGCTCAGATTGTCGCGCCTACGACTAGTGGTGGTTCGAATGGCTCGAATAATAGCGATTCGACAGGCGGTGGGAGCTAGGAAGGGGCCGGGAGCACCCGGCATCTACCTGGTCTTATGGGACTCGTGTTCACAACGGTTATGGTTTTGGCATTCTCTATACTCATGGCATGAGGCACTGGCTCGGTAGATCATGAGGCAGTGGGCTGTTTTCTTCAAAAAATACCCGGTATCAATTCAAGCATACTTTATTGGATTCATCATTTGGCCACGTTTGTGGTTACGCAAGTGCCGTGGAAACTCAAGGAAGCCTGCTAGGCATTCAAATGATAATATGCACCTTTGGAGTCGTACGCTTCGAAGATGGCCGACCTGGGCAACGGCAGGACACATAGGCACCCGCGATGCGATCCTGGTCCGTCCTTTGTGGGGGCCGTAATTTCACCCTCTCACCGGCCAACACTCATCATCAACCACCACCAGCGCCAGCATCATTTAGACTCATCAATCCTTCGTCTCGCCTGGCGGGAGCTCGTTCATCGTCAAGCCTTTGATCTGATCGATGTATTCGAAGCAATTGATGTGAACTCGGATTCGTCTCGAAACTTCCCTGTCAATCAGTACTAGCATCTTCACCCTTCACCACCTCACCCCAACCGACCAAAAGATGCCCTCCGTCATCAACGGCAACCTCTCCCGCCGCCCCTACACCGTCCTTGAATCCGCAACCCGAATATCCCACATCCTCCACCACCCCTCCCTCCTCACGCCGCGCGAGGTCGTGTTGGGAATCTACCTCGTCTACATAACCTACTGCACCGTCCTCACGCTCCGCAGCATCGGTTACCTCGTCTTCGAGGCCGGCGGGCGGGACATGTGGTGCCCGGAGGACCCGCCTGTGCCGGAATGGTATCCGCCCGGGTGGAAGGTGGAGCTGGGTCGGTGGGATTGCTTCCGGATGTTGAGGTGGATGGTGCTGAGGAGGTTTGGGGCTTTGGGGTATGAGGTTTTTGCGTGGGGTGTAATGGGGGTGCTGGGTGCGGTCTTGGTAGAGGAGGGGGTTAGATGGGGTAGAGGATGAGTGAGAGGGGTGGTGACGGTTGTTTGGGTGATGGCTTGAGTTGAGGTCGTTGGGCGCGATGTTGGTATGGGTTAGACTGCGACATTGAAGTCAAGAGGCTTCGAAGATGACTTAGATAGTCTTAGCTACGCTGAGAGTCATGGTCTCGAGACTTGGAAATCAAGATGCGATCAAGGCTCAGGCAGCTACGCGTCATATTTGATCATGTCCGGCTTTGTTCAACGACTGTGTTATCTTCTAGTCCGCTTTAGCAAACTATTGGAATTAGCAACCATATCTCAGACTTGCGTCATGATCTACTTCTACAATGGCTCCTTGTGAAATGACTACGAAACCCACTTGAAACCAGTTGAACAACAGTCGCCTCCAAGATCTTATCAAGGTGTGCGAATACAGCCCTGTCTCTCATATCGTGACCTCTCACATATCGGGGCGGTTATCTCACCCAGACTTATCCTCACTTGAGCCTACAAGCTGGCACCGGAATGATGTGGTTCTTCAGTTGCATCGCCAGAATCTTCTTATCCACCCGGTTGCCGTAGACTACGATCACCAACGGGGTGATGGAGGGGCTCGGAGTGTTCTATGCCGGGATGATGGAGATGATGGGCCTTGGCTGATGGGCCTTGCCCCAAGGATGTCCGGATGGGGACTTTGGAGGTGGAAGTGGACAACGGATCTTTCTCAGATGGCCTGATACGAAAGAGTTGTCTGCGCGATGATGATGGTATCTTTGATGGACGGTCTATGAGCTTTATGTGAGCTAGGATTCAACTGGTGAGCATCTTGCACCAGATGCTTGATGATATGAGTCTCGGCGAATCGATAAGAGAACAGATGTAACATTGTCCTTACTACGAAGTATAACAACGGGATTGGGAAGGGCTTTCAATATGGTATTGGAGCGACGATGAAAGTTTTATCATGAGACAAATACAAGTATGTTTGCGAAACAGTAGTTCCCATGAGCGTGATGCAGGGCGTCGTGTAAGGAAGCTCAAAACTCCAAGTCATCAAGAAGACTGCGTCATTTGCGTGGCTTCTATTTCAAGCAACAACCGCTTCCCTCATCGTCGAACATACCGTAACTCCTTACGGTCTTCTAAGCCAAGTTCAATCTCGACCCACTCACGGGCGATGGATTCGGGAGTTCTTAATGTGCTTCGCTGTTATCCCACGCAGAGGCGTGGACCTGAAGGCTGAAATATCCACATCCAGCATCCCAACCAATCGTAATGGGCCCAGTTAGGCTTGCCCGTGTGTAAGTTAAGCACGCAGCAAATTAAATGACTTAGAAGGCTATCTTCCTGTAGCTGATTGAGAGTGAAAACGGGTATCGCGCAGCGCGGTCTTCGTCGCTACCTTTATTCCTCTCACGATGATCAAGTGGGGGTGGCTCGGTAGAGTCGGTGAGAACAGCTGATCTGGACTGATTAGTTACATTCGCCGGCGAACGATTACATGACTGTATGCCCGTTGACTGCAATCTACAGTCTTTGAGAACCGAAGAAAGACCCAACATCCTTCACTGCGGTTGTATCTTCCCCCAAGGCAGTGATGAGGGGCGGGCCCTGGGAGAGAGTGAGGTGGGGCAAGACTTACAGCGGGGTCTCTGTGCATCCAAAAAACAGAGGGAAAGGTTTTCGGGGTGGCTTATCTAATCTCCACGTGACTGGCAATTCTGGCTCGGGTAAGGGAGGAGCGTAGGGTTCGGTGCTCCACACCAGCGATTCACCAAAAACATTTTCGAAGTCGTGAAATTTCCAGCCTAGTTCACGATTCCACGTCCGCCATCTAACCCTCCAGCCAGCCCCGTAGTTGATTCCGACACCCCCAAACCGACACAATGGCCAAGCTCTCGTAAGTCATTGTCACTCTACTCTTCGAATCCAGCGACGGCGCAAAATTTTCGGCTTCTTTTCACCCCTCCTCCAGCGACGACGGGGGTTTTGGTGGGATGCACGCGGCACTAAGCGGGCGGGCGCTCGAAATTCCGACACAAAACAACACTACGACCGACGCAGGGAAAGAGGAGGGAATCTTAAAGACAGCAAGGCAACGGCCGGAAGTGTTGGATTGGGCTTCGACTTCGACAGAAACACCGATTGACGGCATGCACGAACGGAAAACAAAAACACTGCGCGAAACGACACCCTTCGCCTGCCGCTAGCCCGCCACGAGAAACGAAATTTTGCGCCGACAATGGAGGAGACAAGAGCAGAGAAAATCCCGGCAAAGATCAAGACGCGGAAATGCTGACCAGATTCCTACAGTCGCGGTGCCCCCGGTGGCAAGCTCAAGATGACCCTCGGTCTTCCCGTGTACGAACTCTCCTCTCTCCCCGAATGAGAGAAACCCTTCTTTCTGTGGTGGGAAACTCGTCGCTGACTCTGTTGCTTCAGTGGTGCCGTCATGAACTGCGCCGACAACTCTGGTGCCCGTAACCTTTACATCATCTCCGTCAAGGGTATCGGTGCCCGCCTCAACAGACTGCCCGCCGGTGGTGTCGGTGACATGGTCATGGCCACCGTCAAGAAGGGAAAGCCCGAACTCCGCAAGAAGGTCCACCCCGCCGTCATCGTTCGCCAGTCCAAGCCCTGGAAGCGTTTCGACGGTGTCTTCCTGTACTTCGAGGACAACGCCGGTGTCGTAAGTACTATCCGATATCTAGGAGACATGGGACGCGTCGGACGAGACTTGGCCGTACGGCT
Source organism: Colletotrichum cuscutae (assembly GCA_030869315.1). Taxonomy (NCBI): domain Eukaryota; kingdom Fungi; phylum Ascomycota; class Sordariomycetes; order Glomerellales; family Glomerellaceae; genus Colletotrichum; species Colletotrichum cuscutae. Next base: position 25,657 of record MPDP01000002.1, read on the forward strand.
TTCGCATAGCTAGGCTCCGAAGATGACGTCCCTTTTTGGAGATGGATATCACGAGCTGTCTGCTAACACACCTACTACAGATCGTCAACCCCAAGGGTGAGATGAAGGGCTCCGCCATTACCGGCCCCGTCGGTAAGGAGGCTGCTGAGCTCTGGCCCGTAAGTTGTCCCCATACAAACGATCTTGTGATACACGAGACTAACACCCAATCCAGCGTATTGCCAGCAACTCTGGTGTCGTCATGTAAAGGAGTTTTTTTTACACAAGTCAAGAAATAAAAGGGCGAAAAGGACGACGTTATGGCTACGGATTAGGTCAACCGGTGCGAACCATTGGGACATACTTCATCACCCCTCCTCCTCTCTCTCCTTGACACCTCTCTCCCCCACCCTGTCGTCATGAAGTGAAAGAGAGCGAGGTCGAATGGATTCCATCATCACACACAAAACACCATCTGAAAGAGGGTTGTGGGCCTGGTTTTTTTCTTTTTAGTTTCCTCGCTGGACTGGCAGGTTCTGCATTTCGGCTGTGGCGTGTAAAGGGAAAGAAATTCATACCAGGCATTTCGCATACAGGAGAGATACAAAAATCCGATTCTTTGCGCACGTTACACATATTTGCCTCCTGCTTCCCCGTTTCGCTCCCCAGTTGGCGCTTTCGCTGCGTGTGAATTGGCCATGTCTTTGCTCTACTCCCAAGCAGACGAGCGTCGACGAACACCGACCAGGCAAATGCCCAGGATTCCTTCCAACCAGAAAGTTGGGTCTGTGTTAGTGATATCTGCATGCGGTTTCCTACCCGCCTTCTCACTTTCGCCCGCTTCTATTGGCGGCGACGGATAATGAATGCGGCTGCTGAGGCTCTGGCTGCACAGCAATTTTAACCCCCTCGCAGGCTATGGCCTACGTTCACGATTTCCTCAATCAGCCCGAACCAGTCCAGCACCGCTTACCCAATTCCCATGTCCTCTACCTGGAGCAACTTGACTTGCCTTGTTGTGATACAAGCTCTGCGCCGTGAACATACTACTCTTTTCCGCGTGTCCGGTGGCGACATTTCGGTTCCTCTGACTTGAAATAGATAGCTACGACTAGCTTATCCAAATCAGGGTCGCATTACAAATAGGTGGTTTCGAATTGCCTACAGTGTCGACTACAAGACTTGGAGCCGACACTGTAGGCAATACCTAGGCTAGACATTGCTCAGCATTGCGATATTCGATAGCTGGTTGGAGAAGAGGAAAGTCATTGCTCGAAATGTAGTCAAACGCACCAGGGCGTATACTTCGTCATCCCATATGAACATGGAGATATCAAGGATCGGGAAGAAGACCTATTGAGGAGGCCTGTCTGCATCGCGGGACTTGCAGCATGGCGGGGCCAACGCGCTTACACACGTGCGGTAAATCCACGTACAACTATGCCCAAGGATTGCAGTCTTTGAAGCCTGGTGAGCGGCCAAAATTGCAGCGTTGACAACAAGCCCTTTTCTCAAACCGTGTCACTCGCCGACACGCGCCATGATTGGTGTTGAACTCCTCCCTAAGCCACCAGAATGGGGTGCCAGTCGAGCATCGCCTCGTTGTGAGGCAGGGTAAACCAATAGACGAGTCGATACCTTCAAGAAGCCACCCGTGCGATCAGAAAGGGATGTCCGCATGCGCCCGAGAAGAGAGGAAGTAATAGTATGGGTCATGGCCGTCACCATGTCCGCAGCACGCCAGATTAGGTCCGGGCTGTCGTAATCCTGGCTGCCACCAATAATTGAATGAAAGAGGATTGTAGAGCTGCAGCTGCTGAATGACTTGACACTGAAGCCCTTTGAGTGAGGTAAGAACGCAGCGAAAATGACTGTACAGTGGATAGACTGTGTACAAGGCATTGCATTGTGGTTTAGTTGTCATATCGCCACCCTCTCTAAGGTTGCTAATTTTGATGTTAGGAAGCACTTCACAATATTACAAGTCCGCAACGAGGTCAATTAGCCGTTTTCTGCGCCAGGAGAAATGGTAGCCGCTTGCTTATAATGCAAAATCTCTGTAGATTAGAATTGCCGAAGATGACCGACGAGATGACCTCTGGAAGATACTAGAGTCTCAGTGTACGCCCACAGGCTTAGATACATACAGCTGCGTTGGACGGGTTGCATAGTTGCATGGAATGCGAATGCAAGGCTGAGTTTTCTTGGACGGGAAGGAGGTAGCTAAGGCTGCATCTGATCCAATGAAAGTAACCGATAGAGGCAGCACGGTCTTGGGGCGTGTAGAAATTGCAGTGAAGGCTGGTAATTCGCGATGAAGATGTTCACATGTGCAGAGCAGAGGAGGGAACGGTTGTCTCGAGCTCCGTGGCCTTGCTGCTCTCGCAACCGCATATCACGGACGCGTCGGCAATACGAGTTTTAGGGGCCATCAGAAGTGGCTCAAGATGAAGGTTATGGGCGGAATAGAGAAATTCTACGATACTATGACCACTGACAAACGTGGTAGCCGGCTTGCCAAAGACAGGTGAAGGACATGTCGAGCGAGGTTAGGTTGTCAATTGCACCTACGGCGGAAGGCACTCACTTGTGAAGTTTCGATTTTCATTGTCGGAAAACATGGCGATGGAGGCATTTTGGTCCCTAGGAGATGGGGAAATGCTCAAGATATGACAAGCGACACATTGAGCGAAATACTCACTGAGTTGTACTCCTGCATGGTCAGGATAGCTTCAACGAAGAGGTAAACAAGCAAGTTCAAGAATAGCAGAGACAGTTCTTCGTATCACATCAAGAACCTCGTATGTGTATGGCATCAACGTCAATTTCATCAGAGAGTATCGACTCCATCCGTCCACCGCCATCGTACCAGAAGACAAACCCCACTTATCCATCACCAACCCATGTCCTAGGGCGTCTCAACGAGATCCTTCAAGCAGGAAATCAGAGCCAAATTCCCTCACCCATGAACCGCTCAGATATGCGAAAGCTCTCTCTCCTTCCCCAAGGCTGAGGCCAGACAGTCCACGACTTGACTCTCCACTTCCATTGACGCGCCACCTCCGAAAGACCACTCACTTCAGCGAGCGGGTGCCAAATCGACGAAATCTCGTATTCGTCGCCTGAAATCAAGAAAAGTTTGGCGCAAATACACAAGAGCCGAGAAAGAAAGATTCGATAAAAAGAAAAAGTGACGAAGACGGCGGCACTGTAAATGTCCTCAGTCGATTATGGGAGCTGAGACCGGTGTACCGTTCTGTCAATCCATCAATGCAAAGATCCATACGCTCTCTCCTCTTTTTTGGTTTCCAACACTCGAATCGAAAATGGGAAAAAGCCGGATGCCCTCGCTTCCCGATGCTGATGTAAGAGAGATCATCTCCCAAGGTGCCTCTCCCGATATGTGTACTCGAACAAGAAAACTGAATTAGGTGTGTATCGGCGTGCGGGGCTTTTGCGTATTCGTGTGCCCGAACCCGTCCACTGCCATCCGGATGCGACTTTCGTCATGCGAATGGGTATACAATGCTGATCGTAGAAGACTGGAAAATAGTTGCTCTGAGAAGCACATGATGCTGGTAATGATATTCGTGGGTCTCGTGACCTTTTGCGGTTGTGTGTTGTCAATGTGATCCGTATGGGTCATCATCCTGCTCTGCATGGTAGTCAAACGTGCCGTTCTTAACGGACGTGTGTAGTTGTGTCTGGATTCGTTACTGTCCCTGTCCCATGGGGAAAGGTGCCGGTTGTCCAGATTGCTGGAGTTGCATGGCCTTCTGCTGAGCGATTCGGGCCGCATCAGCTTCGGCCGCGGCAGCTGCTGCCTTTTTCGCAGCGAGAGTAGCCTTTCTTTTGTTGACAGCGCCCTGCATGCTGCCATTGAGCCATCGTTCTAGAGAAATTGTTAGTGGACTGTAAAATCAGTGACGGGGTTGCGTAAAGCGTACTTTTCATCGAGGCCGACATCTTCTCCGACTTGGTCATGGTCGAGTAATCCTTCTCCTCCCCTTCAGCCTGGCTAGGCGGGGCCGATGACTTGGCCGAGGTAGGTGCAGACATTGGCGCTGGCCGAGGGGTCGACAGGTTGTACTCGCTGACGTCCGTAGATGTTTGGCGCGGCGAGGCTGGGGGCTTGATGGTCCATCTGGAGCCATTGTTAATCAGCTTGAATGACACCATCATCCGGGGCTGAGGGGACTCGGCTGCATCGAGAGTCGCGGTGAAACGGTGTATATCAGCGAGAATATGCTCGCCCAGTGTCTCTTTGGGTGCGAGCTCCGGTGCGCTTTGCTTTCTGTTGATGCGAATGATGCGAGCCTTCTTAGGCTGGGGCTCGGCCTCCACTTCTTCCTCGTCGACTTCCTCCTCGTCCTGCCAGTTTCGCTGTCGCTTCTTCTGACGCAGTCCATAGGTTGATCCGGCGTCCGAGATAGTGGCCATCGATGATGCCGAGGTAGGGCGGGATTCGTCGGTTGTTTCGGGTGCAACAACAGCAACATGGCCGTTGCTCTTTCGCTGCGCTGCGCGACCTCTCTTGGGGGTCGGCTTCTCGGGCTCCTCTGGCTCTTCCTCGACAATGGCGGCCGACTTTGGTTGTCTGCCACGCTTGCGCTTGGGAGGCTGTACCTGCTCTGGCTCCGGCGGCGGGGCGATGGCCTCTTCTTCGGGAGCAGGCGAGTTCGGCTCCGAGACCACCACGGCAGACTTCCTACCCCTCGGCCCTCTCTTCTTGGGGCCGGGCTTGGCAGGTGAAACTGTTTGCGGCTCGGGCTCAGGCTCCTCTTCGGGATCTTGAGCTGAAGCCGCCTTTTCTGCGGCGGCAGCCCTACCGCGCTTCTTCGGGCCCGGCTTGTTGCTTCCCGGAGTTGCTGCACGATGGTCGTCCTGTAACACGCCGTCAAACAACTTCGGGGGGTTGCGAGTTCTCTTGCCAGAGACGATGACTCCGTCGCCCTCGGCAGCCTTGGCGCTTGCTTGCGGCTGGCTTCGGAGTTGGCGGACACCTTCGCCTCCACCACCCTTCTGAGCGCCGGGATCTTGGTTGCCCACTTTATTGGGGTGAGGATCGTACTCAAAGTGATACGTGGCGGCCATGATTCTGTCTTGCAAGCGTTGCTCGAGAATTCCGGCGTCTTTCTCCTTGATCGTGGCTCGGGAGCCCTGCACCTCAAACTCCTTTTCGATGTATGAGTCTACCTTGGCAAAGGCGTTCAAGTCGGCAGTCTTCTTTTCGTAGGCGGCATCCTGAATGGCGCGACGCTGGGCATTTTCTTGATCATCTACGACCCTGCTGCACTCTTTGTACTCCTCTTGATAAGCAAGGAGGCACTCATTGGCCTGAGCCAGAAGATCCCAGAGCTCCTCTTGGGGGAGGTCCTCGGAGTCCTTTAGAAAGGCTAGAAATTCGGCAGGATCCCTAAGCTTTTTGAACCTGTACTGTTTTCTGAAGCGCTGCTTCGGCATCAGAGCTGGTGTGCTGGTCCCAGTCGCGGCTGAGGGCACAACAGGCGAACCTTGGCGGGGCGTAAGTGCGGGAGTCGGGGCAACCGAGTTGTAAGCGGACCCTTGGGAAAGTTGCTGGCCTTGGCTGTCGGGTGCAAGATCCTCATCGTGATCGGCGTCCCGCTCAGTGTCGTCAACTTCGCCGTCTGCATCGGCATTGGCACCGTCTTCTGCGTCTGCTTCAGCACCCTGGCCATGGGTGTTCGCATTGGCATTCTCGGGCGTCTCGTCAGCGATCTCTCGCTCGCCGGAAGTTTCAGCGGCGTCGGCATTTGAGGTGGGCGCAGATGCCTCGACAGCGACCGGGTAGATGGAGTGGGTGACATATTCGCCATCAACGTAAGGTGTAAGGTGGGACCACGGATAGCGCTTCTTTTTCGCCTCAGGAGCGGCGGGTTGGGGTTGCGGGGATGCTGCTTTGGGTTCGGGAACAGCAACGGGTTCAGGAGCAGCAACATCGTCCTGCATTTCTGCATCGGGTTCCTCTGCAACGTCAACGTCCATCTCGTCTTGAGGCCGGGACAAGTCCTCGGACTGAGTCGTGAATGATATAGAGACGTCGACATCTTGTGAAGGGGCGGTGGGCTGTGTATTTAACGGCTCCTCTTGAGGCGGAAGCTTATTTTCGGTCGCTTCGATATGACCATTTACCTTTGTGTCTTCTGTTGACACATCGGCGATAGACTCTCGTGGTTCTTCAGTCGGCTGTGCGACGTTGACATGGTCGATGTTGTTGGTGGCGTTGAAAATCTGAGCAACGGCTGGTGCGGAATATTCCTGAGTACCGGAGACAACAGCAGGGTCGGCGTTGACTGCCGGCTCAGCCATCTCCGGCAGAGCCGTTCTCTGCGGTAAACTTTCAGTAGGCCGCACGGGAGAACTGGCCTCTCTCTTGGGCTGGATAGAATAATCTTCGACGAAGTCGCCATGATGAACTGTTGTCGCCCCGGTGTCTGGGTGCGGGCCAGTGTTTCCGATAATGGTGACTTGATTGACGCGGATGGGCTGAGGGTGAGCGATGATAGGGCCCGCTACCTCATCCGCGGCGGTAACAATGTCGCCGGGAACGGTTTGTGCTTGGCTCTGGCTCAATTGACTCTCATCCTGCTTGATGATCTGATGGCCAATGGGAGATGCCAGTTGAAGTATTACCTGAGTCTTGCGTTGGATGGGCGACGAGAGCTGGTCATGGTTTTCTGGAAGGGAGGCGTGACCGGAAATGTCCTTGTCATTGTCATCATGGTCAGATGCATCATCAGAGCTGATGAGGTCAGAAGAATCGCCCACCACTTCAATAGTATCCTTGACAATATCCTCGTCTGATTGCTGAGAGTAGAAGGACTGTTGTTCGACGACGTTCTTCCGGGCCGGAGTCCGACGACGAGCGGCGGTAATACTGGCGACGGAAAATTCTCTCGAGTTGGCGCGGCGCTTTTGTGCTGTGGGCGTGTAGTACTCCTCGTCGACGACTTCACTGTCAGCCCGCTTCTTACGGGTAGCAGTGCGAGGCGCCGGGATTGCAATCTCGGGCAGCTCATCCTCAAAGTCTGCGGCGGAGTAGTCGATTTTCGCACGCTTTCTCAAAGTGTGAGGGCCCTTGCGGTAGGTCTCGTCTTCTTCATCTGCGGGCCCGTCAAAGCCGCTGGTGCGAGATCTCTTTTTAAGAGCCTTGCCAGGGCCAGGACCGGATCCGCCCGTACTGGGAGATGAGCGGACACTGAAGGGGTTATTCATGGGAATGGGCTTTGCGTTGCGGCGATTTTGAGGTGCCGTCTGAGGAGTGCGAGAGGCAGCAATGGGAGGAGAGCGCGTCATGATGCTCGAGTTTGACTCGCCGCCTGCGCTGGTATCAGACTGGATGCTGGAAGTGGGAAGAGTTTTCCGGCGATTCGGACGGCCACCGCGAGAGCGCTGGTCCATAGCTGTCAGAGCAGCGGTTGTGTGACGGTGCAGTCCAAGTAAGAACAGGTGAAGAGGTGACCTGGCTTACGGAGACGGATGTGTAGATGATTTGGGGGTAGAAGGGGAGCCGCAATAAGATGGCGGAGAAAGCCGAGAAGTCATTCAATGAGACGGGAGACGACTACTCTGAATATTGATGTGATGTGAATGAAGAGCTAATGAACCCTTGTCTCGTCGTAGATTTAACGGATGGCAGTAAGAGGCTGTCGGTAGGGGGAGGGAGGTTGAATGTGAAGGTGCTGGCGAAAAAAACCGGGTTTGATGCAAGTAAGTGGTGATGTGGTGGTTTGACTTGACTTGGACCACCCGACTGAGAGCTGAGAGTGAAAGCCAAAGGTTGTGTGAGTGGTGAGTGGTGAGTGGTGAGTGTGAGTGAGCGAGACCGAAAGAGACCTGAGCTGAGAGAAACGGGCCTTGCTGTTGCCAATACCAAATAAGACGTCAAATTTGAGAGCAGACAGGACGGGTCTGCGCGATAGCTAGAGCAAACAAAAACACGCTCTGGAGACAGCTCAAGAGCCAAAGAAAATAGCGACGATATTTTCAAGAGGGCAAAGAAGTCGTGAGGGTAAGATATCTGAGGTGGAAAAGGTGGTGATTTGTGCTGTTGGTGGCCCCTTCCTGTCTTGTTGCTGAGATGGCTCCTTCCCGTCTTCACTTTGACTTGCATTTCTCAATTTTGCCTTGCCAGCCGGGGCCCTGTCCACGTCTGCGTCCACACACGTCCACCTGTTGCTCTTGCTGGCCTGGCTCAGGCTGGCTGCCACTTCCTTCCGTTCCGTTACTGGCTGGCAGGGGCCGGGAGAGAGAAAGGGAAGGCACGACTGGGCCCCTTTGGAACGCTCCTGCACTGGCATTGGCTGTTAGTCCTTCCGAGCCAGCCACGCCTGGACCACAAGGCAATGGGAAGGAAGGAAGGAAGAAAAACCGGTACGTGGGTACAAGGGCCCAAGGGGGATGGAAGGGACTCGGGAATGGGATACGTACCTACCTCTGGCTGACTTGCACCCCAAGTTCCCGTCTCGTCAAGCATCCCAGGACCTATGACGGGAGCTGGAAGAAATCCCTTTAGCGGCCCGACCTCCCTACAGCTTGTCACTATGGGCGAACCTACAGCAGTCTCACCCCTATAGCCACTGATCAAGACCCCTAAAAGCCCGCTGTGAGCCTTGACAGACCAAGAACGAGAGAACCCAGCCCGGCCAGATGGCGACTTCAGACGGGGACCCACAAGACACGCTTTTTTCATTTCCGACTGGGGATGGGCGTTCACTCAGGGCCAATGAGATGACACGCTTCTCGTCCACTCCGGATACGGACTAGCGCATCCCTTCGCTCCGCTTGATGCATGTCCCGTCCCTGGTGAATGTGATGCATGTCTCCAGCAGCTGTCGCCAATGTGTGTGGTGCTGTGCGGCGTGCCTGCGCTGGTGCATCAGACTCCCCCGTTTGGTTCACAGTCGGAGAACATGAGGTGAATGTTCAACTGCATCTTGGTCAACATCAATAACCGCCCGTCATCATTCGAGCAGTGAGCTGGTGTCTCTCTGTTACACCCACCAATATCGCCTTGATCGCTTCGGCCTGGCCCGTCGGACTTAGGACCCCACGCTATAATCATTGCTCCTTCCATTTGAGCTGTTGTTTCACGGTGTCCTGATACCTAGCGCCGCCTGACTAAGCTTGCCGAGCATCCCTTTTGGAGCTACCTAACCGCCCTCAAAGTATTGCACCTTGTAGCTAGTGACGTCTGCCCCGCAACATCACCAACACCACAATCCTCCCATCGCCCAACATGGCTTCCAAGAAGACAAAGCCCGCCGCTGCTGGCGACGACATTGACGACCTCTTTGATGGAATTGGCGACAATGTTGCCCCCCCTAAGAAGTCGCTCGAGAAGAAGCCCAAGCCTACCACCGCCGCCTCCAAGGCTATGGCCGATAACGACATCCTGGCCGAGCTCGAAAAGGACCTCGAGCAACCCTCCCGTCCGCATACGCCGCGTCTTAAGGAGACAGCAGCGAAGGGAATACCCAAACGCTCTGCGACCCCCACCACCGACGACAAGTCGACTGCCCCCCGCAAGTCTACCGACAGCGCACGATCTCTCCGCGCGAGCTTCACCCCCAGTGCCACAAGCTCCGACCTGCAAGAGCCCGAGAAGAGGCCTGCTGAACAGCTTGCCACTGCCTCCTCATCAGCTGCTTCTCCCGAAGCCGCGCCCGCTACGGCTGCTGGAGGTGGTTGGTGGGGTGGCATCTTCAACACGGCCACTGCCGCCATGAAGCAGGCCGAGGCTGCTGTGAAGGAGATTCAGAAGAACGAAGAAGCCAAGAAATGGGCCGAACAAGTTCGTGGAAACGTTGGTGGCCTCAGGGCTCTTGGTAAGTTCACAAGCTGGTTTTGCCATCTCCTAAACGCAACCCACGCGCGTTGGTATAGAGGGGACAAGTAGGTTTTAACACTACCTTTACAGGAGACAACCTTCGCCAGCAAGCTCTTCCGACATTCACGAATATCCTCCACACCATTGCCCCTCCCATCAGCTCTCACGAGAGACTCCTCATTCACATCGCCCACGATATGGTCGGGTACCCTTCCCTCGATCCATTGATCTACGGCACCTTCTCCCGCGTCATGTCCCAGGTGGAGGGCGGCGAGTTGATGGTCATTCAGCGAGGCCAAGAAACCCACAGCCGCAGATACTCCAATGACAGTGGCGCGGGCTGGAGAGACGGTCCGTGGTGGAGACAATCCGACTCCCCGCGTGACCTGGGTCTGATTAAGGGTCTGACCGAGGGCACCAAGCTCTGCCGTGCTGGAGCCGAGGGTTACGCCAGCGAGTACTTTGCAGCCCACGGCGGTGTCGAGCAGGCTCGGCTACGTGCGACTGAGCCAGTGAGCGAAGACAACCCGGTCCGCAGCTCCGACCTCTTCCTTGCCATCCAGGCTGTGGGTACCACGGCCGACTCGGGTCTCTTTGCCAGTACGTCGGCAGTGGAGAAGGAGAAGGAGACTTCGGCCGTGGCCGAACAGGATGAGGCAGATGAGATGGTTTGCTTCGCCGTCTTCTGCCTCGACCCCGTCCACGAGATTGAGTACTCGGCCATCAGCCAGTCCATCCCGGCCAAGTGGATCCGCTGGTTGGACGCCGCCAACCCGCTGACTCCTGCCAGCGGTGATGATGGCCAGGAGGGCTCTCTGGGTCAATCTATCCCGGATGAGATTCGTGAAATTGTCGAGGGCGGTGGTGTCGACCCCCGCGAGTGGGTCGCCGAGTGGATCGAAGAGCTGTTGAGTCTGGCTGTGGGTGTCGTGGCACAGAGGTATGTTGCCAGAAGAATGGGTGTTGGTGAGGGAGGTATTGGAAAGGGTAAGAGGCGCATGGACGAACTCGTTCAGGATGGTGGTGGCGAGGCTGCCCGGGCTGGTCTCATCTAAGCCAGCATCGGATAGCAGTGACTGTATGAATACATCTAGGTGTTCGGGTATACCGTTTTCTTTATCAACATTATTGAACAATCATTATCATTATACAAATGGCACCACTAGTGTTCACGTTCTTGCCTCTTTGTGTGCCGAATGCTTGATACGTACGCCAAATATGTTCTTGGGTCACCAACAGTTCGACGTCAATTTCTGCTTCAATGTGGCGTATGGTTGATGGTCATCGGATAAAACCATTGATGAGAAAGCCAATAGATATATATGTTCATTTGTAACGCTGTAGCCTCATGAAGAACGTGCTAGGCTCAGACACCTAAGATAGTCGCACTGTCGACACCGCGTTGACTTCCGTCATTGTTGAAATGACCCCTATACAATACTTGGCAACCAGCATCATATACATTGGCCAATAGAATCTCATTTTGCTTCAGTCAAAGTATTGAAGTCTATGGCTTTGAAGTTGGTCACCAAGACCGACTTACACGGGCGCTGAACGCACCAGCCGGCGCCAGCTGCCCTCCGAGCCCGGCACCTCCCCCAAGTCCCCACATTGGATTCTCTCACGGGTGTGTATTACATAATCTGAAAGCTGCAACGTAAGATTTGAGAAGAAAATTTCCTTCCCTCCGTATCCTTCACTTGATCAAACTCACCGGCCGAACACCACATTTTGCAAAGACAGGCAGCGCAACAAAAGCAAACGGCTCAAGTGAGTCATACAGGGATGGTCTCGAACTTCTACGAGAATGGGCATTATGTTTTGCCTCCCTGTGCTCTGTTGCGGTATCCATCGCGTCAAAGCATGAGAGTGGTGTGAAGCCAAACGAAACAGGAAGGATAGCTTTAATCATCCTTACCTACCTACCTTACAGCAGCGTCTACCCAGTCACTTGGATTATTCACGAGTCTTTGCTTCGGCGAGGGTCTCCTTCTTGTGCCGCGTTTTGCGGTACACTCTGGAGAGGACTGGAAATACACTATTTATGAGCGGTAGAAATCGAGGGGTGAAGGGGCGTTTACGTCTTTTTCCCTCTCGATTTTTGCCGAGCTGCAAGAAAAACAGGACCATCATAGTCCATGCCCATCTTTTTTCCTACATGGGCGAGGCTCCAGGCGTACCGACAGATTTTGTTGTGACTTTTTGTTTTGCATGATTTGAATTGAGAGCATTTCCGGTTCAAAGTGCTACTTGCCATCCGCGTCCATGTTGCCCAAATGACTTGGATGGCTCCAGAGTGCTGAATGTCCCAGCAAAGTACCTGCACCGCACCCTCAATCAAGCCTCTCAGTCAACAAGACGAGCTCATCAGTGCATTCCTAACGTTGGGAAGAATCATGAATTCGAGCAAAAAGGCCACATTCACACCGGCCGAGTCCCGGTCGTCTCCGGTGTTTTCCTCCACCCTTTCGGGCCACCGACATGCAATGGAAGTTGCACCTCCCCCACCTCACGCACTTACTCAAGTTGCTGTCACCATTCACCACAAACAAAGGCCTGACGTCACTTGGCAGTCAGCGCTCACAAGCGGCAGGACGGCAACGCCATCAAGCCGCTCTTTCCTCTCCTCCTCTAAGATACCTCGATACCTCACGTTACCCCCCTTTTCCCCGAACGTGAGGTACGTAGCTGTTCTTTAGCGTTTCTGTGCCAAGGAAAATGTACATATTGAAATTCAAAGTGGCCGGCGACGTCGACATCTTATCACGACTTCTCGTCTCTGCTACTTGCATGTGCTTCTCATCAGACCATCTCGACTCCCACTTAAACACACTCATAAGCCTGACTGTGCAAAGCTCCAGGTCTGTGTTCTACGTATTTTTACCCTCACTCGAGTTCATCATCATTCGATGCCACCCAGAATCATCGTGAACCCTCTTCGGAATATCATCACCACCCGCCGCTCCCGTTTACCCCGTCTATCTCACACCATGGCTCCCACGAAGGACCGCAAGGAGTCCAAGTTCTCCCACCTGCCTCTGAGCACCAGCGGCCCCATCAGCTGCGCCGTCACGGGCAGCGCGCTGCTCAATACACCTTATCTCAACAAGGGAACAGCCTTCCCTGATGACGAGCGCCGCGAGTTCAACCTGACCGGCCTGCTTCCCGAGAGCATTCATTCCCTCGAACAGCAGCTGCACCGCGCCTATGAGCAGTACAAAAGCCGCCAAGATGACCTGGCCAAGAATACATTTTTGACGTCGCTGAAGGAGCAAAATGAGGTCTTGTACTATCGGGTATGTATTTGAATGTTACCATATGTTGAAGCATAAGTAATCTGAGACTGGTGCGTAGTTGTTACAAGAGCATCTTCCGGAAATGTTCAGCATCGTGTACACGCCAACCGAGGGAGATGCGATTCAGAACTTTTCAAGACTATTCAGAAGACCTGACGGCTGTTTTTTGAACATTAATGATGTAGATCGAGTCTATCACGACCTCGCCCAATGGGGGCGACCAGAGGATATCGACTACATTGTGGTTACCGGCATGTACCCCGTCCCCGCCTACGCCACCTTGTCTTCCGAATCTGTTATGCCCGAATGATCCGCTGACTAGCTACACCAGATGGAGAAGAGATCCTGGGTATCGGAGATCAGGGTGTCGGTGGTGTTTTGATCTCCGTGGCGAAGCTCGTCCTCACAACCCTGTGCGCTGGTGTTCATCCCAATCGAACACTGCCTGTGGTGCTCGACTGCGGCACTGATAACGAGGAGCTCTTGAACGATGATCTGTATCTGGGACTCAGACAGAAGCGTGTGCGGGGACACAAGTATGATCGCTTCGTTGACGAGTTCGTCAAGGCTGCCAGAAGGCTGTATCCTCGCGCTTACATCCACTTCGAGGACTTTGGTCTCACCAATGGTAAGTATGATGGTTCTGCTTGGATGGGGGCCCCTGCTAATATGCGATGGATTACTAGCCAGAAGAATTTTGGATCAATACCGCCCCCATATCCCGTGCTTTAACGACGATGTGCAGGGAACGGGATGCGTCACTTTGGCGGCAATCACGGCTGCTCTACACGTCAGTAAGCAGAAGCTCACTGACCTGCGCCTGGTCATCTTTGGTGCTGGCTCAGCTGGTGTTGGAGTCGCGGACCAGGTCAGAGATGCCATTGCTGCCGAAGGAAACATGAGTAAGGAGGATGCCTCCGAGCAGATCTGGTGCGTATATGTCTGCAAACCTTACAAGCTGCATCATTCCTGCTAACACAGATATAGGTTGATCGACAAGCCCGGTCTTTTGACCACAGACAGCGAGGTATCCGCTGCCCAAAAGGGCTTTGCTAAGGACCCTTCGGACTGGAAGGACAAGGACGCGTCTCTCCTTTCGGTCATCAAGAAAGTCAAACCCAATGTCCTGATCGGAACCTCGACGAAGCCCAAGGCCTTTACGGAAGAAATCGTCCGCGCCATGGCAGACGGCGTCGAGCGGCCCATCATCCTCCCTCTGTCTAACCCAACTCGTCTCCACGAGGCCGTGCCGGAGGATATCTACAAATGGACCGACGGCAAGGCTCTTGTCGCGACAGGATCTCCTTTCAAACCAGTGAAGGGCCCCTGGGGTGAAGGCGGTAAGGAGATTGAGATCGAAGTCGCAGAGTGCAACAACTCTGTCGTCTTCCCGGGCATCGGCCTCGGCTCCGTGCTTTGCCGGGCGAGCCTGGTGACGGACAAGATGCTCGTTGCGGCTGTGGAGGGCGTCGCGTCGCTCAGCCCCGCACTCAAAGACCAGACGGCGCCGCTGCTGCCGGGTGTAGATGTCGTCAGGGACGTCAGTGTGAGGGTCGCGCGGGCGGTGATCAAGGCGGCCGTCAAGGAGGGCGTGGCGACGGAGGAGGGGATCCCGGAGGGGGACGAGGACTTGGACGAGTGGATCCGGGAGCAGATGTGGTCGCCTGAGTATCGCCCGCTCAAGCTTGTTGAATACAGTGAGGCGAGTCGGGAGGCCAAGGGTGAGATGAAGATTGCTGGGAGCTTTAGCAGAGTCGGGAGCTGGTAGATACCGTCATTCAGTTCACGCGTGAGTGTCCGAAGACGGCAAAAGGCAAAAGAATACATGCAACACCTGGCATTCGCCGGTCGTCTCCGACCCGACTACTACTCCGGCCCTCACTGGTTTATCGATGGGAGAGCGGACGGGATCCCGAGTTCTCCAGTGGGTGTGGTCGCATGTGTTATCTTGCTGGAGTGGTGATGCTGAAGTTGGGTGGAGGTTGGTGGTGAGGCTCTGGAGAAGGGCCTCCAGCCTCATTGGGGTCATTTGAGGAACGGACGCAGAACAACTATTTTTAATACTGAGTTAGATACTAGATAATTTCCTGAAAATATTTATGTAGAAAACCGCGCGAAATTATGTTGTGGTGTTGTTTGGTGAATTAACTTGGTCTTTTATTCTTGCTTTTCAAATTCGTACGAAGTGGCGATGGTTGCGTTCATTCTCAAGACTCAAAACAACGGTATACCATGTTTTCCATCCGGCATGGGGGAAAAAAAAAGTATTTAACTGAGACAATCATCTAGCCATGCTTTCATCTGGACTCTGGTGATATCTGATAAGCTCCATCGCTGGGACTTTCCGTTAAAGTTCATTCAATAATAGCAATGTGAGGTAGTGAGATAGGACAAGGCCGTTCCCACAATAGCAACACGATGAAAAAGCCTACGGATCAATAGTATCAAGCACCCCAACGGATATTCCGACTCGGTATATATTTATGCCACATGGACCTATAGATTGACCTTAACTCATGCTCCTAGTCTGCGTTACAGGGTATTCGAGCGCCACCCAATGGTGTTGATCCAGTCTCAATTTTCGAGTCAGCTCTCCAGCCACGCCTCAGTAAACAAAGACTCATGAACTCAATCAATAGTCTCGGCCTTGTCCAATTATATGTGCGAGATTAATGATTGCGAAGTATCAGCATCGGTCTCGGCTTTGAGTAAGAAGCTCTTGTGCCGTGAGTACCTAGACTCTCAACAGTTGTGGTCATACATCAACACCAGGAAATTGAGAGACTGGGTCATGGAGGATTTATCATCGAGATTTTTACTTTTTTATTTCTACTCAACAACGCACTCATTGCTGCGACACATCAACCTTTGTCCACCAAAACTCCGACTCCTTCCTCGCCCAGGTATCGGCACACAACCGCGCTGGAACCCCCGCCTCGCCCCCAATAAGCTCCTTATTCTCCTCCGCAAACACCAACGCCTTGGGATCCTCCGCCACGTACCGCTCCCACGTGGGCCTCTCCGGCGCGCTCTCGCCCCGCACAGCATTCGGATCGCCCGCCACGATGAAGCTGGCGAGGTAGGCGTTCAGCGTCAAGCACAGCTCCTTTTGCGTCGGCGAGATTTTTGTTTTCGCGGGCTCGCAAGCCTCGTAGTACATGTTCTCGCCGTGGCGCGCGCGGTCGAGGAGGGAGCTCTCGAGGCCCCATTGGTAGAGGTAGACGGGGAGCGCCGGGTCCGCGCGGGAGGCGAGGTCGGCTGTCTGGCGGACGGGCGCGACGTAGGCGTATTGGCCGTAGGCGATTTCGAGGCGGCGGTATTGCGCACCTGTGCCGTCGAGGGATTCCTTGTAGGGTGAGGTTGGGATGGTGAGGGGGTCCGGGTAGAGTTTGTCAATGGTCTCGACGTCCTCTTTGGAGAGCAGGGGAAGCAGGTCGGCAAAGAAGGAGGTGAATTCGTCAGACTTGGAAACCTTTTTGGAGATGTAGATGGAGCCTTCGTTGCGGTTGAAGCCCGTCATGATGGGGACTTTGCGCCACTTGTTGAGGCGCCAGGATTCCATTGGCGGGCGGGGGATGATGTCGCCGTCGACGACGGGCTGGAAGGCCCAGCGGAGGGACGGGTTATACTTGTCAAAGACTGCGATTTGGGCCTTTTGGACGACCTCGGTGGGCGCGGCGCGGAGGTAGGCAAAGGTCTCGGCGGCGGAGAGGTCTGGCGGGCAGCCTGTCTCTGCGAGGAAGTCTGCGAACTGGGCTTCGTGAATGGGGGCGCTGTAGGGGCGGACTGCGCGGGATGTTGGGGCGCCGGACTCGAGGATGACTTTGTGGAAGAGGGGTGGGTTGTATTGGCCTTCGTCGTTGATGAGGATGTGGCCGATCTGGGGTTGTTTGTCAGACTTGAGTCTTCTCTCTCATGGTGGAAAGGAAGGTCACTGTGAGGACTTACAGAGTGTGCTCCGGCGGAGATGCCAAAGAGGGTGACGTTGTTGGGGTCTCCGCCGAATGCCGTGATGTTGTCGCGAACCCACTCGAGGAGAATGAGTTGATCTTTCAAACCGAGATTCACAGAACCCTCCTCGAAACTCTTAGTGGATGGTAGGAAACCGAGAGCTCCAATTCGATAGTTGAAGGAAACTGCAATAAAAGCCTGTCCCGAGTTGGCCAGGAACGAAGCCGTGTTGTGCATCATGGCGGTGCCTCTGTTGAATGCGCCGCCGTGGATGTACACGGCAACGGGCAGCAGTGTCTCATTTCGAGACGACGAGACGGGCCGGAAGACGTTGGCGGTTAAGCAGTCCTCGCTGTACTCAAACGCTGGACCGCCTGGGAAGAGTTGCTTGCCCGGTGCGACGGGACCCCATTCCGAGGCGTCGATTTCCTTTGTTGAGGGTTGGACTTTGACCGGTGCGCGGAACCTACGATCTCCTGTTGGCGGGAGCGCATACGGAATACCCTTGAAGGCTTCGACTGGCCGGGGGAGACTATCTGACACGACTGTGCCGATGACGGTTCCCTGGGTGAGTTTCACTGAGGGGCGGGCATCTTGGATTGTTGAACCCATTGTGAATGTCTCTTGGAGTTTTGACTCTGCCTTGATGGTGTGTAAAGACAAGTGATTGAGTTGAGTTTAGTTGAAGTGTCTCAAGCCGCAGTTCACAACTCACAACCGGGGTGCATCCCACGAAGCTCTTATCGATAATCGGCGGTTGCTCGTACCGGCTTGCCGATGAGTTGCAGTTGACTTTAACACACCCTCTTTCTCGGACAAGGTCCGGATAGTGAATGACCTGACTAGTAATACTCCGTAGTTATCGAATGGTGCTTGGCGCCGTGGCGGGAAAGGCTTGATTAGGCGTTAAATGATTGTGAGAACGACTCAAAGAGGCTATTGATACCGGGGCTTTCCCGCGGGGACGAAACGGCCGATTTCGGCGAGACGTGCTTTCGGGCACAGATCTGGGCGCCGGACTCCCCCTTTCGACTTTCGACAAGTTGAATAGAGTCAACAAATGTCCCCCGTTCCCGGCTTATCAGCCCCCGTCTGACTTGTGCTATCGGACGGGCCCCGACTCATGGGACCCCCCCCGGCACGACTTCCCCGCGATAGCCGACTGCCATTGTTTCCTAGTGTACCCAGCTAAATTCCCAGTCTTGCGGATAACGTCGCCCGTAAAATGTGGTTCTATATGGATCTGGGTTCAGATAAGACGTCCCATTGACGGACTCCTGGGCCTCCGCGTTATCATACCTATCTACCTAGTTGTTTACCCCGGACTGGGTAGCGTGGCGTGGTCGGGGTTGTCGAGATAATGACCAATTGGCAATGAGACATTAAAGGAGTTATCCCTCTCGTCAGAGAGACGGGAAACCCTTGGGAAGGCAGTAGGGAGGCTTCATCTTTGAATTTCCTTCTTCTCAGGATCACCACTCTTACCTTGTTCAAGTCTTTGTTTTCGAAGTTCCCCGCCTACATCGACAACAACAATGACCGAGAGAGTGTCCAAAGACATCAAGGTCGCCGAGGATGGCCTCGAGCCGACAAAGTCCTTCACGACGGGCGAGGTCGCGCACCTCGACGAGTCCGAGGCCTTTCTCCAGGAGAATAATATCACAGAAGAGTATCTCGCCGAGCTCGTCAACGACAAGGAGAAGAACCGACGCCTGGTCCGCAAGATTGACCTCATGATCCTCCCTCTCCTGGCCGGCACCTACGTCTTGCAGTACATTGACAAGCAGGCGCTGTCCTACGCCGCTGTCTTTGATCTCTTTTCCAGCACGAGCGTCACGCAGACCGAGTACTCGTGGTTCGCGAGTATCTTTTACCTGGCCTACCTGGTTGCCGAGTACCCGTGGGTCTATATTGCGCAGAAGACGCGCATGGGCAAGGTGGTGGCGGGATGTGTTCTGTCGTGGGGTTCGGTGTTGATGATCACGGCTGCGTGCTCCAACTTCCCGGGACTTGCAGCGTGCCGTTTCCTCCTTGGAGTTTTCGAGGCGCCCATCACGACGTGCTTCATGATGATGGTTTCCATGTGGTAAGTCTCGACGTCTCGCTCCCCCCTATGTCGACATTGTCCTAATGCGTGCATTCAGGTACGTGCGATCTGAACAGCCCATGCGAGCAGGACTCTTCTACTGCTGCAACGGTGTCGGCAGCATGCTCGGCGGCGTTCTCAGCTACGGCATCGGCCAAATCGACTCTTTCCCCGTCTGGAAGGCCGTCTTTCTCATCTGCGGCGGCATCACCGTTGTATGGGGCGGCCTGCTCCTCGTCTTCCTCCCAGACAGCATCTTGAGCGCCAAGAGATTCTCCCTCGAGGAGCGAGCCCTCCTCGTCGGCCGCGCGCGTCTCGCAAAGACGGGCGTCCTTAACAAGACCATCAAGTGGTACCAAGTCAAGGAGGCCTGCCTCGACCCCCAGGTCTGGCTGCTGACGCTCTTCGTCCTGCTCAACGAGGTCATCAACGGCGGCGTGGCCAACTTTGGCAAGCTCATCATCAAGGGGCTCGTCACTGACCCGCTGTTGACCACGGCGCTGGGAATCCCGCAGGGCGCCTTCCAGGTCTTTTGGATTCTCACGGGTGCCTACACCGCATCCAAGTTCCGTAACCAGCGCACGACCGTCATGGCGGTGTGGCTCATCCCCACCATTATCGGCTGCTGCATGATCTGGAAGCTGGATAGAACGCACTACAAGGTCGGCGTCCTGTTTGGCTACTACATGATTGGCTGCTACGTCGCTTCCCTGGTCCTGGCCCTGCAGATGCCGGCAACGAACCTCGGAGGATATACCAAGCGTATCACGGCGTCGGCCATTGTCTTCACGGCGTACTGCGTGGGTAACATTATTGGGCCTCATGCGTTTTTGGCCAAGGAGGCGCCGTTGTACGCGACTGGGTGCAAGCTTATCCTCGCGTGCTCGGCTTCGCAGGTGGCTATTGCTGTTGGGTTGCGGATGCTGCTTATTCGCCGCAACAAGCAGAGAGATGCTGCTGCGGCGGCTGCTGGTATCTCGCCTGATGCTGAGCACGATGATGAGGGAGTTGACTTGACTGACAAGGAGGTGAGTTTCCCGAGCTTCTGTGACCCGCAAGAGACTTTGATAACTCACGTGTGGACAGAATCCCAACTTCCGTTATGTATTATAAGATGTTTTAGAGCGGGACCTGTTTTGAAGATGACTATAGACAAGAATCTGTTTAGAGCGACAATTATGAGACCATGTTGATTCTGAGAATCGAAACTGAACTGTGAAGCGTAGTAGAACGTAGCCCGAGATTGCCCACAGAAAGCCGGAGATGCGGCTGGGCAGCCGGCCGGGTGGCTGTGTCCCCAGGCCGTGACTGTGGGTATCAGACACGGAAAACCCTCTAGGTAGATCGGAGCATCTATAGCTTTGCCATCCTTGATAGCTCGTCCCCTACTTATTTCGTCAGTGGAACCTGGACAATGCGACTCAATCATAAGTCCTCAGGACGGGCGTCCGCTAAGTCGCAGCTATCGGATACAATACTAAGTCAGTCGTCTTTCTCAAGGCCACAGTGCACAGTCTCGGAGGGATTCGCAGCGGAAAACTTGGGGATGGAATCATATTCGTATTGACAGTCTGGCAGCTGCGCCTAGACATGTGAGACCCGTATCTGTACCATGACGAACACCTTAACGGCCACGGCTTTTTCAAGGCCTGCATCAATCTGCGGCACGGAGGCTATCATAGTAGCCCCAGAATCCTCGACCATGGGAGACCATCAAGGGTGGCACGAGAATCCTTCGCTAGCCGGGGCGTGGGAGAGGAGCAAAGATATTGCATCGGGAGCGAAGGGGGTGAGGGCGAGTGGTCACTGGGGACTTTTGTGGTAGTTTGTCTTGATCTCGAACGCGGAAAATCTCATTTTGTTGGGTAGTCGTGAACCATTCCTATGCCATTTTCCTCTCCGCAGAGAGCCGGACGCCTCGAATTGGCGATATACCATGCAACCAACTCTAGATCCATGATGTCGACCGACCAGACCGAACGACTAGACCCTTTTGACAAGTCAGCCCAACCGTCCGACTGTTGTAAACAGCCCTTTTGCGAGCCGTACAATAAAACTCCCAACGTACCATCCTTCCCCCCCGAGGTCGCATCCTTTCAGCATTTAGCGCTGGCCGGACCAGACAGCCTTGACGAGGCCATCGCGCTGGGCCAGACGGTTGAAGGCATCGTCGCTCTCGCCCATCGCACGAACGAAACCGGAGAGGGCGTAGACGTGGTTCTCGCCGGGGACGGCGCGGCCGTTCTCGTCAACCTTGGCGACGGAGATCTGGACGGAGGCGTGGTCCTTGGCCTTGATGATGCGGTTGGTGGCGCTGCACTTGCGCGGAACGTAGCTATTCGACGAGAAAAAAAACAAGAGGTTAGCATGGGACTCTCGATATCGAATTTCTGGTGTAGTCGCGCTTTTCCCGCGAAAGCTTCCTCCTCTCGATTTCGTCTCGCGCGGGCATTTCGTGGGATGGTTCGGTATGGGGAGGGGGATTTCTCACAGATCGACGATCTCGCCCTTGTCGTTCTCCATTGCTGCGGCTTGCGTTCGGGGTTGACTAGAAGCAAGTAGGTGGTGGTTTGCGTGGATGTTGTCGTTCGCGGGGTCGAGATGCGGGAGAGCTGTGGTAGACTGACTGCCTTCTTTTTTCGAAATTTCGTGTGGGCGGGCCGAAGCGGCAGGAAAGGGTTGAGATCACGTGGATCTAGCGACGTCTGCTTACCTCATACTGAAGATAAGATAAGAAACTTGTCATCGCCAAAATGTGGAATGAACGGTCTGTGCTTCGATGACCAGGGTGCTCCTTCTGACCCCTGCTGCAGATACCTTACGGTACGTACCCCCAACCGTCTAGGCCTGGAACTCGGGCCCCTCCACTCCACGCTTCCTACTGCTGCTGCTGCGCGTTGGCGGGTGCTTTGTTGATGTTCAAAGTCGACGGCGTGAATTCCATCTAAACTGCCACCGCCACTCGAATACGCCCCTCTCTCCCTCCACCGGTCCGTCTGACTTCGCAAGGGAACAACTGATGCCTCCGTCATCTGTATAACACAAGCGGTTGTTTTCTCTCGCCGGCACACCCACGAATCGTTCAATCTGCTGCGAATCGCATCAAAAACATGCGCTTTGCGCATCACGACGGGTTCGCCGAGATTCACGATGGGGTCGCCGTTTCGAAGCACCCGTCATGACGCCTATAAACTCTCCTCTTCACCGATCTTGCCATCCCTTGACCAGATCAAGTCACAATTCCCCAAGCAGCCACCCATACGAAGCCCCATAGCTGCCACTTCCACACCAACACATGCGAGCCATCACTTCGCCAATCCTTCGAGCTTTCTTCGCCGGGAACAACCTGCGATTGACTTGACGACGCCATGTAGAGATGAACCTGCGCCATATCGACCACAAGAAGAGGAGGAGGTCACAGTGATATCCATTGCGAACGTACCCAGACCGAAACGCAAGAGGGGCGTCAAAGTTCTTGAGAAAAAGGCGTTCCAACCGCCTTCACCCTCCAAACCGATCAAAGATGCGTCTGCCAGTCCACCAGGGAAGAAGTATGCGAACCCCAAAAAACCAGCTGCAAAGTCTGAGAAAAAACCCAAGACTGCAAAGCCCAAGGCAGCAACAAAGAAGAGTGGTGTTCAGAGTCGCCACTTTGCGAAGCCCAAGGCACAAGGCAAAGAGGATTCACCTTTACCACCACCAGAAACAGAGCAGGATGCCAATGAGCCATTGGAGCTCGAGGCGGCATTAAGACGTCGTGTGGACTGGACACCGCCACCAGCCGACAATGGCATGACTTCAGGATCGAAATCTTCCCCGGCCATCGACCTCCTATCCTCGACTGTGAAAAGCCCAGGGCGTGCCGCGTCGAAGGAAACATTTGACAGTCTTTTCGAAAAGTTTGGTCGGCCGGAAGAGGAATTGGAGAGACCCTCGGCCGAGCCGTCCGATGGCGACAGACCGGTGTTGAAGAAGAGGAAGTTGATCGAGACAGTGCCCATCACCGAATCGTCAAAAATGGGGCCACCTCAGAAGGGGCCCTTGAAAGTAAAAGCACCGAGGAAGAAGCCACGTACAATCACCGAACTGGCCACGGCAGCCTATGCGGTTCCAGATGCTACAGAACAGGAGCAGCCGTCTGCGGCTCCAGTCGAGAGTGTCGAGGCCGGAGAAGAGACTGCCAAACCTAAAGGAAAGAAGAGAACATCCAAAGCAAAGAAACCAAAAAAGGCCCCTCCACCTGAACCCATTCTGTTGTCACCAACTGCAGCCCTCAGACAAGCTGCGAAGCAAGAGTACGTTTTCGGGACTTCGAGCCAGCTGGCACGTGAACACTCGCCTACTTTCCTCAAGGATCTCCAGTCTGCGCTGCAGGCATCAAATTCAAAGAGAGAAGATCATTTCGTGACTCCGATTAACAGCGACGAAGTTGAACCAGAACCCAAGCAGAAGCTTTGGGACGTAGGCGCGAGAGATGAGGATGGCAGGCTGCTGGATTTGGAAGTCATCAATCTTGCCGACACTCCACAAACAGCACCGCACGTTGCAGATGGCCTCAATCCTTTTGGTTATGCTGGAATCGATCAAACAATGGCGGCCCCGCCACCTCATATGCCGTCAGATGTGTCTTTCCCGGATATCGAAGACCTCCTGGCAAGAGACATGGCAATCGACTTGCCGCCACATCCTATTGTTTCTACACAAGAGAAAGTAAATGCGCCATTACCGGCTCACATGTTGTCGGACATGTCCTTTCCAGATATTGACGATCTTCTGGGAAAAGAGACCGATCAGGATGGCAAGCCTCAGACTCAGAAACAAGCATTACCCTCTTCGCCGCCTCCTAGGTCAGTCGAAATCACATCTCAGTCAGTCGAAGTGCTGTTGGTCTCTTCTGGTTCTGGACCAAACCATGTGGAAAAAGCTAGCACTCTGCCACCACTGGAGTCACCGCCAGTACAAGCCTCTAAAGCGTCCAAGCCTGTAGCGACGGAGGATACGGTCCCAGAGATAGCGAAACCAGACTTTAGTCTCTACACTGACAACCAACTTGCGAGAGAGATTTCGTCATACGGATTCAAACCAGTCAAGCGAAGGCAAGCCATGCTTGCACTTCTAGACCAGTGCTGGGTGGGCAAGCAAAGGACTGCCCTTTCATCGCTTCCCACGAACCGCCCCATCACGACCACGTCCCAGGCGCAAGCTGCTGCCAAGTCACAGAAACCAGCAACCGCCGTTTCTCCCAAGAGGCCGCGTGGTCGTCCGCGGAAGACCAGCCTAGTTGAAGCTGAAGCTGAAGTTGAAATGCCTTCCAGTGAGCCGCCACCATCCGCTCAGCCGCCACCACCTTCTCCCAAACGAGGCCGTGGTCGACCGAGGAAGAATGCCGAGTCGACGACAGCTACTCCCTCGACGGCCAGTAAGAAGGGCAAGTCGAAAGCAACGTCTGGCGCATCAAAAGAGCCGAAAACATCTAGGAAGGCGGCCTCGGCAGTGGCATCACCGCCTTGGAAGAAAACGAAAGTGACAAAGGTCATCGAGATCCCAGATTCGGAATCAGAAGGGCCGCTTTCCTTGTCACCATCGCCATGCTCTTCACCCGAGCCGACTTTCTCACCAGCTCCCGAGGAAGCTTCAGTGTCAATTGGGGACGATACAGAAATGCCACTCGCAGCGTCCCAAAGCCAGCGATCGGAAGTCTTGTTCGCGCGTATCACTGAAGCTGTGACCTCGTCGCCTCCAACGACGGACCCCAAGAACCCGTCCTTTCACGAGATGATGCTAATGTATGATCCGATTGTGCTTGAAGATCTTGCTGGTTGGCTCAACACCGGACAGCTATCCCGGGTCGGGTATGACGGTGAAGTCTCGCCGACGGAAGTGAAGCAGTGGTGTGAGTCAAAGAGCGTTTGCTGTCTGTGGCGCGAGAGCTTGAGAGGAAAGGAGCGGAAGCGGTACTGATTCGGTGCCTATATTATGCATTTACGATACCCATTGAATAGTACTGCATTGGTTAGACATGGTCGTCACAATAAGATTCCTGGTGTTGATTGAGATGATCTCTTGTTGCCGTCTCGTCAACAACCTTCATAGCACATGATTATTCTTCATTCAAGATAAATTCGATTGAGAGACGTTGATGTTCGAAATGATATTCCCCGAATAAGATGACATGTGCGGTTAGGCCGCACTGTCTGGCGTTGTAAGTGTTGATGAGAGTTAGCAGCAGGGCGCGGTCACAGGGCGCACACCGAACCTCGGCAAAAACGTCAACCCCCGCCGGGTCGGTGATCTTTGTCCCAGACGCCTCATGAACTTCGACTCGAGCTGATCGACTGTCACCACCAGGTTCCAAATGCCTTCGTTATCACCATTATCCCATCCAGGTAGACTCTCTTCATTAAGAAACTCATTGAAACAATCAATTCGATACCCAAGCTTCTCATTGCACTCATTTTCACGTTCGATTACGACGCGCATTCCGAGCAGGGATCTCCAGCCAAACACGTCACTCATAGCAACGCCTGTTTCACGCACCGTCCGACAACAAGCGGGCGCATCAAATATCATCATCATGTCACAGCAACGTTCATCTTCTTCATCGCCGCCTAAGCGCGAAAGAGAGGTTATGGAGCCTCGGCCCAGTGCGAGGTGAGTTCCGCTCATAATTAGACATGCAGGCTCGGTGTCAGCTCACACAGGCCGGCCCATAGCATCTTGCTCCTCTCACCGACAAACCAGGTCCTTCTGCTGCACCGGGTGAAGACGTCCACATCCTTCGCATCGGCACATGTATTCCCCGGCGGGAATCTCGATCCATTTCACGATGGAGAGATCCCGCCAAGTGATGCCCGTGAAAGGCATGAGGACGGCCACGCGTATCGGCTAGGTGCCATCCGTGAGTGCTTCGAGGAGACGGGCATCCTCCTCGCCACTCGGAAGGGCTCTGATGACAAGTCTACTCTCGTCAACGTTCCCACGGCGGAAAGAGAGAAGGCTCGCAAGCAGATTCATAGCGGCAAGTTGCGCTTTAGCGAATGGGTCGACAGCGTGGGCGGCGTCCCCGACGTTGGTAAGTAACGAACCATTACGTCAAGCGCTTTCATCGCAAGACGACGCAAAAGATTCAGTATCACTCACGCTTCCAAACAGGACGCCTCATTCCCTTCACCAGATGGGTAACGCCCACCAACGTGCCCAAACGCTTCACAACGCAAATGTACATTTACATGCTCCCGCACTCGGCCTCAACCGGCGCCGACGCCGCCGAGAACGAAATCATCGTGCCGACCCCGGACGGCGGCGTAGAGCACACGGCTGCCAAGTTCGACGACGCGTGGACCTGGCTCTACCGCGCCGACAAGGGCGAGATCATCCTCTTCCCGCCGCAGTATTACCTCCTGTACCTGGTCTCACAGTTCTGCAAGGCCGCGGCACCGTCCCTGGCGCCCGGCAAGGGCCATGGCGACGCGTACTTTGCGTCCCAGAGGCGGGGCCTGCTGGATTTCCTTCACAGAGCGCCTACCGCCGTTACCGAAGCAGGCCGGAAGCAGCCTTCGTCTGAGATTCCGTGGGCGCACAAGGTGATGAGCCCGCATAACTTGTTCATTCGCGAGGGGGATAATCGTATCGTGCTCGGGCTTGATAAGCCTGGTCCCGAGCTCAAGGGGTCGGGCCGCGGAGGTGATTGGGAGAGGGTTGTGTTGGTCAAGTTTACGAGGGACGGTCCGCGCAAGGTCGAGGTGAGGGGTCGCGAGGAGGTATTGAGGGAGGAGAAGGAGGCGAAGAGGGCTAGGGAGGCGGAGGAGGAGAGCGAGGGGAGACATAAGCTTTGAAGCTGTGGTCGTCGTCGTCGTCGTCGTCGTCGACGACGGTCGATGATCGTAGAGCCTAGAGGTACTGCTTAGTTGCTGAATGAGAAGCTGTTCCCTAACCTGGCTTCAGGATCGTGTGATTATGGTCTGACGCTGAACATGTCAGAAGAGAGAGACAACAACTCGTGGTGTTGCACCCGCATAGTCATCTCACTCTTCACCCAGGACTCTGGTCAGCGGTTTTTTTTTGGCATTCTACCACCACACACCACCGTTCAAAACCTTAAAAAAATGCTTTCAACGATGAGAAGAATGAGATCTGATGTATCCCAAATGGTCGACAGCAAAAGGGCATTAGTTATTGTGCAGAAAATAAGGCATCCAGGGACACCCGTTGCAGGAGTTCTCGAGTCAGGGCAGCGGTCACACCCTCCCCCTCCTCTGCCCTGCCAGGCGAACCACCTCTGCATAGCAAAATTAGTCTGAGAGAGAGTCGAGGGCGCCTGGATCTGGGGGATGCGATCCTCCCCGAGAACTCCTCGGCCCAAAGGGTGAGCCTCCTAGCAGAGCCTCACCCTCAAAGAGGTGGTTTGCTCCGAGCTCAAGGACACGCAACCCCACATACAGCAGTGCAGGCATCCTAGGAGCGTTGGAACCAAGGTGAACGCAGAATGATCCTGGTCTCCTAGCCTCTGGGGCCGCAGTGAATGCGGCCTTCATCCTGGCCATCCATCCTTCTTCTTCCCCCCTCATACCTATCAAGAAGGAGCCGGTATTACACCACCCTCCCCAACTTGGCCTGTTGATCGATCATTGGCTCAAGATACTATGATCTGATAGCATAACTCCGCTTAAGCCGTGCTTGTGAACAAGCTCGAGGTAAGCTCAAACCTAGTTTACTGGTGTCTCGCACAGAGATCTGCCAGTCGTGGGGAAGGTAGGACATGTGTTTCCCATGATGCTCATTCTTGGTTCATGTTCTCTCACACATCGAACCGATGTCAAGCCCGTCAGCAATGCTCCCCCACGCGATATACGCAATGTTTATGCGTAAACATCCTTCACCTTCGACGACTGGTCTAGTACCCGAACATGAGGCTCTGACCTCGGAGACCGCGAGAGTCTGTCACCGCTTAAACTTGCATCGCGCACGCGCTGGCGCTGGCGCCCTCCCCTTCATCCTTGATCCTCGTCCGTCTATCGTCACTTCGTGGTCGCCAAAGAAACGCCATACGGCCATTATCTTGTGGCTTTCTTCCCCCTCCTTTTCATACGTGGCATCGGGAACGACTATCTCCCCGGATGGCTTCGGTCTCGTGGACGCAGATCATACCATCATGACGTTGAGTCCTGCCGTTTTCTTCAATGATTTGATCACAGTTCCGTTCGGCTGTTAATTCGAGACGGTAAGCCAAGCAGACATTCTCCCCAGAAGCAGTGCCGACCCTAGTTTGCGCCCAATCGTATATCATGGATCGCATATTGGATCTTTGGCCAGCTGTTCGTCCCGCATTGTCACCCCGGTTCTTTCGATCGAATCTAGGCCTTTGGAATCAAACATCTAAAACCAGTCTTTCAACCGGAGCCATTGGTCTTTTCGTGTATTCTGCTGTCTTTGGCATCTGAAGTAACCATATCCCTGCACAAGGTAGGTGAGGTAACTGTCACTCTTCATCGCAGATCATCGGCTCGCCGATGTCGAGTTCGCACTTGCCGAGCCAACACCAAGTTCACCTACTTTACTTACCTCACCCACCTCCGCAAGCTGCACTGCATGGTAACACGTTCCTTCGACCAGCCTGTCCGAGGGAAACTCGTGTCGTACAGAGTTGACCTTATAGGGATAATACTCAGCAACGGGTAGTGGCTCGCAGGCTGGTACCACATCGTACCAGGCGCCCTGTATGTGCCCTTGAAAATTAATGGGAAAGAAAACCATGGCAGGAAGAGTAAAAGCACATAATTATCCTGGAGAACCCCTCTTTCTTGCATGGATGTGACTTCTTGATTGGAAGGTTCGGAATCGTTGTTGGTGCGGCTGCAGGAAACATGCATGTCGGCCATAGAAGCAACAGCGGATCTATGCTGGATTAGTATATCCTGCCGGGGCATGGCATTTGGTCAAGGTGAGGAAGAGGGAGAGAGAAAAAGAGAGTGCAGATGGAGAGGGACCAGGGATTTTAGCGCTAAACTGCTGTGCAAGAAAGGTCGAAGGGCTGATACTATGGTGTCGTTGCAAGGATAGTCGGTCACCTTTCCCGTCTTCCCTTACCCGAGTTCCGTCGTTCTGATGTTCCCATGAGCCGATCGATTATCCGTGGCACCTACGCCTATCGCAGCTTCATCCGAAGGGTGGGAGAGGGCTGGTAAGATGTATCGATGAGCCAATCAGGACTCCGGCACCGAGAGAAGGATTCGACTCTTCGAGGTATAGAAGGACAGTCTTCAAGGTACGACATATACGCAGAGCCGCAAAGCTCACAGAATCTCGAGCGGTGTGGTTGGACAATCTTATGGATCCATCCCTCTCCCGTACGGACCGTCTGGCGGTTTGCGGCGGGTGGAACGGCATGTGGAGAAGGTCGCTTGCGGACTTGGGGGTCTCAGGTGCGGCCGCGGGAGGGGGTGAACTAGCATCTATACCCTCCGAGAGTGGAACGTAACGCGTGCTTTGTGGAGGGAGCAGATGACCGGGTCCATAGATTAGGAATTGGCTTGTAAGCTATGCCATGCTGCCCGATGAACTGCATGAAAATGAGTATCAAATCAGATCCAAAAGAGACAAGAGTGACCCATCTGTCTTGGAGATGCTGCTCGGAAAGTGAAGTCATAAATACCGGAGATGTCTCCCATCTCGACAGGCATAATTTCACTGCAAACCATACCAAACTACACGAAGCGGGGCTTTCTGAAACGTACAAACTTCCAATCTCATTCAAAATACTTCCAAAGTTCCGTGGCCGAGCCACCACCCAAGTCTGATACCAACTCTTGATTCACCCTTCTTTCATCATGCCTGAGTATGCTCCTCCATGATATATTGAGACAACTTGACACGCTTTGAGAGAATACCAACTAAACTAATGACAGGGGATCTGAACAAACCACGCTTGGTGACTACATCAACACCACCAGCGTGACTGAGTACATTGCCATGGGAGGTGCGAAGAAGTGAGCACGACAGGTTGGAGGTTCCGTGGCGAGCTCCCAGCATGGATCTAACTGAGATCAGGAAGTAGGGAAACAATGTGGAATTTTCTGATACCCTCTTATTTTGGAGTTGGATCATGTCACCCTATTCTGTCTGCCCTTGAGATTGAGATCTGCTGGTCATGGGCAAGGGACTATGAGATATCGAAGGGATGACCGCGGAGCGGATGATATCGCTCAGTAATCCAGCCATAGTAATTACTGTTTTTTGCACCGAAATCATGACTCAAGGCCCAAACACACATGCTCAGTGATGCCAACTCGGAGTGTGATGAATTATCCGTCGACTTTAGTCGTTCATTACCACATGCATGGCTTCCGTCGCACCATCTCATGCAATTTTCAGGTGTCCAAGGAGGTTGCATACGTGTCTCTGAGAGTAAGGCCCCTGACATGCGTTAGACTCAAAGTGAGGACAGAGGGAGCGAGTGGATAAGACTCGGACGAGGTAGCTGACAAGGAGGTCAGAAGAAGGAGGAGTGCTGGATGATACCCTGGAAAGCAGTGAAAAGAGGCGAGAGCCTGATAATACTGTGTAGTCGTGAAAGACATTAGCCGAAGAGCATCTGCACCCGAGCCGTCTACCGCCCGTCCTCGTGCCGACCCATGGCGCCTATCATGTACTAGGCGGGACGAAGGGGGTGGGGGAAGCTGCAGAATAGCCAACCGCCGCAGGGATGATGGTAGAGTGATGGGAACATGGAGCGGAGCGCCAACTCATGGAGACAGTAGCAGAGCCTCAAGGACCGGGGTCTGGGACGTTGTGGTTGGCTACGTACCCCCGTGTAGCTGGCGGTTGGAGGCGGCAGAACGGGGCCGGTCGTGCTCGGCGGTTTGGGCTTGTTCCGGCCGCAGACGAGTGGAGTTGAGAGACGGGAGGAGGTTGTGTTTCCGTGGGGTTGTATCACACACGAAGCTTGAAGATGACCAGCTGATCAGCGATTAGGAATTAGTTCGTAAGCCATCTTGTAGATCAAATGAGAGACCAGAAGCTTTGGAGAGAACTTGAGAGACCTTGGTCTTTCGGGGCGGAAGATGCAAATTCTAGCAATTATAAATACCCGCCAAAGTCCCACGAGGGAGCGGATAGTACTTGAGAGAAGAGCAAAGAAAAATACGATCCGAGACCAGTACCCTAGCCATAATCTACTACTTGAGTGACATACTTTTGAACAAAGGTCAAACTGCTGGCCACGCATCATCAAGATCTGAACATTACCCTCCACACTACAGAGGAGTCTGTTAGAGACTCGAGAGTCAAAATGCCCAGCTCGCAAGTTCATCTTCAAAAATATACTTCCTGCTAAGTGGCTTACATGAAACAAAGCACACCTGCACCCCCCAAGCCTTCACCATCCCCTCAGTTGGATATCTTCATTCAGAACACTGATTCAGTCCAAGACCGACTGTATGCGGCTTCAGCGGCGGCATCAAAGGGGAAGGAAGGCAAGGAGAATTAGCTATCATAGGTGTTAGATGCAGAGAGTATCGAGGCAAGGAGATTTATTACGGGCGAAATGTAGGATAAGGGAGAAGATTCATTGACGCTTGCTTTGTCGTAGTGTTACTCGGCGAAATCCAATGGTAGTATTTTGTACCCTTGAACCCTAGAAAGAAAAGGGATCTCGGTAGACATGATCTTTGCGCCGCTGTAATAAGCAACTGACATTCTGAAAGCCATTCCTCGATTTCAATAGACCTGCTTGCCGCCAGTATTTGTGGTATGGCCTCGTCTCCTTCACCCCTACCAATATGCTTCTCATTAGGCCTCTGGCTTAATCTCACCTAACTACCTAGGCAAGAGAAATGACGAGGAAACCTGGGTCTTGCTTGTTGATTTCATTGGTTTGGATACGATGGAAAGGGGCCTTCATTCGTTATCTAAGCCAGGAGACCAGCGGTGCCCGCGATTCCGAGTTCCTTCATCTTCTGCTCGAGGGCCCCCTGAAGCTCCGCCTGGGCTGCCTTCTGCGCCTCCTCAAAGTACTTTGCGTCGTCCAAACCCATCTCGGTGTCACTGTCTTCATCTACGTGCGCTCCATCCCAGTCGGCCTTCTCACGTCGGATGATCTTGCCCATCATCTTCTTGCGCTGCTCATCGGTGAAGTCGGCAAAGATCTCCTCGGGTTCGTCGCAGGGCTTCTCGTTGCGGAACCTGTCGATGGCGAGGGCAGTCGTAGTCTCGTCCTCGTACTTCTCGATCGGGTGTTGTTGGTAGCGGGAGAACTTGACGGCGATTCTTCGACCCTCGTAAAGGGCCGTCAGGACCTTGGCAGCAACGGTGGGCTTCATCTCTTTCTTGGTGGCAATGATCCAATCCGTTTCCTTGGCGGCAAGAAGAAGGAGGCCCGAGATGGTCTCGGTAATGTGGGCTTTGTGAGATGAAAGTTTGTCGGCGTTCATGAAGACCTGGGCAATGGCTCTGTCGATGGTCTTCTTCTCTAAATTGGGGGAGACGGCGCGAAGAGCAGTCTTGAAGGCCATGCCCTCGTTCACATCCTCGAGGATCTTGAGCTTCTCTCCGGCTGCGTTCTGGTACATCTGAAAGCCTGGGCCGGAAGGAAGCACCTTCTTCAAGGTCTTGGGCTTGGGCTTGTTTTTCTGCTTGTTCACCTGGTCGCCTGAGCTATCAACAGCTGGCTGAATGATGGGCAACTGCGACTGAGACATCGTGAAGCTTTGTGTGAAGTTAGAGATCTGATAGTTAGAAGAGATGGAATCACTCAACTTACATTGTCAAGAGACGAGAGAACGTGATTGTGTCAGATGAGAATTCGGACGAGATCCAGAGATGGGATAAAGTGCAGAAGTGGATGACAAGTCGTGATGATGAGTGTGGATAAAAAAGGTATCGAAGAAAGGTCTGCTGTGGTTGTAGTAGTGAAAATTTGAGATAGTAAGGTTGGGTAGGTTGAGAATCATGAAAGACAGCCGCCCTCGGTGAAGGTCGGTGAGAGTGAAGTATCACCATATAGTGCAGGTGCGCGTCAACAAACCACCTTGCGTCTCACCGCCCGCCACGCGCCAGCAGTGAGAGAAAGATGTGATTCACTTCACCTTTTTGACCTGCCCCTTTCACCCTCGCTCCTTCCCTTCACCTCCTGACGCCCGCGTGACCTACTTCATTATGAAAAGGTCCTCGTTCTTCCATCAGGGCGGCCGGGTGGCTGAGAGGTGAATCTCTTGGCTATCTGTCTAACAGAAATCGATACTCCCCAGTTCGATTCTCGGTCGTCGCGCAAAAACTACCGAAACCACTGGACGTATTTAAGACAGAGTGACATTTGACCAAAGTGCGACCTTTGGCAGTGGTTTCTTGTGCCCAAAGCCTCAGATGCTGCGGGCGTTTGAGATCCGGTTTCGGTACTACGTGCCTGATAAATATTTGGAAACACCCTCTGGTCAATTGACCATTAATCTTTTTTTGTAATTCTCATTGGAACTTATGTTGTGTTGTTTCCTCTGCCATTATTGTTATGGTCGAACGTCGGCTATGTTAATCAATAGCACTACACAGAGAAGGGCGACTAGTGTGACATGGTCAAATAGATTGTCACCATAACGGCTTGAGCTATAGTAAGTAATGAGATAACGTAGATCAAGACAATAAAGCTTGACTTCGTGTGAGATCTAGCTTAACCGCCGCCACCACCACATCCACCACCACCACCGCCGCATCCTCCACCCGAACCCATACCCACTATTCCCGCTCCAGGAGCGCAGCCTGTCGATCGAGAGACGTCAGAGCTTGTAATGAAGAAGGCGACGAGAATGAAGAAATACTTACCGCCGAGTTGGCGACTTGCTCCAGACCAGTACCCCTGATATCAGACCACCATATTAGACACTCGACTTGAGAGATGCATGAAGATAAACGACTTACAGCCATATTGGTACAACCACCAGGGCCGCCACATCCCCCAGCAGCGATATCGTTCGAGCCGCATAGTCCCTGAGCGCAGTCGGCCCAAGACCCATGAAGGACACCAGGGTTCCCAGCAGGATAGACCCCTCCAATGAGGTACGCGGGATAGTTGTAGGGACTATCTCTATGGTGCGTCTTGCCCCAGTTATTGTAGAACTCCTCTTTCGGTGGCAGCGTCCTTCCTCGCTTTGCTGCGCGCTTCTTTGCTCGCTCATAGGCGTCGTCGAGACGCATCCTCCAAGCTGCGCGGAGCTGGCGATGCGCTATGTTGTGAGTAGCGGATCCGTCTGTGCGAACGGAGTTGTGGGCAGAGATATGGACCGAGTTGGATGGGGTGCAGACCTGCGAGGCTGTTGCTTTGTCGAAACTGTCGATGGCTGGAGGTAGGGGTGTCAGTATCTTGGACCTTGCGCAGGGGTGCTGTTCATTGAAATACCTTTTTGTGGCTTGCTTTTGCCAAAGACGGAGGAGCTGTCGATTGTGATTTTTGCGCGTACAGCTGTGTAGCATTGTGAGCGAGGGTTCCTGATTATGAAACGGGCTGGATGAAGCTGCTCCCAGGAGCATTGAACAGACCTTCGCAGTACCAGCATGTGCATTCTGAGTAGACCTCGTTGAACTTCTCCAAGTAAGTCTTGCTAGTCAACTCGAACGAGTTGGACAGCTGGTCTTCGTCGATCTTGTCATTATGGTCAATGAACTTGGCCTCCTTGCTGGTACTTATGGCGGTGTTGTATGTTGAAAACTTGTAGTACGCTCTCGGGGCCAACTGGTGAGTATGCCAGGCAAGGTCCACATCCAGCGTAGGTACCGTAAAAGACATGGGATACTCGGTCATGATGAGCATGAAGCGTTGGTACTTCTGAAGAAGCCGATCCATGGTACCTCTCGCACTGGGGCTGTGTAGCCAGTCGATCTGCAAAGAACTCTTGTTAGCACTCCCAGGGGCTGGGAGGATCAGTCAGGATACTGACGTTGAACATCTTGCCAATAAACACCCCCTGTCGCATCGTCGCTCCAACAAGGTCGAGCGCGAAGATGGACGCATTTTCCCAGTACCTCGACATCATCTTGCGGCTCTGAAAGCGTTCCGTTCGTGTGATTACTCTCCCGCCTGACCCGTCTCTCTTGTCATAAGGGGCTGGTCTTGTCCCTTGTATTCTCGCAAAGGCGTCGTCATCAGCCAGTGCAGCAGAGACCAGGTCTCGTACATCCTTCATCGTTGGCGTCTTTGCTTGACCGGGACTGATGAGACGTAGCAGCTGCGCGGAAATCCCTTGCCCAATCAGTCTGTTGGGGTACGTGACATCCTTGAGCTTTGCCTCGGTGGCCACTGGCATGCCGACCTTTGGGTCTAGGATGGTGCTCGGGAGAGTTACACCTTCGTTGAGATAGAGCTCCGCGTCATTGATCATCTTGGCAACGCAGAGTAGACGATGCGTGATGACGGTATTGCAGCCTGCTGTGCATAGTTGAGAGAAGTCGCCATCGCCGTATCCTTTTCCAACCAAAACTGGCCGCCTTTAACAAAAAGGTCAGCAAACTCCACGAGGGCGAATGGAATCTCGTCTATCATTGAACGTACTCTTGACCCTTGTACATCTCTGGTAAGCCGCAAGTGCTCCAAGGCACAAGAGTAATCTGTTTGCATGCAGGGCATTCGATTTCCTTGTCCAGTGGTTCGTCGAGGTTGTTCCACGCTCGCCCTGTTGCCCTTTCCCAGTTCGACTTGGCCACATCGGAAACCTCGTAGTTGAACTTGGAGTCAATGACTTGATTGACCTGGGCCCA
The DNA here is from genome assembly GCA_030869315.1 of Colletotrichum cuscutae. Taxonomy (NCBI): domain Eukaryota; kingdom Fungi; phylum Ascomycota; class Sordariomycetes; order Glomerellales; family Glomerellaceae; genus Colletotrichum; species Colletotrichum cuscutae. The sequence goes on from MPDP01000002.1 coordinate 61,559, forward strand.
CGGCATTCCCGTCGTCCAGAAATCGCGGAGATTCCAGCGCATAGTGTCCTCCAGAAACGCTCTGGGATTCAGCATGTGCGCATGGAACATTATCAGGACATCTGATCACGGTTAGATGTTTGCCAAACCTTCGGCAGACTCAAATGCACCAATTACCTAGTGGTGGAAGATTATTCACTGTCCAGGGAAAGTCCTCGCCCCCGTCAGGAAAGTTCAAGTACTTGTCGGAACACGTCTCGAAATCCTTCATCTCTGCTTCACGCAAGCGACCTCCCGAGAGCGTCTTCCACCAAGTCTGATACCGATCCGCCGCCCGCGCCAGATAGACCGCCCACCTCTTTTCGCGCAGCGCTGACAGCACTTCCTTCACTCGCTCCTCACCTCCCTTGCTGGAACCTTCATCGCCATCCCTAGGGCCGGCTCGCGAATCCCACAAGTCCCATAGACCATCGCTGTACCCGACATCCTCCTTCAGCGTCTCAATGGCATAAAGAAGCTTCAGGTGCGCGAGGCAGGAGTCCACGTCCGGATCTCTCTGGGTGCCTAGCCGTAGTGAGTTGAAGGCGCTGGTAAGATTGGCGACATCCTGCTCGGTGTGAGGCCTCTTCCCATTGGGCCCGCCGTTTGCTTCGAATGGTGGTGGCTGATCCTCGAAGGGCGGAGGCTCGTCCGGTGCGGTGCCGTAGGCGGGAGGAGGTGTTGCTGGGCGGTCTGCCTTGGCCTTTTCTTCCTCAGCCTCCTTCTCCTTGGCCTTGGAGGACCTCTTGAAAAAGGAGGGCATCGCGAGGTTGGCGGTCTCCCTCTCTTGCTCGGGAGCGATGGAGTGGCGATCAGATTAGGGGTGAGTGTGGGGGAATGCGGGGTAGAACTCGTCGACTTTCTTGCCAGGCTAAATGCTTGATCTTACGTCTACAGTCTGGAGGACCATGCCATTGTATAGTTGGGCTCCTATTATGCAAATTCGAGATGAAGGTAGTAGTTTTGGACTTGAGCAAGCTTTATCTCCTTGGGCTTTTGTGAGACTCCAGGCCACGTCATGCGAGGTCCCCGTCCTCTTTGCCTTATGATCAACCGCCGATTCAGCCCCGGAATCGCTTCATTCCAGGGCGACTAGGCAGACTGGGTAAAACAGACACCAATTGCTGTGCATCGATACGGGCGCATTCTTACAACAGCAGCTAGCGCCGGGCGACTGGGACGCCCCCAAAGCTTCGAACGGCACGTGGGCGGTTGCACAACGATCTAGTCGGGCGAAGGCGCCCCTCCACAATTGCCTTCATAACCCAATGAGGGTAAGGATTTGCGCCATGTTGGAAAGCTTGAGTTGGACAAGCGAGAACCGGCTGGATGAGATTGGTCGACAATGATCAAGGCTCTCCAGTAAAGACTCAATCCATAGTGGCGGAAAAGGTTTATTTGTCAAATCCTACCCGCCCGTGTTGGCAACGCTTAAGACTAGGGCGACTGCAACGCTTGTGCATATTGTAGATGAGCTTGCCCTATTTGCCCAAGCTTTCTGACCACGCATTCTGTCCTTGGCAACCTATTGCTAAGGCTTGGCCTTGTCAGACAAGAGACAAAAGCAGCTGATTGTGTCAGACCGATGTTCTAGAAGCAGGAGTCTGCGACTTGGCGTTGGTATTCTATCCGTGCTTACATTGACAAGGGTTCGGGAAATAGCACAAATAACAGGGGGTTCCAACGGCTCAAGTATTGGAGCAAATTGGGAAGCAGCTTTTCAACATCTGATTGAACATCTGAAGTATTGAATTGTGATTTCGTGGGCGGAAGAATGGTATTCGGGATGATTTCCATACAGTCTGATTAGCCTTAGTTATGAGAATCCCTACAGGCGCATTGTCATCATTTGTGTCCAGCCCAGAACCTCAAGAAAGCCTCTTTCTTGTTTTTTGGCGGCGGTAAAGCCTCGGGGTTGCGGTCTTCCTCTTTCAAAACTTGGCCATCGTTTCCAACGTTGGTGACAGCGTTTTGCTGCTTACCCAGGTAGAAGTTGGTCTGGAAGAGCGCAGCAATAAGGGGAACGAATGCGAGAGCTAAAGCTGGCACCAGGCAGTAGTACAAGGTGCGACGGTAAGCCTCAATAGCGCCCTGTCTCATCGTGTTATCGAAGGTGTACTTGGTGCGAATAGTGCGGACGCTACCGAACAGGGTTTTGACGTCCTTGTCAGTTGTGGTTACGGGGAGGTATTCGCGCAAGAGTGTCAGGCCTCGCCGGTCAGACCCGTTGGTTAAGGGATAGCTTAAGGGGCGTGGGGAGGGGGACTAAGTAACAAAGGAGTAGCTTAGGTATATATAGAGCGCTAGTAGTATACCTCAAAAGAAGAGTAGATTTTAATAATTTATTTTCTAAACCTTAATAATAATTAGCCTCTATAAGCTTCTTTTTTATATTAGATACTTATTAATAATTTAAAATCTCTACTTATAAAAAGGACTAGGCCGGGAGCTTAAAAAATTAATAAAAATAAGACGTAACGAGAGAGTATAGTTAGTATTATAATAATAAAAAAAAATAATAACTCGTTTTTATTAGACCCCCTAGAGTCGCCTCCTCCTTAGTAAATAATATAAAATTAAAATATAATAAAACGAATAATATAATAATAATATAAAGGGACCGTATTATTAAGAATAATAATAAATAATAAATAAAATAATAAACTTCTTACCCTCGCTCGCTAATACTTAAACTAAATAATAAGTAATAAACTAATAGAACTATAAGAATAAGAACGATAATTAGAAAAAAAAAATCCTTATAATAACGTATAAAAAGCACTTATATAAAAAATAAGTAAATTTAGAACGCTTATAGAGCTCTTTAAATAGCCCGGGCCCTGTACTAAGAGCTACGGTTTTAACTATAATAACCTCGGACGTTAATTTTAATATAAATAGGAATAAGAACCCCCGGACTAAGGATAGTTTAATAAGCAAAGCTATATTTAAAGCGCTATTTAAATAATAATAAAGTAATAAGTTCGTACTACCTAAGCCTTTATTTACTAGCTCCTTATTAACTTAAATAAGCGCTATAAATAGGACGTCTATATTTAGATTACTATCCTTCCCTAACTTATTATATATTAATAAATTAGTACGAGATTTATAGAACTTCTTATTTAACTATTACTATTACTTTAACTTATAAGCTTAGTAAATAAAAATAAACTATAATAAAGTAATATATACGGTTACCTACTTAAGTAGTAATATAAAATCTTTTTAAATATACTATATTTTTAATTATTAAAAGATCCCTAGGTTTATAATAAACTAGGTTATATAGGGCGAACTAAAGACCTTTTTCTAAAATAACCTATTTAATTTCGCTAATTAAGAGATAGTAATAAATATATAGCTAAATAGTATATTATAAAGCTAAAAAGAGAAGGTTAATAAGTTCGTTAGCTATATTAATAAACTTAAGATAGAACTAGAATATATCTTAATAAAGAAGTAAAAAATCTTTATATTAATAAATAAGTTATAGCCCGAACTACGCCTTATAATAGTATTATAAATAGAACTCTTATAAACTTACCTATAGTTAATATTATTAATAAGACGTATTAAATAATCCTCGCTATTAATAAGGAGCTTATAAACGTTTCTTAAATAATATTTAAACTCGAGCTCGAACGAGCTAGCGGGAAAATACTAAGGCGCTAATAAGTTAAATATATAAAAAATATACCGTAACTTACTTAATAAGAATATTATATACTATAATTATAAAAAAACTAGCTATATTATAAAGGATTGCCCGCGACTGCGAGAGTAGTATTAATAATATTATAATTATAATAAAACTAAGTATCTTATTAATAGCTACTCGAGTATTATATATTATTAATATAATTAAAAAGGGTACTAGGCCGCTAGTTATTAATTAAACCTCGCCCTAGCTAAGTAATAAGGATTAATAATAAGTTCAAATACTATTCTAGTAAAGAGGGTAACTAGTAATTAATAAGGGCGGCGCTTAGATATCCTAACCTATATATGCTTAAACTACGTATAAAAAAAGCTAAGCGCCCTTATCGATTTAAAAATAAAAAAAAACGTAATAAGTATTAGGCTACTTAATAGCTTTAATACTAACTTATAGATTTACTTATTACTATAGCTAGTAAACGTCGAGGGTAAATAAATAAAAGTACTAGGGAGCTACTACTTACGGCTTCGAATTACTAATAATAATAACGTAATAGAGATATAGCTATATTATTTTATAATAACTAATATTATAGTACCTATACTTATCTTAGGTTTTTTTTAGCTAGAGGATATTAACTTACTAATTAATAAGAAATAAAAAAAGTAGTAATATCTAATTTACGAACGATATATTTACTTAAATACCCTAAAAAAAGGTCTACTAAATAACTTAGTCTTAATAATACTAGCGTATATCGTAATTAACCTAGCTATAGATAATAACGGAGTACTAGCGGGCATAACTAAGGATTAAAAACTATAGTACTAGGACTTTAATAACTTATTTTTTTTAAAAAAGGCTATTTTATTATTAAATAGAGTACTATATAACTACTATATTAAATTAAATAATACTACGCTTATTCCCTAGGGACCTATTTACTTACTATCGAACTATAAGCTTAAGATTTTATAAGATTATTTAATAAAAGCAGAGGCTAAGAGCTAGATACGCCCTTTTATAAGCCCGGCCGGAGTACCTATTTTTTTCGTACTTGAAAAAAAGAGAGCTACGACTTTACGTAAATTATAAAGTAATTAATAAGATTATATAAAAAGATAGAACGCTACTATTACTAATTAAAAAGATATTAAATAGACTATTTAATACCTCCGTTTTTATAAAGCTAGATCTTAAGAACGTATATTACTATATACGTATAGCTAAAAATAATAAATAAAAAACGGCTTTTTATATTAAATATAAGTAGTTTAAGTACTTAGTTATACCCTTTAGGCTAATTAACGTACCCGCGACTTTTTAGGCGTATATTAATAACGTTCTAAGCGGCCTAGTTAATACTATTTATATTATATACTTAAATAATATTTTAATATATAGTAACGACTACGTAGTATATAAAGAGCACGTATATAGTATATTATAAAGACTATAGTAATAGAACCTATACCTAAATAGTAGTAAATATAAGTTCTATATATCCCGCATAGGATTCTTAAAGTATATTATATTTAATAAAAGTATAGAAATAGAGCTAGTACGTACTAAAGCTATAGTAAATTAGCTATTACTAAGGAGCGTTAAAAATATATAGACGTTCTTTAGATTTACGGGGTTCTATTATAAATTTATTAATAACTATATTAAAATAACCACACCTCTAATAGACTTATTAAAAAAGGAGAAATTAGGGTAGTTAGAGCTACTAATACTTATTATAAAATTGTTTAAAAAGCTACTAGTAGTATTTACTAACGCGCTAATATTATAATATTTTAACCCTACCCTACTTATATAGTTATAAATAAACGCTTCGGCCCGGGCTATTAGCACAGTAATTATATAATTATTTAAGGGTAATTAGTACTTAATTACTTATAAATTAAGGAAATTAAAGAATACGGAGAGCTATTATAGTACGGGAGATGCGGAGCTATTAGCTATTATAAATATACTAAAAAACTAATAATACTACCTCGCTTATAGCTAAGATTAAGTCGTAGTATTTATAGATTATTTTAATTTATAGTTCTTAAATACTAAGAAGAGGCTAAATAAAAAATAGCTATACTAACTAAATAAGCTCGTAGCGTTTAATATTAAAATTAAATTTAGACCGGGTATTAAAAACCTAGTAAATAAACTATTATAAAGACCTAACTATAGTAAAAGTAATAATAATAATAGAGCAAAAGAGCTATTATTAAAAATAAAAAAAAACCTATATAATACTAAGAATATATAGGAGCTATTTAGGGTTATAATAATAAAATATATAAAACTAAGCTATAGGAGCAGCTCTTAAGAAGAGGGGATAGTAAGTATTTTAAAAATAGTAGAACTAATAGTAATATAGAGAAATAAGTAAAAGAGGCTAAGAGCTCTAGCTTAAAAAAGCTCTAAAAAATATCTTAAGAAGCGTAACGGGGCTACGGGCCTAGGGTATTAGAGTTATAGTATAGTACTTAGGGAGTTACTTAAGCTTATTATTAGAATTATAAATTATAAATTACTTATTTTATAAAACTCTAATATAATAAAAAGTACTTAAAATAGTATTTAGTAAAGAGAGGTTATTAATAATAAGTTAACTATAAGCTACTTAATAAGAAAATACTTTTATAAGGGAGAGGTAGTAAACTAAGAGGAATTAATAGCCTCGCTTAAGTAAAAAGAAATAATAATAAACCTAAGTATATAACTTAAGAGGTTTATTATATTATAATAACTACGCTTATATATTACTATATAAGGGGCTAAAGAGGAAGGTTATTAAAGTATATTATAATATACTTATAGTAGGATATTATAATATAAAGCGGATAATAGTATTACTAAAACGCTACTATTACTAAAATAAAATAAATAAAGATATAAAAAGTTATATTAATATTTATATAATATATTAATAAATAAAGCCTCGTTATTATAAGCTATATAGCTTATTACGCCCCCTATTTATTCTAATTAAACTATAATAAGAAATATTGCTAGACTTTATTACTAACTTACTTATATTAATAACGCTAGTTAAGAAGCGCCCCTACGATACGGTACTAGTTATAATAAACCGATTTATAAAATATAATATTAATATTACTACGAGGACGGCCCTTATAGCCCAGGGATTTATAAACCTCTTATTTATAAAAATCTTTATAAAGTTTAGAATACTTAAAGGGATTGTTTTTAATAGGGGCTCGTTATTTATAAATAAGTTTTAAATATATCTCTATTACTTCTTAATAATAAAGAGGTACCTTAGTACTACGTTTTATTTATAAATAGATAGCTAAATAAAACGGTAAAACTAATACTTAGAGTAGTACTTTTACTACTTTTATACCTAAGACTAATTAGATTAAGTATAGCGTCTTTACTTAGCTAAGTTCGTATATAATAACGCTTAGTACTTAGTAATTTATAAAGCGCTTACTAAGGCCTTACTTAGGTTCCTATTTACTTACTTTATATTAATTTTAATAAGGACTTAAGATAGTATATAGAACGTCTTAGTTAAAGAGTATACGGCCTAACTATAAGCTAATTAAAAAGCTCTACTATCCCTTATATAAAAAATACGCGAGACGTATAAATAGTAAGTAAATAAGGCTAAGATAGATATATTATATAAAGTAAGTAACTAAGTATTATTATTAAAAAAGAATATTAAGAGGTAGCGTCTTAATTAGAAATTAGTTAATAAATATCTAAGCTTATTTAAAGTTAAATTAATAGTTAGAATAGCGGAGGTAGTTTATTAACTAAATATACTAATATAGTATAAAATATATAATATATTCTATATATCCTTCCTCGAGCTATATTAATATTACGAGGAAGCCCCTTAGAAGCCCTTATTTATTAAGGATATAAACGGGGAGCTACTTTACGAAATAGAAAATATTATATAATATAAAGGGCTAAAGAGGAGGTAATAATACCTAATTTAGTAAAAAGGATATAGTAGTAACGAAAATACGTAAGAACTAACTAGGTATATTAAAAACGTAGCGTTAATTAGTATATATAAAGAACGACTTTTAATTAAATAGCGCGCCCAAGCTCCTAATAAGCCTAATAACGTAGCGAACTAGCTACTAATAATAAAAAAAAAAAGGGGGCTATATAGCTATAACTAAGTAATATAAACGTACTAACTACGGACTATACCCTTAACCTTTATAACTCGTAAGAGGAGCGCCCTTAAGTACAAAAGAGCTATTATTATCCTTATTTTTAAACTTCTTATAGAAAAAATAGTCTCCTTATTATTAATAAATCTATAAATAGTTAACTACGTATATAGAGTATAAGTAGGGCGAATATACTATATTTAAAATATTATTCGAGCGGCGTACTTCGTTATAAATAGTGCGTAGTAGCTCGATTATAATATTGTTATAAGATAAAGACGTAGCGCAAGAGGAGCTTATAACTACTTTATTATTATCGTTATTAATTATAAGAGTAAAATAGGCCTCTTTATTAGCGTACTTAAGTACCTTTTATATATTATTAATAATAGCTCTATAAGTTTACTAAAGCTATAGAGTAATATTAACGACTTAAATAGTAACGATAATAGAGTAATAAACCTTAAAATTATAAATATTATTATTCGAGGCGCGAGCGGTGCTCTAGAGGGTATATATAATAAGTTTTACGGACTTAGGGACTTAAAGTATTATTAATATAATACGTAAAAAAAGTAATAAAGTAATAATAGTACTAAGTATTTACCTTATCCCTATAAGAATAGTTCTAAGTAGTATACTTAATATAATATAAACTAAAGCTTAGAAAAAGATTAAATAAAAAAGCGAACTAGGGGTTAATAATTACTAACCTAGCTAATTATAATATTCGGCTCCTAGATCGAGCGCCTTATATATAATATAAGCGGGGTAAAAAAGCGAGCGTACTTAACTAACTACGGCCTTTTTAGTATTCTTTTTCTTTTTTTTAATAAGAGTTTATAATAGTTAATATTAATAATATATAAGTAGTAAAATACGTACGAGGTTAGGGTGAGTAAAGGGGATATTAGGCTTTTTAAATAGGATACTATTACTATTACTATTACCCGTACTTATAGTACTAGCGACCGTTCTATTACTAATAGTCGTAACGCTATAATTAGGCCGGTTAGCTAAGGATTAAAGAGCTATAGTTATATTAAAATAAAGTTAATAATAAATATAAAACAATTCTAAAAAAGACTAACTTAGGCGCGGGGAGTATATAAAAATAGAGATTTAAAATATTTATTAGCTATAAGATCTATATAATAAAAAAGTAGTATAAACGCTAATAAAACTAAGGGACTATATATAAAAAGGATAATTATAAATAAAAAAAAGAATTTAAAAATAGTAATAGCTTAAAAAGGGGTTAATATTAGTAAATAAAAATAGAGTAACGACTGCTTAAGTATTAATAAAAATAAGGACGGTCTATAAGTAAGAGCGACCTAAGTATAAAATTATAGGGCTAACTAAATTTATTATTTAGAATAAGGAGCCTATACTTAGGTTAATAAGTACCGCTTCTACTTACTCTCGTACTATATATTTAAAAATTTTATAAATAAAGGGTTAATATAATATATATAAACTATAAATAGCTTTTAAAATAAAGCCTAGGAGAGAGAGTACTTTATTAAGCCTCGTTAATTAAACTTATTAATTAAAAAATAGCTTAAGGGGCGTAGAGAGGGGGACTAAGTAATAAAGGAGTAGCTTAGGTATATATAGAGCGCTAGTAATATACTTCGAGGGAAGGGTAGATTTTAGTAATTTATCTTCTAGACCCTAATAGCAGTTAGCCTCTGTGAGCTTCTTCCCTGTGTCGGACACCTATTAACAAAGAGCTTGGGCATCTTGTCAGCCCAGATGACAGCAACAATGGCACTGCCGATGGAGCTGCCAATCTTTGACCATAGGGAAAGCAAGGCGACGGCTAGCGCAACGTCTTGGTGCGGCACGGAAGCCTGAGATGCAACACGAGAGCCGACGACCGAGAACGCACCGCCAGCACCGACCATGATCAGTGAGATGACCATCGGGGCGGTGGAGTTGGTGGCTCGAGGGCCATCGATCATGATGCCTATCCCGATGATCTTGATGCAGAGGCCGAAAATCTGCAGCATCTTGTAACGGTGAGTCCACCGCTGAAGCAGACCTGCGACCATGCCAAAGATGCAGAGCGCAAGTGTTAGCGTGTTGTTGTAGTACACCCAATTTTGCGAGGATCAAGGCTTCGCAATATAGACGTAAGATGACCAGTACAATCCGCGCATGTTGCCAGCCACTGAGTGATGTTGTTAGCAAAATGAACATGATTGATCTCCAAAAGGGACTGGCGGCTGGTACTTACACATATAGAAAGAGTCGATGACAATGGCCATCAAGAATGTCTTGTTCATGACCAGTCTACGAGGTGCGCTTGGTACCTTGGCCCACTTGATCTCATAAACCACATACGCAATGAGCAAGATGCCTCCCACTACCATCATGGCAATGAGCGACTGATTTCTCCAACCATGTTCGGCATAGGTCTTGAGACTGAATGGCAAGAGCAGCAAACTCCAGCCGAAGCCCAAGAGTATCAGACCAAGCGCATCGATCTCGACCAAGTTGCGCTTGAGGCCTTCCATCCAAGTGCCAGCAGGGTCGGCGGCTGGAGCCACAATAGCACCACGCGGTCCATCATACCCCTTCTCATCAGCCATCTCTCTCGCAGCACGCCGCGCCGCATTCGAAGAGGCGAGGTTGACGATGCCGTCCTTTTTCGCCTTCCTGTCGAGGTACAATAGCGTTGCGATCGCAGGGCCGAGAGCGGCGGGCATGATGATGGCAAACATGCCATACCCCCATCTCCATTGATTCCGAGCTTGCATCGCGTCAACGATCTTGCCGGCGAACCAGGTGTTGACGATAAAGGGGGCCGAAAGCAAAGAGCTGACGAAGCCACGCCATTCCAAGGGGGTAAGGTCAGCGACGATGATATCGTTGGTGAGGTCGAGGCCGGAAGAACCGATGGAGACGAAGACTTCGCCCACGACGTAGGCTGAGATTGATGTGCTCGAGGCGGCGATAACGTATCCGATGACGTAGAAAAGCAGAGTGACGATGTAAGTGTACGGGCGTGATGTGATGTCAGAAATCTTGGCAACGAAGGGCTTCGAGACAGCCGAGATAATGCTCGTGGCGATCGAGAGGGTCGATAGTACGGATGAGTGCTGTTTGTAGTAGGACGAGGCGTCGATGCTGTAGTAGGAGGTTGTCGAGCTATCAAGGGAGTAGGCCCAGGCGCAGACGAGGACGGAAAGTCCGACGAGGTAGAGGGAGATGCGGTTCTGTTTGGCTTCGCGGTAGACTGCCTCCATGCGAGTGACACCTTGGGATTGTAGGATCTCCCCGACAGAAGAAATTTGAGGCTCTTCACGACCTGTTGAGGGGGAGATTGTGCCATCTTTGTGGATGTGGACGTCGTCTGACAAGACGCCCGACTCTTTGGTGTTACTCATATTGAGGATTCGCGAATCGCAGCACGCGACCTGGGCTGGATGAATGAGAGATGAAGGTCTGTTCGGATGAGAATTGAGGTAGTACTAGATTTTGTGGCAAAAGTCATTGGGGGTATATGTATATGTAGTCTCGTATGAGCTAGCAACCGTCCTTAGATGGACTTCACTACGTGTCGGATTGGAAGTCCAATTCGACCTCGGCTTACGGCAGCCAGCGCAGGGACTAACTACGGCCCCTATTTATAATATTCGTAGCCTACCTAACCTACGGTTAGAACCTCCCTTTTCTATATACGTAGTATATTAAAATAGTTTAATTAACTTACTTCGTTAACCCACGGTTCGAACTAATTAACTAACATCCTTATAATAGGGATACTAATACTAATTAGTAATTAAATTCTACTATTATAAATTAGTAAAGTATCTCGTTATGTAAAAGAGACGACCTCTTAATACCGTACGGGATAAGAGATTCGTACTAATTAACCTTATAAAAGTAAATAAAAAAGGGGCGATATTTAAATACTATACGGAATTAAATAATCGTAGCCTTTTATTATTTACGAGAGGTTAACGTTTATTATATTAAAATATACTAATTAACGGAACTACTTATATAGTTACTATTTTACTACTACCTTAAGTAGCCTTTTTATTAATATAACCTCTATATAGCTAACCCGCGAGTTAAATTAATAAAAAAAAATACTTATGTAATAACTACTTGCTTAATTAATTAATATAACGAACGAGCTTAAGAGTACGGTATAAAAGAGTATTATATAATTAAAAAAAAGGATCCCTAAGTATAAATATTCTTAATAAGTATAATAAGAACTTATATAAGAATTATAAAACTAAAAGATTTATAGTATATAAAAGGGTTTATTATAACGAGAATCTTACGGATATAAAGAAGCCCGCGATCTAAACGATCTCCCTATAGCCCTATTAACTACCCCCCGGGTATTACTTAGGAATACTACCCTAGAAGAAGTAGGTCGAGGGAGGAAGTAATTTAGAGATTATATAGAGCACGAGGCTTAGGAGATTAGGAGTATATAGAATAGTAGAAATCGGTAATTAATAAAGATCCTAAGACTAATTACTTCGTTTTCTTATAATAATATAAACGTCTATTACTATTATTAAAAAAAGGACTATTAAAATCTACCCTTTTATATTAAATAAAAAGGGTAGCCTTAGTAAGTATAATATTTAGCAATCTAGAGGGTTAGTAATAATTACTAAAGATAATAAAAACGAGAGTAGTAACGAGATAATAAGAAAAAGTAAGAATTACTTAGACCTTAATAAATTCGTTAAGTAGTAAAAGCACTAGTTTACTATAATTAGTGCGCAGGTTAAATATATCCTTATTAAGATTAAATATACTAACGACCGCTAATATAAGTATAAGCTAGGGCACGACCCCTAGCGAGTTAGGGTAAGGAAAAAGAAAAAAAAACCCGATCTTAAATAGAATCCCGATCCTTTATAAATAAGTAAATATTAACTTAAACTATTAGGAGACGTGGATATATAAGATTGTAAATTAACTTAATAATAAGTAAATTAACGTAGTATTAATTTATTTAACTAAGGTTTATAAAAAAAAAGGGGCTATAGGGGTAACCCCTATTTTATAAAATTATAAACGACCTTAGTTATTAGCTAAATAAATAGTTCGCGAGCGTAAGCTTAGGAATTATAAAAGTAGTTAATAAATTCCTCTACGGGCGAGGGGTATTACTAACGTAATTATAATTATAAGAACCTTACGAAATCCTAGTAATAATAATTATAAAAAAAGAATTCGTACTATAGACCTAGGTATAAGTCGATAGGGCGTATAATCGCTTTAATAAATTTAAAAAAAGGGTAAACGACCCGGATTTCTTTTTTATAATTACTAACGGTAGTCTATTATTATAAAAAGATATATAGAAGTAAAATATAATACTAAACGTATAATAATTAATAATTCTACTTATTTCGATATATAGCTCGTCGCTATTATTAATACAAAATCCGGCACTAATAAGTTAGTAAAAAAAGAAGTAGACTACTTAAAATTATTAATAATACGTAGTAACGTAGGGATTATATATAAATATAAAACATTTAGTAGTAAATACGAGGTAATTTATAAACCTTAAAAAGATCTTTTTTAAAAAGAAATTATATTTTAGAGAGAAGTACGAGGTTTTATAAAAAACCCTAATAATATTTTATAATTATTATAAAAAAGTCGGAATTAGAAAATACTAGTATTATTTAATAATTAATATCGTACTTATAAGCAAAGCCTCTAATTACTATTACGAAGCAGTACGTAATCTTAATTAGAACGACTTTTTTAATATTATTAACGTAATTTAAAGTTACTTCGAGACTTATAATAAGAATCTAAAGCTCTTATCTAAGCTATGGGCGATTTTTTTTATATTTATAACTAGGATAATAAAGGGTAAATTATAAATAGAAATTCTTAAAGAGCTTATTAATCGAATTAATAAGCTAGTAAAGACCTAATTAAATAAGGGGACTAACGAGCGAAAAGTTAAATATTTATATACCGTAGTTTAATACGTACTAAAAGTAAAAATAACCCTATACTAAATACTTAAAAACTATAAAACGCTCTACTCGAGGCTAAGATCTAGCTTTAATATTAAAATAAAAATATTATACTAAACCTACCTCTAAGTATATAACGGCCCTTATTAATAGTATTAAGTCGATTGGACGTATAAAAAAAAAAAAAAGCTAAGTACGGTAATCGCTAGTAAGGAGATATAGATTTATTAAATAAGTAGAGATTTAACTTATAAATAGGGTAATAAAAGAAGTAGTACTTTATTTATAAAAAGGATAGATATTAATTAAGTAACTACTCTGAGGAAGAGCGTATTAAATCGTACGAAAAATATAAAAAGTTGAGGGTAATAGACGGTAAAACTAGCTTTTATCGATTTAACTAATTCCTTATTATATATAAGGGTAGATCCGGGGGTATAGAACCTAGTAAAAATAACTAAATTAGTAGCCTAAAGTATCCGTACCTTATAAGAGATTTAGAAAATAAAAAAAATCTTACCCCTTATACTAATAAATTAGATTATAAGAAAGTCGACGATATTAACTACTCTTTCTTTGTATTATTAGCCTTAGGAAAATATATAAAACTAAACGAATAAAAAGTAGTAGAAGTTCTAAATAAGCAGGCTTTTATCTACAGATAGTAGGGGAAGGTCCCTAAGGTAATAGATACGGAGGTAAATAAAAGGACGAATTTAATAGCGTTTTTATACTACCTAGATTACCTAAATACTAAGCTCGTATAGGTATTTTATACGAATAAAAGGTACGGCCTAGATAATTTCTATAGGATTATTCTAAATACTAGGGTATTATAATAGTTAATAAGAAGAAAAGGGTAATTCTAAGCACTATAAAAAATCGTATTAATAATACTTAATATGTTAATAGCGGGTATTATAAAAATTAGCTTCGGCCTAGGTAAGGAAATCGTTACCCTAGGTACGGTAGAAGTTAAGACGTACTTTAGAATAATAACTTTTTATATTTTACCCGTTAATACCCCATTTCTCTTATATCTAAAAGATATAGACCGACTAAGTATTATATTTAATAATACGAGAGATAAAATCTCTAATAATAAATATTTTAAAATAGTCGAATAACAATAGGGGTACGCGTTTATAAAGCTTACTAATAATACAAAGTTAATTAATTACTTAATAAAAAATAAGCTCCGATAATTATATTAGAGGTTTAGCTACCCGTTAGTTACGAGGTTATATAACCTCTTAAAATAATTAAGTAATAATAATATTAAAATAGGGGCGCTAGAGTAGTTAACGAAAGTATATTACTAAGACTAAATAAATATATAGAGCCTACGTAAATTTAAATTTAAATTACGTAATAAGCTTAATTTTAATTAGGAAATCGTTATTAATATCTTCTACTTAAATAGTCGACTAGTCCTATATATAATTAATAAAATAATATTATTTTAAATAGGGTAATTCTTATAGAATCTATACGTAAAAATAGTATAGGTAGCCCTATAAAAAAGCTAGATTAATATATATTAAAGACTACTAAATAGTATTAGGACCGATGTTAATACTAGTTTTAAGTTAGTAGAATTTAAAAAAAATATAATAGCTTATAGTATATAGCTAAAAATAGTACTTATTAAGGCGTATTATAATATTAAAAAAGTAAAAAGGGTACACTAGTAGCTAAAAAGGGCGTTTAAAATTATTAAAAAAGAAAATTCCGATTCTACTAACGATAAATACCTCTAAATAGTACTTAAATACTATAATAATACTATAGGGCCTAATAGGCTTATACTAACGTTTTTAGTATTTAGAGTATATTTAAAAACGACCTTAGCCTCGCTACTATTGCTAAATATAAGCTAATAAGCCCGAGTAATTAAAAAAGTAATTCGGGCGCTATATAAAATAAGTATAAAAAAGTAAATTAATAAAGTAATCGCTATATATAATAAGCCTAATATAAGGGCTAATTTAGATATACTACTAAATTTGGATATACGAGTATAGTATAAAACTACTTAATAATAGGCTAGGCTATATAAATTAATTTCTATTAATAAGCGTTCTTATATAGTTATAAAAGATCGTAACTAGCTACTCAAAATATTAATTATAATAGTTAGACTATATTATATAGATCCTAACGAGGTAATTTCTAACCTATAAAAAAAAGAAGAGCTAAGGGAAACTATATAACTCATAATAGAGGCATAAGAAATCACCCTTAACAAAATCGTTATAGTAGTACTAATAAATAATAAAAAAAAAAGAGATTACTAAAAGGGCACTAATACTACCGGCAAGACGTTATAAAAAATCATAATAACAAGCTATAATACGGTAATTTATTACTAGTAACGAGGTAATTAATACCTTTTATATAATAAAAAAAAAGATAATTTCGAACTAGTAATTAAACTACGTAAAGAAGGCGTAATTATAATTATTAAAAAGCCGTATAAAGAATTAAACCTTATTAAAATAAATACTCTTCGTAATCGAGGGGTTTATTAATTTATCTTTTATAACTTAAAAAAGTATATAAACCTTTATATATTTAAATTACGAATAGTTCGTAAAATTAAAAAAAAAAAGAACACCCTAACTATATAAGAAATCTAAGTACGTAATTTAGGGGTATAGTAATATTAAAAAAGCGACGCTACTTACGTAATCGCCTATAGTATAGCGCTATAGCTAACGATTAATAATAGTACTAATAGTATTATTATAAAAAAAGGGATATAAGATTTAGAGCTATAATATTACCTAGGCCTATACCTAATCAGCCATAGGGCTTATAAAGAAAATTCTAACCTACTTACTAAAAGAAATAGTTACTAAGTACTTAGAAAGTACGATTATTAAAGTACTTAAGCTACTATATAGGCTCATAGAATTAGGTACTTATTAATAAGCTATATATTAAGATTTCTATATTAATTAATTATTAATAATTATATCTACTTATAATCCGTACTTATTAATCTCTAAGTACGTAGGTAACTAATTTAAAATCGTTAGAATATAGATTAATAATATATTAAGCCTATTTAATATTAATTTTATAAAAAAAAAATAATAAGGAGCTTTAAAAAATAGGCTTTATAGCGAAGCTAAAAGAGGTCCTTATAATAAAAAACTTATTAGCGTTTAATAATAGGATTTTTATAATTAAAAGGGAAACCGTCGTTTTTTAATAAAAGGAGTAAAATAAGAAAATTAGCTTTATAAATCCGAACGTAATTAATATTAAAAAGTAATATAAGGCTAAGCTTATACGAGGGGTATATATTATAAATATATACTAACCCGAGGCGACTTTTAACTATATTAAAATAGTATAAGTTATAGAACTAAGCGAACGAGACGTCGAGGTACTTAATAAGCGGCTTAAGTAGTAGTAATCGAATCTTAATCGAGGCCTTATTTATTACTTAATTAACTTTATAATTAATAAGTTTTATATTTTTATAAATAAGTTATTTATAAATAATAATAATTTTATTTTATAATTAAAGTATATTATTATCTTAGTTAACGAGAGTATAAGCGAGAGTAACTTTATAATATAAAGTAATATAATCTACTACTCGTTAACTAAAAGTAAGAGAGTAATATAAAGTATACTTATATTAGAAGTTTATAGTATAGCTAACGGCGTTAACCTCGCTTACGTAATTTTAATAATACTAAAAAAGATTATTAATTAACTTAACTTTTTACTAATCCTAATAGTTATTATATTAATTCTTATTTGCTATATAAATACTTTATTAAATTAGGGATTATAAAAGAAAAGAGGTTTATAATTAATATTATAGCCCTTAGGTAATTATATAAAAGGCGCAAGATTTTTAAAATCCATTAGATTAATAATAATAATAACCTTACTAACACTTTTATAAAAATAGTACTTAATAAAAAATTAGAGTAATTCGTAAGTAGTAGCTAAGTTAATATATAAATAGAGAAATAGGTTATATAAAAAGAGTAAAAAAAAAGAAAAAAAAGAGACGACTTAGTAAATAGGCTTAAGGTCGAATTATACTTCTAATTATAGTATTAATTAAAATTAATAAAAAAAAGAGAAAGTTAGTATCGGATTAGAAATCTAATTCGACCTCGGCTTATAATAACTAGCGTAGGGATTAACTACGGCCCCTATTTATAATATTCGTAGCCTACCTAACTTATAGTTAGAACCTCCTTTTTTTATATATATAATATATTAGAATAGTTTAATTAACCTACTTCGTTAACCCACGGTTCGAACTAATTGACTAATATCCCTGTGATAGGGATACTAATACTACGATACCTGCCGTGCTGCTCCGGCTAGCTGTATGACTTGGCACTTTGGGCAAAATAAAAATCTGGCCCAAAGCTAGAGAATTCGCAGCCGCCGTTGAACAGGGGAGGCAGGGATCATCGGGACCCACGATGCTGGTGGTGTGTCTAACTCGAGATTCTTCGGAACTATGTACTTACGGATCTGGTCACAAATGCACGAAAATTCGTGGTAGACTGTAGTGAGCCTCGAAGGAGCAGCGCTAAATGGGCCCTGTCTTTTGCCAAATCTAATCAGATGGATCCGATCATCTTATCTTTTCCCATCGTAGGTAAGTAAACTCGGCCGGCGGAGAGGGGCCTGGTGCGGAACTCCGGGACTAACATTGAGCTAGCCCAGCGAACGAACGAATCACAAAGGACCGTAGAAAAACTTGACAAAGTGAATGTACCACCGGCGGGATGATGCAAAACATTTCCACTTGGTGGCCGGTGATCTTGGCAAGGCAATGGCCCGGCACTATGGGCTCGGTCACCTTCCATAGCCTGATTTGTGTTCCTTTCAAGTGGTCAGTCGTCCACGCCATGCCCTGGCTTGAGCGAATGGCAACCAGGGGAATCAAGTCTTTCAAGAGGCCAAACGTGGCGAGACAAGGCCATATTCCCATTTCATTTCCGATTCAGTCCACTTTGCTTCTTATTCTTCCTGGATCTCAGTAAGCAACCATTTGCCACGTAAGTCACCGCGGAGAAGTCATCATCATCATCAATGCATCTACTTGTACTGCCCATTTGACTGGTGTGACCGTGGGATGAAGATTTCAGCCCGATTCGTTCAATGTTCAAGGAATCCCGCAGGATCGCACGATTGAATCGAGACTCCAGAAGTTGTTAGCTGCTAAGTTGAAGCGCACGGAAAACAAAATTCAACCAACAGTTGCAACTTTTTTACCGAGGAAGTTGTAATCAAAATTTCCTTTGATCTGGGCAAACTCGCTATTTACCTCTCTACGTTGAAGAAGTCGATAAAATCTTGAGTCTGATTTATGAGCTCTTCCCACCGATTACACAAACCTTAGCTCGTTTCTGTATCCTGTAGTTTTGGGTGCTGCTTTGAAATATCAGAATCATCATTGTAAAAGGCCCGCTCACCCTCCGCTTTCACCGGTTTGGGGACATTGACGACCGAGTTCTCTATGCGGGTCCGATGCTTATCGATAAGCCCGAATTTCGCTCCATTGCTCTTTCACTCAAGTTTGCCATGGTGAAGTCGATCGATCCATGTACGGCCATCGAACTCAAGGCATGGTCGAGGAGTTTACTTAGGACATCTGAAAAAGCGAGAGCCCTGTTGTGCGTGCCATTTTTGCTTTTACGTTACATTCGCTTCTGGGTTATGTGAGGCATCGATATCTATCATCAAAGCAACGTGTGCGAATTTCTCTTGGCCCTTGAGCGTTAGCGAGGCGCTCTGAGGCATCGGTTGTGCTTGATGGTCTTACAAGTGTTCATTGTCAGCACCGCACCGATTTGCGTAGTCTACTTCTCGAAAGCATGCCCTTCAACAACGGGTCTATGTTAATATCAAGCCGCGTGAACAAGGCACCTTCAACTGCAATCACGAGTTGCTGGCTGGACGTTTCCCCGGCACTCCCGGTGCCAAAAGTAGACCGCACGGCATGAGGTGCGACCTGTGCGCTCGTGCCGTTTTGTCGATCAGGAAGGGGAAATATGGGCAAGTCATCCGAACAGGGAGGCGATCTGATGTAGGACCCTAGAAAAAGCAAAGAAACAGAACGATCGTGTCCATACACAAGTTGACTCCTCCAAGAGAGCAACTATTATAAGATGAACGATGTAGCACACGTTGACGAGCTCAACATCAGCTCAACTCTGCGATTCTTAGTTGAGAGGGGTCAAACGCCCTCAATATGGCGCTACCTCCTCAGAGTTATTTGGCGGACTATTTAGGCTCAACTCTTCCGCATCAAAGATGCTACGTAGCCATCCGTCATTGAGTCAAGTGCCGTGGGAGCCCCCACAATCAGGGCGCTAGAACAGATGATTCTCCCTCCCCTCACTTTATTCTAGCAAAGAAGGTTTTCTCCAACTAACAAAGTTATCTCATCTTGAACAAGGGCACCCTTCTGAAACAGGTCACCTTGCCTGAAGGCAATTCTCCCCTTAATCAATCTGGTGGCCCCCAAATTCACCCTTTCGAGTCCAGTAAATTCCCTAGTCGAATATTGTCATCCGAACCATGCGGAGACTGGAGAGATTCGAGAACATGAGCGGCCAGCATTGCCGGCACCCCTGACTGTTGAGGAGGATGAGCCGACTTCACGTGGTCTTTCGGAGCCAAACTCTCCGTACGATCTTCGCAGCCTAGGCTGCCCGCCTGTCCAGCTTTGTGTAGCAAACCCCAAAGTTTGCCCAATCCAGAAAACTCGCCAGGTCTCAACGGCTCGGCGCCAATGCACTGGGCCGCGTTCCAAGCATCATCCCCGCCGGGCGAGCCCCGGCCGCAGTGTATCTCACACGGCCCAAAAAGTAACCTCAGAAACTCAGCAAGCTCGGCACGGAGAACCTCTGCGATCGTCCCGACATCTGGGGGATTCGCCTCTAAGATGAAGGACCGATGCGTTTCCGGAACCCTTGGATCTTGCTTTACTGGCGCGATTCAATAACAAACTCCGGAGTTGAAGATTAAGTACCCAGCTTGGCGCAATAGCTGGTGATGTATAAGAAGGGATATATGTCCATCTCGCTGTAAGTCGCCGGTACGATAGCTCATCACGCACCATTTATTTGGGTCTTACATTCTTTTCTCATTCCCTCCCATTTCCACGCTCATTATTTCAAGATGGTTGTCGCACACCTTTTGCTCGCTGCAGCGCTTGCGCCCGCGGCACTGGCTACTCCCCTCAAGCTGCGCGACGTCGCATCGTACGAAGGAAACCCGCTGGCGGACAGACAACTCTTCCCCAACCCCTACTACACAGATGAGATCACGAACCTCGCCGTCCCAAAGCTCACCGGAGATCTCGCAGCGAAGGCAGCCAAGGTCGCCGAGGTGCCCACATTCGCATGGCTGTTAGTGTTCAGAGCCAGGCCCTAGGGCCATCATACTTTACGAGCGTCTGCTGATAACCGCAGTGATACACGCGAGAAGATTAGTCTGATGAACAGCACTCTGGCGCAGATCCGTAAGCTGAACCAGGAAGGCGCCAACCCGCCGTACGCTGGCACCTATGTCATCTACAACTTTCCGGACCGTGACTGCTCTGCCAAGGCCTCCGCAGGCGAGCTCGTGATTGCCGACGGCGGTGTTGAGAAGTACAAGAAAGAGTACATCGATCCTATTGCCGCGCTCGCCAAGGAGTACTCAGATGTTCGCCAAGTCTTCGTCTATGGTAAGTTCCTGGGACGTTATCTGGGGCTTTACGTCTATGGTATGCTGATGACCAGCAGAACCCGATGGATTGGCCAATCTCATCACCAACATGAACGTAGCGAAGTGCACTGGCGCAGGCGATGCGTACAAGGAGGGCACCGACTACGCCTTCAAGACCCTCAACCTCGACAACGTCGCAATCTACGTGGATGCGGGCCATGCAGGATGGTTGGGCTGGGAAGCGAACCTGAAGCCTACTGCCGAGCTTTACAGCGAACTATACAAGAAGGCCGGTTCTCCCAAGGCAGTTCGTGGCTTGGTCACAAACGTGTCAAACTACAACGGCTGGAACCTGACGAGCGCCCCAGCCTACGCAGAGAGCAACAAGCAGTGGGACGAGTCCAAGTTCCATGCCGCGTTGACGCCGTTCCTCAAGGAGGCTGGGTACCCGGCAAACTACCTCGTCGACCAGGGCCGCAGCGGCAAGCAGCCGACCGGACGCCAGATTTGGGGTGACTGGTGCAACATCAAGGAGACTGGCTTCGGCACGAGACCGAACGTCAAGACTGGCATCGATACACTGGATGCCTTTGTCTGGGTCAAGCCCGGCGGTGAAGCTGATGGTACGAGCGATTCGACTGCGGCTCGCTATGATGAGAAGTGCAGCTCTGCATCCTCTGTGATTCCGGCCCCGGAAGCCGGAACTTGGTTCCAAGAGTACTTTGTGCAGTTGTTGGAGAATGCCAACCCCGCGTTCTAGATGACTACGGAGGAACCCTGTTGCAGGGTGTAGAAGTCACTCTATTTTCCTTTCTTCGTACATCAATAGGGTCCAGGAGTTTAGCGAAATAAAAACTGCAAGACTTTTCGCAAAACTGCAACACTTTTCCACTGCATTATCTTCATCAGGTTGCGAACATTGAATCTCCATCACATACTTTGATCTGGAGTTATGCAGATGCCTGAAGGAAGCTTCGCTCAGCGTTGTGGGGACTAATGTGCTGAAATTGAAACTTAAAGATGGTGACTCCAACGCGGGGATGAGCATATGTTCTGTCTCTTCAACTCGTGCCAAAGCCTTTTGAAGTTTAACAACCTCAAGCTAGCAACTCGTCTAAATAGGAAACCTGCCAGATCCGGACCACAAAAGTCAGCGGCAGACCAAATAGAGACCGAGATGCAGCGGCTAACCGCAACATCTGTCGAGTTCAAACACCAAAAAGGAGCCCGATGGCGCGCTTCGGCCCCGCATGCCCCAGCGGAGCGCCTGCATTCTCGCCCCTTTTGGAATTTGCACCGCCCAGGCCCGAGCTTCAACTGGGAGTTCCACCAATCGCATTGAAGTTGGCCGAGTATGGGGAATTCAATGTACTGCAAACGCAGAGTGACGAAGTCTTTCTGATCAAGAGCCCCTTGGTGCCGAACTCTCTTGCTCTTGGTCAACGGGTGGAAAGGGGAGCCAAGCCGCTGGTACAATATGTAAAGCACCACGCGTCCCACGCGAGCCGGCCGTCCGAACTGTTTACCTGTACTATTCACAGTCGTCCCGTCTCTCGTTGGTGTTCCCTGCACGGTTTCTCAACCTCCCATTCGCTTCTCATTCTTCCTATTCACTATCCTTCTCATTGTTGATATTTTGCTGGTACATAACGTTACAATCCCTGGCCCAAAATGAAGTCCTTCACTCAAGCCCTTTCCCTGGCAGCCGGCCTGTCCCTGTCCTTTGCCAGTCCCACCCCGGCCGTCTTCCCGAGACAGACCAACAGTTCCAAGAACCTGATTGTCTTGTAAGTCACTCGCATGCTACCCGTTCCGTACATCCATATCTGCGGAATGATAAGAGAGGAAGAGAGCTCCATCTGACTCGGATGCCCTCCCTGTAGCGGCGACTCTTACTCCACTGTCGGCTTCTGGCCCGGTGGCACCCTCCCGGCTGCCGGAAACCCGCTCGGCAACCCCTCCCTGCCCGGCCAGACCACCTCTAGCGGTCTGAACTGGGTCGGCCATCTCACAAGCACTCTCAACACATCCACCATCTTGACCTACGACTTTGCCGTGACCGGCGCCACCACCGATAAGGATATCGTTGACACTTATGCCCAGTACTGCGTCGACGACCAGGTCGACCAGTACAAGCAGTACGTGTCAAGCGTCGTCAACAAGAACAACGCCCTCGTCGCTGTCTGGGTCGGCATCAACGATGTCGGTGAGCCGTTCTGGGATAAGGTGTCTGCACCCGTCACCAAGATTATGGACCGCTACTTTGAGCTCCTTCAGACTCTTGCCGATGACGGTCTGGAGAACTTTGTCCTGCTCTCCGTGCCTCGTACGTTACACCCCAAAACCAACCTCCTCTTCAACTTGTTTGGTCCTAACACACCTCTGCCAGCCTTCTCTGATCAGATTCCTGCCATGATCGGCCAGTCCGAGACCGACCTGGCCCGCCTGCGCTCCGACATCACCTCGTACAACGCCGCCCTTGAGACCCGCCTCGCCACCTTCAAGTCCGCCAACAGCGGCGTCAAGGGTCTCGTCTTTGACACTAAGCCCTCGTTCGACACCGTTGTCGAGAACTTTGCGCAATACGGCGCCAAGGATGTTACCTGCTACGGCTCCAGTGATTGCATCTGGGCCGACAACTATCACGCCGGCCTGGCTATCCATAAGCTTCTCGCCCAGAACTTGGTCAAGGGTGTGGCCGCGAACTTTGTCTTCTGAGTAAGGTGGCCCCTCAAATGTCCGGAAGATGGTGGACAGTACATACAATCTTGAATATAACTGAGCACTCACAGCTCTCATCCACACTTATCTTGCTTTGATCTGCTGCATCTCATTGAACGTAAACCTAACTTACTGCCAGGACATTTCCAGCCCGAAGAAAGCATGCCCCCATACCTTGGTGTTCATTGACCAAGAAGAGAAAAAGTGTTCGACTAGAGACTAAGCCATAGCAATTGGGCAAGTAAGAATAATGCGACTACTAAAGGAAACACAACAGCAAAAGACCAGACGATAACCCAGATTAATGGAAAAGCATACGTTAGGTCTGGGTCAATAAGTATGTAGTGGTACCAATGCTAAAAGCCGACCAAGGTCACCGCCAGCGTCTCTAAGGTATCTGGGCTAATCTGAAACCTTCAACATCCATCGCCCATTCCGATAGACTAGCCCCTAGCCAATGTCGAAGACATCCATCAACCCCTAGCTAGTACATCGTTCTGACTCAACACTAAGCCAATGGTGCGTCTTGCTATCCAGCCTCGCTACACTCCTCGAATTCGCAGGCCCCGCAAGGTAGAAACTAGCTCGAACTGTGTTTTCGGTGTGTCGCAAAAGTTTACGAACATACGCACGCCTCGCGGGTTAAAGTACAGCATCCAGAGTGTGTAGAATTGGAGTCCCAGAGACTTCTCCATGACTTGAAGTCTCTTCGCGTTGCGTGGAATGGGGTTCAACATCCCGTAAAGCCGGTTGCGTCGCAGAGATTCCGGGGTCCTGCAGCCCTCGTCAAGAGTGATGTCTTTGAGCGCAATAAGTTCCGCCATGGGATTGCGGTATCTGGAGCCGCGTCCACCAGTAAAAGCATACACAAAGGAGTGGGGTCGCATCCTTAGATGAATGTTCTGGAACTCAGGCTGCAATTCGGTCAATTGTGCAATGAAAGAGGCAACACCTAGTCTTGATCGCTGGTAGATGACCGCGTGGCATGAAGCAAAGGCATCGATATCTGGTAGCACTACGGCGAGAGCGATTGCCCGGCCACGGTGGGGGACTTCAAAGTCTGGTCGGAAGACTTCCAACACAACGTGCCTGAAAAGCTTGTTGATCTGGGATACGTCTCGGATCATTCTGAAGCGTAGCAATGCGAGACGTCGTTGGCGGCGGTTGAGCTTGAGCTTAGGGCGTTTGTCCCGGGAATCATAAGTCGCATTCCAGGTCAGTGGCTGAGCAGAGGTCTCGGCATCATGTACCATCATCTCGGCAATCAAAAGGAAGATCTCGATTGGAAGACACTCTAGCGTGGTATTGCCTGGCGTGTTGGTAAGACGCAAGCCCTCTTGATGAAATAAACGGGCTGATCTTCGGGAAGCCATGGCTGAGCGATGTGTTATGTCCAGTGTTGGCAACATGCAGTGTTGTGAGTCTCTCAAACAGACCATCCTCAACTGCACAATAGTGATTTAAGTATTATAAAAACTTCTTGAACAACATGGAGAGTTTCGATCAACCATGATTGTGGTAGAGGATTCTGGGAGGTGTGGAGTTGCAATGAAGACCAATAAACACTCCGCATCTTTCAGAGGTCTTACTCGATGAATGGCGATATGTCAAAGACTACATACTACCTAACACACCGTGGGCAGCCTCTCTTCTTCACCGCTTTGACCGTCCAAGCCAAATACTTGAACGGAGGTGTTCCATTTGATTCGAAAATCAGTCGCCAACCGCCTTGATCCCATGTAAGGTAGTCAGAGAAATGGTGTGATGGCGGCTGTTCTCTATGTTTCTGGGTCCTTCATGCTCATATTCGACATATGCATGCCTGGCGAATGCTGTCTTTCGAGGTGGGAGCGAACGAATAAGGCTCTCGGAGGGTCGAGGGGGTATTCAGTTGGGCAGCTGGTCCAGGGCCGACCAGTCTCACTTATGGCGGCCGGCGCCTTGCCGGCGTTTGATCCGGAAGTGTCGGATCGGAAGTCCAATTCGACCGCGGCATACAGTCGATCGACGCAGGGGCCAATTAGGGGCCCTATTTAGGATCATCGTAGCCAGCCCAACCTGCGGTTGGAACCTCCTTTTTAGAGCACGCAGAAATTCATATAGTTAAATTGATCTCTTCGTCAACCCACGGTTCGAACCAATTCCCCTGTAAGAGGGAAACCTACAGGAAGACTACAGCTGGTCCGGTAATTACAGGCCGAAGATACCTAGTTTCAGTAGAACTTCCATCCTCTAGGTGATTTGCGAAATCATCCCCGTCGTCTTCTTATGGTCACTCCAACAGCGTAGCATCGCCTCTGCAGGCCTATGCAAACTACCGTATTGGAGGCGGACGTGGCAAAGTCGGGCTTGGCTTGGCAGGAGTTACAATGCCAAGTGCGAGATGCGAAATGCGAAATGCGAGATTGAAACTGTAAGGTATGCTGTGAGAGGCACGCACCCAAATCAAGCACCAGACAAATTAACATCGACATAGACTGCAACGTATACATCGATGTAGTACAAATACTCTGTCACGAGATATGGATGTGGTTAATGCTGCCCACATTGAGTGGGCCTGCTTTTTGTGACATACTCCCTCTTCAAGGCAAACAGGTTTCTCATGAGCCACGTTCGAAACACTTCCTCGAAGCATTCCCTCGCAGCTTTGTTTTCTCGAAAAGCAAAATCAAAGCTTTCTTCGCTTTCAATTTTTCCCACCCTTTCAGGCGACATCGTCATGGCTCAAACAATCATGTCCCCAGGCAGTCATTGGCCTAGAACCAGCACGCTGCGAGGATGTCGAACCAATCGTCTTCTTCGAATGTTCCTCCTGTTCGCCCAGACTTTGATTGGACTTTCAGTTCTATCTGTTCCGTTGCAGGCCCTTGCTTTTGGCAGCCTTGGTACCAATTCAGCGGTTAGCAGTAGCTGTTTACGACTCCTCAAACCGCGAGCGTCGTCAATCCGCGAGATGAACATGACTAGAAGCACCGCCTCCCGCGAGGGCCAACCGGTCGTCGCCGTCAACCCCACAAACCCCGACAATATTGTCTTCGTGTCGACACGCTTCCATCCTCTAAGCTCAGACGGAGGCGAGACCTGGGCTGCTTTCAATCAAATCCCCGGTCCCGTGAACGTCTGCCTGAACTATCAGATTCCAGACCTGCCTCCAATCTGTGCATTTCCCGGCAGATCCATTGCAGTTCACAACGGCATTCTGGCTTCGGCTGCGGAGGGCTCGAACGGACACCCAGAGATGTAGGTGAGCCATGACGAGGGCGTGGTATGGGAGACATTTCCCTTGACTGATAGCCGAGGCAACTTCGTGGCAAACGGCACCGGCCCGATACTGGCTAAGTCTGGCATTAGTCTTCCTAGTGATCAACACCGTGGGTATCCACAGACCCTACCTCAACAGGTCGTTTCGCGCTTATGGTTCTACGCGACTTCACGCTAGAAATTTACATCATAAATACCGTAAGTGAAAAGTTCACAGGTCTAGCCGGTATTTAGACTCTTGATGCGTAGCGCCATGCCTTCGACTTGAGCCCGAATGGCCTCCTTAGTATCATGTGGCGCTCTAATTTGTCAGATATCCTCGATATCTCCCCGACGGTATCTCTTGATAGGGGACGTAACTTTGCTGCACTAATCAAGATGACGGCACAGCCGTAGCCTGTTGGTCAAAATGGCCAGCCAGGCGACCGAGCTTCCTTTATCTCGCTCACTTATACCTGTGCTTATATTACCTACTCTGACGGCCGCAACAGCTTACTGGACGCTGTTCTTGCTAAGGTGCCCCTAGATCTCTTTCAAACTATATCTTAGGCTATAGAGGTATATCAAAGTATCAGAACTCTTAGTATGGCTACTTAGAAGCGGCGCATATATAAGGAGAATCTGAAGTGTATATAATCGATGATCAATAGATATCTCCTTACACTGTTTAATATTACTACTAAAAGTCAAATAATGAGTTCTGATCCAAAGTCGGGCAGTATAAAGCTACGGTCTCATACTTATTCTGAAAACAGCCAAATCCTCATCATTTGATATCCGAAGTCGCGTATTATAAGAGTAGCACTTAAGATCCCTACTAGAGGCCCCGGTGTCCACTTCCTGGACTGGCATAGGCACGTGTTAATGCCTTACTTAGGTACAAGAAGAATACGGATATAGTCGAAATAAAACGACTCGTTAGGAGTCTAATTAATCCTAATAACCTAATACTCTCGTCCTTACTATCTCGTCGTAATTAGAGTCCACGTCATGCCCTGAGGTACGCGGGCTATGCGGCGAATGTTAGACGCCTGTATAACACCGGGCCAGCGTCCTGATTTATAAATATATTATAATCTTAATAAAACTAAATACTTAGTCCTCATATTTATTAACTGTTATGCTCGTTGCTTGCCCTTCTATAATTCCATGCATATAGTACTCTCCCACAAGTGCGTATTTACCGTTAGCTTCCTACCTGACTATAAACGGGACCTCAGACCCATATATGATACATAATAAGTCCCCCTTCTTAGCTCCTATAGGCCTATAGCCTATTAATCCAATGTTGGTCGATGTAAAGCGCCGTAACTCTGTTAGGTTCAGCAGTGCCATAAGACCAGTAATTCCCTTGGAGCGATCCCCTTACAGTTAGATAAAGTACTCAGGGACGACATCTACCTCGAGAGTTCAACGAAAAATTGACGCAACATCCCTTATGATAAAGTTTGTGGAAGGTACTCTTTCCAAGAGCATCACTCAACCTGACACATCCAGTCAGTCATACAATTCTTTGACAGACCTGCGAAAAGATGTTGCATAACAGTGTGTAATGAGGGAATGACAATGGTTTCCAGATTCAAATCTGAGCGTCCATCGTTATCTTACCCATCGACATATAGTATACTTGGGATATCTTTGAATAAAGAAGATTGGTTCGAGGTTATAAAGCATGAATGAATCGCAATGTGGGCTAACTCTTCAACAAACTTTCTGATTAATACGACTCGAGGTACTCTTCATCATCCTTTGGGATACTTGCAGTAACAGCACATATAGAACTTGGGTGTCAGTTGAAGTAATAGGCTTTCAACAAAAGCAACGCAGCAATTAGAACCTTGCCATGACTGCACCTCGGCCATCAACTGAGATAGACAGAAAGCCCTTATTTGATCGTGAGAAGTCTGGTTCAATTAGGAACGATATTGGACAACACCCAATCTATGATTCCAATATTCCAGAACGTGCGATTCGACAAGCGTTGAGTCACCCATGGGCATAATTATCACACTGTGTCTTTTGGTGTTCACGCCAAAACTATGAGAAACAGAATTTTCTCACAATCTGTGACCACGTCCTTGAAATGGCATGACCATTAGTTCATATCTCGTACTTCATCATGCGATCGGGTCCTTTCTTACCACCCTTGACCGGAACATTACATGCAAATATGAAACCTCCTGCCTCAAGTCTCAGGCCTAGTATTCGAGAAGACACCAGCCATAATGGTCCAAGGTAGTTGAGATTGGAGGCATGTCCGACAAAGGGAGTAAGGCAACGTAGTCGGCCACTCCTATCAACAGTGTAGTAGCCGGGAAACGATACTTGAGCTCGAGTTCATCGGAGCGGATAATCAATGATGAGGAGACCATTACCGCGTCGTGAAAAGAAATGCGTGGTCGAGCAGAGAGGAATGTAACACTCATTGATGATTTCTTCAGTCATCTTGTGAATTCTAGACAATTGAACTGCAGGTATAACCTATTACAGGAGATTAATATAACTTGATGGTATGAGTAGAGGGCCAGCCAAGGCAAGGTATCTAGATAGATCACTACATGTGAGCGAGCTGTCTCAAGACCAATTCCGATCAACTACCATCCATATTTCAGCAAAATAGTCGCAAAAACATACAACACCAGGTATTCGCTGGTCGTCACCGATCCAACTACTAATCTAGCCCTCATTGGCTTGGCTATGGGAGAGCGGACGGGATCCCGAATTTTCCAATGGGTGTGGTCGTATGTGAAGGTATTATGAGTTGACGCGGCTCAAGTCGCACCGCAGAACAGAGATCAACTTGTCATCAGCATCAACCTAAGATCGATTCTTTTTACCCAATCAGTTTAACATCAAGTTTTGAGTAGATCGCTACCTCCATTTCTTCCCTCAGAGCGAATCAGCAAGATTTAATGTGTTCATGGGAGGCAAATGCAACCACATTTTGATTATCCATTGGTATATTTGTTGAGAAACTAAGAAATGAGAAGTGCATGAGAGTACGGCATAGGCCCAAGCTGTGAGCGATAAATCAATCGGAATGATGTTGCAGTTGCTCAATGAATAAGAGGACAGTCATCTCGGGCCTTGGGCGCGAGGACGTGTGAATGAAACCCGCCGCGAGGGCCCCATTTCATGGGCTTGCCACCTAGATCGGTTGTAGGGCATGCGCCTTTTAAATGCCATCACACTGCTGATACGCCGAAATTGTTGTCTTATTCGAAGCCCTTCTCTCTTTATATATCCTGTGCACTATTATGCGCTCTATATTTCAACCTCAACCCTTCTATAGCCCCATGCTGGCCCAAGTTTGACCCATCAACATCTATAAGAGCTGAAGGTCTCCACCTGCAGTCGAGATGAATTGTCAAAACGCGATCTCTCGTCATAATTAGCTTTCAGATTTCGGCCTGAGCTTCCTTCTGCTCCTCGGGCTTGCGTGCGTAAACGACATGGCTGGAACCCACGGTTAGTCTGTTTTGAGCCATAGAAGATAGGAGATTGGTATTGTGGTATTGACTTACAGGTGGAAATACGCTTGGAGCTTTGGATCTCTGAGAGCCTTACGCATCTCTGCAACAAAGACAATGATCTCGGCATACTCCCATCCCATGATCTCCTTGAGCAAGAACAAGGCGAATCCCTCCAGTGACTGATCATTGTACAGCAGGTTGCACTCACCAACCTCCTTCATCTTTGTATCCTTGGGCCAAGCACCAATGGGGATGGAATATCTCTTCTCAACGATGTCGACATAGCCGACTGC
Source organism: Colletotrichum cuscutae (assembly GCA_030869315.1). Taxonomy (NCBI): domain Eukaryota; kingdom Fungi; phylum Ascomycota; class Sordariomycetes; order Glomerellales; family Glomerellaceae; genus Colletotrichum; species Colletotrichum cuscutae. Next base: position 92,825 of record MPDP01000002.1, read on the forward strand.
TTCAAGAGCTCTCGCAATGCCGCGGTTGTGGGTCTGGGTCAGTGTCTTGCCGAGCTTATCAGCTGCCTCAAAAAAAACTGGCGCCCACCGACTGAAGACGTGGTCCTTAGGGATATCGTCACCGTAAAGTTGCGATCGAGTCGTGATGTCGAATTCCTTGACTTCGACATAGCCTCCGGGAACCAGATGGTCAAAAGCTTGCTTGTACAATGCCGGCCAATCCGCGATACTGGCTTCCAGGTGGCGGATATGAATGAAGTCGAAGTCCTCGGACCATGTCCACGGCTGCTCGATGTCGTCGACTTGAAACTTGCAGTTCGGAGGAACCCAGCCAGGCTGGATGGGAGAGATGTCAACCCCAGTTACTTGAGCAGACGGAAATTCGTCGGCGAAATCGCTAGATTCTGGGTGTCAGAATAATACGTCTCGAGATCTGACTTTAGAGACTCACATAGCCCATATACCAGTTCCAGTTCCGAGATCGAGGACTTTCTATGGGGCTTTTTAGAAACCAGAGATTGCTCGTATGCTCAAAGTGAGCTTGCTTACTTGCGGGCTGTCACCAATAGGCGCCAAGAACAATTTGTCATCGAAGAAAACGATCTCCCAATAGTGACTTGTAATAGACATATCAACGTCAGCTGCGATGATCTCACGACTTTCATCTGCACCGAGTAGGCAGTTAGCAGGCAACTTCGTGCTTACGCAATGTCCAGCGCTTCGTTCTGCTTCTCGTCGTTGGGACCCCAGTAGTCCGTCTTTTGGGAAAAGGTTCGGCCATGTATGCGACGGTACTCAGTGATGCTTTCGCTCAAAGACGCTGTAGAGGTAGTGCGGATACTGCCAGCATTACACCCCGTATGTCAGTATTCAGTACTATCGGATGCACGATTATGAGGGTTAAGTCGAAATAGAAATCACCTCTCTGTATCTGCCTGGGAACTTTCTTCCCCATCGGCATCAATACCTTCGTCCTGCACTCCATGTCAGTACGCTGGTCCTTCTTCGAACGCTCATGCATGAGTGTGTTCTCTTCTAGATCTTTCATAGTCTTCGATCATCGACATGATCGTAAGTAGCAAGCGGCATAAGGTAGCTCACATGGTTATCAGCGTCTACAGTCGCCGCAATGTCATTTGCAGGAGTGGCGGCTGCCGCGGTCGCGACGTTCGGAGCCTGCATTTCGCTTGAGTTCTGTCAATTGTGCGTGCAGGGTGGATGTGCAATGTTGTGAATAAAACAGTGATAATAAAATATGGATGATGTCAAAGAGCAAGAGAGAGGTAAAGGCCGCGTGGAGCACGGAATTGCCCCTCACCTCAAGTGAGCAGGTTGGGTGCTCCATCCATTCTCCCTTCAAGTTGATCCACTGCATGGTCTCGGCGAGCGCCTCCGTCTCCGCGAGCGAATGAGAATCATTGTTGCGGTCACACGAAATGCAGGATTTAAGCGGTTTTCGGAAGGTAAACGCTGGTTTCCACGTTCAGAGATGAACCAACAGAGGATCAGTCCCAGCAAGTGCATGAGGTGACAGGGGTTGGGCTCTGTTGGTTCCAACCGAGGAAAAACGCCTGTAGCTTTAGTCAGACGAGTCTCAAAAACCAGATACACAATACAGGAGTTCTTTTTCAAGCTTTTACGGTTGTTTAGAGAAGATTCGCTGATATCGATGAAAAGTTCTAAGCAATATCGACTTAGTTGGAGACTTGCAGGGCCCTGGAACATCGTACCGGTGAGTTCAAATATTTTCGCGCGGTCACGAGAACTGCACTCCGCCAACATATTCACTCGATTACTAAGATTAATGGGTTCATACAAGGACGTGGGGATAACTGATGTCATTTTCTTATTCTACTAGTAGAGTCTTACAAGCTTAGGCTTGACACCGAAACATCGTTCAACAAGCGAGTAAAGTATATCGTCCTAAAAACCAAAAGGCTTCAACTGCTTGGCCGTTAAGCTCGTAATTTTCAGTTGCTCGCAGTTCGTTCAAGGTCGATTTGCAAATAAAAGGTCACGAAGTCCATAAACCTGCCACTTGACACCTAATACTCCTCACCCGATGAGCTCATAGCAATATCCTAGCCCTAAACCGAGTTATTATGATAAGTAGACGCCCAGAGAAACAAGAACTTCATATAAATCTGAGAGAAAGCAAACTATATGCTATAGTCATCTACTGTGTCTTAACGTGGCAATTGTCCGCACATAGACGGAATATGTACACCCATTGGATTCTTGGTACTGACGGAAGCGTCATCTTTGCCCATTCGCTCTGTTCCTTCAGCTTCCAGTTCTCCAATCCGCTATCAGCGACTGCGAACAGCCCAGGGACTGGCGTCACATTCCAGTCGTTTGCCTTTTGCAAACCGAGTTCAGCCTATTGATCATGCCAACATCCCGACAGAAACCTCGGTTTTCAGGTAGTAAGAAGCTCTTGCTGCATTGATCCCTGAGTCGAGTTCCCATCAAGCCTCTGAAAAAAGTCTTTGGTTTCGCCATCTTCTTTGGAGCCAAAGATAATGTTGAAGTTTGCATACTCCTCTACCCGTTTACGATTTTCCACAGAAACTATGACTGTAGTTCCGGATTAGTCTCCGCAAACCGGGTCAAATGAGTTCGTGCAGCCTTACCGATGCGCTCCTCGCCGTTGGACCCCAGAGTCCAGATTGTGTTGCAGCTTCGATCTCAGTGTGAATGGCAACGATCTTCTGACAGACTAAGAATGTTCCGATGCTCCAAAGAGTACGGTAATTCTTCTGGTCATTCAAAGGTGGGAAGAGTGTTTGTAGGATTTCTCCTGTGCCGCACACCGTTTGGGCGTAGTCCGCGACGGGAGATAGGTATTTGAAGGGTCCAATGGGAGGACGAGCTGACCAATAGTGACCACAACTTGAATCCCAATCAAGGAATATGACATTTCTACCCGGGGAACGATCGAACCACAAGTCAACTAGTTCTCTGTTTGCGACAGTCTTTGCCTGCCACTTCTCATCTCGCGGGACTGGAAACCCTGCAACTTGTCTAGATTCACGACAGACGGCCGCGATGACTGGAGGGATAGAGTTGAGCTTGTTCGTCATTTGATGTGTGCACTCCTCAGTTCCGTCATTTTTCGACATCGATCCATTGTAAATATACCCTTCCTTATGAGGTTTGTTTATCTCGACAATGCGGACGTGAGGTAGACATTCATCCCAAATGGCTCGACGAAGCTCTAGAGGAAGCTCAGGGAAGAGATGGAACTCTTGAGGCTGAGTTGTTGCCATTCTTCACTCTGTCTGAATGCTGTTTTTTATTATAGGAAACAAGAATCCTCGGAATTCAGCTGAGGCTATCGGGTTTCCTGTCAAGAGGCGGTCGCATCTAAGGAATTTACTTGTAACATTGAGGGAACCCGACGACGTGGTAAGCCCTGGTTGACAGGTGGACCCGCCACATGCCGACGCGTTGATGCATTCAAGACAATCCTAGGCCCACGGTGCCAACCCCGCCTGGCAGCAGAACAATGTTCTCTGCAATGAGTCTAAAGGGCCGGGCAGAATATTACGGAAGTCTTTACCTTACTCAAACACAATCAAATTGCGCAAGCTGCTCGACTAGCTAGGACTTGGCGGGACATGAGAAGTCCAATTGACCAATAGCAAACTACTTGCTATCGCTATCGCAATTTACACTCAAAGCCGATGATAAGACTCTATTCCGATTTCCGAAATGAGCTTGCGGGGCCCCGGGATCGGCCCTGGACGATGACAATAAAAGTTGTGGCTATTCGCTGTTGCGTCTGATGTTCAGTCACGCCCGGTATTGAATCTTTCAGCCCGCTTGATCCTCAGTCGCAATGGTGAACGTTAGGGCATCAGCGCTTCTCGGCGCTTCCGTGTTGAGCGCCTACGCTCAAGCTCAACTTGGCGAAACAACACCACTTCTATCGTATGCCAATGTTACGTCTGTCCTTGACACCATCCTTGCTCGCGGATACATAAACGTCGGCACAACTGGGGACTACAAGCCTTTCACGTACCTCGTCACGAACCAAACGACCCTGCCGAACACTACAGCAATCAACACAACCTACATCGGCGCCGACATCGATGCCGCACAGTCCCTGTCCAACGCCCTTGGCCTGCCTAAGCCTCCCCGCCTCGTCGCGACGAAATGGGCAAACATTACGAGCGACTTGTCCGCTGGTAAATTTGACATTGCCATGGGTGGCGTCAGCCTGACCCTTGCAAGAGCTAGAACTGCCTTCTTCTCCACGGCGATCCAGAGAGTCGGCAAGACAGCCTGCATCCGTTGCGCCGATGCAGCCAAGTACACCGACCTCGCATCGCTCGATCAGGCCGGCGTCAAGGTTGCCGTCAACCCTGGCGGAACCAATGAGGCGTTTGACAGGGCGAATCTCAAGTCTGCAACAATTGTCATGGTGGAGGATAACAACGCGGTGTACCAGGCTGTGCTAGACGGCACTGCTGATGCCATGATTTCTGACCTGATTGAAGTTGAGTTGCAGGTCAAGCTGCATGAGGGCGAGCTTTGCATTGCCAACTCTGACGCACCATTCAACTTCGAGGAGCTTGGATATGCGGTTTCGAGGGATATTGTATGGAAGCAGTTCGTCGATGCTTGGGTCCATGTGCAGCTTGGAAGCGGTTCTTGGAACGGTACACTCGAGAAATGGTTGAACTACAAGTGGCCCAGCGTTTAAATGCCCTGGGCTTCATGCTGGAAATGGCAGTTATTAGTACCTAATGCCATAAATGATAATAAAATCCTGTTGTATGAATTGGAGATTTTGTTAACGCTATATTCGTAACGATTAAGAATATATTATTATTAATATCCCTATTATAGGGTAATTAGTTCGAACCGTAGGGTAATAAAGAGATTAATTAAGCTATATAAATTTCTATATAAGTATAAAAGGGAGGTTCTAATCGTAAGTTAGGTAGGCTACGATAATCGTAAGTAGGGGCCGTAATTAGCCCTTACGTAGCCGCCGTATACCGAGGTTAAATTAGATTTCTAATTTAATACTAACTTTCTCTTTTTTTTATTAATTTAACTACTATAATTAGAGATATAATTCGACCTCGGGCCCGTTTACTAAGTTATCTCCTTTTTTTCTTTTTCTTTACTCTTTTTATATAACTTATCCCTCTATTTATATATTAACTTTTTTATTACTTATAAATTACTTACCCCCCTATTTAGTACTATTTTTTATAAAAGCGTTAGCGAGGTTATTATTATTATTAATCTAACGGATTTTAAGTATCTTACGCCTTTTATACGATTACTTAAGGGTTATAATATTAATTATAAGCCTCTTTTTTTTTTTATAATCCTTAATTTAATAAAATATTCATATAATAAATAGGAATTAGTATAAATAACTGTTAGGATTAATAAAAAGTTAAGTTAATTAGTAATCTTTTTTAGCGTTATTAAAATCGCGTAGGCGAAGTTAACGCCGTTAACTATATAATAAACTTCTAATATAAGTATACTTCTCATTACCTATTTATTTTTAGTTAACGAGTAATAAATTATATTACTATAGATTATAAATTCGCTCTTATTTATACTCTTATTAACTAGAATAATAATATACCCTAATTATAAAGTAAAGTCGTCGTTATTTATAAATAACTTATTAATAAAAACAAAGAACTTATTAATTATAAAGTTAATTAGATAATAAACGAGGCCTCGATCGAGGTTTAATTATTACTACTTAAGCTACTTATTAAGTATTTTAACGTCTTATTTATTTAGTTTTATAGCTTATACTACTTTAATATAATAAAAAGTCGCCTTAGGCTAGTATATACTTATAATATATACCCCTCGTACGAGCTTAGCCTTATGTTATTTTTTAATATTAATTATATTTAAATCGACGAGGCTAATTTTCTTACCCTACCCCTTTTATTAAAAAACGACGGTTTCCCCTTTAATTATAAAATTCTTATTATTAAACGCTAGTAAAGTATTTATTATAAAGATCTTTTTTAGCTTTATTATAAAGCCCGCTTTTTAAAGCTTTTTATTCTCTTTTTTTATAAAGTTAATATTAAATAGGCTTAGTATATTATTAGTCTATATTTTAATAATACTAAATTAGTTACTTTCGTACTTAGAAACTAGTAAGCACGGATCGTACGTAAATATAACTATTAATAATTAATTAATATAAAAATCGTAGTATATAACTTATTAATAAGTACCCGATTCTACGAGCCTATATAATAGCTTAAATACCTCGATAATCGTACCTTCTAGGTACTTACTAGCTATTTTTTTTAGTAAATAGGCTAGGATTTTTCTTATAAGCCTTATAGCTAATTAAGTATAGGCCTAGGTAATATTATAGCTCTAAATCTCGTATCCCTTTTTCTATAGTAATACTATTAGTACTATTATTAGTTATTAACTATAATACTATACTATAAGTAATTACGTAAGTAACGTCGCTTTTTCGATATTACCGTATCCCTAAATTATATACTTAGATTTTTTATATAGTTAGGGTATTTTTTTTTTAATTTTACGAACTATTTATAATTTAAATATATAGAGATTTATATACTTTTCTAAGTCGTAAAAGATAAATTAATAGACCCCTCGATTATAAAGAGTATCTACTTCGATAAGATCTAATTTCTTATATAGCTTTTTAATAGTTATAATTACGCCTTCTTTACCTAGTTTAATTACTAACTCAAAATCGGCTTTTTCTTTTACTATATAAAAAGTATTAATTACTTCGTTATTAATAATAAATTATTACGTTAGGGCTTATTATTATAATCTTTTATAACGTCTTACTAGTAGTATTAGTACTTTTTTAGTAATTTCCTCTTCTTTATTGTTTATTAATACCGCTACGACGATTTTATTAAGGGTAATTTCCTATACCTTTACTACGGGTTATATAGTTTCCCCTAGCTCTTCTTCCTTTTATAAATTAAAAATTACTTCGATAAGATCTATATAATATAGTCTAATTATTATAATTAATACCTCGAGTAGTTAGTTATAGTCTCTCGTAACTATATAAGAGCGCTTATTAATAAAAATTAATTTATATAGCCTAGCTTATTATTAAGTAATCTCGCGCTATACTTATATATCTAAATTTAATAATATATTTAAATTAACCCCTATATTAGGTCTATTATATATAGTAATTACCTCGTTAATTTACTTTTTTATACTTATTTTACGTAGTACTTATATTACTTTTTTAATTACTTAGGCTCGTTAGCTTATATTTAGTAATAGTAACGAGGCTAAGGTCGTTCTTAAATATACTCTAAATACTAAAAGCGTTAGTATAAGCCCGTTAGGCCCTATAGTATCGTTATAGTATTTAAGTACTATTTAGAAGTATTTATTATTAGTAAAATCGGGATTTTCCTTTTTAATAATTCTAAACGCCCTTTTTAGCTACTAATATACCCTTTATACCTTTTTAATACTATAGTACGCTTTAATAAGTACGACTTTTAGTTATATACCGTAGGCCGCTATATTTTCTTTAAATTCTATTAATTTAAAACTAATACTAGCGTTAGTTTTAATACTGTTTAGTAATCCTTAGTATATATCGATCTAGCTTTTTTATAAGGCTACCTATACTATTTTTACTTATAAATCCCGGAGGAATAACCCTATTTAAAAAATATAGCTTCGTTAATTATATATAGGACCGGTCGACTATTTAAATAGAAAATCTTAATAACGATTTTTTAATTAAAGTTAAGCTTATTACGTAATTTAAATTTAAATTTACGTAGGCTTTGCGTATTTATTTACTATTAATAATACACTTTTATTAACTACTCTAGCGTTTTTATTTCGATATTATTATTATCTAATTACTTTAAGAAGTTATATAGCCTCGCGACCGACGGGTACCTAAATCTCTAGTATAGTTATCTAAGCTCATTTTTTATTAAATAATTAATTAACTTTGTATTATTAATAAGCTTTATAAACGCGTACCCCTATTATATTTTAACTATTTTAAAGTACTTACTACTAGAGATTTTATTCTTTATATTATCGAATATAATACTTAGTTAGTTTATATCTTTTAAATATAAGAGAAATAGGGTATTAATAAGTAAAATATAAAAAGTTATCGTTCCGAAATACGTCTCTACTTCTACCGTACTTAGGGTAACGATTTCCTTACCTAGGCCAAAGCTAATTTTTGTAATACTTACTATTAACGTATTAAGTATTACTAGCACGATTTTTTATAGTACTTAAAATTACCCTTTTTCTCTTATTAACTACTATAATACCTTAGTATTTAGGATAATTCTATAGAAATTATCTAGGCCGTACTTTTTATTTATATAGAATATTTATATAAGCTTAATATTTAAGTAATTTAGGTAGTATAAAGAGGACTTTTTTAGTTACCCTTAGAATTGCTCGGTACTATTTTTCTTTTTTAATATTAAGAGAAACCCTATTTTCTCCTTAGGTATTAAGAGAATAGAATTCGGCCCTATTAAACTCGTCCTTTTAGCTACCTTTATATTTATTATTTAAAAAACCTTCTCTTATTATTTATAAATAAAAGCTTACTTATTAAAAACTTTTATTACTTTTTATTCGTTTAGCCTCGTATATCTTTTAGAAGTTAACGGGGTAAAAAAAGAGTAGTTAATCTCGTCGATTTTATTATAATCTAATTTATTAATATAGGGGGTAAGATCTTTTTTATTTTCTTAAATTCTTATAGGGTACGGATACTCTAAGCTACTAATTTAGTTACCTTCGCTAGGTTTTATACCCCCGGATCTACTTTTATATATAATAAAAAATTAGTTAAATTAATAAGGGCTAGTTTTACTATTTATTACCCTTGATTTTTTATATTATTTATACGATTTAGTACGCTCTTTTTTAAAGTAGTTACTTAATTAATATCTATTTTTTTTATAAATAAAGTATTATTTTTTTATTACTCTATTTATAAGTTAAATCTCTACTTATTTAATAAATCTAGGCCTTCTTATTAATAATTACCGTACTTAGCCTCTTTTCTTTTTTTATTATACGTCCGATTAACTTATTATTATTAATAAGGGCCGTTATATATTTAGAAATAAGTTTAGTATAATATTCTTATCTTAATATTAAAACTAGATCTTAGCCTCGAGTAGAGCGTTTTGTAGTTTTTAAGTATTTAATATAAGGTTATTTTTACCTTTAGTACGTATTAAACTTTAGTATAAAAGTATCCGACTTTTTACTTATTAGTCCCCTTATTTAGCTAGGTCTTTACTAGCTTATTAATTTAATTAATAAGCTTTTTAAAGATTTTTACTTATAATTTACCCTCTATTATCCGAGCTATAGATATAAAAAAAATCGCTCGTAGTTTAAATAAGAGCTCTAGATTCTTATTATAAGTTTTAAAGTAGCTTCGGATTATATTAATAATACTAAAAAAGTCGTTTTAATCGAAATTATATACCGCTTCGTAATAATAATTAGAGACCTTATTTATAAGTACGATATTAATTATTAAATAGTACTAGTATTCCCTAATCCTAACTTTTTTATAATAATTATAAAATATTATTAGGGTTTTTTATAAGACCTCGTACTTCCCCCTAGAGTATAATTTCTCTTTTAAGAAGATCTTTTTATAATCTATAAATTACTTCGTATTTATTACTATATTTTTAGTATTTATATACGATCCCTATATTATTACATATTATTAATAACTTTAGGTCGTTTACCTCTTTTTTTATTAGCTAATTAGTACCGAATTTCGTATTAATAATAATAATAAGCTATAAATTAAAATAAGTAGAATTATTAATTATTATACTTTTAGTACTATATTTTACTTTTATATATCCTTTTATAATAACAAATTACTATTAATAATTATCAAAAAGAAATCTAAGTTATTTACCCTTTTTTTAAATTCGTTAAAGTAATTATACGTTTTATTAACTTATACCTAGTTCTATAATATAAATTCCTCTTCTATAATCGTTATTATTAAGATTTCGTACGGTTCTCGTAATTATAATTACGCTAATAATACCCCTCGCTTATAAAAAAATCTATTAACTACTTTTATAATTCCTAAACTTATACTTACGAACTATTTATCTAACTAGTAACTAAGGTCGTTTACGATTTTATAAAATAGGGGTTACCCCTATAACCCCTTTTTCTTATAAGCCTTAGTTAAATAAATTAATATTGTATTAATTTACTTATTATTAAGGTAATTTATAATTCTATATATTTACGTCCCTTAATAATCTAAGTTAATATTTACTTATTTATAAAGGATCGGGATTTTATTTAGAATTGGGTTTCTTTTTCTTTTTTTTTACCCTAATTTACTAAGGGTCGTACTCTAACTTATATTTAAATTAGCGGTCGTTAATATATTTAATCTTAATAAGAATATATTTAATTTGCGCGCTAGCTGTAATAAACCCGTATTTTTATTACTTAACGAATTTATTAAGGTCTAAGTAATTCCCGCTTCTTTTTACTATCTTACTATTACTTTTGTTTTTTTTATTTTTAATAATTACTACTACCCCTCTAGATTGCTAGCTATTATACTTACTAAGATCCTCTTTTTTATTTAATATAAAAAGGTAGGTTTTAGTAGTTCTTTTTCTAATAGTAATAGTAGCCCTTTATATCATTATAAAAAGACAAAGTAATTAGTTTTAAGATCTTTATTAATTATTAATTTCCGCTATTTTATATACTTCTAGCCTCTTAAGCCTCGTACTCTACGTAATTTTTAAATTATTTCCTTTCTTAACTTACCTCTTTTAGGGTAGTATTTTATAAGAATAGTTAGAAATAAACGTTAAGTAGCTTATAAAAAAGCTATATAAGTTATTAAGTACGGTTAGCGAAGTTAAGCCCTCTTTTTTATAATATTAAAAACTTTACGAACTTATTAAAAATACTTACTAATTATTATAAATCTTTATTATATTAAGATCGCTCGTACTAAGTAGGGATAGATATTTTAAAAATCTTTTTTTTATAACTTCTTAGTACTCTATTTTATATCTTTTTAAATAGTCTTTTTTATAGCTTAATTATACTAATTTAGTAATTATCGCTTATTAACGATCCTTTTTATTATTTAGTTAATTTTTTAGAATTAGTAATCTCGTATTAGGAGCTAGTATAAAAAAGAGCTTTTTAGTAGCCCTTTAGAAAATTCTTTTCTTTTTTCCTTAGAGCCGTGTTTTTTTAGCCTTTTTTTAAGTTAATTATTATTTTAATAAGAGGTTATAAGACGTCTTTAGGGTAGCCGCTTTTTTCCTTATAATAAGTAAACTTCTAATATTTATAATACTTATTTTTTAATACTATTAGGACCTCTAAATCCCCTCTTTTTTCATCGGACCGTCCTTTATATTATATTCTTAAGTAATACTTAGGTAGTAATTAAGGAGGTTATAAAGAGATTATCTAAATCGCGGGCTTTGAGGTCGTATTTTTAAAACCCTCGTTATAATAAACCCTTTTATATACTATAAATCTCTTAGTTTTATAATTCTTATATAAGTTCTTATTATACTTACTAAGAATATTTATTATATTCAGAGAACCCTTTTTTTAATTATATAGTACTCGTTTATACTATATTATTAAGCTCGTTCGTCGTACTAATTAATTAAGTAAGTAGTTATTATATAAGTATTTCTTTTTATTAATTTAACTAGCTAGTTCTTAATTACGGGCCGGCCGTAAGAGAGTTATTTTAGTAAAAGGGCTATTTAAATTAATATTAAAGAACTAGTTACTTAAGTAGTTTTATTAATTAATATAGTTTAACGTAGTAGACGTCGACTTTTTATAAATAATAAAGGGCTACAATTACTTAATTCCGTATAGTATTTAAGGACCGTCCCTTTTTTATCTATTTTTATAAGGTTAATTAGTACGAACCCCCTATCCTATATAATATTAAAAAGTCGTCTTTTTTACGTAATAAGATACTTTATTAATTTATAATAGTAGAATTTAACTACTAATTAGTATTAGTATCCTTATTATAAAGTAATTAGTTTGAACCGTAGGGTAGTAAAAAGATTAATTAAACTATATAAATTTCTATATAGGTATAAAAGGGAGGTTCTAACTATAGGTTAGGTAGGCTACGATAATCGTAAGTAGGGGCCGTAATTGGCCCCTGCGCGGCCGCCGTACGCCGAGGTCGAATTGGACTTCCAATCCGACAGTCATCTTGAACTAAAGCTTCGGCGAGGATGTCTGACTTGTTAGTTGCAATTTTGCAAGCTTCACCGCATGTGCTGCCATTCCCCTACGTTCACGTTAGCAAAGCGACATCATCACACACTGTATCTTCGTGTCAACTCACCAAGATGCCTGATATCCCGCCCCAGATGCTCCGTAATTATGTACGACCAGCCCCTCATCTCTCTTCTCAACCTCGATTCTTGGTCCGCCTTTACGATTCGGTCTCAGCCCGACGCCGTGCTTGATGATCTTCAAGTCTCCGGGCTTCCCCAGCTCTGGGGCCAACGCGCAACAACGCTGGAGGATAGTCTTTGTCAACTCGGGATCGACCTCCTTGTCCCAATTTCCGTCTTGACGACATCCGCCTAGAACAAGGCCGCCTGCTAGAGGCCTCTGGAAGATGTAGGTGGTATCGTTGTCTACTCTTCGAGGTGAACGGAAGTACATCCTCTTGAGGGGCTCAATCGGCTGCTCGACCAAGATGGTTTGCCCTCGAGTCGGATATATGGACTTGTCTTCCACTCCACCAAGGAAGTAGGACCCTAAGCCTGTACAGTTGAAGACCGTGGTGACATCTGAAGAGATGCGAGCCTCATTGATGTGACCAATCTTTTGACGGACCAGAATGACTTTGCTCTGTCTGCATTGCTCAAGAAGCCTATTATACCTAGTCAGGCTATCTGCGTATCACAAGATAGAGTGAAAGAATGTGTAACTTACCATTGCAAGTAGATTTGAGTGTTGATCACAAATGTATTAGGTATATCAAGTCCAAACACGGCTTTGTCGGGCAATTCGTCCGTACGAAGTGGCACAGTGCCCCCAACCAAGTCATCGTACCACAGCTTGCCAGTTTCCACACTAAGAATGCCTGCATCCTCGATCTTTTGGTCGAAGATCATTCGCAGCGGCGAACTTTTAATTCCCGCTTCTGGTGCGCTCTTTGCAATTTTCCTAAAACGCTCAAATGCGATACGGTCGAAAGATTCGAGAAGACCATTATCGCTGGCCGAGGAGCACCAATTACCTCCGGCCCACGGCGAGCAGTAGTCGATGTTGTAGTCGCCGGGGAAGTACTCTGCTAGGATCGTGATCTTCACGGATGGAAATTCGGCTCTGAGGGTCAGTGCGGTAGTGAGACCGATGACGCCGGCACCAAGGACAACGAAGTGTTGCGCGGGAGTCGTCATATCGTTGTGTCTCGGATGCTGTGAGGTTGATGGGTGCTTGGTAAGGGCGATGTGAGGTTAACACCGCCGGGCCTGTTCGAGATCCAGTTGGCAGTGGTGTGTTGGGGTAGCTCTGGTCCGGGCCGGCGGTGTTTACGGCTGATTGATGATAAATGTCCGAAGTCGGCCTGAGCCATGGCGGAACGGGGCTGGGCCGATTGTGGAATATGTCTTGGCCACCCCAGTAGTCAGCTTGGCTACTCCGTACAGTATCAACGTCAAAGTGCAACAGTTCATCCTTGGGGAACTCCAACAATAAATCGAGGCAAGTGATATTGCACATCCAGGAAAGTTAGTTTCTCAGGCTCGACTTTCTAAGATCAGTTGCGTCATACGCGTAGAGTAGATCGATCACATGGCTAATGTTGGACATATCCTTGGAACATCAGTATAGGCTGCTCCATCAAGATGCAAGGGTTCGAACTTGTATCACTGAGCACTTGATTCTTGAATCAGTTTTCATTTCCCAAGACCCTAAGTACAATTTAATTGTTTGCAAACGCCGCGCGCAGAAGTTCCTGCCGTTAGGACTATGTCATCATCAATAAACAGTTGCGATCACATCTTTTTTCCAGCCTTGTCCTCTCCTAATGGATTACTCTGGTGCATCCCCTCGAGGCTCACTCCTTTCTTCTGTTGCGAAGCCATGGAAGGCATTGTGTTCTGGTCTCCACTGTGTCTCTAAAGATCATTCAGCCAAAGGGCATTGCTGCCAATCCGAACTGGAGGCCTACTCTCTCTTCCTCTACCTCTGCGTCGTGTATGAAGTCATGACCGGCTTCAACGGCGTCGTCCGACAGACCGTGTTCCTTTAGCCCGTGATCTTGTCTGTTCGACATCTCGCAGTGGTTTATATTGAATGGATGATTTCTCTTGATTACACGTTGAGTTGAAATGCGATTCTTTCAATCAGAAGGCTTAGGCATTCTCTGTTTCACAAAAGACGCGGGTTTCCCCTCGTTTTATAATCTTCAGCGGAGTCAAGATGGCCGAACGTCATGAAGTTGTCTAAGTGAGGGGTCAACGGTTCCTCCTGCGAAGCATGTACACCACCATCAGTCAGGGCACGGTGAGAAACCCCGCATTCATCACGATAATTCATCCACTCTTAGTCAAGCCCGCAAGGATGACAGACCATCAGAACTTCCATCTACAGACGTGCAGTCGCGGGGTCAAGCTTTCCATGATGACTGTCTATGCCTGGCTGGACTGGTCCACCAGCCAATCGTAAAGACACGCACCTAAGATTGGTTGAAGCTAAAGGCAGTCGCGGAGATGAGGAAGGGTGAGAAAGCAACTGGACGATCGGGTCTATCGGTAGTGATCTCGAGAGCGATTGATCCTACCTTGGGTATGGAGCTTGACTATTTTACTTCCCATTGGGCGCGGTGCATGATACATCCTGGCTTACATCAGTCTTTACGCGGGGTTGGGTGCATAAAAATCCGGCAGGATCTATGCGACAGACTTCAAGGTTATGACCACGATGAAGGCGCCGGTGCGAAAATAGTGAGATGAACCAAATCGACAACTTTTCTTTGTCTGGTGACTCTGTTTGATTCAATCATGAGCCTGGTAGTTACTGCACCCATGTAAAAAGATGCACGATACTGCATAGCGCCAAAAGAGCTCATTCTCGAATGCTTCGCTTCGAACTTGCTTTGCTTGGAATTCTTGTGACACAAGTACGTCGTTGGCTGAATCTAAGGGTACCTCACCTAAATGTCATATATTATGTACTTTCGAGTCCATTGGCCTCGAGTCCCACAGCTCCGTTTAGTAAAACAATCTGAGCCAGGGACTGGAAATTGTCCTTTATGTTGTAGTCTCACAGGATTTGAACTTGCCTTTATTATATAGCTTGGTTTAACTAAATCGCTTGTTCATGACTATCATATTACTTTAATTCATTGACACATTATACTGACGGTTATAATTAACTGCATCATTAAAACCATTACCCAGCTTTGGGAAGACAAGCCCATAGCGCCGCTGGTTGACACACTCTTGCTCGCGCGCGCGGCCTCATCCTTCGATCTATCAGGGTCATCGCCTATCGGCTGAGTGACCCAGTCCTTGGGAATCTGCGCAATAAAGTCGTACCAGTAGTCACCCATCGTACGGTAACCCTCATCCGTCGGATGAATGCAATCGTCTCTCAGAATGCCGGTCCCCAAAACCGCAAAGTCCACAGCCAGGACGTGGTGGCTGGCGTTTCTGCGCTGCTCGACAATGCCCGGGATGAGTTTCTGGTACGCGACCGTCGCGGCTTCCTGTTCGGCGCTGCATGTGTCGACGATTTGGGCGACGAGGATGGTGGCGTCGGGGCACGCGGTGATCATCTGGTCGATGAGGGTGCCCAGTCGCTCGGCGGCGGCCGCCGGGTCGTTACCTTCAGTGGAGACTGCCGGGTTTGGGTTCATGTCGTTGGTGCCGGCGTGGAGGAGAATTATGTTGGGTCTTTGTACCAGGGATGGGCCTACGTTGTCGGCGATGTACTTGATCGTTTTCCCAGACCAAGCAGCCTGCAACTTGTCAGAATTGGGAATGTGGAAATAGGACCTGTTCTGTTGACTAACATAGTATCCATCGCTCATGTTTCCACCGTAGACTGTACCGGCGTAAACAACTTCGTTGGCTGTGATGGTTGTCAGATATGGGGCCTTTCCAGTTCGCCTGATTGTGGTGGAGTTCATGATTGAGCTTCTCATGCGCGGTGAGTTAACATACCAGAAAGGTCCTCATCAAGTTTGAGCCTGTAGCCATTTCCATCGCTGCTCAGATATCCCACAGTGATAGAATCACCCACAGGGAGTATTCTCAGCTTGACACCATCTTTGATAACCTGTCCCGCTGGTGTTGCCTTGTACTCAAGGGAGTCGGCAGCGAGCGTCAGCGGGGTAATTAGGGCGATGATGCTGGCGATTGAAAACCTCATCTTGAGGGCCGAGGGCTGGGTAGACGAGACGACACCATCGCGAAAGCCCTCTCAAGAGATTAAGCAGTAGTGTGCGGGTATCAGCCACGTCAAATAGTCCGGCGTAGACCAAGGCAATTCTCAATCGTCAGCAACCAACCCGTAGACCGATGAGGGCGATGAACGCATCCCTCGGGCACAGCTAGCCGCGATCCACCACATCCAACCCAAATTTAAAGGGTCAATGCCAGGCACCATCTTCGCTAAGCACTGTAAGCAACGGGCTGGGCTACTTGGTGCCGTTGCATTGAGGGCGAAGTGACCGAAGGGCCCCGTTTCTCGACTCCACAGGGAATGGGACCATGCCGTGTGGTCCGGTGGTTTTCTCCTCGGTCGAGGAAGGCCATTCTCCTCTTTGGCACCCTGCGCTGCACACCACCGGCCATGTTCGCGAGTCACGAGTGAAGTCTCAACGGAACCAACGTGATCAAAGAGCGTTGGAGCCGTTGGAGGGGTTTTCGAAATGGCCCGTCAATCTCACCCTGCAGGGCCTTTGCTACGGTGTCAATGGCTGCAACTGGCCGCGTGGTGGGCTGCCGGCAGTTCGCCAAGGTGGTCTAGCTCGGCTCTCTAAGGTGCCTAGGTGGCACGGGAGGCGCTGCAAAACCTCGTCATCTGGCTTCCGGTGCGAGACGACGGCGTGGCCGGGTTAGCCGGGCGCAAAGAATGGCAATGTTCAAAGACGACGGAGCCTCGGACACGAGAAAGTGGAGGAAACATCAAATGGGAATGGAATCCCTTCTAGTCTTACTTGCCTGCCTGCTGCCCCCAGTAAGGCTTTTGCAAAAGTTTGCCCGCTTACCAGGCCCCTTTTGCCTTTGTGCATGAGTTCTTCGGGCCGCTCCCTTGCGCCAGCACGAACGCCATTTCTGTGCGTTCAACTTGTCAGATGGCAGCGCATGAACCCCTTGACATGAGATGCCAATGCGGCGGAGGATTTTGCTACAGGATGGTCCCAGTTCTTTGAGCCACCCCAGTGCCCCTTTTTCTCTATCGATGAATTTTCCACACCAACGAAAATTTTCTTTTCTATTTTTTGACACGGGAAACACCACCAACAGGCACAACCATGCGTCCAGAATACGCAGCTGAGGGAGACGTGGATCCAAGCAGCAACCGAAGTTTAGTGTGCTAGAGGCTCCGCGTGATGGAAATATCTTAGGCATGCTGCGTTGGAACCGCCCTTGATAGCACTATTAGACGGAGACCGATGACTTCATAACTGGACGCCGTTGCTCCAAGTTCCGACCAACTTGAAAGCTTAGCCATCCCATCGCTGCCGCTGATCCCCCATGACAAGTGGGTATCGTCCACCGCCATGTGCTCTGACGTCGCTAAGACTCTCTCCATTACTACATTGGCATTCTCGGCGCGTCCACTGTTTACAACGTCAGTTCGCTGTCACGTCAGGTCTGCCCCGCGCGCCATGCCCGTGATGGCTTCGGCTTTAGGTAGTGGTTGAACTAAATGCACGTTTCTTTGTCTCTCTAGTCAGCCATCATTTCTCCTACAACATTCGACAAAAACATGATGGTCGATATCAAGAGTAAGAGGGTCTGTGGCTATCAGCCTGTGCCACCAGGCTCTGCTAGTGCCGTTAATCCTGAGATCTAGTTGCCTTGGCTGGTGAAATTGTCACAGTAATTTCAACTTCATGAAGCACGCGAAGACGAGGCTTCGCGACAAGTGGAGAATAAAGAGAATGTATACTA
Organism: Colletotrichum cuscutae; assembly: GCA_030869315.1. Classification (NCBI taxonomy): domain Eukaryota; kingdom Fungi; phylum Ascomycota; class Sordariomycetes; order Glomerellales; family Glomerellaceae; genus Colletotrichum; species Colletotrichum cuscutae. The sequence continues at coordinate 111,028 of MPDP01000002.1, forward strand.
AACGAACGATCTATTACAACTAGAAACCAAACCACTTTTTCAAATTCTACTTCCAAAGAAAAAACGCCATTCCAGACCAAAAGAGCTGCCGAGCCTTGAGGTATCGTGTCTCACCATGCGCATCCCTAACACATCCCACTAGTTGGAGTTATCGCTGACGTCGCCATCGTATCCCCCGTCTGTCTCTTCGTTGCATGTGTCAATGATGGCCTGCTCAGCCTCCTGGCACTGCGTCGACATCCCACACAGGATAGCAGCCACGCGGTACTCACAAAGCTCGTCATCACTGCACTCGCCGACCGCGCAACAGGTCCAATCGCTCGTAAAATACTTCTCCTTGGGGGGAGACTCTGTTGAGGACTCAGTGGAAGACTCAGCAGGAAAGGTCCGCGGGCGGGCGTTGAATTGAGGAAAGTTACCTGGACGGTCGCTGAGGGTATGGTTCTGGGCATGGCCTGCGTTACAACATTCCTTGCATTGGACGAGGAAGCCGGCGCGCTGCGAAGCCTTACGCGAGACGGCGTGGGAAAGGCATAGCTGGAATGTGTTAGCGCTTGCCACATCGGGGCACTCATCTCGGTAGATCGTCATGAGAGGAAGACCAAGCAGAGTGCCATTTGTGCGGTACCCCATCTGCTTTGCCTTTTCGCAGAGGTGATAAAGAGGCTCTGGCGTTGATGTGAGACGCAGCAGTGGAAGACGGATGTCGTTTTTCTCAGAGAGGCAATTCTTTGTGCAACAGACAATCAAAATCTCGGTTTCTTGACACATTTTGTTGAAGGAGGAGTTTTGGTGGTGGGGTTGCGAGTGGATCGGGTTATGGCAATTATCCTGGAAGGATGACGAGCGTGCTTGCTGTGGATGTAGACAATGATATTTGGGAGACGCTGAGAACATGAAACTTGGACACGAGGAAGGCCGAAGTATTCGCTGGATATATACGCGTTGTGAAGCCGAGTTGGGTGCTTTGATTGAGTTTAGTACCACTGGAACGAGATGGTATAGTACAAAGCTGAACATCGAGACAAACAAACCTCAAGGCAACCAAAGCCGACATGATGCAGTCAAAGACTTGACGACAATGCAAGAGAACCTGCCTACAATGCTCAAGGTTCAATGTGCCCTGAAAAGACATTTACAACTCTTGTCATCGGGCCTTGGACCCGAATAAAGAGCAAGACTCAAGAGGAACACAACAAGCTTGTATTAGGCACTAGAGAAACAGCCAGGCTCAACCAAGATATACCTGCATTTCGGGATAAGGCTGCGCCATATCCGAGAAGTTGTTTGAGAATATCAAGTCAGGCTAAACCAGTTGTTCAAGTATCGTATTACAGCGTATACAGCCAGCCTTCCATGCCCTCATTCCTGCGGTGCCCTGCTTTTGCTGCTTTATTGCAGCGCCACAAGTAAACATCCATAATGATGATCATTGTAATGCTCACCATAGAGATCGCGAAAGTTGTCCAGATGCCGGTCTAGAATTTGAAATAGATGGTCAGAGAACAATGCATCAAAACAGATTCTGGCAATGCATCAACTTACAGTGTAGTGAGGACTTTCTTTGGACATGAAAGCTGTGCTTGCGATAATGCCACCCAGGCCGCCTCCAATGAGACATGTTGCGCTTGAGACTGCGCGTTTTGAGTGTGAAGTAATGTCGTTTGCTTGGAAGGTAAGCACGCCAGGGACGCAAAACTGAAGAAACCCAATACCTATAGTAAGTAGAAGTAAAGTTAGTCATAGTACCTTGTACAGTCACCTACAGCTCATACAAACAAACATACCAAGGAAAGCTCCAAAGTAGCGAGCACCATTAGCTTTGCCGTATACGGTGATCAACATGCCAACAGCAGTTAAAGCTTGATGGACTGCAATGATTGGCCCTCGAATCTTGTACTTGTCTCCAAGATAGCCGGAGATGTAGGCCACGATCGCTGCTAGAACGTAGGGAGGCGCAGAAAGAAGTTGCGCCTGGGTGCTGCTGAAGCCCATGCCATTGCGAAGAATAATTGGGAGAAAGTAGGAGTAAGCGTATCCAGGAAGTGTCGAAGCCATGAGATTGAACGCCCAAAAGTACAGCCTCCAGTCCTTGAGGTGATGCAGAATCTTGGCCAGATTAATGTGGTCCTCGTTAGCATCGCCGCGATCTTGATTGATACGGGCAATGACGAACTCTTGCTCCGCCGGTTTCAGGAATTTGCCGGCCTGTGTCGGAAAGTCGATGATGATGAACCAGCCCAGAGCACACACAACCACGGTAATTGCGCCTTCGATGATGAAGATCCCTGTTATATTTGATGAGCACGATATTGCAATTTCAAAAGACTTGTCAAGATCTCAACTTACAGCTCCAGCCGTTCAGTCCACTCTTTCCACGGAGAAGAGTCAGGACATATGCAAAGATTGCAGAGAAACCGCTAGCAAGGACAGAAAGGATCCAAAAACCAGAAAGTCTCTTCCCCACTTCAAAGCGTGTATACCAGCAAGTAATCAAATAGGTGCAACCTGTTGAACTTCCAATGTTAAAATCTGTTTCAACCAAGACCTGGTGTCAAACCCTGACGGACGGTGACCGTACCTGGTAGAAAGCCTGCTTCCAATATTCCCAAAAGAGCTCGACAGACTGCCATAGCACCCCAGCTCTTGGTGAAGCCCATTCCGATCAGGACCACGCCAAAGCCTACACCGAGGAACGAAAGCCAGTTTGCGGGTCCTGCCTTTGGCAGTACGAGATTCTGTTACAGCGGTCAGCTAAAGTCTCCATCACAATCGAAAACACACGAGGGTCGTACACTGGGTATTTCGAAGAGACTAGTGAATTCGTCAGCATTTTTTGATCATTGCTGGGACATCTTGAAGGGACGGACATATATGCAACAAAGAATACCATCACAATGACAGTGTATCTATTTCCCACAGCCAGCCCCAGATCTTCCTGCATGCCCGCAACCAAGGCAAGGCCGAGATTCGTTCGATCGATGAGGGAAATCGAGTACATTATGCCTAGAATCGGAAGTAGACGAATATCGATGCGACGGCTGAGTTCGTAGTTAGCATTTTTTGGTCAAGTACGATGGACCCGTCAGGTGACTTACATGACTTTCTTCTGCTCGGCCTCGGTGAGTCCACAGATCTGGCCGACATCTCGTCCCTTCAAATCCTCTACGTGAGTTGAATCATGTGTCTTTTCGTCAATGGTACGAGTGCCGAACTCTTCATCTCCTTGGTGAAGGTCGCCAGAGGCTCTTCGTTGCTCCATTCTGATTGATATTTTCCTGATGAGTTGAGGTTGTAAGCAGATGAAGCAAGGCACCCAAGTTCTGCTACAGCTCAAATCCGAGATCCATTGTACAAGACATGCTGATCATTCTCTTAAGTATTCGCAGGGGTTTTCACCAGGAGTCATCGCCAAGACAGACATATCCAGCAGAATGCGATGGTGACCTGTTTCCATCAACCACCATGGGCCTAATCCAGGCCGAAGCAAGCCTCAAAGCAAGCCTCCATTTCGCTTGACACCTAGCAGCTCCGAGAGAAAGGTTGGATGCGGGGTAATCCGGGGTAGTGCGGGGGACGTGGTCGCTTCCTGCACAACTAGCATCAAATCCGGACTCCCAGAACGTGCCTTGCGAGATGCAAAGTCTCATAAGCAGTCTGATGATTCGCTGAACACCAATCATGAGAGTGGAGGGGGAGCGACGCCACTGAGTCAGGGCGCTAGAGTCAGAGTCGCAGACTCTCGGACCATGTCAGTAGCTCAACCTCCGCTCATCAACCGCACCTTAGCAACCGCTAGCTCAACGCCAGCCAAGAGTTAGTTATCCCTTTACTCAGGAGAAGAGACCCGGCATTCTGGCTCGCGAATAATGATGGCTTCAATGCAGAAATCTAGCCCTTGAGCTAGTATAATTACGTGGTTAGTATAGGGTATTACATTGCAACCATTTGCTCTCGCTATTAGATTAGAAGTCCAATTCGACCTCGGCATACGGCCAAGGCTGCGCAGGGGCCAACGAGGGGGCCTTATTTACGATTACTACAAACTACCTAACCTACGGTTAGAACCTCCTTTTTATACCTTACGTAATATATTAAAATAGTTTAATTAAATTACTTCATTAACCTATAGTTCGAACTAATTAATTAATATCTTTATAATAGGGATACTAATACTAATTAATAATTAATTTTTATTATTATAAATTAGTAAGGTATTTAATATTAAAAAAACGACTTTTTTAAATAGAATATAATAAAAAGATCGTACTACTTAACTTTATAAAAAGTAAATAATAAGACGCAGAATTTTTATAATAAAACGAAATAAAAAGATTATAGCCCTTAACTACTTATAAAAGGCCGACGTTTATTATATTAAAATAACCTCTAATAATTAATAGAAATATCGAGGTAACCGAGCTACTATCGTCGACTTTATATAATCCTTCTTTATTAATTAACTTACTTACGGCCGGCCCGTAATTATAAACTAATTAAATTAATTAATTAATTAATAAAAAGAACTACTTACGTAACTACTTACTTAATTAATTAACGTAACGAACGAGCTTAAGAAGTATAATATAAAAGAGTACTATATAATTAAAAAAAAAGGATCTTTAAGTATAGTATACTTATTAAGGGTAGTAAGAGGCGTAAGTATTATAAGATTAAGAGATTTATAATATATAGAAGAACTACCCCCGAGGGGCTTATAAATATAATCTCGAAAACCTAAATAATCTTCTCATAGCCCTCTTAATTATCCTCTAGATATTACCTAAGAATATAATATAAAGAATAGTACGATAAAAAAAGAAGAGATTTAAAAATTACGATAGTTATAATCCGTAAATTACGAGTATTATAAATATTAGAAGTTAACTTGATAAGGAGGTTACTATTTTTGAAAAGATCCTCTTATAGCTTTTTATTAAAGTTATAATTATTATAATAAAAAAAGAATATTTTAAAGGACTACTAAGAAGCTCTTTTTTTATATTACTAGTTCTTAATACGAAAATTACTAATTTGAAAAAGGTAAGAAATAGATTACTAACTAGCGGTAATTTATTTAACGAACGTATATACTTCTCGGGTTTTGACTTAGAGAGAAACGCTACGTAATCGAGACGTTATTAAGTTACTTATAAATCTATTTTTAATATTAATTAATTAAATAATTAAAAAGAGATTATTAAAATAGTATTTAACTAAGAGGACTAAAAATAAATAGTAACGAGGCTCGGTATAAGGAGATAAGAAGGAATAAGAAGGTCTTAGACCCTAATAAATCCGGTAATTAATAATAATATGTAGTGGTTTTTTTTCTAGCTTTATAAGTATAAAAGATCGACCTTAACGGGATTACGCTTTTAAAGGAAATTATATAATATAGTATACTTTTTAACTATATAATACGCATAATATATCCTAAGTACGCGCTTAACGTAATATAGTAATTTCGATATAAAAACCGCTATTTAATTCGGGATAAGTAAGCTACCCTCTTTGTTACGTAGCGGCGCCGGCCGGAAAGGTTAATAATAGAGGTCGATAGTAGAGGTTAACCGTAATAGTCGGCCGTAATAATTAGAGGCGGCCTTCCTTAGCCGCAGAGGTTCTGAACTTTAATAGTAATATAAAGGTTTCTAAAAAAAGGGCTAAATAAGCTAATATTTATTACTCTTTATATTAGAGCTCGTAAAGATTCTTTTTATCCTTATCGCTTTTAATATCGCCTAAAGCTTTATTTAAACTAGATAAATTTACTAAATAAATTTACTAAATAAATCCACTAAACAAATCTACTAAATAAACTTATTAATATATAAACTACTACTTAGATAGCTAGTTAGATAACTAGTTAAGAGGTTAGCTAGTTAAAATACTACCTCAATAAGAACCTAAAAATACCCGTTAATAAGTCTACCCTTTTTAAGCTAGGCGCCCTCTTTAGCTAGCTTAACGCTATAGCTATTATAGCTAACGTAAGTACACCCGAGGAGTAATAAAATACTTTTTAATAATACGGAATTTAGCTAAGTAATATTATAAGCGTTATAAATAGCCGGGCTAATACGGATACTAAGATCTAATATATTAATATTAGCTTAGTTATAATAGCTATAATCAATAAGCCGGAAGTATATATAGTTAAAGTAATAAGTTAGTACTTTAAATAGCTTTTATAAGACCCCCCAGATAGTAATAATATTTATTTAAAAAAAGGGATTATACTAAACTTAGTTACTTACGCGGGCTAGTACTAAGAGGTCCTATGCGTATTAAAATAAGTAAAGCTCGCCCTATAAGTGGGCGGCGGAAGGTTAGGAGTTTTAATTAGTAATTAGTTATAGAGCGTATTATACTTAGTTTTCCTTAATACGTAATATACGGTACGGCCCCGGCGGATTGCTCTATCGGGGGGATTAATAATAATATATTATTACTAAAGTTAATAAGTAGCTCTAAAACGACCCTATTAAAATTAAATATACTAGTTATTATAGATCGAAGTATAAGTTAAGGAACGACGAGGAGCGAGTTAGTTTATAGTTAAAGAGGAGGAATTCTTATTTTATATAAATAAATAAAGATTAAATTAGAATATTAAGGAAAGTAAGTATATAGAGATTTTAAGAATCTTAATAGTAAGTAAATTAACGTAGTATTAGTCTATTTTATAGAAATTTATATTTAGAAAGGACTAGAGAGGTAACCCCTATTTTATAAAATTACTAACGACTTAGGTAATTAAAAGGACGAGTAGTTCGTAAGTACTAATCCGAACGTAATAAAGAGGGTTATTAAACTTTTTTATTATTAAAGTATTTTATTAGCCTAGGTAGTAAAATAAAGAGCTTATAAAATACTCGTTATAATAGTTATTATTAACGAATTTATATTATAAGATTAGAATTAAGTTAACTAAGTAGTCGTAAAATACGACGACTTTAGTAAAATAGTAAATTAACTAGACTTTTTATTAAAAATTATTAATAATAATATATTAGCGCCCGTTATAATAAGGGCTATAGAGATTATATAAAAAGAGTAGTTACTAACGATCTTATTAATCTTAGTAATAAGCTTAGTAATATTACTAATACATAGCTAATTAATTATTAATTAAAGAGGTATATAATTAATTACGAAGAGTTAATACGACTATTTTAATTATTTAAGTATTATAAGACTTTTTATTTAAGGCTAAGGTTTAGTTTTAATATTAAAATAAGGATGCCCCGCTAAATATACTTATAATTTTATAACGGTCCTTATTAGTAGTACTAAGTTAACTATATATATAAAAGTAAGAAAAGAGACGTTAGGTATAGTAACTATTAAATTAAAAAAATAGACTCCTTAGCTAGCTATTAGTTAGATTTAAAATAGAGGTAACGGAAGGGGAAGTGTTTTATATATAAAAAGGACGGCTATTAGTTAAGTAGTTATTTTAAAAAAGAGCGTACTAAATTATACGAGTAGTATAAAAAGTCGAGAGTAATAAATAGTAAAACTAGCTCTTATTAATCTAACTAATTCTTTATTATATATAAGGGTAGATCTAAAAATATAAAGCTTAGTAAAAATATAATTAGTAGCTTAGAGGATCTATATATAATAAGAAATTTAGAAAATAAAGAAGATTTTATTTCTTATATTAATAAATTAGATTATAACGAAATTAACGAGATTAACTACTCTTTTTTTACTCTATTAGTTTTTAAAAAATATACGAGGCTAAACGAATAGAAAGTAGTAGAAGCTCTTAATAAATAAGCTTTTATATACGGATAGTAAAGAAAGATCTTTTAGATAATAAATATAAATAAATAAATAAATTTAATCGTACTAAATCCTATTTCATTAACGTCTAAAAAAGAATTAGTACCTCTTTTAATACTTAAAGAGAAATAGGGTACTAAGTAATTCTAAGGGTACCTAGAGGGGTCCTTTTTATATCCCCTAAATTACTTAAATACTAAGCTCGTATAAATATTCTATGCTAATAAACGATATAGCCTAGATATTTTTTAAAATATTATTTTAAATATAGGGATATTATAATAGTTAACTAAGAGTAAGGGGTAATTCTACGTACTCTAAAAAATATCCCTACTTATATTAAATACGTTAATAATAAATATTATAAGGATTAGCTTCGGTTTAAATAAAAGAATATACGCTTTAAATATAGTAAAAGTTAATATATGCTTAAGTATAATAGTTTTTTATATTCTATTTATAAAAATACTATTTTTACTATACCTAAAGGATATAAATTAGTTAGGTATCGTATTTAATAATACGAAGAATAAACTATTAAATAATAAGTAATTTATACTTATTACAAAGTAATAGGGGTATACGTTTATAAGGCTCGAATTAGATATTAAATTTATTAACTATTTTATAAAAGGAGAACTTAAGTAATTATATAAGCGCTTTAGCTATTTATTAATTATAAAACTATATAACCTCTTTAAATAATTAGGAAACGATATAAAAATAAGAGCTCTAAAGTACTTAATAAAAATATATTATTAATACTAAATAAACGCCCAGAGCCCGCGCAAATTTAAGTTTAAATTATATAATAAGCTTAACTTTAATTAAGAGATCGTTATTAATATTTTCTAATTAAATAATTACTTAGTACTATATATTATTAACGAGACTATATTATTTTAAAGAGGCTAATTCCTTAAGGACCTACTTACTAAGACTATTTAGTTAATATTAAAAAGAACGTAAATCGATATATACTAGGGGTTATTAAATAGGATTAGGATTAATATAAGCATAAGCTTTAAATTAGTAAAGTTTAAAAATAATACTACTACGTATAGTATATAACTAAAAGTCGCACTTATTAAAGTATATTATAGTATTAATAAAATAAAAAGAGCTTACTAATAGTTAAAAAGGGCGTTTAAAATTATTTATATTAAGTACTAAAATAGGGTGGGGCAATTAGTCCTAGTATTTCTTTTTTCTAAAGCTAATTAAGTATAGGGACCTATAAGAGAGCTAATTAAAAAAAATATAAAAAAAAGGGCCCCCGATTAAGGAGAGGAGCCTAGTAGCGTAGATTTTAATTTTAATTATATATATACTTTTTTAAAATCGAACTAGAGCCTTTTTAATAATTTATTTTTAAATACGATAATATAAAATAATTAAGAACTCTACCCTTCCGATCTAGTTAATACTACCCTCTTTCCTCGGTTATAACTCTATTAATTAAGGCCGTATTAACCTAATTAAAAGAGGTATTTTATATTATTTTTATAAGTATTAGTAATTCTTTTTAAGTACCGTACTATAAAAGTCCTTTATACCCTATACCTTTTTAATAGTCTCCCCTTCTAAAAATCCCTTCCCTTTTTAAATAAGAAAATAAGTAAAAAAAAGCCTAACTCGATTAGAAATAATTTAAATAAATAAATAAAAAAAGCGGTATAACGATTAAAATAAATACGAACGGTAAGACTCTAATTAAAAAAAAAACTAAATAATTAAGATATAAAAACAAAGACGTATAAAAAAGGGCTTCTTATTTAATAAGAGGGGAATATAATAAACCCTAATAAGCGAGTAAAATAAATAGGTAAAAAAATATATAAATACTTAGGACCGGATCGGGCCTAAATATAAACGCTATAATAATATAATAAAATAAATAACGAGTTAGAATTAGAACTAATAAAACACTTTAATAAGTATAACTAGTTATTTAACTAAACTATTCCTTATTAATTAATATAGCCCGGAAATTCGATAATAAACTTATTTAGAAATATAAATACGTCGGACTAAGGGCGCTCGTAAAACTAGCTTTTAACTAGACCTACTAGTAATTTTAATTAATATTACCGTAAGCCTAATACGAAATCCGATTAAAACTTTAATTATATACTTAGTAAGGGCTAAAAAAAACGGCCTAAATTATACTAATTAGAATAACGGCTATACTCTAGTTATTAAAATAGCTCCTCTCCTCTCTTTTTAAACTCTATTTAAAATAAATAGACTAATATAAAACTATTAAAATTATAAATAAAATCGACGAACTATACTTTTAATAACCTCGGACCATAAATATAAATAATTAATATATTATTTTGACTACTATTAACGCCCCTTAGGACGTTTAATCGTACGAACTTAACCCTTTTATTTTAGATAAACTATTTATTAAACTAGCTTTTATAATTTATTAAGATTTATAAACTATAAAGTTATTTAATAATAAAAAGCCTATTTTTAATAATAGATCTACTCGCTAATTTAATTAGAAAAGGCTAGTTACGGCTTAGGTCGGAATAAATACTTTAATTAATACCTTTTTAAGTACTATCGCTACTTAGATCTAAATAACTACGCTTTAAACTAAGGACCTTATAATTTCTTAGCCTAATTTAATAAAAAATATAGGGTTTTATAAAATACCGTTCCCTAATTAAAAAGGGACTATAATCTTTAAAAACGATAATATTATAAACTTTTTAAAAAAGTTCGAGGACTAGTACGAGATTAGTAAGGTCCCGGACTAATTTAAGAATAAACTTATTATATATATTATAAGAAGAGATTATTAAACTCTAGTTAAGGATACGATTAAAGGACTACCCTAGGCCTAAGCTAAGGATTTCTTTTTAAAAAAGTATAAAAAATAGGATACTAACTACTTTTTAAATAAAAAAGAGTAGATTAAAAAAGTTATTAAAAAACTACTTATCTCGTTTTCTAACTTAAACTTTACTTAGGTACTATTTACTAAAATTAATAATATAATTACTTTTATTAAATAATAAAACCTCTATATTATAACTAATAAGAGCTTAATTAAAGCTATATATAAGCGGTTCTATACTAATATTATAAAAAAAGTAATAAAAAAAGTCGGGGTTATTTTAAATAGCTTCGTTAAATTAATAAAGTATGTAAAGTTTAAAGTAAAACTTCTTAACGTAATTATATATAAAAAAGAATATAGCCTACTTTTTATAAATAATTAAAGTTAACTTAAAACTTTATTATAATCCCCTACTTTATAAGCGTGTAAAAATACTTAGTACTAGTATCTAAATTACTAATAATATCGCTAGCTAATAATAGGGGCCTAGGTTACCTAGGTAGCTACTAATAATATTACTAATTCTAACCTAGTTAATAAAATAAGTAAACTAAAGATTTATTAAAATAGTATTTACTCTCGAGGTCCTACCCGTATATTTAATATAAGTACTACGCGTCCTAATTAGCCCCTAATTATAGAACCTAGAGACCGCTACTAGTATTACTAGAGCCTATACTACTAGATTATTAAAAATTATAATTAATAAACTCTTAATAAAAACGCTTATTTTATTATTTTAGCTTAGGGAGCTTAGTACTACAGAGAGCGTAATAGTTAAAAGCTTATAAAAAATATCCTTTTTATTATAATTAAAAATAAAAAAAAGCGTACGATTACTAATTATATTACCCTTCTTTTTTATATAGTAAATATATTAACTAAAAAAGATACTAAGCTTTTAGCTAAGTAGATTCTAAACTATTAAATCGGACTACTTTAATAAACTATATTTATACTTCTTTTAGTTAATCTTATAAGTATAGTTAGATATATTTATATAGTATAACCTAACTTAGGCTACTATAGTTAAGTAGACGTTTATATCGTCCGTAAGAAAAGATTACCTAAGGACCGTAACTAGTTTAACTCTTCGTATACCCTTTAATTAGCGAAATTATAAACTAGCGATCTAGTTCTCGTTTTTAATATTTAATAAAAGAACGATATATTAACTTTTAAAAAACTTAATTATTATTAATAAGGACCTTTTTATATCTACTTAGCCGCTCTAAACGGATCGTTATATTAACTAGAGATACTTATTAATAAACTAATTATAGGGGCTACTTATATTAATAATTAACTTAAAAAGTCCTTAAAATTTTTAAAAAGCCTCTACTTATTACCTAACGAGTCTAATCTTTACGAGGACTTTATTTCTAACTTAACTAACTTTCTATCCCTATAGGATAATATAATTAATACTATAATTCTACTTCTTAATTATAATAATAATATAATAAACTCTAAGAACGAAAATACTTAACTAGTTATTAAATAAACCCGATCGTAAGTAAGGGCCTCTTAAGAGGGCTAAATTACCCCTTACTACTACTAATCCCTAATATAAACTACGAATTCTTTTTATTTATTAAATATTATTTTATAAAGATATTATTAAATCTTATTAATTTTTTAATTATCTCTTTATCTAGATCCGGAATAAAAATATAAAAAGATAATAAAAAAAAGGAATTATCTTTTAGCTATTATAATTAAAAACCTAACGACCTTACTTACTAATTATATAATCGTATTAAGAAACCTTATCCCTCTCTTTAAGTATCTAAGCCTAGTTCCCTATCTAATCGAGCCCGTTTAGTATCTAGCTTAGTTTATATAACCTCTTATTTTACCTATTTTATTTTAATATATTAATAACCTTTACGAGTTATAAATATATAATTTTTAATAATATATATAAAAGGGGCGTTCTTAAAAACGGAATCGTACTTATCCTCCTCAGTCTTAGTAATATCGATCTAATTAGAGATTATATAAACTAAAGTCTTAACTCTTTTAATATTAATTAAAATTAGAGATGCTACTTTATTACTACTTATTATATAATAATAATAATAACCTTACTTAGAATTAGTTCCGAACTAACTAATAACTTACTAGTTATTACTCTTTTTAAAGTAATATTTCTTATTTTTAAAATATATATAATTATTATATCGATCGTTAAAATAATTTAAAAAAGAAACGTACTTAAAATAGGGGACTATCCTTCTAACTAGCTCCTTAGTATTAGAACTAATATATTTTTAAAAAGACTACGTATAATAATTATAAAATATAGTATTCTAAACGCTATAAACCTAAATAAGTAAAGAATTAATAATAAGAGTTTATTTACTTAATTACTAGGATAGAGGGCTAAAATAACTAGTATAATCGTAATTAATAAAAACCTAATAGCTCTATAAAAATAATCCGCCTATAATACCTAGATTATAAACGTACTTCTTAATAACGTTCTAATTCGTAATTAATTACTAAAACTTCTAAGCTATTTCTCCTTTAATATACTTATTAACCTAAAGATTTATAATATAAAATTCGGTATAAAGCTCTCTAGTTAATTTAAAAAAAGTCGACTAATTAGTAGTTTTAAAAATCTAAAAAAGAGTAATATTAAATTAGGATAAAGATTAAAAAAATTAAATAGGGTAGTACTTACTATAATCTACTTTTTACTAACCTCTTAAAACTTATAACCCCAAGTTTTTTAAAAATAAACCTTCTTAAGAATAAAAAAAAAATATTACTAAGGCTAGATATCGTAATAAGTAGTTTTAATAATCTAATACGCGTTACTAATAACCGAAATATTAAATATAATAAGTAAGTAAATTATATTACTAAGAAAAAAAGAGACTGAATAAAAAAAATAATTATAATTAAAAAGCTATTATTTAAGAAAAAAAATAAAAAGTAATAAAAAAATTAAAAAAGGGCCTCTATATACCCCCCCTAAATCCGGGGTATTAAAAAAAAAGTACTATAAGCCTCTTAGCTAATTAGTACTAAATCATAACTATTATATAAAAAAAAAAGAGTAAATTATAGAATCGGGGCCTTTTTATTATTTATAATATAGTGCTTTCCTTTTTAATTAGTAGAGGCCGCCCTCGTAATTAGTATAAAAGGGTAACTTTTTACCTAGCTACCTAACTTTTCCTTTTTCCCTCCTTAACTACTTCCCTATAACTATTACTAATTAAACTTCCTCTAATTTTTACTTTTTAATCTACTATATAAATACTAACCTAGCGATTTATAATAACCTCTTTACTTCCTATCTCCCCTTCTAAACTAGATAATAAAAAAGATATAGCGCGAATTTAGGGCCCGATTATAATAAAAAACCTTAAAAATAATACTAAATACTAACTAAGAAAATAAAATCTAAATAAATATATTATTTTTAATAAGACTAACTCTAGGACTATAATAAATACTAAGGACTCTTAGTTCGTTAATTTTAATATGAACTATTAATATAAAGCGTATACTAACTATTACCTAAACCTAGTACCTAAATAAACTAGTTTCCTTTAAATAATCCTAACCCCTCGTAAAATCGACTTTCTTAATTAGCTCAGTATAGGGAACGTACTTTTTTTTTTTAATTAGTACCCCGAGGCTTTTAAAAGTCTAAAAAACTAAAAAACTTAAATAAGTTAGACCTATTATAAAGTAATAAAAATCCTAACTAATTATTATAACCTTTAAAAATACTTATTATATAAAAATTAAATTTAAAAATACGAAATTAGATCCGTAATAGAAGTTATAATACGGGACCTCGCTCTAGTACGTAATATAATAATAATTAAAAAAGAGTAAAAAAGTACTTTTAAACTAAATAAAACCCCTATTCTAATCCCTTAAACTTAAGAGACTATATAAAAAATTAGAACTTTAGTATACTTAGTAATCTTCTCTCTCTACGTTAATAATCCGGGCTATTTTATAAAAATAATTATTAACTAGCGGGATAATATAATTTATTAATATAATCCGAAGTAAGCTTTTAGGCGTTTAAAGAGGATATTCGTTCATAATATTTAAGTACTAAAGGCCTTTTATAACTAAATTAATATACCTCTTTATATTTAATAACTAATTAATATAAGTACTTACGTAATCCCTATAGTATAATAACTAAGTAAATAAGAATACGGTCTATATATACTTAAATAGTTTCGTAATATAGTTTAATATAGCTAGCTTAACCTAACTTATAATATATATTAAATAACTTATAAATACCTTAAATCGTTTAATAATAAACTCTACGTAGCTTAGATTTAATAAATTAGCTACGAGTTCTAATATAATAATTATTACTTTTTTAATATAATAAAACCTCTTTTAAAAAAGTCCTTTAATAAAATAATAAATAATTAGGACTCTAGAAATAGGCCCTATATTAACTTAAATAACTCTAACTATACTATAACTAATATTTTTAAAACGCTAACTCTTTAAAAATCCGGTTCTTACTTACTTAACCTTAGGTTTATTAACTAAGATCTAAAAATCTATAACCCTTATAATTATAACTATTATATTTTTATTAATCTTATATATTTTAAAAAAACGTATAAAATAGTTAAAAACTTTAAATAAAAACTTATTATTTTTAAAAAATTATTCTTATTATTTTAATCCTTAAAAATACTAAAAAGTACTTAAAAATTTATAATAAATAATAACTCTAATTAAACTCCGTAGGTAATTAAACTAATAAAGGCTACTAATTAGCGTCTAAATATTATTATTAATAATTAACTTATATACTTAATTAATACTCCTAAGACTTATTAAGTTATAAAATCTTTATTAAATATATTATTATTTAAGTTATTATTACGCCTTAGTCCGGCTCTTAGTAAAGCTAGTCCGAGTAATTAGGAAAGTAATTCTTTAAATACTCTAGTTAGAGGCGAGAATAGTCCTATTATAAAAACTCTAATTAAAATACTAAAGGTTTAGTTAAAATAAGAGGTTATTAAATATACGCTCTCTAAGTGTAATTAGGTTATATAAAAAAATAGCGAACGCTAGTGTTAAGAGCTAGCTAAGTTTTATTAAGATCTTTTATAGTATTATAGTATATATATAAATAAAACTAATATTAATAAGAGTACGAGGGAATAATAAGTTAATTAATACAACGACCCGATTATAGAAGCTATATATATAACTCTAACTTATACTCCTTAAATACCGCTATTAATAAAAAAATCTAAAAAAATTAAGCTAATAAAAGTTAGGATTAGGAGATTACTAAAAAGGATTAAAATAAGAACTAAGTAAAGCTAGTAAAAAAAGTAATAAAAATAAAAGAGGTAAAAAAAGCGATTATAAAAAAAAAGTAAATAAAAAGCTTAATATAATTAACTATATATAATAACTAGGACTAATTTAAGATAATTTCTTTTTATAAAGGATTAGAGAAAAAAGAATTAGGGAATAATTAAAATAGGGTAGGGCGATTAGTCCTAGTATTTCTTTTTTTTAAAACTAATTAAGTATAGGGACTTATAAAAAAGCTAATTAAAAAAGGATATAAAGAAAAGGGCCCCTGATTAGGGAGAGGAGCTTAGTAGCGCGGATTTTAATTTTAATTATATATATACCCTTTTAAAATCGAACTAGAGCTTTTTTAATAATTTATTTTTAAATATAATAATATAAAATAATTAGGAACTCTACCCTTCCGATCTAATTAATACTACCCTCTTTCTTTAGTTATAACTTTATTAATTAAGGCCGTATTAACCCGATCGAAGGAGGTATTTTATATTACTTTTATAGGTATTAGTAGTTCTTCCTAAGCACCGTACTACGAAAGTCCTTTATACCCTATACCTTTTTAATACCCTAATACTACGAATAAAGAGTGTTTTTAAATAATATTTAAGTACTATAACGATACTATAAGCCTAAAAGGACTAGTTCTAATACTTCTCGTATTTAGAACATACCCGAGGACGATAATAGTCTCGTTACTATTACTAAACGTAGCCTAGTAAGCTTAAGTAATTAATAAAGTAATAAAAGTACTTTAAAAAACGAATATAAAGCGCTAGATTAATAAGGCTATTACTACTTAAAATAGGCTAAATATAAGCCCTAATCTCGATATATTACTAAATCTAAATATTAAGGTTTAATAAGAAATTACTAAGTAATAGTTAAGTTTATATAAATTAATCTCGGTTAACGAACGTTTATATATCGTTATTAAGGATCGAAACTAATTACTTAAAGTATTAATTATAGTAATACGACTATACTATACTAATCGTAATAAGGAAATATTAATTTAATAAAAAAAAAGAGCTAGGGGAATCTCCTTAGTAATATAAAGAGGAGTAAGAGGTTATCCTTAATAAAATTATTATAATAAAATAAATAGATAATAATAGCGAGGAAAAAATAATACTTATATTACTAAAACGTATAAGAAGACCTAGATAAAGGGTACTATTATAATAATTTATTACTAACGACGTTATAATTAGTATATTCTATATAGTAAAAGAGAAGGCCGATTTCGTACTTATAACCTAATTATAAAAAAATAGTATTATTATAACGGCTAGGAGACCCTTTAAAGAATTAGACTTAGTAAAAATAAAAATACTACATAATCGAGGGGTCTATTGATTTATCTTTTATAATCTAGTTAAATACGCGAATTTATATATTTTTAAATCGTATATAGTTCGAGAAATAAAAAAGAAGAGTACCTTATAGCTATATAAAAAATCGAGGTACGTTATATAAGGGTACGGCGACGTTAAAAAAGCGACGTTACTTACCTAGTTACTTATAATTTAATACTATAACTAGCGCCTTATAATAGTATTAATCCCCCCGACAGAGTAATCCGCCGGGGCCGTACCGTGTATTACGTATTAAAGAAAACTAAGTATATTACGCTCTATACTTAATTACTAACTAAAATAGCTCTTAACCTTCTACTGCCCGTTTATAGGGCGAGCTTTACTTACTCTAACGTATATAAGACCTCCTAGTACTAGCCTGCGTAAGTAGCTAGGTCTATTATTATCTCTTCTTTTATATAAATATTATTATTACCTAGGGGGCCCCGTAAGAGCTATTTAAAGCGCTTATTTATTACCCTAACTTTATATACCTCTAGCCTACTTATTATAGTTATTATAATTAAGCTAGCATTAATATACTAAATCTTAGTATTTATACTAGCCTAGCTATTTATAGTACTTATAATATTACTTAGCTAAATTCCGTATTATTAAAAAGTACTTTACTACTTCTTAAGCGTGCTTACGTTAGCTATAATAGCTATAGCGTCGAGCTAGCCAAGGGCGCCTAGCCTAAGAGGGGCAGACTTATTAACGGGCATCTTTATCCCACTAATTACTAACTATATACTAAGAATAGAGTAGTAGTTTATATATTAATAGGTTTATTTAATAGGCTTATTTAATAAGTTTATTTAATAGGTTTATTTAGTGGATTTGTTTAGTAAATTTATTTAATTTAAATAGAGAGTAGCTTTAAGTAATATTAGAAGCGATAAGGATAGAAAGAATCTTTACGAGCTCTAAAGAGTAGTAAATATTAGCCTATTTAGTCCTTTTTTTAAAAACCTCTACGTTATTATTAAAGTTTAGAACCTTTGTAGTTAAGGGCTGCCCCCGACTATTACGGCCGACTATTACGGCTAACTATTATAGCTAATTATTACGGCTAACTATTACGGCCGACCTCTACTATTAACCTTTTTAGCCAGCGCTGTTACGTAAGTATATTGCTTAGCCTATTATTAATAAGTAGTAGGGTAGCTTACCTATCCCGAATTAAATAGCGGTTTTTATATTAAAATTATTATATTACGTTAAGCGCGTGCTTAGGATATATTGCGCATATTATATAGTTAAAAAGTATACTATATTATATAATTTCCTTTAAAAGCGTAATCTTATTAAAGTCGATCTTTTGTACCTATAAAGCTGGAAAAAACCCACTATATAATAGTATTAATAATATTATTATAGTAAAGAGAATCCTAGATCTAGAGTCGTAATATTACGTAAGTATATACCTAATTAGTAACTAGGCTTATAAAAAAGATCTTCGCTTACTTTTTAAAAAAAATAATTAGTAAGTACTTAAAAAGTACGATTATCGAAGTATTTAAGCTATTATATAGCCTTATTAAATCGGGTACTTTTTAATAAGTAATATACTACGATTTTTATATTAACTAATTATTAATAATTACGTTAATATATAATCCCTATTTCCTAATCTTTATATATATAAATAACCCCTTTAGTATTATTAGGATATAAATAAATAATACCCTAGGTGTATTAAATATTAAGTTTATAAAAAAGGAGGATAAGGAGCTTTAAAAAGCTAAATTTATAGCTAAACTAAAAGAGATCTTAATACTAAAATCCCTATTAACGTTTAATAAAGGGATTTTAATAATTAAGAAAGATAATATAGTATTTAAGTAAAAAGAGTAAAGTAAAAAGATTACCTTTGTTAACCTAAAATCCCTTAATTATAAAAAGTAATATAGGGCTAAGCTCGCCCGAGGGGTATATATTATAAGTATTTATTAACCTAAGGTTATTTTTAATTATACTCGAGCTACGTAAACTATAGAGCTTATAGAAAATAACTTTAACGCTCTTAATTAAAAACTATAGTAATAACGAAAATACTGTAACTAAGGTCTCGTTTATTAGCTTATTAAGCTTATTTTAGCGAGGCTATATATATTTATTAACGGATTATTTATAAATAATAACGACCTAATATTATAGTTAAGATATATTATTATCCTTACTAATAAAAAGCTTAGTAAGGACGAATTTATAATTTAAAGTAATATTATTTATTATTTATTAACAAAAAGTAAGCGAGTAATATATAGCGTACTCGTATCTAAAGTTTATAATATAATTAACGGTATTAACTTCGCTTATACAATTTTAACTATACTTAAAAAAATTATAAATCGACTTAACTTTTTTATAATCCTTATAATCGTTTATACTAATTCGTACTCGCTATATAAATACCTCGTTAAGCTAAGTACTATAAAAAAAAAGAGGCTTATAATAAATATTATAGCCCTTAAGTAGTCGTATAAACGACGAGAGATCCTTAAGATCCGTTAAATTAATAATAATAATAACCTCGCCGACGCTTTTATAAAAATAGTACTTAATAAGGGATTAAAATAATTCGTTAATAAAAAAAAAGTAATAGTATAAGTAAAAGGATAAGTTATATAAAAAAAGTAAAAAAGGGGTAAAAAAAGATAACTTAATAAACGGGCCCGAGGTTAAATTAAACTTTTAATCGTAGTAGTAATAATAGTAATAGAAATAGTAATTAGATTAATAAAAAAAAAAAGTTAGTATTAGATTAAAAGTTTTATTTAATTTCAGTATACGGCCGAGGCTATATAGGGGCTAACGAGGGGGCTCTATTTATAATTACTAAACTACTTAACTTATAATTAAAACCTCCTTTTTATACTTTATATAATATATTAAAATAGTTTAATTAACCTACTTTGTTAACCCACGGTTCGAACTAATTAACTAATATCCCTGTGATAGGGATACTAACGCTTGCAGCTGAGCACCACACAAACACTTTCCGAAAGTGCATGGGAGACTTGGGAGACTCCGGCTCGAATGAAAAACTGGGTAGCTCGCTTGGCATAGATTGTAAGATCCCCGCAGTGTTACCCAGCTCCACGAGGCAACTCGTTCGCACTTCCCCTCGCATGCACTTGCGTTGATGAAATCTACGGGGCAATGAGTGTGGGAAATGGTTTATAAAGGTAGCAAGATGATGGCTGTTTGTCTCGAGAGGAGTCGGAATGAGAACCTTCCCCCAGTTGATATCCACTCTTGCCTATTAGTGTTTCCATTCATCATGACGGTCTGGCTTTTGTTGATGACATGGATCTTAGGTCAAAGGGTTCTGGGTCTGCCTTCCAAAGGCTGTGTTGATCCTCAACCGCTGACTTGCGACAAACTCGAAATACCGCCAATTGACGGCTTTGATGTCATAGTCGCCGAGAGCAACGAGGTCCGCGACTATGTTTTACCTACTGACCCAACGTCAAAATTCGACTTTTGCAACTTTACTCTAGCACTCAATCACCATGGCGCAGACGACGTTGTGTTCGTGAGCATTTGGCTACCCTCTGAAGATACCTGGAACGGACGCTTTCTCGCCACTGGTGGTGGCGGTCTTGCTGCGGGTACGTTTGCCTCAGCTCTTGCTGGTCCCGTCTCTGAGGGATTTGCTGCTGGCTCGACGGATGCCGGGCTAACGCTGAATCACACGATTGACGCGAACTCTGGTCAATGGGCTCTTAGAGCCAACGGCAGTATCAACGAGCCATTGATCGAAAACTTTGCCACGCGGTCCATCCATGAGATGGCACTTATCGGCAAAGAGGCAGTCAAGGCATTCTACGGTACCAAACCCCACCACTCTTACTACAGCGGCTGCTCCCAGGGTGGACGACAGGGCTACTTCGCTGCTCAATACGATCCGTATGACTTCGATGGTGTCCTGGCCAATGCCCCAGCCATCAACACACCTCAATTATCCCCTGCGGACTTTTGGCCATCGGTGGTCATGGGCAACATTGCCGCACCACCACAGTGCGTTTTCCTGGAGTACCAAAAGGCAATCATTGCGGAGTGCGATCCACAGGATGGCGCAAAAGATGGCCTCATCTCAGCGCCCGGGAAGTGTCAGTTTGATACCAGCCAACTCATTGGGCAGAGCATCAACTGTACTGATACTGGTGGACCTGTCGTGATAACGGAGGACTTTGCCGAAGTCATTGCGAAAATACTTGAAGGCTCAAGGACTACAACAGGCAACTTCTTGTGGTATGGAAATCCACCAGGCGCGCCCTTCACCGGCCTCGCCAACACGAAGACGGTTGATGGTGTCACCGTGCCGGTGCCATTCGCCGCGGCTGAAGCATGGATGCGATATTTCGTAGCACAGGACCCGGATCTCGACACCGCATCTCTCACGTTCGCAGAGTTTGAGGATATCTTCAACGAGTCTGTGGCAAAGTACACGAAGCCTTTTGGATCCGGTGATTTCGATCTCACGGAGTTCAAGCAAGCGGGCGGGAAGCTGTTGACTTGGCATGGCATGGGTGATCCGCTCATCACCCATCTTGGGACGACACTTTTCTGGGACAGGCTTCAAGAGAGGGTGGGTGGCGTGGAACCTCTGAAGAGCTTCTATCGGCTGTTCTTGGCGCCGGGGGCGGGACATTGCGGTGGTGGGTACGGCCCCGTTCCCGTTGAGCCGCTCTCTGTTCTCGTCGACTGGGTCGAAACTGGCAAGGCCCCAGATACTTTGTTTGCTGTGACGACGCAAGATGGTATCAACACGACTCGGAACCTCTGTCCTTACCCCCAGTCTATCAAGTACAAAGGAAGCGGAGACGTGAAGGATGCCATGAGCTTCACATGCGAGTGAAAGGTGAGGACTCATGGTGAGCGAGGAGCGGCAAATCTCGACTATGGTTACAGTTCCCGCATGTCTGTGGTAGACTGTTCTTGTGTACTAAGTAATTCACATCGGCTAACGGTAACACTGAAATCTACTTATGTGCTTGAAGGATTCGAGAGTAGAAAGTCACCTGCTGGCCAGTTTTGTACTGTTGCCAGGCTCAGCATGTCCATGTCAGAATTCCTCCTACTTCGCGGAGAGCTTCCAGTCTCTAGCTCTTTGACCCTTCCACTTTGTCGTAGCCTGCTCTCTCGAGCATCTTTCCAAGTTAAAAGTCTTGGCACTTCTTGATATGCTGGGATGTCGGCATACATCTCGGGAAGTGGTTGAAAAAGTCTGACGACATGGTCCAGGAGTTGATATCACGGATCCTGTCCTCGAACTCTGGGGCCACACAGTATCGTCTTGTCTCGATGTTTCGCCGGTAGCAATCGCGGAACTCAAAAGGCCACATGATTCGGAAGCTGCTTGCGAATACCTCCCAGAACAGGTTCGAACAGTACTGATGTTGTGAAAACACAAAGCGCTCTCGAACACCTGGCCTATTTTAAGAAGCGGGGGAAACGTAAGTAACTTTTTATCGATGGAAATTCAATCATTGACAGAAGCAGGACTTACCAGACGAAGAAGTCTATTGCAGAAGAGTGAGGTAGTGATTGGGTTGGTCTTTAGATATTTGTCAGAGCATTTTTCACAAGAACAATCGGCCGAATCCACCTGCTTACCTGCTGAGATACCATGCTGGTAACTTGGCGCATTGTTCGACTGTGGGCTCGGCTTGGTATCGGAGGAGGCGGTGCATGAGTCTCAGGATAGCAAGCCGTTCGGTATCCGGGCAGTTTCTGAACTGGAGCGTATCGGTCTGACGGAGTCTTCTCCACAAGGGCGGTAGTTTCCCTGATCGTTCGACGGCATCCCATCCTTCTAAGATGACGCGGACCGGAATGTCGTCGCTCATCTCGTCCTCCATAGCTAGAACACTCCTGGACAGCATTTCGCTGGCGCCAAGAGCTTCGTTTGCGGATCTCCATAAACTTGTTGTCGATAAACCCGGGCTTTGAGGATCTTGTCTTGATCCTAAACACTCACAGGCACTGTCTGGCTCCAGCACGATCACACCATCGCCTTGATGTCGAGACGGAGGGGAGTCGGGTAGACATTCCAGATTAGGGTTCCCTGCCAGGGCGAGGCTAGGTGGAGCGGGAACTCTGTTGGCCAGTTCCGTCTCTGTCGCAAGAGTATGACCGGTTACGTCAGATACTGAGAGTCCCCAACTTATGGCGGAGATTCCAGGGGTGAAGACGTCTAAGGGCATATCTTCGACCTCAATGTCAAAAGCGTTTGAACTCTCATGAGCGCCCGGCCACGGCTGACAGTTAGAAGCCGTAGCCTCAGGTTGTGATGCTCGGTCCTGCAAAGTATCGGCACGTTCGCCTTCTCGGTGGACTTGAATGGTTGTCTCAAGTGAGGAGAGTGTTTTCGACAGGGTGTCTCTTTGTCTCGTCATGTCAGACAGCTGGTTCATCAAGCTGGCGATCTTTGCGCTCTGCTCTTGCTCGCTCATAGCCTGGATAGTCGCTTCTAGGTAGGCAATGCGATTCTTGTTCCGTTCTCGGGCAGCTCGCTGTGCACGTCGGTCCAACTCCCTCTTCTTCGCGCGACGAGACGCGGCGTCGTCGGCCGCAGGAATGGGTGTCGCCGAGCTTATCTGTTGCGTTGCCATCGCCACTTGCTGCCACGGTGGCTGGAGGTGCTGTTCACGATGCGTCTGTTGCAATATTGCAATGGTTACAATGGGACGAAGGTGGTTGGACGACGCAGAAGCAGCCTTGGACTCAATTTGGGGGCCATCCGGATTGCGGGGAACCGGGCTTACGGGGCCACCCTGAATCCGGGGGAGCAACAGCAGAATGCGGGGGACCCCGGCAAGCATGTAGTCTTTGTTAGTCATCACACACATTGTGAGAGTTATTTTGAGCACGAGAAGGGCTATCAATAAGCTAGTGTTGTGGAATTGGCCGATCTGTATCTACGAGATGGCCTTTCTCTTGGCGCAGGGCTTGAACCCAACATCAGTCGACACTAGTGTCAATGGTGTCAATCAAATGGGTTAGAGCATTTGAACAGGAAAGCAGAGGCTGGAAACACTCTGCAGATTTATGTTCCTTGGCTCAGACCAGGGCCAGGAACAACGGCGTCAACGGCAACACCATGATTCGCAAGAGACTTCCTGAGGGAAAAGTCGGAGGCCGGAGGGTTTTTCGTCGACACCAAAAAGCACCTTACGTTACGTGTCGGATTATGCCAGAGCATTTCTTACAGGGCATACCCCAAATGACCTTTCGTGGTTGATGGTGAGACTTTTGCCTCTTCAGCTCCAGGCGGAAGGTGTCCTAGGTATGCCCATGAACCCGATCTCAAGGATGCTTGCGTGTAATTTGACTTCAGATGTTCGGACGTCTGTGAGCCTGTCAGTGTCACTGCAGAGGTGAAACCAAAATCCAAGCATGTGGTGTTCGCCCGCATTTATTTTAAGCTTCAGGGCCGCGAGTGATCGCGCAGATAAGAACTCTATTGTGATGCATTTACAATCTTGATTAGCAGTTGTTCATTCCTCTTTATTCAGAGCTTCCCCCCCCCCCCCCCCCCCCCCCAACATTAGAGCAATCCTTCACAGGGAAAGAGGCAACATCTTTGAGTGTTTAAGAAACAATGGAGTTCCTTATAATAGGTGTTTTCCTTGTTCTACTCGGGTAATATCCTAGATAACGAGAACGAGCCGCCTATTACCAGAGCGGATCCTCGTGGAGGCAACAGATGGAGAATTGGGGTTTCGCACCGGGTTTCATCAACACCGGCATCGCAGGCCCGATGGAGTGTTGGCTGTGGCAGGACCAGGGCGTTGCAAGTGTTCACACTGGCGACAGATGCACGGTCATCGCTGTATTGAGCCAGAAAACAAAGCCGCCCCTTTTGTCTATCCAGACTCTCTTAGTCTGAGGGTAATTCTGTCTGAATAATTTGATGCTGTAATTCTTGCGAGTAAGAGTTTCCCGACAACGTCGTAAGCGCACATACCCATTCAAATCAATCAAACAAATAAGTCAAACAAACAGTCAAATATAGGAATTTCAGCAAGTCAAACAATCAAATATTCTAACCCGTATATTTAATATATTTGATCAAATTTAGAATTTAAGGGTGGGCCTGAATATACTAATAATATACTGAGAAAATACGGAAAAAAAGGGGCCGCCCGGACCCGGATTCGAACACCGGACCTCCGGAATTAAAGTGGGTCTACCTAAAAAAAAAACGTGCCTCCGGCGCAGAATCCACTGTACTATTTACACCTCTATCAAATCAATCAATTATTTGTCAAATAACTCAAACAATCAAATATGAACCTCATATTTGATTTGTTTGTTTGGGTATAAGCGCTGAACGTCGTGTTTTCTCGTCCTCATAACGATAAACTGTTTTACGTATTGAGCGGCGAGTTACACACACCTCCTGGCCATAACTCGAGGCTGACATATGGCACTGGAAAGCAATCGGCTTGATCCAGATTTGACTTGTGGAATCGGAAAAGGACCATGACGAGGGTCCGCAGCCAGCTACTCACATGTCCTCAAATAGGACATCTGCCGAGGACTGGAACATGTAAGTCGCAGCATCGAACCTTTTTCGAACTTCTGGCCAGGAGAATCCGGGAGCCATCTCTCAATTATCATCCAAGCTGGGCCACTGGCCCTAGATGTCTTCCTGGACTTACTGCTGTCTAATGCATTCAGAATACGATTGGCAGAGTTTTAAGTTTCGGGCGACTATGCTACAGTGCTGTAAATTGAGTACAACGCAGAAACATACTTTGAGACAATAGGATCGCCCAAAGCTGTCTTTCTTCCCTTAGCTCTCATCTTCTTGAACAGAAACAAGAGCTTCCAAGTGGAATCATAGTTTCTGAGGTACCAAAAAGATAGGGTATATAAAGCGAATCGATGACATCGAAGCACTAAGACATTATGTCAAACGGTGAATGTTTCTTGGTTATTCGCTGATGGCTATGTTCGATGCATGGTGAGTTTTTAATTCAACTAGTACTGAGTCTGAATTGTATGGTGACTTGAACTTCCACGTTGTCATGGAGATTCGTTAGTTGTCGCTGCTGTATACATATTTTGCTGCAGGCTACCAGATGTACAAGCGAGCCCGGCCGAAAAGTAGGAAGTTGTTGGACCCATGAGATTGGAAACTAATCATGCGATAGATCCAGGGTCTAGTTGCAGTTCTATGGTTGAAACCTCTCATCTGTGCGACTTCTTGGCGCCTGATGTTGGGTGTCTCTTGGATGTTGGTCGTAATGATAAACGGCTCTTACTGCGCATCTGATGTCCCCATTACCACCCTACTGGTAATACTTGCAGTTGTAGCGATAATTGTGTTTGCGTACGAAATCACGAAATCTTCAACGAATAGTGACTGCAGGGGTTGTGACTTTTTGTCATTAATCCCATGGTGGCTGTGGCAACTCTCGACAGCGTGCGTCTGAAGATCAGCAAGGATTGTGGCTACGAGCAACTCGCGAACATGGACAAGGTCAATCTCCCTGCGCATCGCAAACATTCAACGGTGATCTGCCGCTTGGTCCAAGTGCCATCATTGCTACGGGGAAGCAATACTGTTGTTACCGCATTCTGCCTCGAATCACGGAGGGGCAATCAATAATGACACATGGCTTTATAAGTACATTGAGCCACCTGAATGTAGGCGAGGTGTTTCACGGGCTTTTGGTAGGGGCCGATTACTCACTACTCCCTTGTCAACGTCACTCTACATCTACACTGAGTCGCTCAAAATTGAGGAAGAAGAATGACGAGAACATGTTCGCAGATGTCAAGCATCAGGTTGGTCGAGGGTGCTACATGTGTGACGGCCGACGAGGGTAATGTCTAATTGCCTTGGCGTCAATTCACACCGGATCAGTGGAAGTCGCCGCCTGTCTATCGTTCATCATTCAAAAACCTTGAAGTGGGAATTGGAGACTGGAGGTTGCATGGAAACTCACACTGACAGACTGATCTTTCAGATGACCGAAGCGGATGAATCAGTCCATCTCGCCCACGAACCTGACTCCAGAGTATTCCGGCTGCGCAGAGTTCCTGTTCCAGGCATGTGGCCCCATGGCCCCCAAGTCTGAGACGATCTGTGACCTAGGAGGGCTTGATAGTGCGTTAAGATGAGTTTACTAAAACTACGCGCAAATTTGTTAGCGTAGTATAGACACCCGAAAGAAACAAACTGAAACGGGTTTGCCGACTTTTAAATAGTCGTCCGATAGCATTTGAGTTTTCCTCCCAGGTTCACTGCTGTGCAATGTCAACCCCTCTTGGCACACATCTGCGACTTGGTGTGACAGCACGCTCAGCCACTTGCGAGGACCACAATTTGCTCTCAGCGAAGAAGGCATTCCGGATAGAGATGGCCCCGTAACTGAAACGGTTCTTCCTCGAGCAATTCTCCTCCACCAGTCCGAATCTGTCACTAGTGCTGCTACTGCACGGTCAATGATGGCAATCCATCTTCTTCTCAGCAAGACGAGATCCCCGCTATCCTTGCGATGGTGTGGTTCTCGTGTATTGCTTGCCCGCCGCGCACGGGATAACCCTGCCGACAACAGCGGCGGACACTTTCCTCCCCTACACCTAGTCAACATCTCTAGTGTGTCAACATCACGGGCAGTCGACAACCCCCCCGCACGACTGGTTTGAGAACATGGCACATTTCTACTAGACTGGAGAACTTCACTAAGACTAGTTAGTACCCGAGCGCAAATCCCCGCAGGCCGCCGCTACGTTGACATGAATAAGCTTGTCTGCGAGCCTTGTTCACCTTGTCCGTGTGCTTTCCCAAGGGTACTTACTGCCTTGGCGATCGCCTCCGAGCTCCCGCTATGCAGGCCATACATGAGTCCGGATCGTCTCGACTCAGAGTCTAATTTTGGACCTGTAGGCTTGTTGTAGCCTGTCACAGCGCCGTTTCTATCACCTGTCCTCAAGCGAGAGACTTCCGAGCGTGGCATCGAACTATTCTGTGGCGAGCTGCCCTCTCCTCGCTCGCACATCTCAACCTTGCCCCCTGAGCCTAGATCTTACACTCGGTCCAACTGGGTCGGCCATTCTGGAACTCATGATTTTTTTTGTTCAGCGCACTCCTCAAACAGGCCCCTGCACTTGACTTAGTAGTGTCTGGTTGTGTCTGGGTCGTATAACCATCACGGTGGCAGTTGTCCGGAGAAGAGCAGATTCAACCGACTAAGCCTAGTGGAGCATCACGCACCCACACCCCGTCGGCGAACAACTTTATATCTAAACCGAGACTTTCGTCTCTTCTCTGTCGGTCCGAATCTTCTGCTCCCCAACCTACTCGTTCGCCTCCTCCTCTTCTTTTCATCTCATTCCTTTTCTCTTTATAGTCTGCTGTGTGGACTTCCTTTCCATTTCCTTCTCTGTTAGGCTTGCGCCACAGAAGTTTCCACTTTACGACAATTACCTAGTCTCTATGTTTGTTTAGCAAACCACGTCTCGATGACTTTCACTCTCTCGTGGCGCCAAGCCGCCGTGGCAGCGTTGCTGTTCAACGCCGCCGTAACGGCCAACTACGATACCCGACGAAATAATGAAGCCTCGGAAGATACAAAGCGGGCTTTGAATGTTGCCTCCGTAAAGGCTCGAGGCCTGAATGTCAGAAACTTTGTACAGAAGTTGGACGTCGATAGTGTATTGTCTGCTCTTAGCAGTAAGAATAAAGCACAGGGTTCGTCATGCACATCACATATTAGTATCAAATGCATAAACTGACTCTATCTAGGCGATGGGACTCCGGATATAGCTCCTCTTGCTGCTGATGGGGCTGTTCCTGCTGTCCCTCAAGCCCAACCGGCAGCACCACCGGCACCGGCTGCGGGAGAGGCCCCTCCTCCTCCTCCCCCGGCAAATGGAGCAGCACCTCCTCCTCCTCCTGTGAACGGTGCACCTCCGCCGCCTCCAGATCCAAACGCTGCTCCTCCCCCTCCTCCGCCTAACGGTGCTCCTCCACCACCGCCTGACCCAAACGCGGCTCCTCCGCCTCCGCCTCCCGCGAATGGCGCTCCTCCACCTCCTCTTCCGGCTAACGGTGCTCCCCCGCCACCACCACCTAACGGAGCACCGCCGCCGCCGCCGCCGCCTCCCGATCCAAATGCTGCTTCTCCAGACCCGAACGCGCCTCCTCCACCACCTCCTGGTGAAGCGCCGCCGCCGCCTGATCCAAACGCAGAGCCACCACCACCTCCTCCAGAGGGAGGACCGGCTCCTGATCCGAATGCCCCTCCCCCGCCACCCCCTGATGGAGGTCCAGCTCCCGATCCCAATGCTCCTCCACCACCACCTCCAGACGGCGAGGCACCTCCCCCTCCTCCTGTTGATGGGCCTCCACCACCACCCCCCGATGGCCGACCGGCTCCCGACCCCAACACTCCTCCACCGCCGCCTGATGCCGAGGGGGTACCACCACCGCCGCCGGAGGCTGCTCCCGCTGTAGCTGGTGAGCCTCTTGCGCCATTGGCCGTAGGGGCTCCTCCTCAACCTGCTGCAGCTCAACCTCCTCCTCCTCCCGCTCTCGCAGGAAATGGAACTGACCCTGCCGGCAAGAAAGGAAAGAAGGGCAAGGGTAAGGATGACGCCGGCAATAAAGCAAGGGACGACGCAAAGAAGGCAAGAGATGAAGCCAAGAAGAAGGCTGAGGGACAACTAGCAGGTGCTGCTGGCCCCGGCCAGGCCGCCGCCAACGGAACAGCACCTGCGCCTCCGGGCAAGAAGGGAAAGAAAGGCAAGGACGCCAAGGGCAAAGACGCAAAGAAGCTGAAGGATGGAAAGGGCAAGGGGGCGATTCCTAGCGCCGCAGGTAACGGCACCGAAGCCGTTGGACCAGATGGAAAAGCCAAGAAGGCCAAGAAGGACAAGAAGGCTAAGGGCAAAGCCGCACTTCTTCCAGGAGCGGCCGTGAACGGCACGGCGCCAGCAGGTCCAGATGGCAAAGCCAAGGGCAAAGGCAAAGACGATGACCCCGAGGCGAAGAAGAAGGCCAAGGACAGCGGTCCTGAGGGCGCCGCTGGGCCTGCTGAGGAAGCTGCGGGTGGACCTGAAGGCAAAGGCAAAGGAAAAGGTGACGACCCCGAGGCCAAGAAGGCAAAGGAAGCAGCTGCTGGGGGAGAGGGAGCAGCAGCCGCAGGGAAATCGGCGGGAGCGGCATTTGAAAGACGTCGACGAGCGAGCTTCGTGAAGCGGCGACACCTCATGTTCAATTTCGGCTGGTGATCTCAGATCGAATTCTTGTGCTGCTGGCCCATCGTACTCTCACTCACTTATGGGTATTAATGGGCGACATTCTGCATACAATGTTTTCATTATACCATCTCACTCGTTTCTATACATTCAAAAACTCCAATCGCTGTCTGGGACAGAATATTCACAAATTAGTTTTTGTGCGGAAGGCGAGGACCGATTCTGTGGTATAATACTGTGGGAACTCGTCTCGCGATAGTTGAGATTAAATTCAAGAAGAAATAAAAAAACGATAAAATAACACTAACAAAGACTCGGCCGGTGCAAATATGCGCATTTCCGACGCGGGATATATGTCTACTTCTGATTTGACGGGTGACGTTTTAGACTTTTCCGTCTGATCAGGAACGCATGAAACCGTACTATTTCAGGAACAACAGGAACAACCCCGCAAGGGCAGCACACGCCCCGTTCTTGGGCTGAAGGTTGTCTCTTTCGCATATGACTCGACATGTTCTGTATTCGGAAATTCACACAACCATTCCACCTTACTGTCGCGAACGATCGAGTGTCAACGGCCGTCAGTGTATCGCATCGTACACGAACGACAGCTCCCCAAGGTAGTCATCGCCGACAACTTTCCGTTCAACCAAGGGTTCGGCAGGAGTATACCACACAATGCTACATG
The DNA here is from genome assembly GCA_030869315.1 of Colletotrichum cuscutae. Lineage (NCBI taxonomy): Eukaryota > Fungi > Ascomycota > Sordariomycetes > Glomerellales > Glomerellaceae > Colletotrichum > Colletotrichum cuscutae. The sequence continues at coordinate 142,277 of MPDP01000002.1, forward strand.
ATCAAGACGTGGGTTCTTGAAATCTACACTAGATATGCAACTACCGATCCGACTGCATCATTTACTCTTCAATACATCACAGTGCTAAAACGTACCGGTTATACCCCTCCAGAAGTAAGATTCTCAAGCTTGCTTAAAAGATCGCCAGGAGAGTCTCGAGAACTCGGCGGCACATTTGGCCATGCCGGTCATAGTGTGTGTGTGTGTGTGTGTGTGATTGGAATGGATGTCACACTCGCCCCAGCTGTCTCAGTCCAATTAATGAAGTGGTGGGCTGCCCATTGGGCTGGGACTGCCGATACTAGAAAGTTTACTCCGTGAAATCCAAATCTTTTGTTCCTGTGCCTTTTCCTGCAGAACAGTTTCATAATATCACGTAATCCGCATCTCACGAAGTGCCCGTCACGTGCTAAATCACGTGTCTATCTTAAATACCGTATATATAAACCTTTTCTTTTTATCTATTTCTACTTAGATACTTAAGCTACTTTTATTATACTCCGTATACTTATTATTACGTACTATAACTCGTAATAATTATAAGCTTAGCTCTTAGTTAAGACCCTATATTATAATAACGTACTTATTAATATAATTCTTATAATCTTTTTAAAATAACTAATATACTCGTACTTACTTTAGCTTAAGCTAAGTTAACTAGTTATAATAATTAAATTAAATAGTTTAACGCTTTTTATATTATAAATAAGGGTATAGGGGTTTAGAAATATATTAACTTAAACGCTTTAAACTTTAATATACTCTTCGACCCTTTTATAGTACTTATTTTACTTTCTTAATTTAGATAATTAATTTTAATTTATAATAAAAAAAAGCTATAAGCTTATTAAGTACGTTATAAAGTATTTAAATATAACTAAAAAAATTAAGAAATCCTTTATTAAGAGCTTTTAAACCTAATTTTTAATATAACCCCTTTGACCTCTTTAAATATAGGTAACTTATAAAACTAAGCCGGGTTTCCTTTTATAAAACTAGCTTTACTACTTATTTTACGTAATTAAATCTATTCTTATATTATATTTATAAAGAGGATTTATATACTCGAGAGTATTTAGAAATAATAAGAGCTCGATACTAAATATAAATAACTTAAAACTTAAGAACGTAATATAATTAATACGTATATTAAACTCCTCGCTTAGTAATTAATAAAATTAGTTAATATTATTTTTCATAAATACGTATTCTAAAAAGCTACTAAGAGCGGCTCTAAGTTTAGTATATAATAACTTATTAAATAACTAAAATAAGAACTTTAACCCTCTAAAGTAGTAGTTAGGAATATAGTTCGAGAAGACTATTACTAAAATCTTAATAAAGCGAAGACTAGAGTTAATTTATAACGTTAATATAAAGAGTAGTAGTCTACTTATCTCTAAGCTAAATTGTATAATATTTTAAAAATTAATAAAAAGATTACTATACTTAAATTTTTAGTTATAGTTAAGTCTAGGCTTAACCCTATATAGGGCTAACGTATATATAAGACTTTTAATAAATTAATAACTTTTAGAACGAATACTAAGACCCTCGAAGAGATTACGTATATATTTAGCTTTATTACTTAGGACGTATATACTAAGTAGCTTTTAGAATAAAGAGGGGCTTACTCTACTTTTATAGGACGTTTTAATATAGCTAATAATATAAATAATAAAGATAATATTATATACCCTTATAATTACGTATATTTATAAAAACTAACGGCTTATTAAAAGTTAAAATAGGTACTTATAAGCTAAAACGTTAGTAAGTTACTAATACGAATACTAAAGGGCTAAGTAAAAAAGGTCCTCGCTATTATTAAATTAAGTAAGTAGAAATTATTTTATAATAAGTTTAAGAAAGTTATATAGCTAAAGAACGATAGAACCCCTAAAAAACCTAGGTTTTTAAAAGGATTTTTTAACTAATTTAAAGCGAGCTTATTAGTAAATACTAACGAGGGCTACGTAGTTACTATACTTATAAAAAGTTAAGACTTAGAAGTAAACGTAATCTTTAGTACCCCTATAAATAGTACTTATCCTCTATTTTAAAATACGGTAATAAATAGTTATAAAATAATATATTTAATTAATAATAAGAGCCTTTTTAAACCTAAGAGTTACGTACTCTTTAATAATAATAATTATATTAAATTAAGAACTACTATACTACTTATTACTATACGTAGTACTCGTATTATAAAGGGCGTTTTAAACGGCCCTAAGGGGAAGGGAACTTATAACTTAAAGCTTTAGAACGTTACTTATATTAAGGGATTTTATATTAATATAATCTTAAAGACTTTACTAAATAGAAGCGTACTCTAGTACTGCGGTCTAGATTATATTTTATAATAAAGAACGTTTTAAAAGAGTATTATTAAAAAGTAACTTATTTAAAAAAATAACCTAGTCTTTTTTAAATATAAGCTCTTCTAATCCTACCTTTTTTTTATAATTCTTAAGCGTATTTTATAGAGCTTAGTTAGTATAATATTACTAATTAGCTAAGGAAAATTCTATTACTTATATTAATATACTTATAAGAGGTTTAATAGTGCGCTCCTATAATACCTTAAAATAAGTTATTTTAGACTTAATACTCTTTGTTAATTACTATATAAAACTCGTAGTATATATATTAAACTTTTATAATTTTCGCGAGCTTTAGTACGGTAAAGCAGCTAGATATTAGCCCTTTTAGCCCTTTCTCTAGAAACCTCTATGTTACTATCAAAGTTTAGAACCTCTGCGGTTGAGGAAGGCCGCCTCCGACTATTATGGCCGACTATTGTGGCTAACTATTACGGCCGAACCTCTGCTATTAACCTTTTTAGCTAGCGCTACTACTAAAGAGGGTAGCTTACCTATCCCGAATTAAATAGCGGTTTTCGTATCGAAATTACTATATTACGTTAAGCGCGTACTTAGGATATATTACGCGTATTATATAGTTAAAAAGTATATTATATTATATAATTTTTTTTAAAAGCGTGATCCTGTTAAGGTCGATTTTTTATACTTATAAAGCCGGAAAAAACCACTATATATTAAACTTTTATTATAAATTAAATATAAATATATATATTATCCGAGGCTTAGTTAGTAATTTTAAGAGGACTACCCTTAAGGAGAGCCTTATAACTATAGTACTATATATTAAGATCTATTTTACTTAAAGCTATTTCTTAATAAATAATAGTATATACTTATAACTTTTAATAAATATACTAAGTAACTTAGGGGGTTCTTTTTAAAAACTAAAATAAAAAAGGAAGTACTTTTCGTACTATAGAGCCTCGAAGTAGCGATCTATTATTAAAAAAGAACTCTAATTTACTTTTTTAAAAATAATAATAAGACCGCCCTCCTAACCGCTAATATTAGATACGTATATAAAATATAGTATAGTAAACTAGGAATTAAAATAGAGCTTTTACTTCTATATATAAAAGAACCCGTAAGTAACGTAAAAAGAGTAAGTTAATTAGTAATTACTAAAGCTCGTAAGATATACTTTATTATTAACCTCCCTACGAATTTATAAAACGAAATAATATTAATAGTAATTTTTATTTATAATATTATCTTACGAGAGGCTAATAACGGAGACTCGCTTATTATAATAAAAATTAACTAGTAAAAGCGGTATTAATACTAGTAATAAATAGGTTACTAAGTACGTAATTCTAAATTAGTAACCCTATATTTTAATAATCTCTATATATATAGCTATTATATATACCCTCTTTATAAGGATCGTAAGAGGGGTATACGTTAGAAAGAGTTTAAAGTACTTCCCTATAGGTATATAAAATACCTAGTTAGATACGTATTAAAAACGTATAACTTATATAGGATCTAAGTACCTACGCTCGAATAAGTATTTATTATAAAAGATATTAAGTTTAATAAAAAAGTCTTTTATAATCCCATATACGAGGAGTAAGCTATTATAAATAAGTAAATAAATTTAGTAATCTTAGAGCTATAAGAACTTTTTAATATTAATAATAAGTTAATTTGAGTACTTAGGGAAGTAGATTTAGACTTCGGAAATACTAGTACTTAAAATAACTCTATTATCGAGGATAGTATTATTATTAGATTTTTAACTATTTAAGACGCTAAGTAACTAATAAGTATACTATAAGGTATAGTTAATAAGACTAAAAAGACTATTATAGTTTTATTATTATTATTATTAACTTTTAAAATAACCCCCTTATATAAGCTCGGGGGTAGGGATAAGGAAGGGGGTATAATAACTAGGTTACTAACGGCTCTATATAATTTACGTTCCTCTTTATAAGCGCTTATATATACTATAGAGGTTCTTAAGCTTTTAATTCCTAACGGCTCTTAATAAAATACTAAAGCGCGTAATAAACGAGGTACTAATTATAAAAAAATAACTTTTAATACTAAAGTCGACGTTAGTAAAGAAGCTTTATAATAAACCTCTAATACTATATAAGAGTAAAGTTTATAAAAAACTACCTTATTAAGTACTAAGTAAAGCTCTACTAAGTCCTAGATATTTAAACTAGACCTATAGACCTCTATAACGTTTCGATAATAATATTTTCGTAACGCTCTTATATTCGAATATAAAAAATAGTAATTATTATAACTATTACTAAGACTACTTTTTCTTTACTTTTATACTTAATTAGTAAGAAGTTATAAAAAAAAGTAGTATAAGATATATAATACTTTATTAAGTAATAAAAGGAGTAGTTTATAAGACCTACTTAGAGCGTTCTAAAGGAGTTTAAAAACCCCGACTTATTAAAGTTAACTTTTAGAGCTTACTAAAGAAGTTTAGTAATATTAAACATCTCTTATAGTAATTATAAAAACTATTTAAAAATACTATAAATATAGAAATAAAAAAGCTATAAAATATTAATATATAAAAAGAAGTCGATTATAATCTTAAATAGAAGAGCCTACTTTTATTAAAATAAGTATATATTTATAAACATAACGCTAATAACGAGGTTAGTAAAATAAAAATACGTATATATATAAGGGGGGATATATAACTACTTAACTTCTTATAAAATACGTACGCCTTAACGCTCGTTATAACGGCCTTTAGGCTTATAATAGTAATAGCTACTTAATTCGACCTTAAAACTAACTAATATAATATTATTAATATATTCTTTAACGTACTTATTAAGAACGAGAAACTAGTAATTATTAAACTCTTAAAAAAATATAAAGTTATTAATAAAGTAAGTAAACTCTAATACGCTCTATACGGCTTCTAAAACTTACTAATTTTATAATTCTAAACCTTTACTTTTATATTTTATAATATAAATATTATATATAGTTACGAAGAGATTTATATTTACTAAACCGTAAATAAGAAAGTAATATTAATATTCTATATTAATAACTTTATTATTCTTTATTATTAATATAACTAGAAAGTAGCTTAAGAAATTATCAATAGTATAAAAGAATATATTAACCTTAAGGAGAACGGACCGATTAATTATTTTTCTAAAATACGGATTTTAAAAGACCGTCTTATTTATAAGATTTATTTTATTTATAATATATATATCGAGCGAGTTACTAAGCACTTCGACCTTATAAATTTACTATATCTAGCTACTCCTCTTTTTTAAGAGGAGTTTAAACTAAATAAGGAGTAAGTAATAAAAAAGGAAATAAAGAGTTATAAAGAAAAGGTTAGAAGTATACTTTATATAGTTATTATAATTAAACTAGACGTCGCTTTTACTTATTTATAATTATTACGTTTTTTAACTAACCCGAGCGTAACTTATATTAAAGTAATTAACTAATATATTTAGTATCTCTATATAATAGAATATCTTATACTTTATTATAGTAGTATACTTAGTACGTAATTATTACTCCTAGCTAAAGATACTAGTTTCGTAAATAATAAAATAATATAATAATTATTTTAGGATTATATAATATTCCTTTTTAATAGCCCTATTTAATAGAAACTAGTATACTAAGTAACGGTTATAATATCGATTATTAAAGCTAAGCCTTTTTATCTTAAGGAAACTATAAAAGAGACCATAGCTCTAAGATACCTTTTTAAAAATATTACCCTTAACCTAAGAAAAATATAGTTAGTTAACTATAATAATTAGCAAATAATTCGGCTCGTCGTAAGAGAAAGAGAAAGAATAGCTATTTAACTTTGCTATATTAATATTTAGAATATATAGCTAAAATAAGAGTATACTAAAAGTAGTTTCGAGGTTACTTATATAGTAATAAAAGATATACTAATAAATAGGCTTATTAAAAACCTTTTATAAGCTAAGTTCGAATATTTTTATATACTTCTTAACTTTTATAATACGTAAAAAGTTAATATAAATAGCTAAAGTAGTTAGAAATAATTAATTTAGGCTATACTTAAAAAAACTTAATACCTAAAAATAGATAATAAGTAGAACCCAGAGTACGGCCTAGAGGCTTAAAAATAAATAAAATAGAACTTTTCTTAGCTTAAAGGCCTAAATTCTTAAAATAACCTTACTCTATAAGGTATATATATATAAAAATAAAACTAGGGCTTATATTTATTATTTAAAATCCCGGTTTAAGAAGTATAATACTACTAGGACTATAGTATTAATAATAAAGAGACTAGTTATCCTTATTAAAAACCGCGCCTTACGTACTTTAAAGTCTTTAAAGCTATAAGTAGGGGGGGGCGGGAAGTAAAGTGATTATTAAGTTAATAACTTAGGGTATAGGAGTAAGTAGTATGATAGGAGATTAGTTATAAATAATTATAATAAGTATAATTAATAATATAAGCGTACTTAGGGGAGGGGCCCGGGGGCGTATAGGGAGGAAGTCCTTAGTATAAAAGCTAATATAATTCTCGTGTATTTTAATATTATTATTTATTTAGTAAATAATACCCCGGACCTTAGTAATATCCTATTAAAACTATAATTAAGAGGATATTTTTTGAAAATAAAAAAGGATAATATACTTATAAAAGAAGAAGTACTATTTATAATAGCTTTAATAAGAGCCTAGGCTATTAGTTATAAAACGATTAGTATATTAATATATTATATAGCTAAATAGTTATTAAAGTAGTGCGTATATTAGCTATTACTTTTTATAAAATAATAATTATTATTCTTATAGTTAATATATTAGAGGGCTATTTAAAAATAAGGTATATATTAGATCTCCCGTTCCTCGGGAGCTTTTTTTTTAAGCTTTTTAAGGACTAAGTATATATTAAATAGGCTTAAAATAGTAAAAAAAACTATACTTATTACGGGGGGTACTTTAGCCTCTTAGTATTCTCTTTTATTTCTTATTACTTTTTTAAAAAAAACTAGCTTTATATTTTTTAAAATTTAAAATAATATTAATTACGAATTCTTAAGATAATAATATATAATATACCCTTTTTAGAGAGCTCGATTTCTAAACTAAACTTACTCTTATTTTTAAGCTCTGAGGGAGGGATAAGTAAAAGCTTATTAAAATCTTTATTATTATTATTTCTTTTATTATTACCCTTATTAATACTATTAAAAAGAGCCTCGAACTTAATAAAGTTCTTAGTATCTTAACTAATAACTTTAATATCTTTTTAGCTAGGGAGGGAGAGCTTAGTAATTAGGTTTTAATAAGCGGATTAGAGGGCGTAGGGAGGAGTAATAACCTCGAGGGGCTCGTTAGTATTATTACTTATTTAAACTCTTAATAAACTATATAATCTATATATAAGAAGTATTATAAAAATTATATAAAACTTATTATTACTTCTAAATATATTAAATATTTATATTTAAAATAAAATTAGTAAATAATTTAATAACATAAGCGTACGCATAGTAAATAAGAGTACTTATAGTAACTATAAGAGGTTAAAAAAAAAATAATAGCTAAGTAACGCCGTAAGAATTTAAATATACGTAAAGTAACTAAGTAGCCTCGACCTTAGTGATTTATATACTAAAAGTAGTAGGATATATACTATTCTAAATTAAGATTCTATTTATTTTAAATAAAAGGATATATTTATAATAAACGTAGTTTAAAAGACGCGTATCCTTTACGCTTATTTTTTTTTTATTTATATTTAACTAAATCGGGCCTTTATAAAGGTATTTAGAGATTTTATCTTAAGTATAATAGCTCCTTAGTAGTAGTAATTAGGGAGTATATTACGTAATCCGTATCTTACGAAGTGCCCGTTACGTACTAAATTACGTATCTATCTTAGATACTGTGTATATAGACCTTTTCCTTTTGTCTATTTTTATTTAAATACTTAAGCCACTTTTACTATACTCCGTATGCCCATTGCTGCGTGCCATAACTCGTGATACATAAGAAGCTAGGATGCGCTAACAAAACATCCGGGACCGAGAAGGGACGACAATGTGCTTCTGGCGTTTGGCACTTAGCGAGGTTTTAATACCTACCTCAGGTACATAAGATTGTGAGGAACAGTATTATTAACAAGCAACAGCCTCTGTGGCAGTGCAGTCATTCATCTCCCACATTATGGACCCTTTTGTACAATACGACACCGAAGCTTTAGTTCCTCTGTGTTGTTATTGGCATGGTCGAATGGCTAAAAATTCGACATCAAAAGTTAAATGCGCATATCTTGAGTTCGAGCAAAATGAGAGGCTATCGCTGCGTTCGATGGCCTTGCAGGCTCACAAAACGTTCAGCGCTAGGTTTCAATCCATCGATTAGAGAAAGGAGAGCCCTCATATCAGAGACTTCCAATCATGATTTAGTATTTGTCGTTGTTGGTCAAAGAATCTACAGCTCTCACAATCATTCTATCCACTTGAAGTGAATGGATTCAACACGTTTTTGATTAGTTTCGGAACGTCCACAGTTGGTGGTTTTGATCAATAAAATAGAAGGAACGATTTGGGCCCACATGGACGAAGTCAAGATTTGTGAATCGGGCAGCTCATTGCGTTTGCATATTTAAGCGAGAGAACTTACTGACCGTTGTAGAGGAGGAAATATTTCGTCATGACTCAAGCCCGAATTAGGGTACGATGATTTGAGGATAGAAGGTTTTCTTGCTCGCCGCTTCAGAAATATGTTTGCACAAGGCTTCCGACCTGGAACTCGTCATTATACTTGGATCGCCTTTAAAACCAACGAAACCATTGAATTCAGGTTCGTTCTACTTACAGTCCTCGGCCACCCTGCTGTTGATAGTGTTGAGAAGCCAGACGCTAATGAGAGCACCTAGTTGCCTTGCGTATCGAATTGGGGCGAGTCCGAAATAGCTGGACGGAAGCGCGCCCGAAATTCCGGCCCGCCCCGCCGTTTTGTGGAGAGACCGGCCGGCAGATGACGGTTTTCCTACAACGTAGAGTGACATAATCTAAAATTGACTCTCCGGAGTTTAGCCATTGTCCTCTTCCGGAACAACAACCAACCCAACTGCATAGGCGGGGCCGTTGATTAACCGTCCCTCGCCTTGGAGCCCGGTCTCCATAAAGGCTCTCTCGCCTCATCCTATGGCCTACCTTGTTCCATCTGAGGAGTCTTGGAATATCCGTCTCGACTTAACTATTTGAAGCTTCATGATGGCCACAGTCACTCAACAGCAGCACACGTCGTCAGACTCTTACGAACTTGCCGAAGCACCGAAGCAACCCCGCAGCGGACACATGTTAGGATCCGTTGACCCTACAGACACTGATCAGAGCGATAAAATTGACAATGCCACACTCTTAAAGCTGATAGCCTCAGGCTTCGCCTTCTTCATCTCTGGAGTCAATGATGGTAGTGTCGGTCCTCTCCTTCCCTACATGATCCGCGACTATAGCATCACCACAGCAGTCGTTTCTATTATGTGCGTAGCGAAAGCCATAACCTTAAAACTTAGCTTCAAAACTAATCCCTGATTCAAGCTACGGAGCAAATTTTCTCGGCTGGTTCCTCGCTGCCCTTACCAACACTCATATCCGGCAAAAGTTTGACCTCGGCGGACTGCTCGCTTTCGGCGCCTTCTTCCAAGTCTTGGCCCATGCGCTCCGGGCATGGCGACCTCCGTTCCCATTCTTTGCCGTCACGTTTTGGCTCGTATGCCTCGGACAGGCATACCAAGATGCAGGTGCAAATGCCTATGCAGCCAGCGCCAAGGCCGCACATCGATGGCTGGCCTTTATCCATGCATTGTACATGGCAGGATGTCTAGTTGCTCCATTTGTCGCGACTCCAATTGCATCGGCTGGGGAGACCTCTCGATGGTATCTCTTCTACATTTTCCCGCTCGCCATTGGTGTTCTCAACTTTGCCCTGACCTGCTACGCCTTCCGAGACACTATCAAATTTGGACGTAAAAAGAACAGGGCGACTGAGCCAGAAGCAGGGACTGACGAAGAAGAGAAGAAGAGCGCATCCCAACTAATGAAGACTGCTTTACGATCCAAATCTCTTTGGATGGTCAGTATCTTCTTTTTCTTCCTACTTGGGGCGACTATTACAGCAAGTGGATGGATTGTCGAATATCTTGTTGAGATTCGTGGTGGTAATCTCGGCGCCATGGGTTATGTCCCGGCGGGCTTTAATGGAGGAGCCATGCTTGGTCGCCTTCTTTTGGCTGAACCTACCTATCGTCTAGGTGAAAGGAGAATGATCTTGCTTTATGTGGTGCTCTGCATCGCCTTTCAGTTGGTGTTCTGGTTGTGAGTATGAAAGCCGTCAAGCTCGTGACTACTGGAGTCTAATGTGTCTGAAACAGGGTGCCAAACATCATCGCTGCTTCAGTGGCCATCAGTTTCTTTGGATTCTTCTCTGGTCCTCTGTTCGCCACGGTAAGTTGTGCAACTACTGATGCAGGACCCAGATGTCTGACGATCCCTAGGGTATATCTGTTGGATCCAAACTCTTCTCACCAGAGGTGCAACCAACAGCCCTCTCATTCGTGTTTGTGATCGGGCAGATTGGTGGATCTTTGTTTCCCGTCATTACGGGAGTAATCGCATCTCGCATAGGCGTCAGTGTGCTGCAGCCTATTCTGATAGCCCTGATTGCAGGTACAGGTATCAATTGGATGCTGATACCGAAGCCTAAAGAATCGTCAAACACCGCCTTGCATCAGGAGTAGGGATTGAGACAGCCAGTACACATGTGAACAAGTACACATGTGAACATCAAGAGGCTCGAAGAGGTATTCAATCGAAGCTCTTGCTCAAAGATGAGACAGCAATTCATGAAGCAATAAAATTTTTTGATTCACGGATAGGGATTGCGCATCAAGGAAAGACATTTAGGTGTTGATTGGCGTGACAAGACGCGGTGAACCAATATCACCAAGATGCCACGAGGGGATGCAGTTTTGTGGGTCTCAAAATGGTGCAATCCCCCCTTGTACCCCCTGCCTTGAGTCCAAAAGTCTTTGAACGTTACTTAGAGACGTCAGTAGAACAACTGAGCCAAGGATACCAGAGTCTCATTGTGACAGTCGAGAATCCTTCGCGTGTCTTTGCACTCGATGTGGAGACATATTAAGCACGCCATGATAACTCAGATCGCGACACACTGAGCCACCGCTATCGGGGAAACAGTACCAGGATGTAGAAGATATTTCAACTTTACCTTCATGACTTTGAAAGTGCGTAGTCTTCAGATTGTGTTCCGAGTCTGGGCTGTCGTTCAACCTGGCGATCTCAGAGGAGCTTTCTGAAGCCAGCTTTTACCTATCTCGCGATTGCTATCTACAGTCTATTGACAGAACATTGTTCGCCTGCGACCCAAGACAGTCCGTGCAACATGGCTTCCCTAAAGTCTCAACCAATTGAGGCACACTCGGCAATTGGCGAGGATGCAGTACCGGAGTTTGAAGCTTCTGGCATCGGCAAACGGACATGGTACCGAACTGTCTTTTTTCAGGCCACTGTTATTGGCCTTTGCGCATTCTTCGCCCCGGGCCTTTACAATGCCATGCAATCGACGGGTGCAGGTGGTCAACAGACTCCATACCTCGTTATGTAAGTCTCTGTTCAAACTTTGAAGTATTCCCATTCGCCGAACCCCTTCAACTGATTGACCTTAAAGGTCCGCGAATGCCGTTTTAGGAGTCATGATGGTTGTAACATGTTCCATGGGAAGTGTGGTCGCCAACAGGATTGGCCTCAAAAATGCCTTAATCTTTGGCACGACGGGATAGTAAGTCACCTCCAGCCTTCAGTTTGAGATGAATGGAATTTTCCAAGTACGGGTATTAATCCAATGCAGTGCTCTGTACTCAGCGTCGCTGTACACAAACAACCGTTACGGCAACGAGTGGTTCGTCTACGTTGGTTCTGCTGCTTGTGGTATCACTGCTGGTGTTTTCTGGGCCGCAGAAGGCGCGATCATGATCAGTTGTAAGTCGTCTTAGCCTTGGCCGGCCTACTAGAATCCATCTAACTTCGAAGCGTAGATCCGGAAGACCAGAAACGCGGCAGGTATCTGGCCTACTGGCTGGCGTATAGAAATGTCAGTGGTCGTGGGACGGGGCTTCTACATCTGTACCAACAGTGCTGACGAGCTTCAGGGCGGATCAATCGTTGGAGGTGCTATCAACCTTGCGTTCAGTAAGTGAAGCAGACTTGCACTTTACAGAGAAAAAGTGTTGACTTTCCTCAGATGCAACTGGCAAGACAACGGGAAAGCTAGATTACAGGACCTACATCGTCTTCGTAGCTTTGCGTAAGTTCTTGGCTTTTTGCAGTCTTACTACCATTCTCTAACCATTTCCAGAATGTCTGGGGCCTTTTGTAGCAATGCTTCTGTCTCCTCCCGACAAGGTCCAACGCCAAGATGGAAGAAAAGTAGCAAAGGCTGAGCGGATTCCCACGGTACTAGAACTAAAGGCTGTTGCCAAAATTCTCATTCGCAAAGACTTCTTGCTAGTGTAAGTGGCCGGGCCATGAGAGGGGGCCTCGATCAGGGATGCGATGCTGACAAGATATAAAGTTTTCCCTTCTTCTTCTACGCTACATTTCTACTATCATATGCGGGATCTTACTTGTCACTTTACTTCTCCGTTCGCTCCCGTGCTTTGGCATCCCTAGTCTCTGCACTGGCTCAGATTACTGCAAACTTCATATTCGGCAACTTTCTGGACTGGAAGCGATTCACTATCAATCAGCGGGCCCGATTCGCTTACTTCGGAATCATGGCACTATTTGGGGGGACCTGGGTGTGGGCAATTGTCATTCAGCGAGAATATGGGTTGAAAGCTCCTGCTTTGGATTGGGTCGACAGAGGTTTCGGCCGTGGATGGGCGCTTTACATCCTCTTGCAGGTTAATTTGTGAGTCCCACCCAACATCTTTTACCCTTTTTGATCACATGTGTTGACTGATGGCAGCGCATTGGCATACAACTATGGTTACTGGCTTGCTGGCTACATGGCGCGTGATAACGCTGAGATCATCCGATTTACATCAACGGTTCGAGCCGTTGAAGCGGCTGGAGGCGCGGTGGCGTCGGGTATTAGCTCTACGCATGCTCCTGTAAGTGCTCCTCATCCATTGAAGAAGTCATGAGACGTGAGGGGCTGTTTCTTTATATGATTCGTCGATAATAAACTAATACCATTCGAAGCTCATTGCCGCCGCCAGCGTCAATTTCGGTCTATGGGGTTTAGCACTTATCCCAACCTATTTTGCCGTTCGATCAATCGACGCGAAGCCGCTGGAGGATATTCCGGAGGAAGAGTCGAGCAAAAGCGTTTCTCTTTGAACTCGGAGATTTGAGGCATGATCATGTTAAGGGGGCGGCAATAGCCCTTGTAGAGTATCGTTATGATGCTCATAGAAAAGCTGTCAACTTGAACTTGAGTACAAGTTCAAAGTCCCAAAACTTTTTCCAAATAAGATAGAAGTACAGTTCTCGCTCTTAGGCAGCCAAAAGCACCTTTCTCGCTTCGACTACGAATTTTGTGATGTCATTTGCGATTGAGAGGCGTTTCGCTACCCAGCTGACAAAGTCTCCCATGGCCAGACGTGCCGACTTCGCAGGACTTCTCGGGTGTAATGCAGCCATGATGAGTCCCGCCAGATTGAAGTGGATGCTGCGAGAGCACCTCATCACTCGCAAGTCTTCCGTGATTCCCATGAATGATACACTAATCATACCCCTCTTTGGATGGTTTATGCTTGGTAAAAACAACTCAATGCATAAGAACAATATGTACAGGACTCTTCCATTGCGTGAAGAGTCACATACCTCCTTTCCTTGGAAGAAAGTGAGATTTTCGCACCATCCATATTTCCAATATCAAATTGGAGATGACGAAACCAGATTGGTACAGACAATTCACTGAGCATGGCTTTGCGGTCATTCCATCGGTAATCCCTTACGATAAAGCTATCGAGTATCAGCAAAAGGCCTTCGCGTGGCTCAAGTCCTTCGACAACGCCGCGTTGGATCTAGCAGATCCCACAACATGGACCCCCGACAATCTGCCATTCATTTCCGGAATCAACACAGTGAACCATTACGGAGTTGTGCACGAGAAGTTCATGTGGGACATACGCCTGGAACCAGGCGTGATCGACGTCTTCGCAAACGTATGGAATACCCGCGACCTTATCGTCTCCTTTGATGCCCTGAACATCACACTTCCAAGACGCCAAGGTCATATTCCCAGAAAAAAGTGGCCTCATGTCGACCAGAGCCCATACAGACAAGGCCTAGAGTGCGTTCAGGGCATAGTGAACCTCTCAAAGGCTGGCATCGAGGACGGCGGATTGACGGTATACCCGGGAACGCACAAGATCACCGAGTCGTTTTTCAGAGAGCATACCGACAAGTCGGAGTGGACGCGAAAAGACTTTTTCAACTACACGACTGAGCAGATTGCATGGTTCGAGAAGGAAGGCTATCGGGAGCAGAAGGTTGTCGCGGAACCAGGTGATTTGATCATCTGGGATTCGCGACTGATCCACTTCGGGGCCGAGCCAACATCAAAGAGCAATACCATACGGACCATCACATATGTGTCGTATGCTCCTGCGTCTTTTGCGACGAAGGCAGCCCTCGAAGCCAAGAAGAAAGCCTTCGACGAGTGGCTGGCTACGACGCATTGGCCTCATGACAACATTGTTCCGAGGACAAATCAGCCAACCCTGCCGGATGGGACTGTTGACAATAGAAGAATGGAGCCGTTGGAGAAACCTGAGCTTACTCCAGAGTTGCTGAGGCTGGCGGGGGTTGAGGCATATTAAACATGCAACCCCGCAACAGTACAAGCTGGGGTGGGCGGAGATGGCGACCACTCTGCCTGGGGACTTGAGGCTTGTAGCTCGTCTACTGGATCTAAGACCTTCTGGCGATGGTACAAGTGATTCGTTCGTCCGTCATGTAAGAAAGGCTTGATTAGGAAATCGTATTCTCAGCTGCGGTCGGATGATCTCTGTTGGTGACCGTGTCGGCGCGTAAGTGCTGACTCGTGCGCTAGCCCACGCTCAGCTTTACAAGCGTGTCCACTATGTTTGAAGCAGAAAATGTTAATTCGTACCGGGAACTGAGAGGGATATCCGGTTCATATCGGCCTGCCCATGCCGGACCAAGGTAAAGGCTCGTTATCTGTCAGATAGGGAGGTCAACACCACGCCGGCCCGGGTTCTTCGCGCTGCTGATAGACAGCCGGTATCGCGGATAGTTCCCGGTCTCGGGACGACTGCGGAGTACCGGGCGGCCCACGTCTGACAAACATTTGATTTACTAAGTAATACCCAGTCATTTCCCCATTTTCAGCCTATCAGAGCCCGCAGATTCCTTATCGGAAACCCTCCACCGTGGATACTCTTTGTTAAATTCTAAGCAGTAGACTGTCGAAGCACTTTGCCGCGGACCAAGCTTGAGAATAACCTCAGCACAACGGTTTCCAACTCTTGGCGTTGAACGACCGCGACAAAGACCAGATCATCAAGATGGGAGATCTTGGAAACCGTCAAAGCCCCTTGGCAGGAGACAAGCTCTTGGTATTTCTCTCAGCGCCGGAAGACACGAAATGGACAGGCAGGATCTCTCAGCGCTTCCCCGGCCTGAAAGTCTGCTGGGAGTCTAACTTGAGGCCTGGTGGCGGCTTTCTTCTGCCAGATGAGCTGCCGGATGAGGTGTGGGAAGATGTGACGATTTTCATGGCCTTCAACCCGCCGTCTGCTCATCGCTTGTCTAAGGTTCGCTTCGTGCAGTTGACCTCTGCAGGCGCCGATAGATGGCTCGACCACGATGTCTACAAGGACCCTAAGGTTTCATTTTGCACTACAAATGGCTGCCATCCGTGAGTTCTTACTGTGCTACTACTGGTCTCATGCAATAACCTGATGACTGACGTGATCTGCAGGCCCCAGATCGCGGAATGGGTCATTGGTTCATGGCTCGCGCACCAGCACCATTTCCAGCGCTATCATAATCACATGAAGGAAGGATTCTGGGAAGGCCCGATGGAAGTAGACTTTGAAGACTCAGTCGGACTTCGCATGTAAGTCATCGCCCGCGCTGTTCGTCGTGAGGGAAAGAAGGAGCTGCTGACTCGATCGACTTCAGGGGTGTTCTGGGTTATGGTGCCATAGGGCGCCAGTGTGGTAAGGTTGCGCAAGCAATGGGAATGGAGGTGTATGCGTATACGAGAAGCGAGCGCGCAACACTCGAGTCTCGCAAAGACGACAGCTACTGCGTTCCCGGCACTGGAGACCCCGATGGACTGGTCCCTGCTAAGTGGTTCCACGGCGCTTCCAAAGAAGCCATTAACAACTTCTTGAGCCAAGACCTCGATCTATTGGTACTCGGTCTGCCTTTAACAGAGGAGACGAAAGGACTGATTGGCAAAGAGCAATTTGAGATCTTGTCAAAGCGGAGGACTTTTGTTTCAAATGTTGCCAGAGGTCCCTTGATTCAGACCGACTCCCTTATCGAAGCTCTCGAGGGTGGTAAGATCCGGGCGGCTGCTTTGGACGTCACAGATCCGGAGCCGCTTCCGAAAGATCACCCACTGTGGAAGGCGCCCAATGTCTTCATTACACCTCACGTCAGTTGGAGAACAGATGGATACTGGGAGCGAGTTCTAGGAGTTCTGGAGGCAAACTTGGAGCGTATAGATGCTGGCAAGCCTCTCATTAATGTGGTCAACAAGAAGTTGCACTATTGAGTACTCGTGGCTGCGTGAATTTGACAGCATTCTTTGTAGTGAGGCGAAAGAAAGATCAATTCATACCCCGAGAGTCTTAAAACCTACATGTAGTAGTCGCTCACTATATGATCCAAATTCCCCACTATCGCTATCCTCCGAGTTCAAATACAACAGCGCCAATAGTCTCTGTCTCTAATGATTGCACTATTACTTCCAGTATTCTACGAACCCATTCACTAAGCTAAATGTCTCTCGTTTCCCGAAAAGCACCACTACGCCTAATATCTCTCCTTGCGGCGACAGGGGGGGCTAGATATATAAGACTGGCTGGCCGACACTGCGTACATAATGAAGACTGAATTGTCTACGAGCCAGCCTGACTGGAGACCGCCGATGCAGGTTCCAACGAGATACGAGGTGACGATACTACCTAGAGCGATGATTGACCTGAACTGCTCGCGAAAGTGTAGGTTTTGTTGCTCGTTTGTGCTAAAGTGACTGCGGTGATTCCGCGGTCGAGGAGATAGAGCAGGCTGGTGCTGACTTATTGTTCCGTGTTTCAAGCTTCAGAGTTTTTATGATTCCATTGTTGCAACATAGACTCAATATCTCATACTGTCAAAAGACTCATCGATGATGATAGAATGTGCTTCATGCCTGCATTGGGTTCTTTGAAGGCTTTCGGGTCAGTCATACTGAACGGAGCTCGGCCCTCAGAATAAGAGACAATCGACGTTGAGAGAAAGAAGTCTGGGCGTTAAAGGGAGGATTTCAGCTACCTTGGAGTCTAGCTAACGAATTACAACGTCCTGCTTTGGACTCCTCGCTAGCCACTCACCCCACAACCTGCTATCTTCGTACTCATAAGAAACCACTCCCGCCCCAATTCTTTGATATTCAACTGCATTCTCTCCCTTTGAGGTTATCAGTCTCTTCTTCCTCGGCCGGGGATGAAAAGAATTTCTTTGTGAGCTAGAAACAAACAGAAACATTTGTTGTAGTACTTTGAGTCGCCAAGATCATAGTGTACCAAAGGACGACAAAATATCTGTCTGCTCAGGATTTCGGGCCATGGCCAAACGTTGTGCATATTGAAGTCCAAATGCACTTTGTCAAAACTCAGACCATCCAGAACATCTCCTTGAGGCCCTCGGATGACGTGTTTAATCCCATCAATACTCCCTTGTCTCAGAACGAAATCGGCCCATTTGACCGTGACTTGATTCAAGAATCCTGAGAGCTTCAGCCATCCGTCGCACATTGCACCGTGCGGATCATTGCCTTCGAAGCTCAGCTGCGCATCCCTGAAGTCTGCGAGAGAGCTCTCTTTTCCATACCCCATCGGAAAGTTACAGTCAACTGGCAGATCAAGGCTAGCCCATGACCAAGAAGGGGCTCTATACTTTTCAGGAAAGTTGAATCGAGAATATTCGTAAAGGGTACTGCCGGGAAATTCTCGAGCCTTCCAGCAAAGATTTTGTATGATGTGAGATTTCCACATACCGGCAAGATAAGTATCTTGTTCATTGAGGCATCGGCTTTTGCATTGGCTTTTGAAATCGTGTACGAGACCAGAAAGACCCGGTAATCTGTCCTTGCCTTTTGAGAATGACGTCTCCGTGTAAGCCTGAACGTCATTGTCCCTTTCAGCCATTGCCTTCGAATGATCTATGTCCTCGGCCATCTCTGCGATTTTCTGGGGATACGATCCCAACTTCGAGTTCCATCCCTCTGGCCAGGAATCGCTGGCCTTCTGTTCGATACATTCCCAGTAGACTTGCTCTTCGGCAAAATAGATGGTCCGTCGTGAAAGAAGTCGCTCCTAGAAGACCCAACCACGTGTTGCAAGAAAGCCCGTCTAATCTCTTTCCACATAAAGATGGACACAACGAGGTACCGCCAGCAAAGGGTTCTGGGAGAGTTCCGAGGTGAGCGGACACCGGCTCAGACGAAGGGGCTGATGACAGAGAGGTTTACGTTTCCTGAAGAGACTCTGGTCATCATGAGCGGCACAGCTCGCAGCTATTGTGCAAAGACCGTTGCTGTATACTGAAGCCATTCTAGATGCCTCCGTATTCCAGTTGTCGACCCTGTCTTGAAGTATGCAAAGCCTGTCTACCCACAGATACTTGACACCAACCCAGCTATACACGCGACAGGCGTCCTTGATAACTTAAGGCAAGCACTCCATTCCGACACCACCAACCGCAGACAATTCTGTCATAGTCTTTGTCGTTAAACGGTATGCGGATGCGGAATCACCCCATCGATAGCTGAGTGCAATGTACTCTTCGTCGGAGTCGATATCATGCACAACACCTATCCTCTGATTCGTCCAGTCGATTCGGACAAGTCTGGTTGCCTTTTGTTGGGACGGCCGGCGGCAGTTATCATGAGACGATCGACAAATTTTCAACCAGGCAGGAAGCTGCGCGATAACTTGGTGAGAGTTGGTGCTGTTCCCGATGCTTGGGTAAAATGTTTTCGGGTATTTGCCAGGAGGTACTTGATTGAGATCTTCGTCAACATAATGGTCTGATCATAGGTAGCTGTGAGCGGAGCTTATCGAGATCTAGAATAGTTGCATTGAATCCCTTTGAATTTCTCGTCTTCCTGTTTCTGCCCACTACCTGGATATTGGATTTGAGGAGGAGGGTGTGATCGTCAGAAAAGCTCTCCATACGACGTGGGACTGAAAGCTTGAAGCTCCCTTTGTGCCATATCAGCTTATAAGCCTCTGTCATGATACCCGTGATAGGATCGTGTTATGGTTGCCTTTGAACTCGGAAAGCCTGCCATACGAGATGGCACAAATGGCAGCCTTGATCTGAAATGTAACAACAATCCATGAGCTGGAAGAAAGTCGTGTGATGACTCTCCCAAAAAGCCTCATCCTCCTCGTCATCCCCCTCATTAGAGTTCCCGTGTCTATAGCGAATCCTTACGAAGACGTTGGGTCGCGTTCGGATAAACCTTTCGCATCAAAGACAGAGACTGACGGGGCGCGAGTCATCATTGACCACGACGACCTCGAAGCCATCTCGGTACGTGACTGCCTCAAGAGCTGCTTCAAGCTGTCGAGTACGATCTACGTCCACCAGAGCCACTGTGCTCCTGTTGGTATGTGTGAGAAGCCGGGAAATTTGTTGAGGTTCTCTTCGTGTGGCTTGGTCATCTTGAAGGGTCGCAGATAGGCGCCGGAGGACCTCGAGACTTGATGTCTGAAGCCGATCGATAGTCGTAAACAAGGAGAGGAAACACATACCTGAAGGCATGGCCATCGAGCTGCGAGTAAAGCAAGTTTCTCTTGCTCATAGTCGAAACCGAGAGAGTATTGTTTATGTCGTGATCTGGTTTCGACGTAGTTAATTGGGCATGACGTTGCAGCCCAGTCAAGGTCCAGGCAACCATCTTACTCACGAAAGGCGAAATGTAAGCATTCCATGGCCAATGAAAGGTGCAGCCTGCAGGGCCCGCCGACGGTGAGTGGATCGTTCGGATATGCTCTTCACAGTAAGGGTAGGACTTCACGAGTGTGCTCTGCTCAACGCTCACGAATCGGAGTCCTTGTTAGAGTTGGATTCTGCCAAGCTTTACAAGCCCAGAAGATCGACCTCGACATGACCAGGCTCTCAAAAGGAAAACACACAATACCGTATACTTTCTGACTGCGCGGTATATATAGTATGCCTTAAGCGCGCGCTCAACTTAATTCAGTAATTCCAATACGAAAGACCGCCACGCGAGGCGTGCGGAGTCCTAATACATCTCTGCGAATTCACTCGGTATCTCATGAAGGGGAAAGATGCTCGGACCGCTCAATGCACCTGGGAATGAATCGTCAGGCTTTATGGGTTGGGCATTGCTTTCAGCCGTGAGACCAGTATTCATCGACATGCCCAATAGCTCGAGGCAGCTAAGTAGGTATACTCAAGGCTTTGGGGATGAACTGTTTTTTGAAGTGCTTTTATCTGGCCGAATAATCGATTCTGTCAGTAAATCAGTTATCTGAATTTCTCGTTTCATTTTCTGGTTAACTCACTGCCCACACATCTCCAAATCCTCTGCTCCGCAACCCGGGTAAGCCGCATGGAACCCATCACGTCACATCCGTTCTTCGTCCGATCAACACCACTTGACGCCTCCGGTTTCATTCGATCTTCAGCCAAGTTCATGACGGAGCTTCCCCAACCACCATCCCGACCCTGGGCGACCTTCTTGATCGATAAAAAGACGAGGTCGTTCCTCCTCGTAAAGTCAGAATTAAGACACAATTCTGTGAGTCACCTTGGACGCGTCGAACCACCTCGATTCAATGAACCTAAATCTGGGAAATTCAGTCACTTCCAGTCGCCCACTACACCTTTTGCCAGTCGCCCACTACACCTTTTGAAATCCCCCAAACCCCTTCAAGATGGCCACCACACCCCCGAAAGACCTCGAATCCCTCCCCACAATCTACTGCCACGCCTGGGCCGCTCGCGACCCATCCCCCCTTCTAGCTCTTTTCACAACAGACTCCTGCATGACAGACCACGGCGCCCAAATCCACGTCCCCTACGCCTTCCTCAAACGCCACCACAAACACTGGAACGGCGCGCACAAGGACTTTGAAGTCTACCTCGATAAGCAGTACCCCGTCTACTGGGCCGAGATGGATGCCGACGGCAACGGGTACTGCAGCTTCCGGACCGTCAACAAGGGGATTTTCGTCAACGACCTGGGACGACGAAAGGCGACGGGGTTGCCATTTGAGTATTCGGGTGTTATTGATCTCAAGTTGAGGGCGGGCAAGATTGCGCACGCAGATGAGTGGTTGAGGGTTCCTTTCGAAGATAGTGTCTCGCCTGATAAGTATATCAAGATCTCGGAGGAGAGTTTGAAGGGCGTGATGAGGAAAGACCTTCATAAAGATGCTTGAGGATGAAAAATATTTTAGAGTACACCAAGGCCCTGACAAGGAGCGGTCTTGGTATGCTTAAATTCATCATAATGAAGTTTAGGGCATATTGAAGTGAAAGTCAAAGGTGAAATCCATATTAATAATCAATGTTTCTTAAATGGCTTTTTATACAACTTGCAGATTAAAACCAATGAATAGCAGGTAGATTGACGGTCCTTAGTATGGATCGACCAGATGAAGAAAAAGTCGCTTTTATATCATAGAGCAAGGCTATGTGGGGTATTATCATCGTCAACTACTCTTCAAACAACGTTTCCGCGCACTTGCTTAATCTTCTTGACGTTCAGGTTGCGCCACATGGCGACGGAGCCAAGAGCACCGACCAGGAGGCAGATACTAGTGATGAGCATGATGCGCTGCGAGTCACCGTAGGCACGCTGAATGCCAATGCGCTCGGGACTGCCGACCTCGTAGCTAAGCTGCTGGTAGATATCGCCATAAATGGTGTCGACGGGGGTGCCTGCAGGAGTGTACTTTGCAATATTCTTTCTGAAAGTACCGGTCCAGATGGCAGTGGCGACGGTGTAACCAACGGTGGAGCCGATGCTACCGAAGAGGTCCAGGATGGCCATGATGACGGAGACGTGGGCGTGGTCGGAGGGACTGAGCATGGCCATCTCTCCGCAGATGACAGTGGGTCCACCAGCAAACGCGACTGTATTGAATGTTAGTAACGAGAACGTTGAAGAGCTTCAGAGTTGCGCGACGTACCGAAAATTTGAGTCATGATGATGTAGCCGAGAGGTTGGTCAGGCTGACGGAAATGAATCATGAGGCCAACGCCGAGCATCATCAAAGGAATGCAGAAGAAAAGAGCGAAAGGCTTGAAGCGTCCGGTGCGGTAGATGAGCCAGGAGATGATAATGGAGAAGAAGCAGGAGCCCGTTCGGTAAATGTTGCTGATGTAGGTGGTCTGAGAGGTGGATGTATTCCAGACAACCATGAGCATGGAAGTAAAGAAGGATCCCCAGACAGCAGAGTTGAAGAACACAAAGACGAACATCATGCCACCGAAGAAGACGGTTCTGTCCATCAGAAGAGAGAAGGGAATGAAGGTGACGGGGGCGAAGAACTTCTCGTAAACAACGAAGCCGATGATCAAGAAGAAACCGACGACAATGAAGGCAATGATCATGGGAGAGCGCCAACCTTCCGTCTGGTAGGAGTAGATGTTGAATGGCAGCAGGAACAGTGCCATGCCGGCAGCGAGAATGAGGATGCCAAGGGCATCGACATCAATGAGGAACTTGAGAATCTTGGCGCCAGAGATGTTCTTGATGGAACCGCGGCTGTCGATGACGCCCATCTTCTTCGCTTTATGCTGGTTCCAGAGGAAAAGGAGAACAAGAGGTCCGATAACGACGGGAGCAACGATAGCCCACATACCAAGACCCCAACGCCAGCCAATGCCATCCTCTCTGAGGATACTGTCGGTGATGGGGCCAGCTGCCCAGGTAATGAAGATGTATGGCGTCGTTGCGAACGAGAGCATCAGAGCTCTGCTCTTCAGAGTAGAGGTATCGGCGATGAAAATCGTAATGCAGTAGGAGATACCTTGGGATCTTTAGAGTGTTAGTACTGGTCAAGGGTGGTCATCTTGGAAGCTCATTACTTACCCAACTGAGTAGAAGACCTGCGCAGCAGCATAAGTCTCGACGCCATTGCAAGCAGCCATCATAATGAAGCCGAGAATCCAGCAAATGAGCATGATACCGAGACCTTGAGGACGGCCCCATGTGTCGAGAATCTTGGCAAGCGGTAACTTAATCAGGCCGGCAATGAGGGTTGACATGACACCAGTCGTGGCTGTCAACGAGTGCATGGCGAAAGAGCTAGTGACGAAGGGGGACAAGACGCGCATCGAGACCTCCTGGATAGAGGTAACAACATAGAACAACCAGATCCTTTGAAGACAGTCAGTCATCGTCCAGATAGCTACCAATCCCTGTCTGGGCATCGTATGTGTAACTCACAGGATATAAGCAATGATAAGATCGCGCTTTGTCCACACGGTTGTCATGGCCTCGACCTTGGCGACACCGGCCTGGAGGTCCTTTGAGATTGGCTCGTCATCGCTTGATCTATCACCGGGGTGCTCGCCCGTCGTCTTCTCGTCGTAATGGGGAGATCCGGTAGGTTCGGCAGCAACCTGCTCCTCGACAGGAGCTTTCTTGGAGAACAAGCCCATGATTGTGTCGTTCGAACGTCTGGCTATGCTGGGCGGATGATGTTGGCAGCGGCTAGGCTCAGATGCGTTGAGAGCAACAGAAAAGGGTGTCTTCTGTTGTCGTCCGAGAAAGTTTGATGCCGGGACGCAAGACCACTGGTAGGCAGGGCAGATGCTGGGTCTAAGTATTACACGCCGAAAGCTGCGCGACCTGGCTGGACAGTCGTGTAACCGCCATCGGCTCGGCGAGGGCAAGGCAGAGAATGGGTGACGGGTGGCACCACTAGTGTAAGGTCAGAGCTAGCTCTCCACCCCCATGCAGCATTAGCACCACTTTGTTCGTGTAGCTGTGTGTCCACCTAGAGCAAAAGAACCTTTAACCCCGAGTGGAATTTTGGGCTGTGGAGAGATCCATCGGATGTAAGAGCCAGCGGTGGCCGAGAGTGGCTTTGCCCGCGTGGGACAGACTGTTGAAAAGGCCCAAGGCAGGAGAGAGCTGACCAGCGTTCCACTCGAATAGCCCGGGATGATTCAGTGGCAGCGTGCACGGGAAATCGTGGACACAGAATTACGAAATGGCGTCCAGTTTACCGAGCTGACTTGGCTCGGCACGTTGGGCGACTCGGACCATGTGGGGATCCAGGGAAGCCATCCCCCTGGAAGGCGTCCGGAAAGGAAGGGTTCTAGGTTGTATTCCTTGCTTGGGGCCTTGGGTTCCAACGGGCAGAACAGACGGATGCACAGGGCACGCAGGCGGTAGGCGTGTGAATCGGAGGTAGGGTGGCAGTCAAGTGAGCCGATGCGCCGAATGAAGTTCTAGCTGCAGCTCGGTTACCAGAGTCGGTTCACTGGCACGACTGGCTGTCGCATCTTGGCGCTGGCGGAGGGCCTCACATGTCAGATTGCCCGGAAACCAGTTCGCGTGGCCGTAGGCATTTGTCCTGGGGCGCACATCGGGATGAGGTATATAGAAGCTGTGCTAGCGGATCTTGGAGGGAGAGATCGTCGCGCGATGAGCCTTTCATGGTGTCCTACGCGTGGCGAGACCCGAGGAGCAAAGTGATGGAGGGTTGTAGTGGTAGGATCATTAATCGCGAGATGCTTGCGCTTGTTGCCTTGCATGAATCGTTGGGTCGTCTACTGCCCTGTCTTTCTGTATGGCTTTCTCTACAAACAAACGTTGGTAAGGTAGATCAAATCAGGATGATTAGGGAGGATGCTCTACCTTGGACCCGAGAGACACTGAAGGCCGTCGGGGAGATACAGAAGTCCTTTTTGCCTTCCAGATTGCGGGGCCCGGTGGTGGTCCTCTCTGCCGGACAATTCGTCGCGATTCGGCAAGATAATTAAGGATGAAGAAGAGCTTGACTTAAGCATGACCAGGACCGAGGTGTAGCGTAGAGAGAGGAAACAGCCAGTCATCGCCACCGTAGGACAGTCGGAGGAGGGAAAGAGGGGACGGATGGGATTAGATACATCTGAGATGTCACTCCTTCCAGTTTAGCAACTCGGAAGGTGCCATTGCCTAAGGTACCTGCCACGCACGGCTGGTGGACGTTTTGGTCGGAAACGGGAAGTAAAGAACGATGCGTGGATGCCAACAGTGGAAGCGTGTGCCTGCCAGGAAGGAATTTGTCGCTTTCCAGCGCGTCCAAGTCGGCAGGAACAAAAACCAAGGCAGAAGGAACCGAAGGAACCCCACTGTTGCCCACCCATTTCCAGGGAAGGAGGTCCTCAAAAGCTGACCATTGGTTGGTCCATCGCCTGTGGTGTCATTTTAGGCTGTGGGGCCGTTCCAATGGCGCCGAAGCAAATTTTTATCTGATGCCGCCCCGTTTTTTCTAATCTTATCAGATCATCTCGCTGCCTCAGGAAAGATGTCGCATCTGCCGGTTCCGCCTGAACTTCCAATTTGCACCTATCCCGTCTCGTCGCCCAGTGACACAAAGATTTTCCTCCTCTTGATTATCCAATCTGTTACTCCGTCCAGGAATCTACACCTATCCCGGGGTCCCATACGTTAGCTCGTGAAATAGTAGCCGACTTTACTAAATCTAGTAGCAGCCCTATAAAGTTACTTTTCTAATTTTTATATATAAAATAAAACGAGATTTTAGGATAAGTACTTTAAAATATTCTCTTAAGATTTTTTAAAAAATATTTTATATATATAGTTAAAGTAAAAGTTAGTAGTAAAAAGTAGGGAGAAATAGTAGAAATAGGTAGAAAGTTCGATAGTAAAGAGTTTAAAGTACTATCTCCGGATTAGCTATAGAATTTAGGTAGAAAAGATAGAACCTATACTTATTAGCCACCCTCCCTGTTAATTCACTGCGCTAACGTATAGGACCCCGGGATAGGTGTATAGTGGGGTGTTAAAAGTTCGTATATACCCTACTATTGTCCCTAATTACCTAACCTCCTGTATTTTTACTACTATACTTCGACTAGCCGTAGAAATATTAATTTTTTAATTTATATAACGAAAGTATATATAAAAAAAAGCCCTGAGTTTGCTTTTTAGTATCGTATATACTAGCTACGTACCTAGATTACTATTATAAGTCGGCGTAGTAGGGAGTTAATTAGACTCTAAATCTTTTTTAATAATATAGCCTCCTACGCTACCCTGAATTACTACTTAAATTCTTCTATATTTAACTTATTCCTTTTTAAAGTGAATATTTCTGGGTATAGTCTACGTAGGTTAGACTTTATTATACGCTAATAATACTTAATTAGGTTAAGATTTAGCGAATATAGGGGCTATTCGAGTTAGGAAATCCTATGGGCTATAAGCTACTCTATCGTCCGCTTTATAATATAAATAGGGGTATTATTTTATATAAAATAACGCGTATCGTTTATATATAGTAAATACCCTTCCTCTAAATAGTTTATATAGCTATTTATACTATATCCTTGTTATTAAGAGCGGTCGTTACGAGTAAAGAAGACTAATTTAGAGCGACTATCCCTCTATACTATTACTTATACTATAATAAATATATTCGCCTTAACGTAACTAACGAGGTTAATAAATCTCTTTTTCTAGCGGTCTTTTAATAACCTAAATACTTATTTAGTTAGGGTAAAAATATTATTTTAATAGGACGATTTATTAAAAAACTAGGACTAAAACTATTAAAAGTTAGTAAATAAATCTCTATATAAGGTCTTCGTACTAAACTATATATTATTATTAATTCTTTTAAGTTTTAGATCTAGTTTTTTATAAATTCGAGCCTTCTAGCTACTATTTCTAATATTATAAATAGTCTCTTTATAACTCTCTATTTATAATAGCTTACCTTTTTAAAAATACGTTTAATAATACTAAGGCTAGCCTAGCCCTTTTACTTAATAACTAGCTTAAAGTATAGCTACTAGTAATTAATTTAAATAGATCTAACTATAGAGCGTTTCTCCTTATTAAGAAGATTCTCTAGCCTTCCTTCCTAGGGTAGGGACTTAAAATCGGCGCCTAAATTAAAATAATAAACTATTTTTTATATTATTAAGTATAATAAGCTAAAGAGTACTACGACCTCGTAGTAGCTCTTCTTAGCTATAATAAGTATAATAATCGTTACTTACTAGACTTTTATAAGTTTATAATTAGCCCTATAGCTTCCTATTATTCGAGAGTAAAAAACTTATAAATTAGCCTCTATTTACTAAAGATGTGGGATATAAAAGGAAAAGTAATATTAAGGAGAAAACGCGTCGGCACGCGTATTAGTGGGGTATATACGAACTTTTGACACCCCACTGTGCAGCCAGCTAATCCCGCCGAAGTCCCACTCTGCAACGTAGGGCTAGACGTCAATGACCTCTCCATCCTGGGCTGGGCACGCGCTGCCAGCCTGCCATCTTGCTTGCTTGCATCCGCGTACCTGGAGCCATCACCGTCGCATTGCGGTCCGATCTATGTAGCATTCTGCCAGCTCCACTACCAGAATGGCCCGGTTGCCCAGCCTTGGCCTTGGCTTTCAGTACCTGTGCAATTCTCCATCCCGTCCTGTCACCTTATTAGAGTTGACCTTGGCGCGAACATCCCGTTCCGATGCTGCCGCGCTGTAATCGAGCTTCATCCACTGGCGGAAGTCTTTCGTTCTCGGTTACTCGTCTACCTGTCTGTTATCCGAGACCCAAGAGCAGTCTGATATTGGTTAAGTGGTGAACACAGGTAAACTGACCTGTGGCCCCCCCGGTTACCTAACCTAACTACGGAAAAAGGACGTGACCTGAGCGCTCTTCTGATTAGCCCGTGAAGGAAAACTAGGTCTAGCTAAGCGAATTTTTAATTAGCTAATAAATCCGTAGCTAAGTATAAACTACTTTTACTAATTATAACTTATATTACTAATTATATACCTCTTATATTATTATATATTTAGCCCTTATTATACCCCTATTAGTTTCGTATTTTATTTATTACTTATTTATATTAAGCCCTCTATAAAAAGGGTTATTAATTAACTTTTTTATTCCCTAATTAATTTATAAATAGTTCCGAATTAATTTTACTTATTATAATCTCTTATAAGTATTTAATAAGTTATATTTTTTAAAATTATTTTAAAACTACTTTAAAACTATTTCTAAATTAATTCTGAATAAGAAGCGTACTTAGACTATTATAAAGGTATTTCTAGCCCTAAGGGTAATCCTATCCGCTATAAGAACTTACCTTTTTTTAAATATAATAAAGTAAGTAATTAAGAACTAGTTTAGAACTAGTTTAGAACTAATTCGGAATTATTTAAAATAATAAGATTAAGCTTATACTTAGTAAAGTATATTATAAATTCTTAGTTAATAATAAGAAGGTTACTTATATAACTATAAGTAATTCTTAAGTAATTCCGAACTAATCCTAAACTAATTCTAAATTCTTAAGAAACTTAATTTATCTCTAAGGGTAACTTATGTACGTATATTTATAAGTATAAGGTTAATAGTATTTTAATACGTATTAAGAGCTATAAAATAAGTACTAATTTAGTTAATATAAATAATAAGGCCTTTAATAAGTAGTTTAGAACTATTTCGGAACTAGTTAAGAATTAGTTTAGAATTAGTTAACTTATCTATTTAGTTTTTTATAATAAGCTATAAAAAGTCCGTAAGAGCTATAAGGTCTACGGCCCCTTCTTTACTTTTTTTTAAAAAAAAAGGCTAGATCTCTTACTCCTTTTTTAAAAATCTTTATTTGTTTTTTTTATTCTGCCTTTACTAGCTGCTCGGGCGGTTCTTAGTATTATTTATACGGTATTAATACATAGTATTAATAAATACTCCCACCGTCTCAATAAACTATTTTTTTTAAATTTTCTACCTTTTTAACTTTTCCTCTTATAAAGTTTATAACTACGGATTATTAATAGCGATATTAAGCGCCCAATACTACTACCTTATAAGCCGCCTATTTAGCTAAGTTTACTACCCTCTAAGTGACTATAGCTCATAATAGTAGTATTAGAGATGCCCTCGTTACCGTTGTTAAGAATAATATCGACCTCACAATATCTACCTTTTAACTTTAACTTATATACGTATATATATTTATTACCTCGTTTCTTTTATTAAAGTTAAAAAACGCTACTTCCCTCGCTATCTATCGCTATTACCCTATTACTATCGCTATTAAATTATTTACTTATTTTTAAATATATACTATTAAAATACTAAAATGCCTAGTTATTATCGACCCCTAGGAATACTTTAAGGGCTAGAAGTTTAATCTTATAAATATTATACTAAAGGACCCCGAACTATAATAAGGTTATTTTAAAGAATATAAATTAAATACTATTAACTTAAAGATCTAAAATACGTATATTAATATAAGTATTATTATTATTAGTACCTAACTTATATAATATAGCCTTAACGAAATACCTAATCAATTATAGAGTATAATTAATACCCTAATATCGTAGTAGCAAAATAAGAGGTTTAGAGAGATTAAAAAGGATATTTTAGAGTTATTAAATAAGTTAGGAAATAGGAGGTAGGTTTTAGCTATTTAGAAGGCTATTAATATATTACGTTATTAGTAATGGGATAAGCTATATTAATAATTAGTAACGGCTACGGCCGGCTATAGTTAGTTATAAAGTTTTATTAAAGTACGTAATAAAAACACTCGATATTAACCCTAATAGACTAGCTTACTTATAAAGGCGAAGATAGCCCCCAATGAGGCGGACCGGACCCCAAAGGGTTAAAAATCTTTATATATAATAAAAGAGGTAAGGAAGTTATAAATAATTCCGAAGTAATTCTTAACCTATTTTAAACTAATTCTTATTTTTAATTAGCCTAATATAGCTACTATACGTCGTATTATTAATATAAATATTAAGTTTAAATATACCTCTTATAGTTCTTAAAAAAAGTATAATTTATTTTAAAATTAATTTAGAACTAATCCTAAACTAATTTTAAACTATCTAGCATACTCCCCCTCTAAGGCTAATAGTTTTTATTAGCTTTAGTAGAAGTTCTCTTAGGTTAAAAAAGAAGTAAAAAAAAAAGAGGTAATTATCTTTTTCTTTAAAAAATATCTTTATTAAAGAGAATCCTATCGTAATTAATTTTAATAAAACTCTAGAGAATAAAAATAATAAGTCTAAGGAGTTTAAAGAAAATAATAAAAATAATAAGGATAATAAAGATAATAAGGAGTAATTTAGGGCTAGTTTAGAATTACTTTAGAAATAATTCGGAATTAGTTTAGTAATTTATACTTTCGTCTTTATAAAAAATACTTATTATAAGTAGTTTCTTAGTATTAATTTAAAACTAATATAGAACGAATTCAAAACTACTTTTATATTTTATTAATATACTACGAGATAAAAGTTTTAATATATAACTAATATTATTTTACTTTTTATTTTATCTTAATTAAAATATAAGTAATACTATAAAGATAACCTTAATAAAATATAAATATATATATATATATATATATATATAGTCTATCGAGACAGTGGGAGTATCCATTGATACTGTGTATTAATACCGTGTAAATGATACCGAGAACCGCCCGAGCAGCCAGCAAAGGCAGAATAAAAAAAACAAATATATATATATATATATATATTTATATTATTATTATTATTATTTTATTTTAAATTAAGATTATTAAATATAATATAGTTAAATAAAATATTCCTATTTTTGATTATTAGTATTATTTATAATTATATTATTATTATTATATATATATTTATTTAATTTATATTATTCTTATTATATTTATTTTTTAAAATAATATTACTATATATAATATAGTTAACCCCCCGACGGAGCAATCCGCCGGGGCCGTACTGTGTATTACGTATTAGGGAAAACTAGGTATATTGCGCTCTATACCTAACTACTAATTAAAATAGCTCCCGACCTTCCGCCGCTTCTAGCCGTCTAGAGGGCGAGCTATACCTACTCTAATATATAGAAAACCTCCTAGTACTAGCCTGCATAAGCGGCTAGATCCCGTATTATATACTCTTTTTTATTAAAAATTAGGGAACCCCTTATATATTCCTTTATATCTATAATATAGCCCGTATTAAAGGGATTTTTAGCTCCGTAAAGTATAATTTCTAAGCTAGTATTAATATATTAGATTTTAATATTTATATTAACCTAGCTATTTATAATATTCGTACTATTACTTAGTTAGATTTTATATTATTAAAAAGTACTATACTACTCTTTAGGCGTACTTACGTTAACTATAATAGCTAGGGCGTCGAGGGGGCCTAATTTATTAAGCCCCAGAGGGGGGGACCTATCGAGGGGTATCTTTAGTAAAATAGGTTCTTAATAAGTAGTAGTTTGTATATTAATAGGTTTATTTAATAGGTTTGTTTACTAGGTTTATTTAATAAGTTTATTAAATAAATTTATTTAGTTTAAATAGAGCTTTAGGTAATATTAGAAGTAATAAGGATAAAAAGAATCTTTAAGAGCTCTAAGTAGCTAAATATTAACCTTTTTAGCCCTTTCTCTAGAAACCTCTACGTTACTATTAAAGTTCAGAACCTCTGCGGTTAAGGGCCACCTCTAACCTTTATAGCCAACCTTTACCGTCGACCTTTTTAACTAGTACCGCTATATAAAGGGTAGCTTACTTATCCCGAATTATATAGCGGTTTTCGTATTAAAACTATTATATTATATTAAGCGCGTACTTAGGGCACATTGCGTATATTATATAGTTAAAAAGTATACTATATTATATAATATTTTTTAAAAGCGTAATCCCGTTAAGGTCGATCTTTTGTACTTATAAAGCTAGAAAGAAACCACTATATAATATAATTAAAGTTTTAATTATTATACTTAGATATATTTATTATTAAAATAATTATATTAGTATTATCATATTATATTATATTATTCATCTTAATTATTATTTATCTTATATTAGTTATTATATAATATTTATTTTAAGTATTATTTAAAATAATAGATACGTTTAAATATAATAAACGTTTTCTTATTTTATTATAATAATAATAATTTTAATTTTTATCTATATTATATTATTTATTCTATATTATATATTCTATTCCAATATGTATATTACATCTTTTATTCTCTTATCTATATAATATATTTTATTTTATTATATATATTATTATTAAATATTATTACTTAGTATAATATATAGTATGTATAAGAATTTATGATATATTATAAGTAAAATATATTCTATATGAATAATATCTAATAGTATTAAGTAATACTTAATACTATAACTAATTAAAAATAATAAAAATTAAAATATAGTAATATATGGTTCTCAATTCTTTTATTATATTAAAAAACAAAGAGTTCTTAATAATAATCTTAAGATATATTTAAATTATAATACGTGTTTTAAGTATTAAATTTAATATATAGTTAAATAATATTAAATTACTTAAGAATTGAAGAAATAAGTTAAATATGAACTTTATTATATTATATTATATTTTTATTAGTTTTATTACGTATTTAAATTAGAAATATTATAAATAATATATTTAATATATAAAAGTTCCCTTTTAATAATTTAAATTAAATATAAAATACTTATCTTTTCTTATTTTATATAAAGTTAATTATTTAAATATATATAGTTATAAAATAACTATATCATATTATTAAATAACTATAACAATATTAAAAAAATATATATTTAATATTTTATATCAAGTATTTAAATTCTCATTCTTATATTATTTTATTGTTAAGAATTATAATAAAATAAGGAGGAATAGGGTCTAAAGTAATTCGGAATCGATTCTAAACTATTTTTAAAGTCTTTTTTATAGTTTTTATAACCGTAATCTCCTTTCCTTAAGCTCTAATCGGCTTATTTTTAAATATGGCTCCCTTTTTTAAATATATAATAAAGTATACTACTTAGTAATATCCTTATTTTAATTTTAAACAACCTCGCTTCGTAAATCTATAATAAATATACGACGTAAATCTTAATAAATAGTATTAAAAGAAGTTATTTAAGAAAGAGCTCGTAATTTATTTAAAAGAAGTTCTAAAAAGTTTGGGGATAAATTCTATACCCTTTATTATAACTATAACCGAGTCTTAAACCTCGACTAGCTACGTAAACTTATAAAAAGTACTAGGCTTAAAGAATTACGAGGTAATAATTTAATAAACTATTAACTAACCCCTCTATATTATTTATATAGAGCTATTTCTTATTATTTTAAATAATACTAACGTTTTGCTCCTGAACTAATTAATAATTAGTTCTTAATTAAGTTATAAATAGTTCTAAAAGGTTTATATTTAAATAACTAGTTAAGGTACGATATTTCTTAATAATAAATATATTCCGCTAAGTAAAGCGAATACTTAATTTTAAAAAAAGGATATCTTACTTAAGAAAATATTTATTATATTCCCTAGATCTAAATAGAGTAATTAGTTCTAAATTAGTTTAAATAGAATTCGGACCTACTTCTAAATATAAATTAATAACGGGACGAAACGATTACTCTATATATATAAAGCTTAATAGAGGGCTGTTATAGTATTAGTATAAGTATAAAACTTATCCTAATCCTCAAGAGGTATTTATAAATAGTTCTAGTTAAGTCTAGTTATAATATTCCTTTAGGATTTATATTAAGCCTAAGTTAAAATCGATAGATTACTTAGAATCGATTCCGAATTAGTTATAAACCCTTTTAAAATACATTCCGGATTACTTTACTTCGTAGTTAATTATATAATAAAAAGTAGTCCTTTTTTAATTAATAGAGTAAAATACTCCTTATTTAATTCTATTTTAAGTCTAGGGAGCGATCTTTTAGAACGTGTTTCTTAATATTACGATAGAAGTAGACTAAGTAAAATCGAATATATTTTTTAACTTACTATTCCTAAGGGCGATACTATAGATTATAATTTATAAATAAATATTAACCGAACCCTTTTTAAATTAGTTTTAAAACGATTCTAAACTTTATATAAAAGGATTTTATAAACTTATTCATTAGGTTCTTATAATCTTAGTTAATAATAATACTTAATAACCCCTAGTTATATTTAGAAAACTTTTTTTATTAGATAATATACCCAAAACGCTCTTTTAAAATTTGAAAAATAAGTTAGTATATCCTTTAATATTTCTTAGTACTCTTTATATTTATAAAGACTTAAAGAAGTAGAATAGCTATTTAAAAAGTTAGTAAATAATTAAAAAATACCTTAGAATAGATTTAGAATCGCTTCGGAACGTTTTTAAGAAACTTTGTTATATTAGCCCTAAATAACCTTAACTTTATTATAGCCCTTAATATACTTATAGTTCGTATTTAATTAAAAAGTTAAAAAGGCATTCTTTTCTAAAGTTTAGCTTACTTTAAATAGAAAGTAATATAAATATAATTATAGCTATTATTATTAAAATATTAGATATATAAGAAAGAAGTTAGAATAGATTTAGTATAAATTTAGAATTAGTTCTTAACGTTTTATAAATTACTTACGTTAATATAATAACGGGCTTATATATATTAATACTCGTTCTATATAGCTAGGTAAGATAACTTAATTAGAAAATAAAGTGCTTCTTATGTTTATATAATATTTATAAACTAATTAGTATTACTAAGGGTATTATAAATCTTTATAATAGTCCGATTATAAAATTTATTATAGAGCTTAGTAAGCTCTTTTAATTATAAGAATATATTTAAAAGTAGTTTAGAACTAGTTCTAAATATATTTTGAACGCTTTCCCTACTTAATCCGCTTCTTAGTTAACTAATTTTTTTAATAATATTCCGAAGTTCTAAATAAATACTTTTAGGTATTTGGGTAGGCGGTAGAGGGGGGTGCTTATGGGTACTATAAGAAGTTAAAATAATTACTAGTCTTATAGTAATACTAACTAGTACTTAATAGTTCTATTTTACTAAATATAAAATTTAGATAATCTCTTCTAAAACGATATAATTTATATTTAAATAGTATTAAAATTACTTCGGAATATATTTAGAATAGATTTAGGAATAGTTTATTATAATATCGTAATTTCTGCTTATTGCTCGTAAAAAGGTAATACTCATCTCTTCTTATTATATTAACCTCTTTTCTTCTTAATATAGAGCGTATTAAAGGTAAATAAGCTTAGTATTTAATAAGAGGAAATCTAATATAATAGTTTTCGCTATTATTATATAGATTCCTATAAATATACTATATAATAAGTAATATAGTACTAGGAATATACTAAAAGGATTTATAATTAGTTCTAAACGAGTTGCGAATCGGTTCGGAATACTATATATACACTATATTAGTTATTAATAACCTCTATATTATAATTTTTATAAAATAGGGTATAAGAAGTACTTATTTCGAATTATCTAAACTATGTCTTTACCTATATATAAATATAATTAATAAGGACTACTTCTAAACTAGTTTAGAATTGATTTAAAAGACTTATATAATTACTCTTTTTTTTAGTAATATTCTATAGATACGTTTACGTATAGAGGTAATATCCTTAGCTATATTTTTTATAACTCGAGTATAGTTTTAATAAAGTAAAGTTTAGTTAAAATATAAACACGCTTTACTACTAGTATAATAATATGTAAAGCGTTTATAAACTTAATTTTATAAAAAGGTAAATATAGTAGTTTTTAGAAGTACTAAACGAGTATTATTATATTAAAGCTATTAAGTTAGGAATTAGTTTAGAAGTAGTTAAGAACGAATTTAAAAAGTATTATATACTATTCCTTATAGTACTTTAATATTCTTTAAATATAAACTACGTATATTAATATTGTATATAATATTTTTTTTACTTATCTCTAAATACCGTATTAATTAATTATAATATATAATCTTTTATACTATAGTTCGGTAATTATTTCGTTAGTTCTAGTGCCCACTTATAATAGCTTTAGTAAAGATTAAAATAGGTAATACTTTAAAAGTTTTATTAAAAGGGTTCTAAACTTATATAGAATAAATTTAAAAATAGTTTAAAAAAAGTCTTACCTCTTCTTATTTAAATAAACTATTATTTTTATAAAATTCTTAGAATATATTAAGATTATTTTATATTTATTAATTAAAGTAATAAGGCTTAAAAAGGGGTATTAATAATTTAAGTTTAGGGAAAATATCCGAATTATTTAACGAATTTACTAAAGCTATTTTTAATAGGTTCTAAATTAGTCTAAACCGATTTAGAACTATTTTAGTATAGTTATAATTTTTATTTAAGGTATATAAGAGGAGAAGTTTAAAAGTTTTAATTCTAGTGTGTAGCCCGTGACCTAACCTATGGTGTACGGACGAACAGTTAAAAATATGTGGGGTGGTTAGCTAATACCACCCCCCCCCCCCCCTATAAGTCAGCTTACCTATGTTCACGTCAAGTGCGCGTCCCGACGAGTGTCTCTCTACCGCGGCTGTGTAAAGACCCGACTATCGGCCCTTTAAGCTTACGAGTATTCTTATTACGGATGCTCCGCCGGAATTTTGCTGTGCCGCAGGCGAGAAACATTAAGATCCTGCTTAGGTTTTCCATTGACTAACAAATACCTACACTGCCTTACATCGGACCAGCAGGCCGCATATGCACCAATGACATTTCTTCGCGCCTTTCACGGCACTTTATCATACCTATTCCACAGATACTCTTCGTCTGGCTGCGTGAACGATGTCTCAAACTTCGCTGGGATTCCATCCCATTGCTCGGATTCCGACCGAATAAGGTAGTTACAGCTTGTCAATGGCGCCTGCAGCAAAGACGGCGGTCTCGAGTAGCAACGACACATGATGCTAAGCGTCAGACACCCTGACTCTTTATTTTCAGGGTAAAATCATCGTCACTCGCGTCTTTCTGCTTACAGACACTACATGGGAGTGGCGAGGCTCCAACAATCACACAACAGGACGGACCCCCAGTGACACTTTCGAGGCTACTGCATACGGTCTCCCACCACGGAACCGAGCTGCTGGGCCAAGCATGCCAACCCGCCCTTATCCTTCAGCTAGGTCAGTGGCGCCACATTAGTGCCATGGTTTTCAACCCTCATAGCTCCATGCTACATTTTCCACTCATAATAGAGCTTTCCTGACCTAGGCCGGACCCACAGATCTCTGAGAGGTGGTCTGCCTGTAAGCACGATCAGGGGACTTTGAATTGGGACGAAAATCTCTCTTCTAGCACTTGACTAGCATGAACCCACAGTCGGCCGCTGCTAGGACCGATCCTTGAGCTACTCTTACGGCCGCCAAGCTCGGTTTGCCTAGCTGAGACTCTTTTCCGATTACCGCCGAGGCAAGGGCCGCCGAGAAGCCAGTCCTATGCCTAGATGCCAGCCAACAAGCAGCACAAGGATGTTTCCGTGCCCACTTGCGACATCGGCCCACCATCAGGTAGACCATCGTGGGGGCGAGTGCTTACTTGGTCCTTAGAGGTATGTTTAAACTCCCTACCAGGTAGTGTGGGCCTGACCAGGGCAAAGCAGTGACTTTCAATGGCCAAATTTCTGTTCGACGTGCACAAGAATCTCGAAAGTAATGCTGCTGATGTAATCGCGAGAAGCATGGGCGAAGATACCTGACAAGGGGGTTAAACTTTGGCCTGATACCGTAGTACACCTTTGACTGTCTGACAACATATTCATAATCGGAACGTCAATTCCGGCATTTTCCTCCGGAGAAAGCTGCCAATGGAGGCCTTGCCATGCAGACTCCAAGAGACACATCGGGTCTCCCGATGATTCGATGCCCGTCTACTAGTACATCATCCTTGATCCGTCCTGCGTTACCAAAGATCTTTTCCACAGTATGCGCAATGCAAAAATTACACGCGCTTCCAACCCAGTGTTACGCGTCTTTATCGTCGTCTTGTTTGAAATACAACCCCAAGTTAATTTCCAGTAGCGCAGAGCGAGATGAAGTTGTCATGCGAAAATTGAGACATGGAGACGAGAAGGCTAGCTTTTTCCAGAGCATCGATCGATACGCTTTCATGCCATTGGAACTTCCTCTAAAGGCAAGCAGTTTTATGTCCATCGTTCTGTACCGGCATCTCTTGGTAGGAGAAGTATGCTGAAACTGTGGTTCCTTAAGCCAAAAGTTTGCCTGAAGGTACCACCACTATCGTTCGGAGTGCAGGCTCTGAGAATGTATCTTTGTTCATCACTCGCCTAGTCTAGATTCTGGGCAATATGAACACACTTTATTTTGAATGTTTCGGTCTGGAGCGCGTCAGGCCTCGACTGGAGCCACAGGTCTTTGCAAATGTTGCCAATTTGCTATCTAAGCTATCAGCTTCAAGGTCCACAAATCCGAATCGCTTGGAGAAGTCGACTCTCTGTGATGGCTTTCAAGTTCATACCTCAGGCGGAGAGACGTCAACTACAAGGTCATGACCCACAGGTACTATCGATATTCATATAGTGCTTATCACGTTGTAATGAGTAACGGGATCATGCTCTTGCGGAATGCCAATCAGTTCCCATCTGTCAGACGTGGGCAGTGTCACCATTTCCAAGCCAGGTGCAAATTGCGGACCGATGCACTAGCCACAAAGAAGAGAGCGTCTCTGGAAGGTGAAGGTGGCCTGACAGGTATACTACCTGCACAAATTGAGCCATATTGATAGCACGACTCGCAGTTTCCAGCTGTGTCCCGACTTCGTCCATTTTCTCAGCGAGTCGTTGTCAGCTTTGAAAGTCTGTAAAACTTCAATTTGAGCTTGAGACATAGACGACACCATATGCAACTTATCTGCCAGACTAGAGTGCCAGACTACAATGTGGGGGCGGCGCGATCTCCCTGATAAGTTTGGACTTATCAATACATAGTATCGGCGTTCCTCGGAGAGCCGGGTACTTGAGCGAGGGTCTTCCGAGTTGCATTCCGGTCCGATGGCCCCACCCCGACCGGCACCCGATAATAAAGCTCAAAGTCGATGGCTTGTTCTATCCACAAAGTCTAGAAAGTCCTACATCAAGCAACTTCAAAGACGCAATTCAAGCTTCGTTGGTACCAGGCATACCACGTGGGCTAGACATCAGA
Source organism: Colletotrichum cuscutae (assembly GCA_030869315.1). Lineage (NCBI taxonomy): Eukaryota > Fungi > Ascomycota > Sordariomycetes > Glomerellales > Glomerellaceae > Colletotrichum > Colletotrichum cuscutae. The sequence goes on from MPDP01000002.1 coordinate 182,157, forward strand.
TGTTCTACTGCGGTAGGTCTTCATGAGCTCTCCAGTTCCCCGCGACGGGTTTCGAGAGGGAAGAGTGATGTCATGACGACATGGGCCTCAGTCGACACGTCCCCACGCGGCTCGACTGCAAATGATGGGCAAGCTTCGCGGGGCTACGTCATTCTAAGCACGTTCTCGAACTTTAGACGGCGGAAGAAGGTCTCTCTAAGTAAATAAGCAAATCAGTCTTGGATGTTTACGACTTAACTATGATGCACACCGGAACAACTTAATCCTCGAGAGCTGGAAGTCACAATATCTCTCACACATGGGACAACGCCCTCGCCAAAACGCACAAACGCAGATCGAGCGCTACTTCAACATGGCAACACAAGCCGGCGAAAACAAGTCGCATCCGACACCATCTTACACCAAGCCCGACCAGATGGATCAAGAAGGGAACAGGCAACCAGCCCAGCAACAGCCGCCAAAGGCAAAACCACCGCACAAGACCGAAACAAAAGAGAAGATCGAGAACGAGGCTCCGCGGTTGAGTACTGGGGCTTCAGCATCCATGTCGGAGTCTAGCTCACAGCAGGACGGAGTCCAGTACGTAACGCGAAGGTCAAGGAGTAAACAACACGATCCAGCCAAGCAACACAGACAAGTTGCGCAACAGCAGGTTGGACCCCAGAGCCAACAAAATCAACAACTTCAGACCAAGTCCAGCAGTGGAGCGCCGTCGGTGAAGCTAGATATGAATTTGGATGTTGACATTGATCTCAAAGCGAAGGTCCAGGGCGATATAACGCTATCTGTGTTGTAAGTTCAAGTAATTCCCAATATCTTCCCACAATTGTAGTATAGATCTTTTTGAGTAACCTTAGTCCAGAGGAGGAAATCAAAACAAGAAATGATTTATCAAGCCCCAAGAGAAGAATCGCGACAAGTCATGTGAATGAACGTGATTATTCGAACAAATGCTAGACGGCGCTTGTACATGGAACGTAGACATGGAGGGCAACAGCGAATCATTTGATAGTCCGTCCTAACTTCCCTGATTTTCGCAAATCCGAAAATCCATAGAACCCAGGACTCCAAAACAACTGCAAATGCCTATTATGTACTAGCACCATGCAAATGACAATCGATGGGATATGTCATCAACAACCAGCCTGTCGGATTGGAAGTCCAATTCGACCTACGTACGGCAGCTAGCGCAGGGGCCAATTACGGGACCTACTTCCGATTACCGTAGCCTGCCTAACCTACGGTTGGAACCTCCTTTTTATACTTACGTAGCAGAATTATATAGTTAATTAACCTACTTCGTTATAAACCTACGGTTCGAACTAACCGACTAATATTTTTATCATAAGGATACTAATACTAATTAGTAATTAAGTTTTATTATTATAGATTAGTAAAGCATTTTATATATTAAAAAAACGACCTTTTTAAATGGAACGCAATAAGAGAATTATATTATTTAATTTTATAAAGAATAAGTAATAAGACTCAAATCTTATAATAAAATAAAATAGAGGGATCGTAGCACTTAATTATATATAAAAAGCTAACGTTTATTATATTAGAATAATCCCCAATAATTAACGGAAGTATCGAGGTAACTAAGCTACTATTATTGCCCTTGTATAATCCTTTTTTGTTAATTAAATTTCCTAAAGCTAGACTATAATTAAGAATTAACTAGTTAAAGTAATTAAGAGAGCTACTTATATAATAACTACTTACTTATTTGATTAGTATAATAAACGAGCTTAATAATATAATATAAGAAGAGTACTATACGATTCAAAAAAGGAATCCTTAAGTAAATATAAGACTTTTTAATAAGTACTTAACTAATTATATAAGAATTAGAAAATTAAGAGATTTACGGCGTACGAAAGGTTCTATTATTATAAGAATTCTATATAGTAGTTTTTTTTTTCCGACTTTATAAGTACAAAAGATCGACCTTAACGGGATTACGCTTTTAAGGGAAATCACACGATATAGTACACTTTTTAACTATATAATACGTATAATATATCCTAAGTACGCGCTTAACGTAATATAATAATTTCGATATAAAAACTACTATTAAATTTAGGATAAATAAGCTGCCGCGGCGGTACTAGTTAGAAAGGTTAATAATAAAGGTCGGCCGTAATAGTTAGCCGTAATAGTCGGCTATAATAGTTAGAAGCGGCCCTTAATTATAGAGGTTCTAAACTTTAATAATAATATAGAGGTTTCTAAAGAAAGGGCTAAAAGGGCTAATATTTAGCTACTTATACTAGAGCTTATAAAGATTCTTTTTATTCTTATTACTTTTAATATTACTTAAAACTACTCTCTATTTAAACTAAATAAATTTACTAAATAAACTTATTAAATAAACTTATTAAACGTACTTATTAATATAGAAACTACTACTTTATTAAGAACTTACTCTGCTCTTATTATATAATTAGTAACTAGCGGGCTAGGACTTTCTAAAGATGCCCCTCGATAGGTCCCCCCTTTAGGGCTCGATAGATTTTTAGGCCCCCTCGACGCCCTAGCTATTATAATTAACGTAAGTATACTTAAGGAATAGCGTAGTACTTTTTAATAATACGGAATTTAATTAAATAATAATACGAACGCTATAAATAACTAGGCTAGTATAGATATTAAGATTTAATATATTAATATTAGTTTAGAAATTATATTTTATAGAGTTAAAAATCTTTTTAATACGGGCTATATTATAAATATAAAGGAATATATAAAAGGTTTCTTAATCTTTAATAAAAAGGAGTATATAATATAAGATCTAGCTACTTATATAAGCTAGTACTAAGAGGTCTTATATATATTAAAATAAGTATAGCTCGCTCTCTAAATAGTTAGAACTTAGAGGACTTTATATAGTAAAAAGTCGGGAGTTTTAATTAGTAATTAAGTATAGAGCGTAATATACTTAGTTTTCTTTAATACGTAATATATAGTACGGCCCCGGCAGATTGCTCTATTAGGGGGATTATTACGTTTATAATAATAAACATAACTTAAATAAGGCCTATTTAGTATACTATTTTACTATACTTTTTATATATAAATTATTACTTATTTCTATAATAATAATTTTATTTATTATTTAAGTACTCGTAAACTCTTTTTTAATTAGTTTATAGTTATAAAAAAAAGGCTTTTTATATTCTTATTAACTTAAGCACGTTATTAGCCGCTTAGTAAGCTATTAAATAAGCTCCTCATATTAATACTATTCTTAGTTTTAGTTTTTAATTATTGTTTTTATTATTTTATAAAAATAGGTTATTATTAGGCTTATAGGGTTTATTAAGCTAGCTCTTTTAATATTATTTACGTTTTTATATATACTTAGACCTCGTGCGCTTAGTAATTAGTCGTTAATAAACGCCCTATTTATAATAAATAGGGTCCTTAGGATATTCATAAGGTAATTAACCCGAGAGGGTAATTTACTCTAATTATTTTTTTTATTTAGTCTTTTTATAAATATTAATATTTAAATAAGGCTTACCCTATGTAGTGGTTTTTTTTCCGGCTTTATAAGTATAAAAGATCGACCTTAACGGGATTACGCTTTTAAAGAAAATTATACGATATAGTATACTTTTTAACTATATAATACGCGTAATATGCCCTAAGCACGCGCTTAATATAATATAATAATTTCGATATAAAAACCGCTATATAATTCGGGATAAGTAAGCTATCCTACTACTTATTAATAATAGGCTAAGTAATATACTTACGTAGTAGCGCTAGCTAAAAAGGTCGATAGTAGAGGTTAGTTATAAAAGTTAGAGGTGGCCCTTAACTATAGAGGTTCTAAACTTTAATAGCGACGTAGAGGTTTCTAAAGAAAGGGCTAAAAGGGCTAATATCTAGCTACTCGTACTAGAGCTTATAAAGATTTTTTTTATCTTTATTACTTTTAATATTACCTAAAGCTCTATTTAAACTAAATAAATTTACTAAATAAACCTATTAAATAAACCTATTAAATAAACTTATTAAATAACCTTATTAGTATATAAACTACTACCTAGATAACTAGTTAGATAACTAGTTAAGAGATTAGCTAATTAAAATACTACCTCGTTAAGAACCTACTCTTAAAATGCCCCTCGACAGGTCCCCCCCTCTAGGGCTTAATAAATTGGGCCCCCTCGACGCCCTAGCTATCGTAGCTAACGTAAGTACGCTTAAGGAGTAGCGTAGTACTTTTTAATAATATAGAATCCGGCTAGGTAATAGTACGAATATTATAAATAGCTAGGCTGGTACGGACGTTAAAATCTAGTATATTAACGTTAGCTTAGAAATTATACTTTATAGAGCTAGAAATCCCTTTAATACGGGCTATATTATTAGAATAGGGTAGGGCGATTAGTCTTAGTAGTTCTTTTTTAAAACTAATTAAGTATAAGGATTTACGGGAGAGCTAACTAGAAGAAAATATAAAGAGAAGGGCCCCGATTAGAGAGAGGAGCTCGGTAATATAGATTTTTATTTTAAAAATATATATACTTTTTTAGGATCGAACTAGAGCTTTTTTAATAATTTATTTTTAAATATAATAATATAAGATAATTAAGAACTCTACCTTTTTAATCTAGCTAATACTACCCTCTTCCCTTAATTATAATTCTATTAATTAAGGCTATATTAACCCGATTAAAAGAGGTATTTTATATTATTTTTATAAGTATTAATAGTCTTTTTAAAGTACTGTATTATAAAAGTCCCTTATACCCTATACCTTTTTAATAATCTCCCCTTTTAAAAATTCCTTCTTTTTTTAAATAAGAAAATAAATAAAAAAAAGCCCGACTCGATCGGAGATATTTTAAATAAATTAATTAAAAAAAACGGCGTAATAATTAAAATAAATACGAGTAATAGGACTTTAATCTAAAAAAAAAGTAACTAAATAATTAAAATATAAAAACGAAGACGTATAAAAAAGGGCTTTTTATTTAATAAGAGGGGGATATAATAGACCTTAATAAATAAATAAAATAGATAAATAAAAGAAAAGCGGATATTTAGGACTAAATTAGGCCTAAATATAAACGCCGTAATAGTATAATAAAATAAATAACGAGTTAAGATTAGAACTAATAAAATACTTTAATAAATAGAACTAGTTATTTAACTAAACTATTTTTTATTAATTAATATAACCTAAAGACTTGATAATAAACTTATTTAAAAGTGCGGATACGTCGGACTAAGGGCGCTTATAAAACTAGTTTTTAACTAAACTTATTAATAATTTTAATTAATATTACTATAAGCTTAATACGATATCTAATTAAAACTTTAGTTATATACTTAGTAAAAACTAAAAAGGATAGTTTAAATTATACTAATTAAAATAATAGCTATATTTTAGTTATTAAAACGGCTTTTTTTCTCTTTTTTTAAACTCTATTTAAAATAAATAGACTAATATAAGATTATTAAGATTATAAATAAAATCGACGAACTATACTTTTAATAACCTCGGACCGTAAATATAAATAACTAATACGTTACTTTTATTATTATTAATACTCCTTAAGACGTTTAATTATATAAACTTAACCTTTTTATTTTGAATAAACCGTTTACTAAACTAGTTTTTATAGTTTATTAAAACTTATAAGTTATAGAATTATTTAATAATAAGAAAGTTACTTTTTTTAATAAATTTACTTACTAATTTAATTAAAAAAAGCTAGTTACGGCTTAGGTTAGGATAGATATTTTAATTAATACTTTTTTAAGTACTATTACTACTTAGATTTAAATAACTATACTTTAAACTAAGGGCCCTACGATTCCTTAGCCTAATTTAATAAAAAATATAGGTTTTTATAAAATACTATTTTTTAGTTAAGAGGGGACTATAGTTTTTAAAAATAATAATATTATAAGCTTTTTAAAAAAGTTTAAGGATTAGTATAAGATTAATAAGGTCTCGGACTAATTTAAAAATAAACTTATTACGTATATTATAAAAAGAGATTATTAAATTTTAATTAAGGACGTAATTAGAGGACTACCCTAGGCCTAAGCTAAGGATTTTCTTTTAAAAAAGTATAAAAAATAAGATATTAATTACTTTTTAAATAAAGAAGAGTAAATTAAAAGAGTTATTAAAAGACTACCTATCTCGTTTTTTAATTTAAACTCTACTTAGGTATTATTTACTAAGATTAATAGATAATTACCCTTATTAAATAATAAGACCTTTATATCGTAATTAATAAGAGCTTAATTAAGGCCGTATATAAGTAGTTTTATATTAATATTATAAAAAAAGTAATAAAAAAAGTCGGGGTTATTTTAAATAGCTTTATTAAATTAATAAAATATATAAAGTTTAAAATAGGACTTTTTAATACGATTGTATATAAAAAAAAATATAACTTACTCTTTATAAATAATTAAAATTAATTTAAAACCTTACTACGACCTCCTACTCCTTAAGTACGTAATAATACTTAGTATTAGTATCTGAACTATTAATAATATCGCTAGTTAATAATAGAAGCTTAGGTTACCTAAGTAGTTATTAATAATACTACTCATTCTAACCTAGTTAATAAAATAAGTAAGCTAAAAATCTATTAAAATAGTATTTATTTTCGAGGTCTTATTTATATATTTAATATAAGTACTACGCGTCCTAATTAGCTCTTAATTATAAGACCTAGAGATCGCTATTAGTATTACTAAAATTAATATTACCGAATTATTAGAGATTATAATTAGTATACTTTTAATAAGGACGCTTATTTTATATTTTAGTTTAGGGAGCTTAATATTATAAAAAGCGTAATAGTTATAAGCTTATAAATAATATCTCTTTTATTATAATTAAAAATAAAGAAAAGCGTACGATTATTATATATATTACTTTTTTTTTTTATATAGTAAATATATTAACTAAGGAAAATACTGAGCTTTTAGCTAAGTAGATTTTAAATTATTAAATTAGACTACTTTAATAAACTATACTTATACTTCCCTTACCTAATTTTATAAGTATAGTTAGATACGTTTATATAGTATAACCTAATTTAGGCTATTATAACTAAGTAAACGTTTATACTATTTATAAAGAAAAACTATTTAAGACTTATACCTTAGTAATTAAGCTATATTTTAAAAAGACGTATAGAATTAATAACTTAAGCTAGTTTTTATAATTTAAAAAAAAGACGGTTTTTTTTTTAATTAAAGAAGAGAAATTATAGAAATTAATAATAATAACGAGGTTTTTAAAATAATAAAAAACGTAATTTCTATATTTATTTCTAAGCCTTAGCTTATTAAAGTCCTAATTAGTACTCTTAATACTAGTACTTAAAGAACTTAAAAGCCTTTTTTTTATAAAATTTAAAAAATAATAATTATAAATTAAACCTACGACTTTAACCTTAGGGTCGAAGTTAAAAAGCTAATAAAAAAGAGTTTCGAGGCCCCGATCTCGCTTTTTATAAACCTCTTATAAAAAACTATATTAAAATATATTATAATAATAATAACTTTAATACGTAATTAAAAGTACTTTAATACTAATAGAATTTTATTAAAAGTTCTAAAGTCCTTAGCTAATTTAATAGAAAATAAATAATAATAAAAAAATATTAAGAATTTTTTTAATAAGTATCATAAGAACTTTTTTTTAAAGCCGAGCTATATAGGTAAGATTAATAAAATTAAAGGCGCTAACCCGACTTTTAAGCTCCTAATTTCTATAATCTTAAATACTTATTTATAATTAAAAATCTAAATATTTAGTATAAATTAGGATAATAAAGGTTTAATAATCGTTACTATTTTAAATATTAGAGTATAAGTTAATATCTTTTTAAAATAATATATTAAAAAAGCTAGTATTTTTTATATAGTAACAAAGTTTTAAATATAGATATTTAAGTACGATTTAACTAGTTAGATAACTTTTAATAGTTTTTATTTTATAAATATATAAATTAGTAAGTTTAAAGTAATTATTTATTTTTTTATTAAGGACGAGCGAGAGACCTCCGATCCGTTATTATTAAGTCTTTTATTTATATAAAATACTAAGCTATTTTTTAAATATAATAAGTTAATAATTACCGCTCTAATTTATATTAAGGATACGAGGCTAAGGATCTCTATAGGGATAATAAGGACGAACGGTTTTTGAGATATAAAGGATATTTTACCTTAGTTTAAGTAGTACATAGAGGAAGTTTTTAAATTAAAAAACTAAATACTAATAATATAACTAGGAATATTACTAGTTTTAATAACCCTTATTTAGAATTTAAACTAAAAAAAAACGAGCGTATTACGGCGGTTTTAAACTAAGACTAAGCTGATTAAATTATAATTATAATTATATAAATTAAGAGAATAATAGCGATTACTCGGGGTAAAGTTAAAAATAAACTAAACGGATTAACTAATTAAGATAATTTATATTTTTTAATAAAAATATTTACTTTTTAATAAGAGGAGTTATATATTAAATAACGAATTATAAAACTAAGATAAAAAGTATTAAAATAGTACGAAATAGCTAAAAAAGCTTTTATAAAATTCCTTATATTACTAAAGTTAATATAATATATAAAAAAAAAGATTAAAAAGTTTAATTAGTTAACGACGCGCTCTCTAACGGATTAATACTTAATAATAATCCTTATTAAAAACTTAAAAAACTTAAAGAAGTTAGAAATAAGCTACGAGATTAATCGGGCCCCTATAGGGATATTATTATACCTAAGTTCTTAGATATAAAACTAAGCTCTAAATTAATAAACGACTAACTCTAAGCTATTTTTAAGGATTATAATTATTTTTTATTTTATAAATAAGATCTTTTTAAATAAATACTCCTTAATTAAGAAAAAGCGCTAATATAGGATTTTTTTAAATATAACTATCTCGACCTTATAGTTATATTATTATAATTAATTAAAACTATACTTTATAAAGCTTAGTAAGTAAAGGGTATTCCGATCCTAAAGGCTCGTTTACTAAAAGCTTTTAAAATAATCTAAGAACGTATTATCTAGGATATTATTAAAGAAAGCTATACTACGTATTAGAACCCCTAGTTTTTAATAATAAAAAAAAATAGTAGTTTTTAACTAATTAACTTAGTAACTAAGGTTAATACTATTATTTTTTAAAACGCTTAGTAACTACTTAATACTAATAAGTTTTTAAAGGAATTTATTATAAATTAGCTTATTTCCCTCTTAAATTTCTTTTTTAATTATAATTAGATTTTTTTAAATAAAAAGAGCTACGATTTAATAACTTTTTTAACTTTACTCGGGCTATATAAATATTATACCCTCCTAATAGGAGTAATAAATTCGGTAACCTAATTCTATTAGATTATAACTCGTATTTTTTATAACTTAATTCTAAAATATTATAGCGCTTTTATTAATAATATTATAATTAAAGGCCCGCGATCTTATTATAATAATAAGTACTTAATTAACTATTTTAGGATCTAGCGATTTGTTTACGAATATTTTTAGAATATTAATTAAGTTTTAGTTAATATTAAGCTAACTAACTATATTATTTCCGGAGTAAAGTCGTAATAGTACTAGCTATCCGTAATTATTATAAGCTACTTTTATAATATAAAAAGGAAACGGCCTAATTAAGCTAAAGTCCTTAAAATCTTTAAATAAATAAAATACTCGAACGTTTTAAAAATTAGATCGTTTCTTAGTATTATTATTTTTTATTATTATTAAATTAAGTAATCTTTTTTTATAATAGCCTTATTATACTTTTTACTTAGTAAGAACTAATTTTTTAAATAAGGAGCGCTGTAGATCGAAGTTATAAAAATATTTAAAAAGGTAATTATTATAACTTCTATTCTAATTTTATTAAACTATAGTACCGAGGCTAGATAGATTACTTTTATAATAAACGCTAGTATTAAAAAATAAAGTAATATGCTTAATTAGATTATTAATAATAAACGTATTATTACTTAATATAAGAGCGGGATATAGTACGGATTAGAGCTTAATTATAACTTTAAAAAGCACGAAATACGAGGCGTTTTAATAAGCCTAAAGCGTTTTCGTAATTATTTATTTAAGATTAACTTTTTATTAAAAACTAACGCCTAAGTCCTAGTTACTTAGATTAATAGTATAGTAAATAACTTATTATTAATAATAATAATACGCTAGCTTTTTTAAATTAGACTTTTTAATTTTAAAATTAAGTATATTAATAGGAAGAAAAGTACTATAATAAATAGCTTTTTAAAAAAAACCCTTAGCTAATCTAACTTAGTTAAAGTAGAGCTTAATAAGGATATTAAGGACTTTATTAATATATAAGTCTTATAAATACGAGTTATAAAGAGCTTTTTTATTATAATATATAGTTATAATAACGCTATTATTAATAAGATATAAAAAATAAATATTCTAGCTAATATACTAGTGCCGAATAAATAATAATTAGATTTTTTGAAAATTTACTTATTTTTTTTTATTTGAAAGAGGCTAGCTAGTGTGCTTTTTAATTAGTTTAGATATTTTAAATAAATAGTAATATAATTTATTATATAAAATAAACTTTTATTTTAATAAGGGATAAAGACTTATCCTTAACTTACTTAAGTAATTAATAATAAGCGCTACTAAATAAACTTAATTAATAAAGTATATAATAAGTCTAGGTATAGGGAACGAGAGGTTATATATTTTTATTTTATAAAACGATATTACTAACTAAGAATATACGCTTAGACCTAGGAGCTAATTACGACTTATGAAACTTATTAAAAAGTTAGATTACGACGCTTTAATAATTTTTATATATTTATAGTTCTAATTTACGAACTTGTTTTTAAGGTTTATTTAGATATTTAGTATATAAATAGATAAAAAGTTATTAAGGTACGTTATAAATTTATAAAATATTTAAAAATACGGATTATAACAAACGCTATATTAAAAAATATTACGAAGTTTATTTAAAAAAATATTATTTATTATTATAGGATCTATAGTACTCTAATTATTAATAGGGGACGAGAGAATATAGGCGCTATAACGTAGTTTAATTAATAATATAGTACTTAGTAAAAGGTTATATCGGTTTATAACCTTTATACTAACGGGCTTTCTAAAAAGGGTTATTAACTTATTATATATATACTTTGTATCTAGTTAGATTAAAAAAAAAAGATATTAAACTTATACTTATTACGGCCCTTTTTATAAATAGAATAACTATTAGAGTATTATTAAGTTATATACTGTTCTATTTTATTTATAATTATTATATAACGACCCTAATTTAAAAAAAAACGGTAATTTAGAAAGTACTCGATTAGGAAAATATATATATAATAGATTAAGAAGTTTAAGCCCGATTATAAGCTTTTATCTTTTTAATAAATAACTAAAAAACTATAGTTAATAAAGTTACTTAATACTAAGCTTAAACCTATAATTAGTTTAATTCCTTATACTCTCTCTAATTAACGAAGTTATAGATTAGTAATTTAGTTCTTATTTTTAACGTTTAATAAAAAATCAATATATTAATTTCTAAAAAACTTAATTACTATTAATAAAAACCTTTTTATATTTACTTAGCCGCTCCGAACGGATCGTTATATTAATTAAAAACGCTTATTAATAAACTAATTATAAAGGCTATTTATATTAATAATTAATTTAAAAAGTTCTTAAAGTCTTTAAAAGGCTTTTATTTATTACTTAACGAGTCTAATCTTTATAATAACTTTATTTCTAACTTAGCTAACCTTTTATTTTTATAAAATAATATAATTAATACTACGATTTTATTTTTTAATTATAATAATAATATAATAAACTCTAGGGACGAGGATATTTAACCGCTTATTAAATAGAACCGATTATAAATAAAGGCCTCTTAAGAAAAATAAATTACCTCTTATTATTACTAATTTTTAGTATAAGTTACGAGTTTTTATTTATTAAATATTATTTTATAAAAATCTTACTAAATCTTATTAATTCTTTAGTTATTTCTTTACTTAGATTTAAAATAAAAATATAAAGGGATAGTAAGAGGAGAAGAATTATTTTTTAGTTATTATAATTAAAAACCCGACGACCTTATTTACTAACTATATAATTATATTAAAAAACCCTACCCCTCTTTTTAAATATCTAAGCTTAGTTCCCTATTTAATTAAGCCCGTTTAGTATTTAGCTTAGTTTATATAACTTTTTAATTTATTTATTTTATTTTAATACGTTAATAACCCCCGCGAATTACGAATATATAGTTTTTAATAAGGTATATTAAAAGGGCGTTCTTAAGAACAGAATCGTACTTATTTTCTTTAGTTTTAGTAATATCGATCTAGTTAAAAACTATATAAACTAAAGTCTTAACTCTTTTAATATTAGTTAAGATTAGAGATACTACTTTATTATTACTTATTATATAACGATAATAATAACCTTATTTAGAGTCGACTCTGGACTAACTAATAGCCTACCGGTCGTTACTCTTTTTAAAATAATAATTCTTATTTTTAGAATATATATAATTATTTTATTAATTATTAAAGTAATTTAGAAAAAAAACGTACTTAAAGTAGGGGACTATTTTTTTAACTAGCTCCTTAATATTAGAATTAATATATTTTTAAAAGGACTACGTATAATAATTATAAAATATAGTATTCTAAATATTATAAGCTTAGATAAGTAAAGAATTAATAATAGGGGTTCGTTTACTTAATTATTAAAATAGAGGGCCGAAGTAATTAGTATAATCGTAATTAATAAAAACCTAACGGCTTTACGAAAATAATCTACTTATAATACCCGGATTATAAATATACTTCTTAATAACGTTTTAATTTATAATTAATTATTAAAACTTTTAAACTATTTTTTTTTTAATATACTTATTAACCTAAGGATTTATAATATAAAACTTAGTATAAAACTCTTTAATTAATTTAAAAAGAGTTAAATAACTAGTAGTTTTAAAAATTTATAAAAGAAAAACGTTAAATTAGGACGAGGATTAAAAAGATTAAATATAATAGCGTTTATTATAATCTATTTTTAATTAACCTCTCGGAACTTATAGTCCTAAGTTTTTTAAAAATAGACCTTTTTAAGAACGAAGGAGGAATATTACTAAGGCTAAACGTTACGACGAGTAGTTTTAGTAATTTAATATATATTATTAATAACTAAAGTATTAAATATAATAAATAAGTAGATTATATTATTAAAAAAAGAAAAAAAACTAAGTAGAAAAGGATAATTACGATTAAGAAGCTATTATTTAGAAGAAAAAATAAAAAAAATAAAGGAATCGAGGGAGGGCTTTTATATACCCCCCCCCCCCCCCCCCCCACCAAAAAAAAAAAAAAAAAAAAAAAAAAATAAAATAAAAATATTTTTTAAAAAAAAAAAAAAAAAAAAAAAAAAAAACGGGGGGGGGGTTTTTTAACCCCCCCCCCCCCCCCCTCTTAAACCTAGGGTATTAAAAAAGAAAGTACTATAGGCCTCTTAGTTAATTAATATTAAATTATAGCTACTATATAAAAAAAAAAGAGTAAATTATAGGATCGGGGCCTTTTTATTATTTATAATATAGCGCCTTTTTTTTTAATTAGTAAAAGCTACCCTTACGATTAGTATAAAAAGGTAGCTTTTTACTTAGCTACTTAACTTTTTTTTTTCTCCTTAACTACTTTTTTATAATTATTATTAATTAAACCTTTTCTAATTTTTATTTCTTAATTTATTATATAAATACTAACTTAGCTATTTATAATAGCCTCTTTACTTCTTATCTCCCCTTTTAAACTGGATAATAAAAAGGATATAATACGAATTTAGGGCCTAATTATAATAAAAAACTTTAAAAATAATACTAAATACTAACTAGGAAAATAGAATCTAAATAAATATATTATTTTTAATAAGACTAACCCTAGGACTATAACGAATACTAAGAACTCTTAGTTCGTTAATTTTAATATAAATTATTAATATAAAGCGTATATTAACTTTTATTTAAACCTAGTATTTAAATAAACTAGTTTTTTTTAAATAATCCTAACCCCTTATAAATTCGACTTTTTTAATTAGCTCGGTATAGGGGACGTACTTCCCTTTTTTAATTAGTACCCTAAGGTTTTTAAGAGTATAAAAAACTAAAAGACTTAAATAGGTTAGACTTACTATAAGGTAATAAAGATCTTAACTAATTATTATAATTTTTAAAAACGCTTATTATATAAAAATTAAATTTAAAAATATAAGATCGGATTTATAATAAAGGTTATAATACGAGACCTCGTTTTAGTACGTAATATAGTTATAATTAAAAAAAAATAAAAAAGTGCTTTTAAACTAAATAAAACCCCTATTTTAAACCCTTAAACCTAAGAGATTATATAAAAAATTAGGATTTTAGCGTACTTAATAATCTTTTTTTTATTTTAATAATCCGGGTTATTTTATAAAAATAATTATTAACTAGCGAGATAGTATAGTTTATTAATACGATCTAAAGTAAGCTCTTAAGTATTTAGAAAAAATATTTATTAATAATATTTAAGTACTAAAGGCCTTTTATAACTAGATTAATACGCTTTTTTATATTTAATAATTAATTAACATAAGTACTTATATAGTCCTTATAATATAATAACTAAATAAATAAGAATATAATTTATACGTACTTAAATAGTTTCGTAATACGGTTTAATACGGCTAGCTTAACTTAATTTATAATACGTATTAAATAATTTATAAATATTTTAAACTATTAAAAAGGTATAGGGTATAAAGGACTTTCGTAGTGCGGTGCTTAGGAAGAACTACTAATACGTATAAAAGTAATATAAGATACCTCCTTCGATCGGGTTAATATAGCCTTAATTAACGGAGTTATAATTAAAAAAAAGGGGTAGTATTAATTAGATTAGAAAAGTAAACTTCTTAATTATTTTATATTATTATATTTAAAAATAAATTATTAAAAAGGCTCTAGTTTAATTTTAAAAAAGTATATATATAATTAAAATAAAGATTTACGTTACTAAGCTCCTCTCTCTAATTAAGGGCCCTTTTTTTTATATCTTTTTTTAATTAGCTCTCTTATAGGTCCCTATACTTAATCGTTTTTAAAAAAAAGAAAGACTAAGACTAATCGCCCTACCCTATTTTAATTATTTCTTAATTTTTTTTTTTTTTAATCTTTTATAAAAAGAAATTATTTTAAATTAATCTTAGTTATTATATATAGTTAATTATATTAAGCCTTTTACTTACCCTTCTTCTTTATAATTATTTTCTTTATTTCCTCTATTTTTATTACTTTTTCTATTAGCTTTACTTAGTTCTTATCCTAATCCTTCTTAGTAGTCTCCCGATCTTAACCTTTACTAGTCTAATTCTCCTTAGATTTTTTTATTAATAGTAATATTTAAGGAGTATAGGCTAGAGTTATATATATAGCTTTTATAATCGGGTTATTATATTAATTAACTTATTATTCCTTTGTACTCTTATTAATATTAGCTTTATTTATATATATATTATGATACTATAAGAGATCTTAATAAAACTTAGTTAGTTTTTAATATTAGTATTTACTATTTTTTTATATAGCCCGATCGTACTTAAAGAGCGTATACTTAATAACTTCTTATTTTAACTAAACCCTCGGTATTTTAATTAAAGTTTTTATAATAAGACTATTTCCGCCCCTAATTAAAGTATTTAAAAAATTACCTCTCTAGTTACTTAGACTAGTTTTACTAAGAACTAGGCTAAGGCGTAGTAATAACTTAAGTAGTAATATATTTAATAAGGATTTTATAATTTAACGAGTTTTAAGAATATTAATTAAGTATATAAGTTAATTACTAATAATAGCGTTTAGACGCCGGTTAATAGCTTTTATTAATTTAATTACTTATAGAGTTTAATTAAGGTCGCTACTTATTACGGATTCTCAGGTACTCTTTAGTATTTTTAAAAATCGGGATAATAAAAATAACTTTTTAAAAATAGTAAGTTCTTGCTTAAAGTTTTTAATTATTCTATATATTTTTTTAAAATATATAGGATTAATAAGAGTATAATAACTATAATCGCGGGGGTTATAAATTCTTAGATCTTAGTTAGTAAACCTAAGTCTAAGTAAGTAAGAACTAGATTTATAAGGAGTCGGCGCCTTAGGGACGTTAATTATAGCGTAGTTAGAGTTATCTAAGTTAATATAAGGCCTATTTTTAGAGTCTTAATTATTTATTATTTTATTAAAAAACCTTTTTAAGGGAGGTTTTATTATATTAAAAAAGTAATAACTATCGTATTAAAACTCGTAATTAATTTATTAAATCTAAACTACGTAGAGTTTATTATTAAACGATCTAAGGTATTTATAAGTTATTTAATACGTATTATAAATTAAGTTAAGCTAGCCATATTAAACCGCGTTATAAAACTATTTAAGTACGTATAGACCGTATTCTTATTTATTTAATTATTATATTATAAGGACTACGTAAGCGCTTATATTAATTAGTTATTAAATATAAAGAGGTATATTAATCTAGTTATAAAAAGCTTTTAGTACTTAGATATTATTAATAAATATCCTCTCTAAATACCTACGAGCCTACTTTAGATCGTATTAATAAACTATACTATCCCACTAATTAATAATTATTTTTATAAAATAGCCTAGATTATTAACGTAAAGAGGGAAGATTACTAAGTATACTAAAGTCTTAATTTTTTATATAATCTTTTAAGTTTATAAAATTAGGGTAGGGGTCTTATTTAGTTTAAAAGTACTCTCTTATCCCTCTTTAATTATAATTATATTACGTATTAAAATAAGGTCCTATATTATAACTTTTATTACGGATCCGATTTTATATTTTTAAATTTAATCTTTATATAATAAGCGTTTTTAAAGGTTATAATAATTAGTTAGGATTTTTATTACCTTATAATAGTTTTAACTTATCTAAGTTTTTTAGTTTTTTAAACTTTTAAAAGCCTCGGGGCGCTAATTAAAAAAGGGAAGTACGTCCTTTATGCTAAGCTAATTAAAAAAATTAATTTTACGAGAGGTTAGAATTATTTAAGAAAAACTAGTTCGTTTAAGTACTAGGTTTAGGTAATAGTTAGTATGCGCTTTATATTAATAATTTATATTAAAATTAACGAACTAAGAGTTCTTAGTATTCGTTATAGCCCCGGGGTTAGTCTTATTAAAAGTAATATATCTATTTAGATTTTACCTTCCTAGTTAGTATTTAGTATTATTTTTAAGGTTCTTTATTATAATCGGGCCCTAAATTCGTACTATATTCTTTTTATTATCTAGCTTAAAAAGGGAAATAAGAGGTAAGGAGGTTATTATAAATTACTAGGTTAGTATTTATATAGTAAATTAGAAGGTAAAAATTAAAAGAAGTTTAATTAGTAATAGTTATAAAGAAGTAGTTAAGGAGGGAAGAAGGAAAAGTTAAGTAGCTAGGTAGAAAGCTACCTTTTTATACTAATTATAAGGGCGGCCTCTACTAATCGAGAAAAAAAGCGCTATATTATAAATAATAAAAAGGCCCCGATCCTATAATTTACTTTTTCCTTTTTTTATATAGTAGTTATGATTTAGTACTAATTAGCTAAGAGGCCTATAGTACTTTCCTCTTTAATACCCCAGATTTAGAGAGGTATATAAAGGCCCTTTTTTAATTCTTTTATCGCTTTTTATTTTTTCTCTTAAATAATAGCTTCTTAATTATAATTATTCTTTTTTTCTTAGTAATATAATCTACTTACTTATTATATTTAATACTTTAGCTATTAGTAATGCGTATTAGATTACTAAAACTACTTATTACGATATCTAACCTTAGTAATATTCCTCCTCTACTTCTAAAAAGGTCTATTCTTAGAAAACTTAGGATTATAAGTTTTAAAAAGTTAGTAAAAAGTAGACTATAATAAGCGCTACTTTATTTAATCTTTTTAATCTTTATCCTAATCTAATATTACTCTTTTTTAAATTCTTAAGATTACTAGTTAATTAACTTTTTTTAGATTAGCTAGAGAGCTTTATACTAAATTCTATATTATAAATCCTTAGGTTAATAAGTATATTAAAAGAGAAATAGCTTAGAAGTTTTAGTAATTAATTATAAATTAGAACGTTATTAAGAAGTACGTTTATAATCTAAGTATTATAAGTAGATTATCTTTGTAAAGCTATTAGGTTTTTATTAATTACGATTATATTAGTTACTTTAGCCCTCTATTTTAGTAATTAAGTAAACGAACCCCTATTATTAATTCTTTACTTATTTAGGCTTATAGCGTTTAGAATACTATATTTTATAATTATTATATATAGTCCTTTTAGAAGTATATTAGTTTTAATACTAAGGAGCTAGTTAGAAAAATAGTCCCCTATTTTAAGTACGTTTCTCTTTTAAATCACTTTAACGATCGATATAATAATTATATATATTCTAAAAATAAGAAATACTATTTTAAAAAGAGTAACGACTAGTGGGCTATTAGTTAGTCCAGAGCCGACTCTAAATAAAGCTATTATTATTATTATATAATAAGTAGTAGTAGGGTAGCGTTTTTAATCCTAATTAATATTAAAAGAGTTAAAACTTTAGTTTATATAGTCTCTAACTAGATTAATACTACTAAGACCGAGGAGGATAAGTATAATTCCGTTCTTAAGGACGCCCTTTTTACGTACCTTATTAAAAACTATATATTTATAATTTATAAGGGTTATTAGCGTATTAAAATAAAATAAGTAAAATAAGAGGTTATATAAGCTAAGCTAGATACTAAACGGGCTCGATTAAATAGGGAACTAGGTTTAGACGTTTAAAAAGAGGGGTAGGGTTTTTTAATACGATTATATAGTTAGTAAGTAAGGCCGTTAGGTTTTTAATTATAATAGTTAAAAAATAATTCTTTTCCTTTTATTATCCCCTTATATTTTTATCCTAGATTTAGATAAAGAGATAACTAAAGAATTAGTAAGATTTAATAATATCTTTATAAAATAATATTTAATAAATAAAAAAACTCGTAGCTTATATTAAGGATTAGTAGTAGTAAGGGGTAATTTAGCCCTCTTAAGAGGCCCTTACTTATAATTAAGTTTACTTAGTAACTAGTTAAGTATCCTCGTTCTTTAAGTTTATTATATTATTATTATAATTAAGAAATAGAATCGTAGTATTAATTATATTATTTTATAGGGATAGAAGGTTAGTTAAGTCGGAAATAAAGTCCCCGTAAAGATTAAACTCGGTAAGTAATAAGTAGAGGCCTTCTAGAGACTTTAGGAACTTCTTAAGTTAATTACTAGTATAAGTAGTCCCTATAATTAGTTTATTAATAAGCGTTTTTAGTTAATATAACGATCTATTTAGAGTAGCTAAGTAAATATAGAAAAGTCTTTATTAATAATAATTAAGTTTTTTAAAAGTTAATATATTATTCTTTTATTAAATATTAAAAACGAGAACTAGATTATTAGTTTATAACTTTACTAATTAGAGGGTATATAAGGAGTTAAACTAGTTATAAGTTTAGGCTCGGTATTAAGTAACTTTATTAGCTATAGCTTCTTAGTTATTTATTAAGGAAGTAAAAGCTCGTAATTAGGCTTAGACTTCTTAATTTATTATATATATATTCTCCTAATTAAGTACTCTCTAAGTTACCGTCCTTTTTTTAATCGGGGTTATTATATAATAACTATAAATAAAATAGAACGGTATATAACCTAACGATACTTTAATAATTATCCTATTTATAAAAAGGGCTATAGCTAGTATTAATCTAATATTTTTCTTTTTTTAATCTAACTAAATACGAAGTATATATATAATAAATTAGTAACCCTTTTTAAAAAGCTTATTAACACGAGGGTTATAAGCTAATATAACCTTTTACTAAGTACTATATTATTAATTAAGCTACGTTATAGCGCCTATATTTTCTTATCCTCTATTAATAATTAGAGTACTATAGATCTTATAATAATAAATAATATTTTCTTAAATAAACTTCGTAATATTCTTTAATATAGCGTTCGTTATAATCCGTATTTTTAAGTATTTTATAAACTTATAATACGCTTTAATAACTTTTTATTTACTTATATATTAAATATTTAAATAGACCTTAGAAAAAGGTTTATAAATTAGAACTATAGATATATAAGGGTTATTAAAGCGTCGTGATCTAGCCTTTTAATAAACCTCGTAGGTTATAATTAGCTCCTAAGTCTAAGCGTATATTCTTAGTTAGTAATATCGTTCTATAAAGTAGAAATATATAGCCTCCTGTTCCCTATACCCGGACTTATTATATACTTTACTAATTAGGTCTACTTAGTAGCGCTTATTATTAATTACTTAAGTAGGTTAGGGATAAGTTTTTGTCTCTTATTAAAATAAAAGTTTATTTTATATAATAAATTATATTATTATTTATTTAAAACGTCTAAACTAATTAAAGGGTATACCGGCTGGCCTCTTTAGAATAAGAAAGAAATAGGTGATTTATTTCGAGAGGTCCGACTATTATTTATTTAGTACTAATATATTAGCTAGAATATTTATTTTTTATATCTAATTAATAGTAGCGTTATTATAGCTATATACTATAATAAAAAAGTTTTTTATAACTTATATTCGTAGGACTTATATATTAATAAAGTCCTTAATATCCTTATTAAGCTCTATTTTAACTAGGTTAGATTAGTTAGGGGGTTTTTTTAAAAAGCTATCCGCCGTAGTATTCTTTTTTTTATTAATATACTTAATTTTAAAATTAAAAAGTCTAATTTAAGAGAGCTAGCGTATTATTATTACTAATAATAGGTTATTTATTATATTATTAATCTAAGTAACTAGGACTCGGGCGTCGGTTTTTAATAAGAAGTTAATTTTAAATAAATAATTACGAAGATGTTTTAGGCTTATTAAAACGCCTCGTATTTTAAGCTTTTTAAAGTTATAATTAAGCTCTAGCCTATGCTATATCTTATTTTTATCTTAGGTAATAGTACGCTTATTATTAATAACTTAACTAAGCGTACTACCCTATCCTTTAACATTAGCGTTCGTTATAAAAATAATCTATCTAGCCTTAGTACTATAGTTTAGTAAAACTAAAATAGGAGCTAAGGTAATTACCTTTTTAAGTATTTTTATAGCTTTAATTTATAGCGCTCCCTATTTAAAAAATTAGTTCTTACTAAATAAGGAGTATAATAAGGCTATTTTAAAAGAAAATTACTTAATCTAATAGTAATAAAAAGTAATAATACTAAGAAACGATCTAATTTCTAAGATGTTTAAGTATTTTATTTATTTAAAGATCTTAAGAACTTTAGCCTAATTAGGCCGTCTCTTTTTTATATTATAAAAGTAGCTTATAATAACCGTAAATAGCTAGTACTATTATAACTTTATTTTAAAAATAGTATAGTTAGCTAGCTTAACGTTAACTAAGACTTAATTAATATTCTAGAGGTATTTATAAATGAATTGCTAAATCCTAGGATAGTTAGTTAGGTACTTATTATTATAGTAGGATCGTAGGCCTTTAATTACGATATTATTAATAAAAGTGCTATAGTATTTTAGAATTAAGTCGTAGAAAATGCGGGTTATAATCTAATAAAATTAGGTTATTAAATTTATTACTCCTATCGGGAGGGTATAATATCTATATAGCCTAAGTAAAATTAAGAAGGTTATTAGATTATAGCTCTTTTTATTTAAGGAGATCTAATTATAGTTAAAAAAGAAATTTAAAAAGGAAATAAGTTAATTTATAATAAATTCCTTTAAGAACTTATTAGTATTAGGTAGTTACTAAGTATCTCAAAGGGTAATAGTATTAACCTTAGTTACTAAGTTAATTAGCTAAAGACTACTATCCTTTTTTATTATTAAGAACTAGGGGTTCTAATACGTAACATAGTTTTTCTTAATAATACTCTAAGTAATACGTTTTTAAATTATTTTAAAAGCTTTTAATAGTAGAGCTTTTAGGATCGGGATACCCTTTATTTACTAGGCCTTATAGGGTATAGTCTTAATTAATTAAAGTAGCGTAATTATAGAGTTAAGACGGCCGTATTTAGAAAAGTCTTATACTAGCGCTTTTTCTTAATTAAGGAGTATTTATTTAAAGAGATTTTATTTACGAAGTAAGAGATAGTTATAATTTTTAAAAATAGCTTAGAGGTAGTCGTTTATTAATCTAGAGCTTAGTTCTATGTTTAAGAACTTAGGTATAACGATATTTTTATAGGGGCCCAATTAGTCTTATAGCTTATTTTTAACCTCTTTAAGTTTTTTAAGCTTTTAGTAAAGATTATTATTAGGTATTAATCTATTAGAGGGCGCGTTATTAATTAGCTAAACTTTTTAGTCTTGTTTTTTATATATTATATTAGCTTTTATAGCGTGGGGAATCTTATAAAAGGCTTTTTTAACTATTTCGTACTATTTTAACGCTTTTTATTTTAGTTTTATAATTTGTTATTTAATATATAATTCCTTTTATTAAGAAGTAAGTATTTTTATTAGGAGATATAAATTATCTTAGTTACCTAATCTGTTTAGTTTATCTTTAGCCTTGTCTTGAGCGGCCGCTATTACTCTTCTAATCTATATAATTTAAAGCTAGATTATATAGAGCGCGATTATAATTATAATCTAATCGGCTTAGTCTTAGTCTAAGGCTATTATAATACGCTCGTTTTTTTTTAACTTAGATTCTAGGTAAGGGTTATTAAAACTAGTAGTATCCCCGGTTATATTATTAATATTTAGTTTCCTAATTTAAAAACTTTTTTTACGTACTACTTAAGCTAAGATAAGATATCCTTTATATTTTAAAAACTATTTATCCTAATTATTTTTATAGGGATCCTTAGCCTCTTGTTCTTAATATAGATTAGAGCGGTAATTATTAACTTATTATATTTAAAAAATAGCTTAGTATTTTATATAAATAGAAGATTTAGTAATAATAGATCGGAGGTCTCTCGCTTATTCTTAATAAAAAAATAAGTAGTTACTTTAAACTTATTAATTTATACGTTTATAAAATAAAAGCTATTAAAAGTTATTTAGCTAATTAAATCGTACTTAAACGTTTATATTTAAAGCTTTGTTATTATATAGGAAATACTAGCTTTCTTAACGTATTATTTTGAGAGGATATTAACTTATACTCTAATATCTAAGATAGTAATAATTATTAAACCCTTATTATTTTAATTTACGCTAAATATTTAGACTTTTAACTAGAAATAAGTATTTAAAATTACGGAAGTTAAGAGTTTAAAATTCGTATTAGCGCTTTTAACTTTACTAATCTTAGCTATATAGCTCGGCTTTAGAAAGAGGTTCTAGTTATACTTATTAAAGAGATCCTTAATATCCTTTTACTATTACTTATTTTTTACTAAATTTACTAAGGACTTTAGAGTTTTTAATAAGATTTTATTAGAGTTAAAGTACTTTTAATTACGTATTAAAATTATTATTACCGTAGTATATTTTAGTATAATTTTTTATAAAAGGTTTATAAGAAGTGAGATCGGGGCCTCGAGCCTCTTTTTTATTAACTTCTTTACCTCGGCCCTAAGGTTAAAATTACGGGTTTAATTAGTAGTTATTGTTTTCTAAGTCTCACGAGGAAGAGGCTCTTAGGTTCCTTAAGTACTAGTATTAGGGGTATTAATTAGGACTTTAGTAGGCTAGGGCCTAGAGATAGATATAGAGGTTACGTTCTTTACTATTTTAAAAGCCTCGTTATTATTATTAATTTTTATAATTTCTTTTTTTTAATTAGAGAAGGAAACTATTTTTTTTTTAAGTTATAAAGGCTAGCTTAGGCTATTAATCCTATATATCTTTTTAGAGTATAACGTAGTTATTAAAGTACGGTTTTTAAGTAGTTTTTCCCTATGGACGGTATAGATATTTACTTAGCTATGGTAGTTTAAGTTAGGTTGTACTACGTGGACGTATTTAATTATACTCGTGGGATTAGCTAAGGGAAGTATAGGTATAGTTTACTAAGGTAGTCCGATTTAATAATCTAGAATTTACTTAGCTAAAAGCTTAGTATCTTCCTTAGTTAATATATTTACTACGTAAAAAAGAAAGGTAATATAATTAGTAATTATATACTTTTTTTTATTTTTAATTATAATAAAGGGGATATTTTTTATAGGCTCCTAATTATTACGCTTTTTATAGTACTAAGCTCCCTAAGCTAAAATAATAAAATAAGCGTTTTTATTAAGAGTATACTAATCGTAATCCTTAATAATTTAGTAATATAGACTTTAGTAGTACTAGTAGCGGTCTCTAGGTCCTATAATTAGGGGCCGATTAGGACGCGTAGTGCTTATATTAAATATATGGGTAGGACCTTAAGAGTAAATACTATTTTAATAGACTTTTAGCTTACTTATTTTATTAACTAGGTTAGAATTAGTAGTATTATTAATAGCTACCTAGGTAACCTAGGCTCCTATTATTAGCTAGTAATATTATTAGTAGTTCGGATATTAGTATTAAGTATTTTTATACGCTTATAAAGTAGGGGATCGTAGCGAGGTTTTAAGTTAACTCTAATCGTTTATAAAGAGTAGGCTATATTCTTTTTTATACGTAATTATATTAAGAAGTCCTACCTTAAACCTCGCGTACTTTATTAATTTAATAAAGCTATTTAAAGTAACCCCGATTTCTTTTATTACTTTTTTTATAATATTAGTATAAAACCGCTTATATATAGCCTTAATTAGGCTCTTATTAATTATAATATAAAGGTCTTATTATTTAGTAAGGGTAATTATATTATTAATTTTAATAAATAATACCTAAGTAGAGTTTAAGTTAGAAAATAAAATAGGTAGTTTTTTAATAACTTTTTTAATTTATTTTTCTTTATTTAAGAAGTAGTTAGTATCCTATTTTCTATACTTTTTTAAAAAGAAATCCTTAGCTTAGGCCTAGAGTAGTTTTCTAATTGCGTCCTTAACTAGAGTTTAATAATCTCTTCTTATAATATATATAATAAGTTTATTTTTAAATTAGTCCGGGACCCTACTAATCTCGTACTAGTCCTCGAACTTTTTTAAAAAGTTTATAATATTATTACTTTTAAAGATTATAGTCCCTTCTTAACTAAGAAATAGTATTTTATAAAACTTTATATTCTTTATTAAATTAGGCTAAGGAATTATAAGGTCCTTAGTTTAAGGTACAGTTATTTAGATCTAGGTAGCGATAGTACCTAGGAGGGTATTAATCGAAGTATTTATTTTAATTTAAGCCGTAATTAGCCTCTTTTAATTAGATTAGTAAGTAGATCTATTACTAGGGGTAGGCTTATTATTATTAAATAACTCCGCGGTCTATAGGTCTTAATAAACTATAAAAACTAGTTTAATAAATAGTTTATTTAAAGTAAAAAGGTTAAGTTTACGTAATTAAACGTCCTAAGGGTCGCTAATAGTAATAAAATTAACGTATTAGTTATTTATATTTACGGTCCGAGGTTATTTAAAGTATAGTTCGTTAATTTTGTTTATAATTTTAATAATTTTATATTAGTTTATTTATTTTAAATAGAGTTTAGAAAAAGAGAAGAGGAGCCATTTTAATAACTAGAATATAGTTATTATTTTAATTAATATAATTTAGGCCGTCTTTCTTAGCCCTTATTAAGCGTATAACTAGAGTTTTAATTAGACTTTATATTAGGCTTATAGTAATACTAATTAAAATTACTAATAGGTCTAGTTAAAAGCTAGTTTCTTAAGCGCCCTTAGTCTAATATATCCGTACTTCTAAATAGGTTTATTATTAAATCTCTGGGCTATATTAATTAATAAGGAATAGTTTAGTTAAATAACTAGCTATACTTATTAAGGTATTCTATTAGTTCTAATCCTAACTCGTTATTTATTTTATTATATTATTATAGCGTCCGTATTTAGGCCCGATCTGGTCCTAAGTATTTACGTATTTCTCTATTTATCTATCTCGCTTACTTATCGGGGTTTATTATATCCCCCTCTTATTAAATAAGAAGCCCTTTTTTATACGTTTTTATTTTTATATTTTAATTATTTAGTTTTTTTTTAATTAGAGTCTTACTACTCGTATTTATTTTAATTATTATACTACTTTCTTTTACTTATTTATTTAAATTATCTCTAATTAAGTTAGGCTCTTTTTTATTTATTCTCTTATTTAAAAAAGAAAGGGATTTTTAAAAAAGGAGATTATTAAAAAAGTATAAGGTATAAAGGACTTTTATAGTATAGTATTTAGGAAGAACTATTAATACTTATAAAAGTAATATAAGATACTTTTTTTAATCGGGTTAATACGGCTTTAATTAATAGAGTTATAATTAAAAAAAGGGAGTAGTATTAACCGGATTAGAAGGGTAGATTTCCTAATCGTCTTATATTATTATATTTAAAAATAAATTATTAAAAAGGCTCTAGTTTAATCTTAAAAAAGTATATATATAATTAAAATAAAGATCTATATTACTAAGCTCCTCTCCCTAATTAGGGGCCCTTTTCTTTATATCTTTTTTTAATTAGCTCTCTCGTAGGTCCCTATACTTAATCGTTTTTAGAGGAAAGAAAGACTAGGACTAATCGCCCTACCCTATTTTACTATTTAATAATAAGCTTTACGTAGCTTAGATTTAGTAAATTAGTTACGAGTTCTAATACGATAATTATTACTTTTTTAATATAATAAGACCTCCTCTAAAAAAGTTTTTTAAAAAAGTAATATACGATCGGGATTTTAAAAATAGGCCCTATATTAACTCGGATAATTTTAATTACGTTATAATTAACGCCCCTAAAGTACTAACTCTTTAAAAGTCCGGTTTTTACTTATTTAGCCTTAGATTTACTAACTAGGATCTAAGAATTTATAACTTATACGATTATAGTTATTATACTTTTATTAATTTTATATATTTTAAAAAAATAAATAAAATAATTAAAAACCTTAAATAAGAACTTACTATTTTTAAAAAGTTATCCTTATTATTTCGATCCTTAAAAATATTAAAAAATACCTAAAGATCTATAATAAGTAGTAACTCTAATTAGACTTTATAAGTAATTAAACTAATAAAAGTTACTAACTAGCGTTTAGATATTATTATTAATAATTAATTTATTTACCTAATTAATACTCTTAAAACCTATTAAGTTACGAAGTTTTTATTAAATATATTATTATTTAAGTTATTATTACGTTTTAGCCTAGCTCTTAGTAAAACTAGTCTAAGTAATTAGGGAGGTAGTTTTTTAAATACTCTAGTTAGGAGTAAGGATAGCCTTATTACGAAGATTTTAATTAGAATACTAAAGGTTTAGTTAAAATAAGAGGTTATTAAGCGTATACTTTTTAAATATAATCGGGCTATATAAAAGAATAATAAACGTTAATATTAAGAACTAGCTAAGTTTTATTAAAATTCTTTATAATACTATAATATAAATAAAAATAAAGCCGATATTAAGAAGAATATAAGGGAATAATAAGTTAATTAGTACGATAACCCGATTATAAAAATTATATACATAACTTTAGCCTATATTTTCTAAATATTATTATTAATAAAAAAAGCTAGGGAGAATTAGGTTAATAAAAGTTAGGATTAGGAAACTACTAAAAAAGAATAGGATAAGAACTAAATAAAATTAGTAAAAAAAGTAATAAAAATAGAAAAAGTAAAAAAGGCGATTATAAAAAAGAAAAGTAAGTAAAAGGTTTAATATAATTAACTATATATAGTAATTAAAACTAATCTAAAATAATTCTTTTTTATAAAAGATTAAAAAAAAAGAAATTAGGGGACGATTAGAATAAGGTAAAGTAATTAGTCCTAGTAGTTCTTTTTTAAAGTTAATTAAGTATAGGGATTTATAAAAAAGCTAATTAAAAAAAAATCTAAAAAAAGGGCCCTAATTAAAAAGAGGAGCTTAGTAGCGCGGATTTTTATTTTAAAAATATATATACCTTGTTAAGATCGAATTAGAGCTTTTTTAATAATTTATTTTTAAATACGATAATATAAAATAATTAGGAATTTTACTTTTCTAATCTGGCTAATACTACCCTCTTTTTTTAGTTATAACTCCGTTAATTAAGGCCGTATTAACCCGATTAAAAGAGGTATTTTATATTATTTTTATAAGTATTAGTAGTTCTTTTATAGTATTAAAAAAGTATAGGGTATAAAGGACTTTCGTAGTGCGGTGCTTAGAAAGAACTACTAATACTTATAAAAGTAATATAAAATACCTCTTTCGATCGGGTTAATACGGCCTTAATTAACGGAGTTATAACTAAAGAGAGAGGGTAGTATTAACTAGATTAAAAGGGTAAAGTTCTTAATTATTTTATATTATTATATTTAAAAATAAATTATTAAAAAAGCTCTAGTTCGATTTTAAAAATATACGTATATAATTAAAGTTAAAATCCGCGTTACTAAGCTCCTCTTTTTAATTAGGGGCCCTTCTTTTTATATTTTTTTCTAATTAGCTCTTTTATAAGTCTCTATACTTAATTAGTTTTAAAAAAAAGAAGTACTAAGATTAATCGTCCTATCTTATTCTAATTATTTCTTAATTTTTTTCCTTAATCTTTTATAAAAAGAAATTATTTTAAATTAGTCCTAGTTATTATATATAATTAATTATATTAAGCTTTTTACTTACTTTCTTTTTATAATTACTTTTTTTACCTCCTCTATTTTTATTATTTTTTTATTAACTTTACTTAGTTCTTATCCTAATCTTTTTTAATAATCTCCCGATCTTAACTTTTATTAGCCTAATTCTCCTTAGATTTTTTTATTAATAATAGTATTTAAAAAGTATAAATTAGAGTTATATATATAGCTTTTATAATTAGGTCGTCGTACTAATTAACCTATTATTCTCTTATATTCTTATTAATATTAATTTTATTTATATATATATTATAATATTATAAAAAATTTTAATAAAACTTAGCTAGTTCTTAATACTAACGTTCGCTATTTTTTTATATAGCCCGATCGTACTTAGAGAGTATATACTTAATAACTTCTTATTTTATCTAAACTCTTAGTATTTTAATTTAAGTTTTTATAATAAAATTATTCTTACTCCTAATTAAAGTATTTAAAAAATTACTTCCTTAGTTATTTAGACTAGTTTTATTAAGAGCTAGGCTAAGGTATAATAATAACTTAAGTAGTAATATATTTAATAAAAACTTTATAACTTAATAAGTCTTAGGAATATTAATTAGGTATATAAGTTAATTATTAACGATAGTATTTAAATATTAGTTAGTAGCTTTTATTAGTTTAATTACTTACGGAGTTTAATTAGGGTCGTTACTTATTATAGATCTTTAAGTACTTTTTAATATTTTTAAAAATTAAGATAGTAAGGATAACTCTTTAAAAATAATAAGTTCTTATTTAAAGTTTTTAACTATTTTATACGTTTTTTTAAAATATATAAGATCGATAGGAGTATAATAATCGTAATTATAGGGGTTATAAATTCTTAGATCTTAATTAGTAAACCTAAGGTTAAATAAGTAAAAACTGGATTTTTAAAGAATTAGTACTTTAAGAGTATTAGTTATAGTATAATTAGAATTATTTAAGTTAGTATAAGGCCTATTTTTAAAGTCCCGATTATTTATTATTTTATTAAAAGACCTTTTTAAAAAAAGTCTTATTATATTAAAAGAGTAATAATTATTATAATAAAACTCGTAGTTAATTTACTAAATTTAAGTTATATAGAGTTTATTATTAAATAATATAAAGTAGTTATAAGTTATTTAATATATATTATAAATTAAGTTAAGCTAGCTATATTAAACCGCGTTACGAAATTATTTAAGTATATATAGACCGTATTCTTATTTACTTAGTTATTATACTATAGGGACTACGTAAGTACTTATATTAATTAGTTATTAAATATAAAGAGGTATATTAATCCGGCTATAAAAGGCTTTTAGTACTTAGATATTATTAATAAATATCCTTTTTAAATACTTAAGAGCCTACTTCGGATCGTATTAATAAATTATATTATCTTATTAACTAATAATTATTTTTATAAAATAGCCCGGATTATTAATATAAAAAAGGAAGATTACTAAGTACGTTAAAGTCCTAATTTCTTATATAATCTCTTAGGTTTAAGGGATTAAAGTAGGGGTTTTATTTAGTTTAAAAGTACTCTCTTATCCTTTTTTAATTATAATTATATTATATACTAGAGTAAGGTCCCGTATTATAACCTTTATTACAGATCCGATCTTATATTTTCGAATTTAATTTTTATATAATAAGCGTTTTTAAAAATTATAATAATTAGTTAGGATTTTTATTACTTTATAATAAGTCTAACCTATTTAAGTTTTTTAGTTTTTTAAACCCTTAAAAGCCTTAGGGCGCTAATTAAAAAAGGGAAGTACGTCCCTTATACCGAGCTAATTAAAAAAGTCGATTTTATAAGGGGTTAGGATTATTTAAAAAAAACTAGTTTATTTAGGTATTAAGTTTAGGTAATAGTTAGTATGCGCTTTATATTAGTAGTTCGTATTAAAATTAACAAACTAAGAGTCCTTAATATTTATTATAGTCCTGGGGTTAGTTTTATTAAAAGTAATATACTTATTTAGATTCTACTTTTTTAGTTAGTATTTAGTATTATTTTTAAGGTTCTTTATTATAATTAGGCCCTAAATTCGCGCTATATTCTTTTTATTATTTAGTTTAGAAGGGGAGATAGGAGGTAAGGAGGTTATTATAAATCGCTAGGTTAGTATTTATATAGTAAATTAAAAAGTTAAAATTAGAGGAAGTTTAATTAGTAATAATTATAAGGAAGTAGTTAAGGAGGGAAGAAAGAAAAGTTAAGTAGCTAAGTAGAAAGCTACTTTTTTATATTAATTATAAGAGTAGCCTTTACTAATTAAAAAAGAAGGCGCTATATTATAAATAATAAGAAGGCCCCGATTTTATAATTTTTTTTTTTATATAGTAGCTATAATTTAGCGCTAATTAGCTAAGAGGCCTATAATACTTTTCCTTTTAATACCCCGGATCTAGGGGGGGTATATAGAGGCCTTTTTTCGATTCTTCTATCGCTTTTTATTTTTTTTTAAATAATAGCTTCTTAATTATAATTATCTTTTTCTACTTAGTCTCCTTTTTTTTTAATAATATAATTTACTTACTTATTATATCTAATACTTTAGTTATTAATAATACGTATTAGATTATTAAAACTATTTATTACGACGTCCGGTTTTAGTAATATTCCTTTTCTACTCCTAAAAAAGTTTATTTTTAAAAAACTTAGGGTTATAAGTTTCGAGAGGTTAGTAAAAAGTAGATTATAATAAGTACTACTTTATTTAATCTTTTTAATTTTTATCCTAATTTAATATTACTCCTTTTTAGATTTTTAAAATTACTAATTAGTTAACTCTTTTTAAATTAGCTAGAGAGCTTTATACTAAATTTTATATTATAAATCCTTAGGTTAATAAATATACTAAAAGAGAAATAGCTTAGAAGTTTTAGTAATTAACTATGAATTAAAACGTTATTAAGAAGTACGTTTATAATCTAAGTATTATAAGCGGATTATTTTCGTAAAGCTATTAGGTTTTTATTAGTTATAATTATACTAGTTACTTTAGCCCTCTATTTTAATAATTAAGTAAACGAACTCCTATTATTAATTTTTTATTTATTTAAGCTTATAGTATTTAGAATACTATGCTTTATAACTATTATACGCGGTCTTTTTAAAAGTATATTAGTTCTAATACTAAGGAGCTAGTTAGAAAAATAGTCCCCTATTTTAAGTACGTTTCTTTTTTAAATTACTTTAATAATTAATATAATAATTATATATATTTTAAAAATAAAAAATACTATTTTAAAAAGAGTAATAATTAGTAAGCTATTAGTTAGTCCGGAGCTAACTTTAAATAAGGCTATTATTATTATTATATAATAAGTAGTAGTAAGGTAACGTCTTTAATCTTAATTAATATTAAAAAAATTAAAATTTTAGTTTATATAGTTTTTAATTAGATCGATATTACTAAGACTGAGGAGGATAAGTATTATTCCGTTCTTAAGAACGCCCCTCTTATATATCTTATTAAAAACTATATATTTATAACTTATAAGGGTTATTAATATATTAAAATAAAATAAATAAAATAAGAGGTTATATAGGCTAAACTAGATACTAAATAGGCTAGATTAAATAAAAAACTAAGCTTAGATATTTAAAAAGAGGGGTAGGGTTTTTTAATATAATTATATAATTAATAAGTAAAGTTATTAAGTTTTTAATTATAATAATTAAAAAATAATTCTTTTTTTTTTATCGTCCTTTTATATTTTTATCTTAGATCTAAATAAAGAAATAACTAAAAAATTAATAAAGTTAATAATATTCTTATAAAATAATATTTAATAAATAAAAAGAACTCATAGTTTATACTAAGGATTAGTAATAGTAAGAGATAATTTAGCCCTCTTAAGAGGCCCTTACTTACGATCGGGTTTACTTAGTAACTAATTAAGTATTCTCGTTCTTAAAGTTTATTATATTATTATTATAATTAATAAATAGAATTATAGCATTAATTATATTATTTTATAAAAATAAAAAGTTAGTTAGGTTAGAAATAAGGTTTTTATAAAAATTAAACATATTAAGTAATAAATAAAAGCTTTTTAAAAACTTTAAGAACTTTTTAAATTAATTATTAATATAAATAGCTCTTATAATTAGTTTATTAATAAACGTTTTTAGTTAATACGACGATCTATTTAGAATAGCTAAGTAAATATAAAAAGGTTCTTATTAATAATAATCGAGTTTTTTAAAAGTTAATATATCGTTCTTTTATTAAATATTAAAAATAAGAACTAGATCGCTAGTTTATAACTTTACTAATTAAAGAGTATACGAAAAATTAAACTAGTTATAAGTTTAAGCTTAGTATTAAGCGATTTTATTAGTTATAGTTCCTTAGTTATTTATTAAAAAAATAAAAGCTTATAAATAAGCTTAGACTTCTTAATCCGTTATATATATATTTTTTTAATTAAGTGCTCTTTAAATCGCTATTTTCTTTTTAATTAGGGTCGTTATATAATAATAATAAATA
The DNA here is from genome assembly GCA_030869315.1 of Colletotrichum cuscutae. Classification (NCBI taxonomy): domain Eukaryota; kingdom Fungi; phylum Ascomycota; class Sordariomycetes; order Glomerellales; family Glomerellaceae; genus Colletotrichum; species Colletotrichum cuscutae. Next base: position 215,518 of record MPDP01000002.1, read on the forward strand.
AAATAGAACGGTATATAACCTAACGATATTTTAATAATTATCTTATTTATAAAAAGGGTTATAGTTAGTATTAGTTTAATATTTTTTTTTAATTTAATTAAATATAAAGTATATACGTAATAGGTTAGTAACCCTTTTTAAAGAGCTTATTAGTATAAGGGTTATAAGCTAATATAACCTTTTACTAAGTACCCTATTATTAATTAAGCTATATTATAGCGCTTATATTTTCTTATCCCCCGTTAATAATTAGAGTACTATAAATCTTATAGTAATAAATAATATTTTCCTAAATAAACTTTATAATATTTTTTAATATAGCGTTCGTTATAATCCGCGCTTCTAAGTATTTTATAAACTTATAATACGCTTTAATAACCTTTTATTTACTTATATACTAAACGTTTAGATAGAATTTAAAAAAAGGTTTATAAATCGGAACTATAAATATATAAGGGTTATTAAAGTATTAGAATAGGGTGGGGCGATTAGTCTTAGTATTTCTTTTTTCTAAAGCTAATTAAGTATAAGGACCTATAGGAGAGTTAATTAAAAAAATATATAAAGAGAAGGGCCCTAATTAAGAAGAGGAGCTTAGTAATACGGATTTTAATTTTAATTATATATATACCTTTTTAAGATCGAACTAGAACCTTTTTAATAATTTATTTTTAAATACGATAATATAAAATAATTAAGAACTCTACCTTTCTAATCTAGTTAATACTACTCTCTTTTTTTAGTTATAACTCCGTTAATTAAGGCTATATTAACCCGATCGAAGGAGGTATTTTATATTACTTTTATAAGTATTAGTAGTTCTTCTTAAGTACTATATTATAAAAGTCTTTTATACCCTATACTTTTTTAATAATCTCCTTTTTTAAAAATCCCTTCCCTTTTTAAATAAGAGAATAAATAAAAAAAAGCCCGACTCGATTAAAGATAATTCAAATAAATAAATAAAAAAAAGTAGCGTAATAATTAAGATAAATACGAGTAATAGGACTCTAATTAAAAGAAAAACTAAATAATTAAAATATTAAAATAAAAACGTATAAAAAAGGGCTTCTTATTTAACGAGAGGGGGATATAATAAACCTTAATAAGCGAGTAAAATAAATAAATAGAGAAATACGTAAATACTTAGGACTAAATCGGGCCTAAATACGAACGCCGTAATAATATAATAAGATAAATAACGAGTTAGGATTAGAACTAATAGAATACTTTAATAAGTATAACTAGTTATTTAACTAAACTATTCTTTATTAATTAATATAGCCCAGAGATTTAATAATAAACTTATTTAGAAATACGGATATATTAAACTAAGAACGCTTATAAAACTAGCTTTTAATTAGACTTATTAGTAATTTTAATTAGTATTACCGTAGGCCTAATACGAAGTTTAATTAAAACTTTAGTTATACGCTTAGTAAGGGCTAAAAAGGACGGCCTAAATTACGCTAATTAGAATAATAACTACGCTTTAACTATTAAGACGGCTCCTCTCTTCTTTTTTTAAACTTTATTTAAAATAAATAGACTAATATAAAACTATTAAAATTATAAATAAAATTAATAAACTATATTTTTAATAACCTCGGACTATAAATATAAATAATTAATATATTATTTTTATTACTATTAGCGCCTCTTAGGACGTTTAATTATACGAACTTAACTTTTTTATTTTAAATAGACCGTTTATTAAACTAGTTTTTATAGTTTATTAAAACCTATAGACTACGGAGTTATTTAATAATAAAAATCCTACTCTTAGTAACGGATTTACTTACTAATTTAATTAAAAAAGGCTAGTTATAGCTTAGGTTAGGATAGATATTTTAATTAATATCTTCTTAAGTACTATTATTACTTAGATCTAAATAATTACGCTTTAAACTAAAAACCTTACGATTCTTTAGCTTAATTTAATAAAAGATATAAGGTTTTATAAAATACTATTCTCTAGTTAAGAGGGGACTATAGTTTTTAAAAACGATAATATTATAAACTTTTTAAAAAGGTTCGAGGACTAGTACGAAATTAGTAAGGTCCTAGACCGATTTAGAAATAAACTTATTATATATATTATAAAAAAAGATTATTAAACTCTAGTTAAGGACGCAATTAGAGGACTATCTTAAGCCTAAACTAAGGATTTATTTTTAAAAAAGTATAAAAAATAGGATACTAACCGCTTTTTAAATAAAAAAAAGTAAATTAAAAGAGTTATTAAAAAACTACTTATTTCGTTTTCTAACTTAAACTCTATTTAGGTACTATTTACTAAAATTAATAATATAATTACTCTTACTAAATAATAAGACCTTTATATTATAACTAATAAGAGCTTAATTAAGGCTATATATAAGTAGTTCTATATTAATATTATAAAAGAAGTAATAAAGGAAGTTAGGGTTATTTTAAATAGCTTTATTAAATTAATAAAGTACGCAAGGTTTAAAATAAGACTTTTGAATATAATCGCGTATAAAAAAGAATATAGCCTCCTCTTTATAAATAATTAAAGTTAACTTAAAACCTCGTTACGATCCCTTATTTTATAAACGTATAAAAATACTTAGTATTAGTATCCGAACTACTAGTAATATTACTAGTTAATAATAGGGGCCTAGGTTACTTAGGTAGCTACTAATAATACTACTAATTCTAACCTAGTTAATAAAATAAATAAGCTAAAGATTTATTAAAATAGTATTTACTCTCGAGGTCTTATTTATATATTTAATATAAGTACTATACGTCCTAATCGGCCCCCGATTATAAGACTTAGAGATCGCTATTAATATTACTAAAGTCTATATTACTAAATTATTAAGGATTACGATTAGTATACTCTTAATAAAGACGCTTATTTTATTATTTTAGCTTAAGAAGCTTAGTATTACGAAAAGTATAATAGTTATAAGTTTATAAAAAATATCCCCTTTATTATAATTAAAAATAAAAAAAAGCGTACGATTACTAATCGTATTACCCTTTTTTTTTATATAGTAAATATATTAGCTAAAAAAAATACTAAGCTTTTAGCTAAGTAGATTTTAGATTATTAAATTAGACTACCCTAATAAACTATACTTATATTTCCCTTAACTAATCTTATAAATATAATTAAATACGTCTACGTAATATAACTTAACTTAAGCTACTATAACTAAGCGGATGTTTATACTATTCGTAGGGGAAGACTATTTAAAAACCGTACCTCGGTAGCTATATTATACTTTAAGAAAATATATAAAATTAATAGCCCGAGCTAGCCTTTATAACCTAAAAAAAAGACGGTTTCTTTTTTTAATTAAAAAAAAGAAATTATAAAAATTAATAATAATAATAAGGTTTTTAAAATAGTAAAGAACGTAACTTCTATATTTATTTCTAGGCCCTAGCTTACTAAAGTCCTAATTAGTACCCCTAATACTAGTATTTAAAAAACTTAAGAGCCTCTTTTTTATAAGACCTAAAAAACGATAATTATAAATTAGACTTACGACCTTAACCTTAGGGCTAAGGTAAAAAAACTAATAAAAAAGAGGCTCGAGGCCCTAATCTCGCTTTTTATAAACTTTTTATAAACGATTATACTAAAATATACTGTAATAATAGCGACTTTAATACGTAATTAGGGGTATTTTAATACTAATAAAATATTATTAAAAACTCTAAAGTCCTTAGTAAATTTAGTAAAAAATAGGTAATAGTAAAAGGATATTAAAGATCTTTTTAATAAGTATAATTAGAACCTCTTTCTGAGGCCGAGCTATATAACTAAAATTAATAGAGTTAGAGGCGCTAGTCCGACTTTTAAGCTCCTAACTTCTATAATCTCGAACGCTTACCTCTAGTTAAAAATCTAAATATCTAATATAAATTAGGATAATAAGAGTTTAATGACCGTTACTATCCTAAATACTAAGGTATAAATTAATATCTTTTTAAAATAATACGTTAAAAAAGCTAGTATTTTTTATATAGTAATAAAGCTTTAGATATAGATATTTAAGTACGATCTAACTAACTAAATAACTTTTAATAGCTTTTATTTTATAAATATATAAATTAGTAAGTTTAAAATAACTACTTATTTTTTTATTAAGAACGAGTAAGAGACCTCCGATCCGTTATTATTAAGTTTTTTATTTATATAAAATACTAAGCTATTTTTTAAATATAATAAGTTAATAATTATTATTTTAATTTATATTAAGGACGCGAGGCTAAGGATCCCTTTAAGAATAATTAGGATAAACGGTTTTTAAAACATAAAAAATATTTTATTTTAACTTAAGTAATATATAGAAAAAGTTTTTAAATTAAAAAACTAAATATTAATAATATAACTAGGGATATTATTAGTTTTAATAACCCTTATTTAGAATCTAAGCTAAAAAAAAACGAGCGTATTACGGTAGTCTTAGACTAAAGCTAAGCTAATTAGATTATAATTATAGTTATGCTCTATACGATCTAGCTTTAGATTATATAAATTAAAAAAGTAATAGCGGCCGCTCGAAGTAAAACTAGAGATAAACCGAACAGATTAGCTAACTAAAACGATTTATATTTCTTAATAAGAATACTTATTTCTTAATAAAAAAAGTTATATATTAAATAATAAATTATAAAACTAGAATAAAAAGTATTAAAATAGTATAAGATAACTAAAAAAGCTTTTTATAAGATTCCCTATATTATAAAAACTAATATAATATATAAAAAAAAGGATTAAAAAGTCTAGCTAGTTAATAACGCGCCCTCCGATAGATTAATACCCGATAGTAATCCTTACTAAAAGCTTAAAAAACTTAAAAAAGTTAAAAATAAGTTACGAGACTAATTAGGCCCCTATAAGAATATTATTATACTTAAGTTTTTAAATATAGAACTAGGCTCTAAATTAATAAATAACCGTTTTTAAACTATTTTTAAAAATTATAACTATTTCTTATTTTATAAATAAAATCTCTTTAAGTAGATACTCTTTAATTAAGAAAAAGCGCTAGTATAAGACTTTTTTAAATACGGCCATCTTAACCCTATAATCGCACTACTATAATTAATTAAAACTATATTTTATAAGCCTTAATAAGTAAAAAGTATCCCGATTTTAAAAGCTCTATTATTAAAAGTTTTTAAAATAATCTAAAAACGTATTACCTAGAGTATTATTAAAAAAAGCTATACTACGTATCGGAACCCCTAGTTCTTAATAATAAAAAAGGACGGTAGTTTTTAACTAATTAACTTAGTAACTAAGGTTAATACTATTACCCTTCGAAATACTTAGTAACTACTTAATATTAACGAGTTCTTAAAGGAATTTATTATAAATTAACTTATTTTCTTCTTAGATTTCTTTTTTAATTATAATTAGATCTTTTTAAATAAAAAAAGCTACGATTTAACGACTTTCTTAACTTTACTTAAGCTATATAAGTACTATACCCTCTTAATAAGAATAATAAATTCGGTAGCCTAAGTTTATTAAATTATAACCCGTATTCTCTATAACATAATTCTAAAATATTATAGCGCTTTTATTAATAATATCGTAGTTAAAGGCCCGCAATCTTATTATAATAATAAGTACCTAACTAACTATCTTAGGATCTAGCGATTCGTTTATAAATACCTCTAAAATATTAATTAAATCTTAGTTAACGTTAAGCTAACTAACTATACTATTTTTAAAATAAAATTATAATAATACTAACTATCCGCGGTTATTATAAGCTACCTCTATAATATAAAAAAGAAACGGCCTAATTAAGCTAAAGTCCTTAAGATCTTTAAATAAATAAAATACTTAAACATTTTAAAAATTAGATCGTTTTTTAATATTATTATTTTTTATTACTATTAAGTTAAGTAACTTTTTTTTTAAAATAGCCCTATTATACTCCCTACTTAATAAGAACTAATTTTTTAAATAAGGAGCGTCGTAAATTAAAATTATAAAAACGCTTAAAAAAGCGATTATTATAGCTCTTATTTTAGTTTTACTAAACTATAGTACTAAGGCTAAATAAATTATCCTTATAATAAACGCTAGTATTAAAAAATAAAGTAGTATACTTAGTTAGATTATTAATAATAAGCGTATTATTACTTAATATAAGAGTAAGATATAGTATAAACTAGAGCTTAATTATAACTCTAAAAAGCTCGAAATACGAGGCGTTTTAATAAGCTTAAAACGTTTTTATAATTATCTATTTAGGATTAACTTCTTATTAAAAACTAACGCCTAAGTCCTAGTTATTTAAATTAATAATATAGTAAATAACTTATTATTAATAATAATAATACGCTAGCTCTCTTAGATTAGACTTTTTAATTTTAAAATTAAGTATATTAATAAGAAAAAGAATACTATAGCGGATAGCTTTTTAAAAAAACCCCTTAGCTAATCTAACCTAGTTAAAGCAAAGCTTAATAAGAATATTAAAGACTTTATTAATATATAAGTCCTATAAATACGAGTTATAAAGAACTTTTTTATTATAATATATAGTTATAGTAACGTTATTATTAATTAAATATAAGAAATAGATATTCTAATTAATATATTAGTACTAAACGAATAATAATCGGACTTTTTAAAATAAATCGCTTATTTCTTTCTTATTTTAAAAAAGCTAGCTACTATACTTTTTAATTAGTTTAGACGTTTTAAGTAAATAGTAATACGATTTATTATATAAAATAAACTTTTATTTTAATAAGGGATAAAGACTTATCCCTAACTTACGTAAGTAATTAATAATAAGCGCTATTAAATAAACTTAATTAGTAAAATATATAATAAGTCCGGGTATAGGGGATAAGAGGCTATATATTTCTATTTTATAAAACGATATTATTAACTAAGAATATACGCTTAGACTTAGGAGCTAATTATAACCTACGAGGCTTATTAAAAAGCTAGATTATAACGTTTTAATAACCCCTATATATCTATAGTTCTAATTTATAAACCTTTTTTTAAGGTCTATTTAAACGTTTAGTATATAAATAAATAAAAAGTTATTAAAGTATATTATAAGTTTATAAAATACTTAAAAACGCGGATTATAACGAACGCTATATTAAAAAATATTATAAAGTTTATTTAAGAAAATATTATTTATTATTATAAGATTTATAGTATTTTAATTATTAATAAGGGATAAGAAAATATAGGTACTATAACGTAGCTTAATTAATAATATAGTACTTAGTAAAAGGTTATATTAACTTATAACCCTCATACTAACGGGCTCCTTAAGAAAGGCTACTAACCTATTACGTATATACTTCGTATCTAGTTAGATTAAAAAAAAATATTAAACTAATACTAACTATAGCCCTTTTTATAAATAAGATAACTATTAAAGTATTATTAAATTATATACCGTTCTATTTTATTTATAATTATTATATAACGACCCCGATTAAAAAAAAATAGTAATTTAAAAAGTACTTAATTAAGAAAATATATATATAATAAATTAGGAAGTTTAAGCCCGATTACGAGCTTTTACTTTTTTAATAAACGACTAGGGAACTATAGTTAATAAAGTCGTTTAATACCGAGCTTAAACCTACGACTAGTTTAACTCCTTATATACCCTCCGATTAATAAAGTTATAGATTAGTAATTTAGTTCTTATTTTTAATATTTAATAAAAAAATAATATATTAATTTCTAAGAAACTCGATTATTATTAATAAGGACTTTTTCGTATTTACTTAGCCGCTCCGAACGAATCGTTATATTAACTAAAAACGCTTATTAATAAACTAATTATAGGGGCTACTTATATTAATAATTAACTTAAAAAGTTCTTAAAATTTTTAAAAGGCTTTTACTTATTACTTAACGAGTCTAATCTTTATAAAGACTTTATTTCTAACTTAACTAACCTTTTATTTTTATAAAATAATATAATTAACGTTACGATTTTACTTTTTAATTATAATAATAATATAATAAACTTTAGGGATAAGGATACTTAACTAGTTACTAAATAAACCTAATCGTAAGTAAGGGCCTCTTAAGAGGGCTAGATTACCTCTTATTATTACTAATCCTTAGTATAAGCTATAAGTTCTTTTTATTTATTAAATATTATTTTACGAGGATATTATTAAATCTTATTAATTTTTTAGTTATTTTTTTATCCGGATTTAGGATAAAAATATAAGGGGATAATAAGAAGAAAAGAATTATTTCTTAACTATTATAATTAAAAACCTAACGATTTTATTTACTAATTATATAATTATATTAAAAAACCCTACCCCTTTTTTTAAGTATTTAAGCCTAGTTCCCTATCTAATTAAGCCCGTTTAGTATTTAGTTTAGCTTATATAACCTCTTACTCTACCTATTTTATTTTAATATATTAATAACTTTTATAAATTATAAATATATAGTTTTTAATAAAGTATATAAGAGGGGCGTCTTTAAAAACGGAATTATACTTATCCTCCTTAGTCTTAGTAATATCGATTTAGTTAGAGATTATATAAATTAAAGTCTTAACTTTTTTAATATTAATTAGGATTAAAAACGCTACCCTATTACTACTTATTATATAATAATAATAATAGCCTTACTTAGAGTTAGCTTTAGATTAACTAATAGCCTACTAATTATTACTTTTTTTAAAATAGTATTTTTTATTTTTAGAATATATATAATTATTATATCGATTATTAAAATAATTTAAAAAAAAAAACGTACTTAAAATAAGGGACTATCTTTTTAATTAGCTCCTTAGTATTAAAACCGATATATTTTTAAAAAAACCGTATATAATAATTATAAAGTATAGTATTCTAAACGCTATAAGCCTAGATAAGTAAAAAATTAATAATAAGGGTTCGTTTACTTAATTACTAAGATAAAGGGCCGAATTAATTAGTATAATTATAATTAATAAAAACCCGATAGCTCTACGAAAATAATCCGCTTATAATACCCGGATTATAAACGTACTTTTTAATAACGTTCTAATTTATAATTAATTACTAAAATTTCTAAGCTATTTCTCTTTTAGTATATTTATTAACCTAAGGATTTATAATATAAAATTCGGTATAAAGCTCTTTAACTAATTTAAAAAGAGTTAATTAACTAGTAGTCTTAAGGATCTAAGAAAGAATAACGTTAAATTAAAATAAAAATTAAAAAAATCGAATAAAATAGCGCTTATTATACTTTACTTTTTACTAACTTCTCAAAACTTATAACCCTAAGTTTTTTAAAAATAAACCTTCTTAGGAGTAGAAGAGGAATATTACTAAGGCTAGATATCGTAATAAATAATTTTAATAATCTAATATATATTACTAATAGCCAAAGTATTAAATATAATAAGTAAATAAATTATATTATTAAGAAAAAAAGAGACTAAGTAGAAAAAGATAATTATAATTAAGAAGCTATTATTTAAAAAAAGAAATAAAAAGTAATAAAAGAATCGAAAAAGGGCCTTTATATACCCCCCCCCCCCCAGATCTAGGGTATTAAAAAGGAAAGTATTATAAGCCTCTTAGTTAATTAGTACTAAATTATAACTACTATATTAAAAAAAAGGAGTAAATTATAGGATCGGGGCCTTTTTATTATTTATAATATAGCGCCTTCTTTTTTAATTAGTAAAGGCCGCCCTTGTAATTAGTATAAAAAAGTAGTTTTTTACTTAGCTACCTAACTTTTCTTTTTTCTCTCTTTAACTACTCTTTTCTAATTACTACTAATTAAACTTTTTTTAATTTTTATTTTTTAATCTATTATATAAATACTAACTTAGTAATTTATAATAGCCTCTTTACTTCCTATCTCCCTTTTTAAACTAAATAATAAAAAGGATATAGCGTAAATTTAAGGCCCGATTACGATAAAAAACCTTAAAAATAATACTAAATACTAACTAGGAAAATAAAATTTGAATAGATATATTACTTTTAATAAGACTAACCCTAGGATTATAATAAATACTAAGGACTCTTAGTTCGTTAATTTTAATACGAATTATTAATATAAAGTATATACTAACTATTACCTAAACCTAATATTTAAACGAACTAGTTTTTTTTAAATAATCCTAACCCTTTGTAAAATCGACTTTTTTAATTAGCTTAGTATAGAGAACGTATTTCCCTTTTTTAATTAGCGCCCCGAGGTTTTTAAAAATTTAAAAAACTAAAAAACTTAAATAAGTTAGACCTACTATAAGGTAATAAAGATCTTAACTAATTACTATAATTTTTAAAAACGCTTATTATATAAAGTTTAGATTTAAAAATATAAAATTAGATCTATAATAGAGGTTATAATACGGGACCTCGCTTTAGTATATAATATAATTATAATTAAAGAGGGATAAGAAAGTATTTTTAAACTAAATAAGACCCCTATTCTAATCCCTTAAATCTAAGAGATTATATAAAAGATTAAGACTTTAATATACTTAGTAATTTTCCTTTTTTATATTAATAATCTAGGCTATTTTATAAGAATAATTATTAATTAGTAAGATAGTATGGTTTATTAATATAATTTAAAATAGGCTCTTAGGTATTTAAAAAAGATATTTATTAATAATATCTAAGTACTAAAGGCCTTCTATAGCCGGATTAATATACTTTTTTATATTTAATAACTAATTAATATAAGCGCTTATATAGTCCCTATAGTATAATAGCTAAGTAAATAAGAATACGGTTTATAAATACTTAAATAGTTTTATAATATAGTTTAATATAACTAGCTTAACTTAACTTATAATACGTATTAAATAATTTATAAATACTTTAAATTATTTAATAATAAACTCTATATAACTTAGATTTAGTAAATTAACTATAAGTTTTAATACGATAGTTATTACTTTTTAAATATAATAAAACCTCCCTTAAAAAGGTCCTTTAATAAAATAATAAATAATTAGGATTTTAAAAATAGGCCCTATACTAACTTAAATAACTTTAACTACGTTATAACTAACGCCCCTAAGGCGCTAACTCTTTAAAAATCTAGTACTTATTTACTTAGCCTTAGGTTTATTAACTAAGATTTAAGAATTTATAACCCCTATAATTATAGTTATTATACTCTTATTAATCTTATATATTTTAAAAAAATATATAAAATAATTAAAAACCTTAAGTAAGAACGTATTATTTTTAAAAAGTTATTTTTATTATTTTAATTTTTAAAAATACTAAAAAGTATTTAAAAATCTATAATAAGTAGCGACCTTAATTAGACTCTATAAGTAATTAAATTAATAAAAGTTACTAATTAGTATTTAAATATTATTATTAATAATTAACTTATATATTTAATTAATATTTTTAAAACTTATTAAGTTATAAAATCTTTATTAAATATATTACTATTTAAGTTATTATTATATTTTAGTTTAGTTCTTAGTAAAACTAGTTTAAGTAATTAGAAAAGTAATTTTTTAAATACTCTAATTAAAAATAAGAATAGTCTTATTATAAAAACTCTAATTAAAATACTAAAAGTTTAATTAAAATAAGAGGTTATTAAGTATATACTTTTTAAATATAATTGGGCTATATAAAAATATAATAAACGTTAGTATTAAGAACTAACTAAGCTTTATTAAAATCTTTTATAGTATTATTATATATATATAAATAAAGCTAATATTAATAAGAGTATAAAAAAAATAAGTTAATTAATATAATAACTTAATTATAAAAGCTATATATATAACTCTAGCTTATACTCTTTAAATACCGTTATTAATAAAAGAATCTAAAGAAAATTAAATTAATAAAAGTTAGGATCGGGAGATTATTAAGAAGGATTAGGATAAGAACTAAGTAAAGCTAATAAAAAAAGTAGTAAAAGTAAAAAAAATAAAAAAGGCGATTATAAAAAGGAAGGGTAAGTAAAAAGCTTAATATAATTAATTATATATAATAACTAGGACTAATCTAAAATAATTTCTTTTTATAAAAGATTAAAAAAAAAGAAATTAGGGGACGATTAAAATAGAGTAGGGTAATTAATCTTAGTATTTCTTTTTTTTAAAACTAATTAAATATAGGGACCTATAAGAAAGCTAATTAAAAAAATATATAAAAAAAAGGGCCCCGATTAGAGAGAGGAGCCTAGTAACGTAGATTTTAATTTTAATTATATATATACCTTTTTAAAATCGAACTAAAAACTTTTTAATAATTTATTTTTAAATACGATAATATAAAATAATTAAGAACTCTACCCTTCTGATCTAGTTAATACTACCCTCTTTTTTTAGTTATAATTCTATTAATTAAGGCCGTATTAACCCGATCAAAAGAGGTATTTTGTATTATTTTTATAGGTATTAGTAGTTTTTCTTAAGCACCGCACTACGAAAGTCCTTTATACCCTATACCTTTTTAGTATTATAATCTAGCCTTTTAATAAGCCTCGTAAGTCGTAATTAGCTCTTAAGTCTAAGCGTATATTCTTAGTTAGTAGTATCGTTTTATAAAGTAGAAATATATAGCTTCTCGTTTCTTATACCCAGACCTATTATATATTTTATTAATTAAGTCTACTTAGTAGCGCTTATTATTAATTACTTAAGTAAGTTAGGGACGAGTCTTTATTCCTCGTTAAAGTAAAAGTTTATTTTATATAATAAATCGTATTACTATTTACTTAAAATATTTAAACTAATTAAAAAGTATACTAGCTAGCCTTTTTAAAATAAAAAAGAAATAAGTAATTTATTTTAAGAGGTCTAATTATTATTCGTTTAGTACTAGTATATTAGTTAGAATATCTATTTCTTATATCTAATTAATAGTAGCGTTATTATAACTATATATTATAATAAAAAAGTTCTTTATAACTCGTATTTATAGGACTCGTACGTTAATAAAGTCCTTAATATCCTCGTTAAGCTCTACTTTGACTAGGTTAGATTAGCTAGGGGTTTTTTTTAAAAAGCTATCTATTATAATATTCTTTTTCCTATTAATATACTTAATTTTAAAGTTAAAAAGTCTAATTTAAGAGAGCTAGCGTATTATTATTATTAATAATAAGTTATTTATTATATTATTAATCTAAATAACTAGGACTTAGGTATCGGTTTTTAATAAGAAGTTAATCCTAAATAAATAATTATAAAGACGCTTTAAGCTTATTAAAACGCCTCGTATTTTAAGCTTTTTAAAATTATAATTAAGCTCTAGTCCGTACTATATCCCGCTCTCGTATTAAGTAATAGTATGCTTATTATTAATAATCTAACTAAGTATACTACTTTATTTTTTAATATTAGCGTCCGTTATAAAAATAATCCGTCTAGCCTTAGTACTATAGTTTAGTAAAACTAAAATAAGAGCTATAGTAATTACCTCTTTAAATATCTTTATAACTTTAATTTATAGCGCTCCCTATTTAAAAAATTAGTTTTTATTAAATAGGGAGTATAATAGGGCTATTTTAAAAAAAGATTACTCGATTTAATAATAATAAAAAGTAATAATACTAAAAAATAATCTAATTTCTAAAACGTTTAAGTATTTTATTTATTTAAGAATCTTAAAGACTTTAGTTTAATTAAGCTATTTCCCTTTTATATTATAAAAGTAGCTTATAATAACCGCGGATAGTTAGTACTATTACGACTTTATTTTAAAAATAATATAGCTAGCTAGCTCGATATTAATTAAGATTTAATTAATATTCTAGAGGTATTTATAAATAAATTACTAGATCCTAGGATAGTTAGTTAAGTACTTATTATTATAACGGGATCGCGGGCCTTTAATTATAATATTATTAATAAAAGTGCTATAGTATTTCGGAATTAAGTTTTAGAAAATGCAGGTTATAATTTAATAAAATCAGGCTACTAAATTTATTACTCTTATTAAGAGGGTATAGTATTTATATAGCCCGAATAAAGTTAAGAAGGTCGTTAAATTACGGCTCTTTTTATTTAAAAAGATCTAATTATAATTAAAAAAGAAATTTAAAAATGAAATAAGTTAATTTATAATAAATTCTTTTAAAAACTCGTTAGTATTAAGTAGTTATTAAGCGTTTTAAAGGGTAACGGTATTAACTTTAATTATTAAGTTAATTAGCTAAAGACTACCGTCCTTTTTTATTATTAAGAACTAGGGGTTTTAATATATAGTATAGCTTTTTTTAATAATACCCCGGGTAATACGTTCTTAGATTACCTTAAAAGCTTTTAGTAATAGAGCTTTTAGGATTAAGATACCCTTTATTTATTAAGCCTTATAGAATATAATTTTAATTAATTATAATAGTTCAATTATAGGGTTAAAATAGCCGTATTTAAAAAAGTCCTATATTAGTACTTTTTTTTAATTAAGGAGTATTTATTTAAAGAGATCTTATTTATAAAATAAGAAATAGTCGTAATTCTTAAGAATAGTTTAGAGGTAGTCGTTCGTTAATCTAGAGCTTAGTTTTATATCTAAAAACTTAGGTATAATAATATTTTTATAAGGGCTTAATTAGTCTCATAACTTATTTTTAACTTTTTTAAGTTTTTTAAGTTTTTAGTAAGGATTATTATTAAGTATTAATTTATTAAAGGGCGCGTTATTAACTAGCTAGACTTTTTAGTCCTCTTTTTTATATATCGTATTAGTTTTTATAATATAAAAAATCTTATAAAAAGCTTTTTTAACTATTTCGTACTATTCTAATACTTTTTACTCTAGTTTTATAATTTATTATTTAATATATAACTCTTTTTATTAAGAAGTAAGTATTTTTATTAAGAAACGTAAATCGTTTTAATTAACTAATCTGTTTAGTTTATTTTTAGTTTTACTCCGAGCGGCTACTATTACTTTCTTAATTTATATAATTTAAAGCTAGATTATATAGAATATAATTATAGTTATAATTTAATTCGCTTAGCCTTAGTCTAAGATTATCATAATATACTTATCTTTTTTTAATTTAAATTCTAAGTAAGAGTTATTAAAACTAGTAATATCCCCGGTTATATTATTAATATTTAGTTTTTTAATTTAAAAACTTCCTTTATATATTACTTAAGTTAGGGTAAGATATTCTTTACGTTTTAAAAACCGTTCGTCCTAATTATTTCTATAAGGATCCTTAGCCTCGTATCCTTAATATAAATTAGAGTAATAATTATTAACTTATTATATCTAAAAAATAGCTTAGTATTTTATATAAATAAAAAACTTAATAATAACGGATCGGAGGTCTCTTGCTCGTCTTTAATAAAAAAATAAGTAATTATTTTAAACTTATTAATCTATATATTTATAAAATAAAAGTTATTAAAAGTTATCTAGTTAGTTAGATCGTACTTAAATGTTTATATCTAAAGCTTTATTATTATATAAAAAATATTAGCTTTTTTAATATATTATTTTAAGAGGATATTAACTTATACCCTAGTATTTAAAATAGTAACGATTATCGAACCCTTATTATCCTAATTTATACTAAATATTTAGATTTTTAACTAGAAGTAGGCGTTCAAAATTACGGAAGTTAAAAACTTAGAAGTCGGATTAGCGCCTTTAATTTTACTAATTTTAGCTATATAGCTCGGCCTTAAAAAGAGGTTTTAATTATACTTATTAAAAAGATCTTTAATATCCTTTTATTATTATTTATTTTTTATTAAATTTACTAAGGACTTAGGAGCTTTTCATAAGATTTTATTAGTATTAAAGTACTCTTAATTACGTATTAAAGTTATTATTATTATAGTATATTTTAATATAATTTTTATAAAAGGTTTATAAAAAGCGAGATCGGGGTCTTAAACCTCTTTCTTATTAGCTTTTTTACTTTAGCCTTAAAGTTAAAGTTATAAGTTTAATTAGTAATTATTATTTTCTAAGTCTTATAAAGAAGAGGCTCTTAGGTTATTTAAATATTAGTATTAAGAATACTAATTAGGATTTTAATAAGCTAGGGCCTAGAGATAGATATAGAGGTTATATTCTTTACTATTTTAAAAACCTCGTTATTATTATTAATTTTTATAATTTCTCTTTTTTAATTAAAAAAAGAAACCGTTTTTTTTTAAATTATAAAAACTAGCTCGGGCTATCGATCCTATATATTTTTTTAGAATATAACGTAATTACTAAGGTACGGTTTTTAAATAATTTTTTTTTATAAATAATATAAATATCCGCTTAGCTATAGTAGCCTAAGTTAGGTTATATTATATAAATATATTCAATTATATTTATAAGATTAGCTAAGGGAAGTATAAGTATAGTTTATTAGGGTAGTCCGATTTAATAATTTAGAATTTACTTAGCTAAAAGCTTAGTATTTTTATTAGTTAATATATTTATTATATAAAAAAAAAGGGTAATACGATTAGCAATCGTACGCTTTTTTTTATTTTTAATTATAATAAAGGGGATATTTCTTATAAGCTTATAACTATTACGCTTTTTATAGTACTAAGCTCCCTAAGCTAAAATAATAAAATAAGCGTTTTTATTAAGAGTATACTAATCGTAATTTTTAATAATTTAGTAATATAGACTTTAATAATATTAGTAGCGGTCTCTAAGTTTTATAATTAGGGGTTAATTAGGACGCGTAGTCCTTATATTAAATATATAAGTAAGACCTTAAAAATAAATACTATTTTAATAAATCTTTAGCTTACTTATTTCGTTAGTTAGGTTAGAATTAGTAGTATTATTAATAGCCGCTTAGGTAACCTGGGCTCTTATTATTAACTAGCGATATTACTAGCAATTTAAATACTAGTACTAAGTATTTTTATACGCTTATAAAGTAGGAGATCGTAGCGAGGTTTTAAGTTAACTTTAATTATTTATAAAAAGTAGGCTATATTCTTTTTTATATACGATTATATTAAGAAGTCCTATTAAAAAGGTATAGGGTATAAAGGACTTTGGCAGTACGGTACTTAAAAAGAACTACTAATACTTATAAAAGTAATATAAGATACCTCTTTTAATCAGGTTAATACGGCCTTAATTAACGGAGTTATAACTAAGGAAAAAGGGTAATATTAACCGGATTAGAAGGGTAAAGTTCTTAATCGTCTTATATTATCGTATTTAAAAATAAATTATTAAAAAGGCTCTAGTTCGATTTTAAAAAAGTATATATATAATTAAAATAAAAATCCGTACTACTAAGCTCTTTTTCTTAATCGGGGGCCCTTTTTTTTGTATTTTTTTTAATTAGCTCTTTTATAAGTCCCTATACTTAATCCGTTTTAAAAGAAAAATACTAGGATTAATTACCCTACCCTATTTTAATCGTCCCTTAATTTCTTTTTCTCTAATTTTTTATAAAAAGAAATTATTTTAAATTAATCTTAGTTATTATATATAATTAATTATATTAAGCTTTTTACTTACTTTTTTTTTTTATAATCGCTTTTTTTACCTCTTTTATTTTTATTATTTTCTTTATTAGTTTTACTTAGTTCTTATCCTAATCTTTTTTAATAATCTCCCGATCCTAACTTTTACTTACCTAATTCTTTTTAGATCTTTTTATTAATAATAATATTTAAAGAGTATAAGCTAGAGTTATATATATAACTTTTATAATTAAGTCGTCGTATTAATTAACTTATTATTCTTTTATACTCTTATTAATATTAGTTTTATTTATATATATATTATAATATTATAAAAGATTTTAATAAAACTTAACTAACTCTTAATATTAACGTTTGCTATTTTTTTATATAGCCCGATTATACTTAAAGAGCGTACGCTTAATAACCTCTTATTTTAACTAAACCCTTAGTATTTTAATTAGAGTTTTTATAATAAGACTATTCCCGTCCTTAATTAAAGTATTTAAAAAATTACTTCCTTAGTTACTTAAACTAGCTTTATTAAGAGCTAAGCTAAGGTATAATAACGATTTAAATAGTAATATATTTAATAAAAACTTTATAACTTAATAAGTCTTAGGAATATTAATTAGGTATATAAGTTAATTACTAATAATAGCGTTTAGACGTTAATTAGTAGCCTTTATTAGTTTAATTACTTATAAAGTCTAATTAAAGTTACTATTTATTATAAATCTTTAGGTACTTTTTAATATTTTTAAAGATTAAGATAGTAGAGATAACTCTTTAAAAATAATAAGTTCTTATTTAAAGTTTTTAACTATTTTATATATCTTTTTAAAATATATAAGATTAATAAAAATATAATAATTATAATTACGGGGGTTATAAATTCTTAGATCTTAGTTAATAAACCTAAGGCTAAGTAAATAAGAACTAGATTTTTAAAGAGTTAGTACTTTAGAGGCGTTAGTTATAGTATAATTAGAGTTATTTAAGTCAGTATAGGGCCTATTTTTAAAGTCCTAATTATCTATTACTTTATTAAAAAACCTTTTTAATAAAGGTCTTATTATATTAAAAAAGTAATAACTATTATATTAAAACTTATAGCTAATTTATTAAATCTAAGCCGCACGGAGTTTATTATTAAATAATTTAAGGTATTTATAAGTTATTTAATACGTATTATAAATTAAGTTAAGTTAGTTATATTAGACCGCGTTATAAAACTATTTAAGTACGTATAGACTATATTCTTATTTACCTAGCTATTATATTATAAAAACTACGTAAATACTTATATTAATTAGTTATTAAATATAAAAAAGTATATTAATCCGGCTATAAAAGGCTTTTAGTACTTAGATATTATTAACGAATATCCTTTTTAAATACCTAAGAGCTTATTTTAAATTATACTAATAAACTATATTATCCCGCTAGTTAATAATTATTCTTATAAAATAGCCTAGATTATTAATATAAAAAGGAAAGATTACTAAGTACGCTAAAGTCCTAATCTTTTATATAATTTTTTAAATTTAAAGGATTAGGGTAGGGGTTTTATTTAGTTTAAAAATACTCTCCTATCTCTCTTTAATTATAATTATATTACGTATTAAAGCGAGGTCCCGTATTATAACTTTTATTATAAATCTAATTTTATATTTTTAAATCTAATCTTTATATAATAAGCGTTTTTAAAAATTATAATAATTAGTTAGGATCTTTATTACCTTATAATAAGTCTAACCTATCTAAGTCTTTTAGTCTTTTAAACCCTTAAAAGCCTCGGGGCGCTAATTAAAAAAGGGAAGTTCGTCCCTTATACTAAACTAATTAAAAAAGTTAATTTTATAAGGGGTTAGGATTATTTAAAGGAAACTAGTTTACTTAAGTACTAGGTTTAGGTAATAATTAATATATACTTTATATTAGTAGTTTATATTAAAATTAATAAACTAAGAGTTCTTAGTATTTATTATAGTCCTAGGGTTAGTCTTATTAAAAATAATATATCTATTTAAATTTTACTTTTCTAGTTAGTATTTAGTATCGTTTTTAAAGTTCTTTATTATAATCGGGCCCTAAATTCGCGCTATATCCTTTTTATTATTTAGTTTAAAAGAGGAGATAGGAGGTAAAGAGGCTATTATAAATCGCTAGGTTAGTATTTATATAGTAGATTAAAAAGTAAAAATTAGAGGAAGTTTAATTAGTAGTAGTTATAAAGAAGTAGTTAAAGAGGGAAGAAAGAAAAGTTAAGTAGCTAAGTAAAAAGCTACCTTTTTATATTAATTACGAGGGCGGCCTTTACTAATTAAAAAAAAAGGTGCTATATTACTAATAATAAAAAGGCCCTAATCCTATAATTTACTCCTTCTTTTTTTTATATAGTAGCTATAATTTAGTATTAATTAGCCGAGAGGCTTATAGTACTTTCCTTTTTAATACCCCGGATCTAGGGGGGGGGGGGTATATAGAGGCCCTTTTTTAATTCCTTTATCGCTTTTTATTTTTTCACCTAAATAATAACTTCTTAATTATAATTATCCTTTTTTACTTAGTCTCTTTTTTTTTTAATAATCTAATTTACTTACCTATTATATCTAATACTTTAACTATTAATAACGCGTATTAAATTACTAAAACTACTTATTATAACGTCTAGTTTTAGTAATATTCCTTTTTCGTTCTTAAAAAGGTCTATTCTTAGAAAACTTAGGACTATAAGTTTTAAAAAGTTAATAAAAAATAAACTATAATAAGCGCTACTTTATTTAATTTTTTTAATCCTTATCCTAATCTAATATTACTCTTTTTTAGATCCTTAAAACTACTAGTTAATTAACTCTTTTTAAATTAGCTAAAGAGTTTTATACTAAATTTTATATTATAAATCCTTAAGTTAATAAGTATATTAAAAGAGAAATAGCTTAGAAGTTTTAGTAATTAATTACGAATTAGAACGTTATTAAGAAGTACGTTTATTATCTAAGTATTATAAGTAGATTATTTTTATAAAACTATTGGGTTTTTATTAGTTATAATTATATTAGTTACTTTAGCTTTCTATTTTAATAATTAAGTAAACGAACCCTTATTATTAATTCTTTACTTATCTAAGTTTATAATATTTAGAATACTATGCTTTATAACTATTATACACGGTCTTTTTAAAAATATATTAATTCTAATACTAAGGAGCTAATTAAAAAAATAGTCCCCTATTTCGAGTACGTTTCTTTTTTAAATTATTTTAATAATTAATATAATAATTATATATATTTTAAAAATAAGAAATACTACTTCGAGAAGAGTAATAATTAGTAAGTTATTAATTAGTCCAGAGCCGACTCTAAGTAAGGCTATTATTATTATTATATAATAAGTAGTAATAAGGTAGTATTTCTAATCCTAATTAATATTAAAAGAGTTAAGACTTTAGTTTATATAGTTTTTAACTAGATCGATATTACTAAGACTAAGGAGAATAAGTACGATTCTGTTTTTAAGGACGCCCCTCTTATATACTTTATTAAAAACTA
Organism: Colletotrichum cuscutae; assembly: GCA_030869315.1. Lineage (NCBI taxonomy): Eukaryota > Fungi > Ascomycota > Sordariomycetes > Glomerellales > Glomerellaceae > Colletotrichum > Colletotrichum cuscutae. The sequence continues at coordinate 236,453 of MPDP01000002.1, forward strand.
TATATTTATAATTTATAAAAGTTATTAATATATTAAAATAAAATAAGTAAAATAAGAAGTTATATAGGCTAAACTAGATACTAAATAGGCTAGATTAAATAAAAAACTAAGCTTAGATATTTAAAAAGAGGGGTAGGGTTTTTTAATATAATTATATAATTAATAAGTAAAGTTATTAAGTTTTTAATCGTAATAATTAAAAAATAATTCTTTTTTTTTATTATCCTCTTATATTTTTATCCCGGATCTAAATAAAAAAATAACTAAAGAATTAATAAGATTTAATAATATTTTTATAAAATAATATTTAATAAATAAAAAGAACTTATAGCTTATACTAAGGATTAGTAATAATAAGGGGTAATCTAGCCCTCTTAAGAGGCCCTTGTTTATAATCGGGTTTACTTAGTAACTAATTAAATATCCTCGTCCCTAGAGTTTATTATATTATTATTATAATTAAGAAGTAAAATCGTAATATTAATTATATTATTTATAAAAATAAAAAGTTAGTTAAGTTAGAAATAAAGTCTTTATAAAGATTAGACTCGTTAAGTAATAAGTAGAGGCTTTCTAAAGACTTTAAAAACTTTTTAAATTAATTACTAATATAAGTAGCCCCTATAATTAGTTTATTAATAAGCGTTTCTAATTAATATAACGATCCGTTTGGAGTAGCTAAGTAAATATAAAAAGGTCCTTATTAATAATAATCGAGTTTTTTAAAAGTTAATATATTGTTCTTTTATTAAATATTAAAAATAAAAACTAAATCGTTAGTCTATAACTTCGCTAATTAAAGGGTATATAAAGAATTAAACTAGTTACGGGTTTAGGCTCGGTATTAAATAACTTTATTAACTATAGCTTCCTAGTTATTTACTAAAAAAATAAAAGCTCGTAATCGGGCTTAGACTTTTTAATCCGTTATATATATATTTTCTTAATTAAGTACCCTCTAAGTTATTATTTTTTTTTTAATTAGGGTCGTTATATAATAACTATAAATAAAATAGAACGGTATATAACTTAATAATACTCTAATAGTTATCTTATTTATAAAAAGGGCTATAACTAGTATTAGTTTAATATTTTTCTTTTCTTAATCTAACTAAATATAAAGTATATATATAATAAGTTAGTAACCCTTTTTAAAGAGCCCGTTAGCGTAAGGGTTATAAGCTAATATAACCTTTTACTAAGTACCGTATTATTAATTAAGCTACGTTATAGTACCTATATTTTCTTATCCCTTATTAATAATTAGAGTACTATAGATCTTATAATAATAAATAATATCTTTTTAAATAAACTTTGTAATATTTTTTAACGTAGCGTTCGTTATAATCCGCGCTTTTAAATATTTTATAAACTTATAACGCGCTTTAATAACCTTTTATTTATTTATATACTAAACGTTTAAATAAACCTTAAAAAAAGGTTTATAAATTAGAACTATAAATATATAGAGGTTATTAAAGCGTCGTAATCTAGCTTTTTAGTAGGCCTTATAAGTCATAATTAGCTCCCGAGTCTGAGCGTATATTTTTAGTTAATAATATCGTTTTATAAGGTAGAAATATATAACCTCTTATCCCTTATGCCCAGACTTATTATATACTTTACTAATTAAGTTTATTTAATAGCGCTTATTATTAATTACTCGAGTAGGTTAGGAACGAGTCTTTATCCTTTATTAAAATAGAAGTTTATTTTATATAATAAATCGTATTACTATTTATTTAAAATATTTAAACTAATTAAAAAGTATACCGGCTAGCCTTTTTAAAATAAAAAGAAAATAGGTAATTTATTTTAAGAGGTCCGACTATTATTCGTTCGGCACTAGTATATTAGTTAGAATATTTATTTTTTATATCTAATTAATAGTAGCGTTATCTTAACTATGTACTATAATAAAAAAGTTCTTTATAACTCGTGTTTATAGGACTTGTACGTTAATAAAGTCCTTAATATCCTCGTTAAGCTCTACTTCGACTAGGTTAGATTAGCTAGGGGTTTTTTTTAAAAAGCTATCTATTATAATATTCTTTTTCCTATTAATATACTTAATTTTAAAATTAAAAAGTCTAATTTAAGAGAGCTAGTGTATTATTATTATTAATAATAAGTTATTTATTATATTATTAATCTAAATAACTAGGACTTAGGTATCGGTTTTTAATAAGAAGTTAATCCTAAATAAATAATTATAAAGACGCTTTAAGCTTATTAAAACGCCTCGTATTTCGAGCTTTTTAAAATTATAATTAAGCTTTAATTCGTACTATATCCCGCTCTCGTATTAAATAATAATACGCTCGTTATTAATAATTTAACTAAGCATACTACCCTATTTTTTAATATTAGCGTCCGTTATAAAAATAATCCGTCCGGCTTTAGTACTATAGTTTAGTAAAACTAAAATAAGAGCTATAATAATCGCCCTTTTAAGTATTTTTATAACTTCGATTTATAACGCTCTCTATTTAAAAAATTAGTTCTTATTAAATAAGGAGTATAACGGGGCTATTTTAAAAAGAAATTACTTAATTTAATAATAATAAAAAGTAATAATACTAAAGAACGATCTAATTTTTAAGACGTTTAAGTATTTTATTTATTTAAGGATCTTAAGGACTTTAGCTTAATTAGGCCCTCTCCCTTTTGTACTATAAAAGTAGCCTATAATAACTATAAATAACTAGTACTATTACGACTTTATTTTAAAAATAGTATAGTTAGCTAGCTTAATATTAACTAAGACTTAATTAATATTCTAGAGATATTCGTAAATAAATTACTAAATCCTAGAATAATTAGTTAAGTACTTATTATTATAATAAGATTGTAGGCCTTTAATTACGATATTACTAATAAAAACGCTGTAGTATTTTAGAATTAAGTTATAGAGAATATAGGTTATAATCTAATAAAATTAGGTTACTAAATTTATTACTTTTATTAAGAGAGTATAGTATTTATATAGCCTAAGTAAAGTTAAGAAGGTCGTTAGATCGTAGCTCTTTTTATTTAAAAAGATCTAATTATAGCTAAAAAAGAAATTTAAAAAAGAGATAAGTTAATTTATAATAAATTCTTTTAAGAACTTATTAACGTTAGGTAGTTACTAAGCGTTTTAAAAAGTAATAGTATTAACCTTAGTTACTAAGTTAATTAGCTAAAGACCGCCGTTCTTCTTTATTATTAAGAACTAGGGGTTTTAATATATAATATAACTTTTTTAAATAATACCCTAGGTAATACGTTTTTAGATTACTTTAAAAGCTTTTAGTAATAGAGCTTTTGGGATTAGAATACCCTTTATTTACTAAGCTTTATAGGGTATAATTTTAATTAATTATAATAGCGCGACTATAGAATTAAAACGGCCGTATTTAAAAAAATCCTACGCTAGCGCTTTTTTTTAATTAAAGAGTATTTATTTAAAGAGATCTTATTTATAAAATAAAAGATAGTTATAATTTTTAAAAATAGTTTAAAAACGGTGGTTTATTAATCTAAAGCTTAGTTTTATATTTAAGAACTTAAGTATAATAATATTTTTATAGGGGCCCGATTAGTCTTATAGCTTATTTTTAACCTCTTTAAGTTTTTTAAGTTTTTAATAAGGATTATTATTAAGTATCGATTTGTTAGAGGGTATGTTATTAACTAGTTAGACCTTCTAATCCTTCTTCTTATATATCGTATTAGCTTTTATAATATAAAGAATCTTATAAAAGGCTTTTTTAGCTATCTTATACTATTTTAATACTTTTTACTCTAGCTTTATAATTCGTTATTTAATATATAACTCCTCTTATTAAAAAATAAGTATTCTTATTAAGAAACGTAAATTGTCTTAGTTAGCTAATCTATTTAGTCTATTTTTAGCCTTGCCCCGAGCGGCTATTATTACTTTTTTAATTTATATAATTTAAAGCTAAATTATATAGAGCATAACTATAGTTATAATTTAATTAGCTTAGCCTTAGTTTAAAACTACTATAATACGCTTGTCTTTTTTTAACTTAAATTTTAAATAGGGGTTATTAAAACTAGTAATATCCCCGGTTATATTATTAATATTTAGTTTTTTAATCTAAAAACTTCCTTTACGTACTACTTAAGCTAGGGTAAAATATCCTTTATATCCTAAAAACCGTTCGTCTTAATTATCTTTATAAAGATCCTTAGCCTCGCGTTTTTAATATAAATTAGAGTAGTAATTATTAACTTATTATATCTAAAAAATAGCTTAGTATTTTATATAAATAGAAGACTTAGTAATAACGGATCGGAGGTCTCTCGCTTATCCTTAATAAAGAAATAAGTAGTTATTTTAAACTTATTAATTTATATATTCGTAAAGTAAAAGCTATTAAAAGTTATTTAGTTAGTTAGATCGTACTTAAACGTCTATATCTAAAGCTTTATTATTATATAAGAAATACTAGCTTTTTTAATATATTATTTTAAAAAAATATTAACTTACGCTTTAGTATTTAAAATAGCAACGATTATTAAACCCTTATTATTTTAATTTAAACTAAATATTTAGACTTTTAATTAGAAGTAGGCGTTTAAAATTACGGAAGTTAGGAGTTTAAAAATCGGATTAGTATTTTTAACTCTACTAATCTTAGCTATATAGCTCGGCCTTAGAAAGAGGTTCTAGCTATACTTATTAAAAAGATCCTCAATATCCTTTTATTATTACTTATTTTTTATTAAATTTATTAAGAACTTTAGAGTTTTTAATAAGATTTTATTAATATTAAAATACCCTTAATTACGTATTAAAGTTACTATTATTATAATATATTTTAGTATAATTTTTTATAAGAGGTTTATAAAAAGCGAGATCGGGGCCTCGAGCTTCTTTTTTATTAACTTTTTTATTTTAGCCCTAAGGTTAAAATCGTAGGTTTAATTTATAGTTATTATCTTTTAAGTTTTATAAAAAAAAAGCTCTTAAGTTCTTTAAGTATTAATATTAAGGGTACTAATTAGGACTTTGATAAGCTAAGGCCTAAAAATAAATATAGAGGTTACGTCCTCTACTATTTTAAAAACCTTATTACTATTATTAATTTTTATAATTTCCCTTTTTTAATTAAAAAAAAACCGTCTTTTTTTTAAGTTATAAAAGCTAGCTTAGGCTATTAATTCTATATATTTTCTTAGAGTATAACGTAGTTACTAAGGTACGGTTCTTAAGTAGTCTTTTTTTATAAATAGTATAAATATCCGCTTAGCTATAGTAGCTTAAGTTAGGTCGTACTACGTAAACGTATTTAATTATATTTATAGGATCAGTTAAGAAAAGTATAAGTATAGTTTATTAGAGTAGTCCGATTTAATAATTTAAAATCTACTTAGTTAAAAACTTAGTATTTTTTTTAGTTAATATATTTACTACGTAAAAAAAAAGGATAATACGATTAATAATCGTATACTTTCTTTTATTTTTAATTATAATAAAGGGAATATTTCTTATGGGCTCTTAACTATTACGCTTTCCGTAATACTAAGCTCCCTAAGCTAAAATAATAAAATAAGCGTCCTTATTAAGAGTATATTAATTATAATCTCTAATAATTTAGTAATATAAACTCTAGTAGTATTAATAGCGGTCTCTAAGTCCTATAATTAGGGGCCGATTAGGACGCGTAGCGCTTATATTAAATATACGAGTAGGACCTCGAAAGTAAATACTATTTTAATAAATCTTTAGCTTATTTATTTTATTAACTAGGTTAGAATTAGTAATATTATTAGTAGCTACTTAAGTAACCTAGGCCCCTATTATTAGCTAGCGATATTATTAATAGTTCGAATACTAATACTAAGTATTTTTACGTACTTATAAAATAGGGGATCGTAATAAGGTTTTAAATTAACTCTAATTATTTATAAAAAGAGGGCTATATTCTTTTTTATATACGATCGCGTTAAGAAGTCCTATTTTAAACCTTGCGTACTTTATTAATCTAATAAAGCTATTTAAAATAACCCCGACTTTTTTTATTATTTTTTTTATAATATTAGTATAAAACCGCTTATATACGGCCTTAATTAGGCTCTTATTAGTTATAATATAGAGGCTTTATTATTTAATAAGGGTAATTATATTATTAATCTTAGTAAATAGTACCTAAATAGAGTTTAAATTAAAAAACGAGATAAGTAGTTTTTTAATAACTCTTTTAATCTACTCTTCTTTATTTAAAAAGCGGTTAGTATCTTATTTTTTATACTTTTTTAAAAAGAAATCCTTAGCTTAGGCCTAGGGTAGTCCTCTAATTATATTTTTAATTAGAGTTTAATAGTCTTTTTTTATAATATATATAATAAGTTTACCCCTAAATCGGTCCAGGACCCTACTAATCTCGTATTAATCCTCGAACTTTTTTAAAAAGTTTATAATATTATCGTTTTTAAAAACTATAATCCCTTCTTAACTAAGGAATAGTATTTTATAAAACCTTATATTCTCTATTAAATTAGGCTAAAGAATTATAGGGTCCTTAGTTTAAGGCGTAGTTATTTAAATCTAAGTAGCAATAGTATTTAAAAGGGTATTAATTAAAGTATTTATCTTAACCTAAGCTATAACTAGCTTTTTTTAATTAAATTAGTAAGTAGATCCGTTATTAAGAATAAGCTTCTTATTATTAAATAACTCCGTAGTCTACGGGTCTTAATAAACTATAAAAACTAGTTTAATAAACGGTTTATTTAAAGTAAAAGGGTTAGGTTCGTATAATTAAATATCCTAAGGGGCGCTAATAGTAATAAAAATAACGTATTAATTATTTATATTTATAGTCCGAAGTTATTAAAAATATAGTTTATTAATTTAGTTTATAATTTTAATAGTCTTATATTAGTTTATTTATTTTAAATAGAGTTTAGAAAGAGAGGAGAGGAGCTATTTTAATAATTAGAGCGTAGTTATTATCTTAATTAGTATAATTTAGGCCGTCCTTCTTAGCCCTTACTAAGTATATAACTAGAGTTTTAATTAGACTTTGTATTAGGCTTATAATAATACTAATTAAAATTATTAATAAGTTTAGTTAAAAGCTAGTTTTTTAAGCGCCCTTAGTCTAACGTATCTGTACTTTTAAATAGGTTTATTAATAAATCTCCGGGCTATATTAATTAATAAAAAATAGTTTAGTTAAATAACTAATTATATTTATTAAAATATTTTATTAATTCTAATTTTAACTCGTCGTTCGTTTTATTATATTATTATAGCGTCCGTATTTAGGCCCGATCTAGTCCTAAGTATTTACGTATTTCTCTACTTATTTATTTTATTTACTTATTAAGGTCTATTATATCCCCCTCTTATTAAATAAAAAGCCCTTTTTTATACGTCTTTTTTTTCGTATTTTAATTATTTAGTCTTTTTTTTAATTAGAGTCCTATTACTCGTATTTATTTTAATTATTACGCCGCTTTTTTTTATTTATTTATTTAAATTATTTCCGATCGAGTCGGGCTTTTTTTTATTTATTCTCTTATTTAAAAAGGGAAGGGATTTTTAGAAAGGGAGATTATTAAAAAAGTATAGAGTATAAAGGACTTTCGTAGTACAGTACTTAAAAAGAACTATTAATATTTATAAAAATAATATAAAATACCTCTTTTAATTAGGTTAATACGGCCTTAATTAACGGAGTTATAATTAAAAAAAAAGGGTAATATTAACTAGATTAGAAAAGTAGAGTTCTTAATCGTTTTATATTATCGTATTTAAAAATAAATTATTAAAAAAGCTTTAGTTCGATTTTAAAAAAGTATATATATAATTAAAATAAAAATCCGTATTACTAAGCTCCTCTCCCTAATTAGGAGCCCTTCTTTTTATATTTTTCTCTAATTAGCTCTCTTATAAGTCCTTATACTTAATTTATTTTAAAAAAAAGAAATACTAGGACTAATCGCCCTACCCTATTCTATTACTTTAAACCTTATGTACTTTATTAATTTAATAAAGCTATTTAAAATAACCCCAACTTCTTTTATTACTTTTTTTATAATATTAGTATAAAACCGCTTATATACGGCTTTAATTAGGCTTTTATTAGTTATAATATAGAGGTCTTATTATTTAATAAGAGTAATTATATTATTAATTTCAATAAATAGTACTTAAATAGAGTTTAAATTAAAAAATAAGATAGGTAGTCGTTTAATAACTCTTTTAATCTGCTCTTTTTTATTTAAAAAGCGGTTAGTATCCTATTTTTCGTATTTTTTTAAAAGAAAATCTTTAGTTTAAGCCTAGGGTAGTCCTCTAATTATATCCTTAATTAGAGTTTAATAATCTCTTTTTATAATATACGTAATAAGTTTATTTTTAAATCGGTCTAAGACCCTACTAATCTCGTACTAGTTCTCGAACTTTTTTAAAAAGTTTATAATATTATTATTTTTAAAAACTATAGTCCCTTTTTAACTAGAGAACGGTATTTTATAAAACCCTATATTTTTTATTAAATTAGGCTAAGGAATTATAAGGTCTTTAGTTTAAGGCGCGGTTATTTAGATTTAAATAGTAATAGTACCTAGGAGGGTATTAATTAAAATATCTATCCCGACCTAAACTATAACTAGTTTTTTTTAATTAAATTAGTAAATAGATCTATTACTAAAAGTAGGCTTTTTATTATTAAATAACTCTATAATTTATAGGTTTTAATAAACCGTAAAAACTAATTTAATAAACGGTCTATTTAAAATAAAAAAGTTAAGTTCGTACGATTAAACGTCCTAAGAGGCGCTAATAGTAATAAAGGTAACGTATTAGTTATTTATATTTATAGTCCGAGGTTATTAAAAATATAATTTATTAATTTTATTTATAATCTTAATAATTTTATATTAATTTATTTACTCTAAATAGAGTTTAGAAAAAGAGGAGAGGAGCTATTTTAATAACTAGAGCATAGCTATTATCCTAATTAATATAATTTAGGCCGTCCTTTTTAACTCTTATTAAGTATATAACTAGAGTTTTAATTAGACTTCGTATTAGGCCTATAGTAATATTAATCAAAATTACTAATAAGTTTAGTTAAAAGTTAGTTTATAAGCGCCCTTTGTCTAGGATATTCGCACTTTTAAATAGGTTTATTATTAAATCTCTAGGCTATATTAATTAATAAAGAATAGTTTAGTTAAATAACTAGTTATACTTATTAAAGTATTCTATTAGTTCTAATCTTAACTCGTTATTTATTTTATTATACTATTATAGCGTTCGTATTTAAGCTCGATCCGGTCCTAAGTATTTATATATTTCTTTATTTATTTATTTCACTCACTTATTAAGGTTTATTATATCCCCCTTTTATTAAATAAAAAGCCCTTTCTTATATATCTTTATTTTTATATCTTAATTATTTAGTTTTTCCTTTAATTAGAGTCCTATTACTCGTATTTATTTTAATCGTTACGCTACTTTTTTTTATTTATTTATTTAAATTATTTCTAATTAAGTCGGGCTTTTTTTTACTTATTTTCTTATTTAAAAAAAGAAGGGATTTTTAAAAAAGGAGACTATTTAAAAGGTATAGGGTATAAAGGACTTTTATAATATAGTACTTAAGAAGAACTACTAATATTTAGAAAAATAATATAAAATACCTCTTTTAATCGGGTTAATACGGCCTTAATTAACGAAGTTATAATTAAAAAAAAAAGGGTAATATTAATTAGATTAAAAAAGTAAAGTTCTTAATTATTTTATATTATTATATTTAAAAATAAATTATTAAAAAAGCTCTAGTTTAATTTTAAAAAAGTACGTATATAATTAAAATTAAAATCCATATTATTAAGCTCTTCTCCTTAATTAGAGGCTTTTTTTTTTATATCTTCCTTTAATTAGCTCTCCCGTAGGTCCTTATACTTAATTAGCTTTAGAAAAAAGAAGTACTTGGACTGATCGCCCTATTCTATTTTAGTACCGTACTGCGAGAGTCCCTTATACCCTATACCTTTTTATTATAAACATAAGGGAATATATAAGGGGTCCCCTAACCCTCGATGAGAAGGAGTATATAATACGGGATCTGGCTACCCACGCGGGCTAGTACTAAGAGGTCTTATATACGTTAGAGTAGGTATAGCTCGCCCTCTAGATAGTTAGAACTTAGAGGACTTTACGTAGTAAAAGGTCGGGAGCTATTTTAATTAGTAATTAAGTATAGAGCGTAATATACTTAGTTTTCCCTAATACGTAATATACGGTACGGCCCTAGTAGATTGCTCTATTAGGGGGAAGGCTTACCCTATAATAAGCTTATTATTTTAAATAGAATAGGGTTAAGTAATTAACTTTTAATAGTTATAGCTCGTTAATATTAATAACTCTTTATTAATAACTAAGCGTTATTAAATTTTTATATTTTGTTTATTTTTATATAGTGGTTTTTCTTTCCGGCTTTATAGGTATAAAAAATCGACCTTAATAGGATTACGCTTTTAAAGGAAATTACATAATATGATATACTTTTTAATTATATAATACGCGTAATATATTCTAAGTACGCGCTTAACGTAATATAGTAATTTTAATACGAAAACTACTATTTAATTCGGGATAGGTAAGCTGCCCTATTACTTATTAATAATAGGCTAAGTAATATACTTACGTAGTAGCGCTAGTTAAAAAGGTTAATAGCAGAGGTTAGCTATAATAGTTAGCTATAATAGTTAGTTATAATAGTTAGAGGCAGCCCTTAACTATAGAGGTTCTAAACTTTAATAATAATATAGAAGTTTCTAAAAAAAGGGCTAAAAAGGCTAATATTTAGTTACTTTTTAGAGCTCGTAAAGATTTTTTTTATCCTTATTACTTTTAATATTGCTCAAAGTTCTATTTAAATTAAATAAATTTACTAAATAAGCTTATTAAATAAACCTATTAAACGTACTTATTAATATATAAGCTACTACCTAGATAACTAATTATATAACTAGTTAAGAGATTAGCTAGTTAAAATATTACCTTATTAAGAACTTACTCTAAAAATACCCCTTAATAAGTCCTCCCCTCTAGGGCTCGATAGATTGGGCCCCCTTAACGCCCTAGCTATTATAACTAACGTAAGTATATTTAAAGAGTAGTATAGTACTTTTTAATAATATAAAATCTAACTAAGTAATAGTACGAATACTATAAATAACTAAGCTAGTATAAATATTAAGATTTAGTATATTAATACTAGCTTAAAAATTATATTTTATAAAGCTAAAAATCCCTTTAATATAGGCTATATTATAAACGTAAGGGAATATATAAAGGGTCCCTTAACTCTTAACGAGAAGGAGTATATAATATAGGATCTAGCTACTTACGCGGGCTAGTACTAAGAGGTTTTATATAGGTTAGAGTAGGTATAGCTCGCCCTCTAAACGGGTAGTAAAAGGTCGGGAGTTTTAATTAGTAGTTGAGTATAGAGCGTAATATACCTAGTTTTTTCTAATACGTAATATATAGTACGGCCCCGGCGGATTACTCTGTCGGGGGGTTGTTTATTTTTATAATTTATTATTATTTATACTAATTATTTTATAAAAATAAAAACTTAAGAATTATAAGAGATTAGGTTATAAGTACTAAATTAGCGAGGTTATAATATAAGTATAAGTATATTATAAAACTAAAGCTTATAGAGTTTTTTATATAGGCTCTATTTTATAAAAAGTTCTTTTATAATATAGTTCGTATACTAATTACTAAGTTATTGGTGTCCTATCGCTAGGCGCATCCTAAATCCCTTGTAGCTTTATATAGCTAAAAAGAAGGCCGATTTAATATTTATAGTTTAATTATGAAAAGATAGTATAATTATAATAACTAGGAGACTTTTTAGAATATTAAACCTTATTGAAATAAAAATATTATAGGATCGAGGGGTTTATTAGTTTATCTTTTATAATCTAGTTAAATACGTAAATAAACGTATTTTAAATTATATATAGTTCGAGAAATAAAAGAAAAGGGTACTACTTAGTTATATAAAAAATCAAAGTATATTATTTAGGGGTATAGTAATATCAAAAAAGCGACGCTACTTATTTAATCCCCTACGGTTTAATACTACAACTAGCGCCTTATAATAATATTATTAATATTAATAATATTATTATAATAAAAAGGATATTTACTATAGACTTATAATGTTACGTAAGCGTATACCTAATTAGCAACTAGACTTATAAAAAGATCCTCGCCTACTTTCTAAGGGAAATAATTAATAAGTACTTAAAAAGTACGATTATCGAAGTACTTAAGCCGTTATATAGCCTCGTTAAGTTAGGTACTTATTAATAAACTATATACTATAACTTTTATATTAATTAGTTATTAATAGTTATATTAACTTATAATCCTTATTCTTTAGTTTTTATATACGTAAACGACCCCTTTAGTATTATAAAAATATAAATAAATAATACCTTAAGTTTATTAAATATTAAATTTATAAAAAAAGAGAACGAGGAGTTTTAAAAAGTAGTATTTATAACTAAACTAAAAGAGATCTTTATATTAAAATTCTTATTAATATTTAATAAGGAGATTTTAATAATTAAAGAGGATACTATAGTATTTTAATAAAAGGGGTAAAATAAAAAGATTAGCTTCATTAATTTAAAATTACTTAATTGTTAAAAATGGTACAGAGCTAAGCTTATATAAAGAGCTTATATTATAAGTATTTATTAGCTTAAAATATTTTTAATTACGCTAGAGTTATATAACCTATAAAGCTTATAGAGCGCGATTTTAATATACTCAATCAATAACTATAATAATAATAATAATAAGAGAACCGTAACCGAGGCCTCGTATGTTAGCTTATTAAAACCGCTTTTATAAAGCTTTATATATTTATTAATAAGTTATTTATAAATAATAACGACCTAAGTTTATACTTAAGGTATATTATTATCCTCGTTACTAAGACCCTTACTAAAAATAACTTTATAATTATAATAGATTCGGAATACGCTCGGCGACTAGACGCTAAAAACTTAGCGACTAGCGCACGGACCGTATTATAAAAAAACTCTTTATAAAATAGAGCTTATATAAAGGATTTAGTAAGTTATAGTCTTATCATATACTAATACCTATATTATAGCCTCGCTAATTAAGTACTCTTAGCTTAATTCTTTATAATTTTAAAACTTTTACTTTTATAAAATAACTAGTATAAGTAATAATAAATTACGAGGACAAACGAAACGTTAACGAAGTAATACTTAGTTATTAATAAAGAACTATTAATATTAACGAGCTATAACTATCCGAAGTTAATTACTTAACCTTATTTTATTTAAAATAACGAGCTTATTATAGGGTAAGCCCTACTTAAATATTAGTATTTATAAAAGAGCTAAATAAAAAAGATAATTAGAATAGGCTACTCTCTCGGGCTAGTTACTTCGTTAATATTCTAAGGACCTTATTTATTATAAATAGGGCGTTTATTAATAACTAATTATTAAACGCGCAAAATCTAAGTATATATAAAAACGTAAGTAATATTAAAATAACTAGCTTAGTAAACCTTATAAACTTAATAATAACTTATTTTTATAAAATAATAGAAATAATAATTAAAAACTAAAACTAAGAATATTATTAATACGAGGAGCTTATTTAATAACTTATTAAGTAGTTAGTAACGTATTTAAGTTAATAAAAAGATAAAAAGCTTCCTTTTTATGATTATAAACTAATTAAAAAAAAGTCTATAAGTACTTAAGTAGTAAACTAGATTATTATTATAAAGATAAGTAATAATTTATACATAAGAAGTATTATAAAATAGTATACTAAGTAGGCCCTATTTAAGTTATCCTTATTATTATAAATATAATAATATAATTATAAAAAGAGCCTCTAAGACCCCTTTTTTTAAAATAACTTCTTAGCGTTCGTTTATTAATAATACGTAGACCCTAAGACCTAAGAACGGGAGTATTATAAAGAGTTAAGGATAAAAAAAGTTAAAAAAGGACTAGACCCCTACTTAGTTCCTTATTAAGTAGTTAACGATTTATTATAATCTAAGTATAAAAAATATAAAGATTTCGAAAGTAGAGGCGTATTAATTGTTTTTTAAACTACTATTTTAATTATAGGATAACTTAATTTATTATAAGGTCTTAGTTAAAAGAGTACGTAATATAATATATAAAGCTAATAAACTATAATCGCTAAGTTAATAAATGAGCAGTAATTATTTATAAAAGAATAGTAAAAAGAGGCTATATTCTTTATCTAAATAACCGTATTAAATATCCCCTTTTTATTAAAAAAGAAATAAGGAGAGCTCTAAAAAACTAAGCTCTAAAGACTTACCAAGAGTAGCGTTATAGAAACTATATAATAAAAGTACCCGCGCCGAGCTATTATAAAAGTATTATAATAATAATATTAAATACTTTATATATAATAAAACGGGCTATATATTTAATAAGTACTAAAGGAATAAGTTAGAAAATAAAGGCGATAATAAGCTAACGTATTCTTAATTAAAAATAATATTAATAATTATCTAACGGGTTATTACTAAGCTAAAAGTTATAAAGGTTAACTTATTAAAAAACGAATAAGTATAAGTAATATACCCGATATATTTATATTAAATATAAAAAAGGTACTAATAAAAATAATTATAAAAAGTAGGGTAATAGTTTTGTAAATCGTCGCTCAAAAGCTAGTAAAAGTTAATATAGATATATACTTTAAAATAAATATTATTAGTACTAAGCTTATAACTTACTTAGGGTTAACCCTAGCTATTACCTTAGCTTCTTTATTAAGGGACTTCTAAAATAAAACTATAAGCTAAAGAGAAGCTTACTAATTAACGCTTTTTTTTTATTAATTACTATAAGTAACTAAAAAAGATTTAGTAACTATTTACCGTAGTTAATAAGAATAAAAAATAATAGACCTTTTATTATTATAACTATTAATAAGTTAAGAGAGTATTCCTATTGATATTATAATAAATATATAGTTATACGAACCTATTCTTATTACTAAACTAAAAATAATAACTTATAATATTATCAAAAATCGTAAGAGGGCTTATATATTATATATTATTATTATAAAAAGTATTATAAAAATAATAGAGACCGAACTATAAGGGGGTCTATTACTAGAGCTTTAATCCGAAGTAGAGACGTTTAATAAATAATTAGTAAAAGGACCGTAGTTATATAATAAAATAAAACACTTAATTAACCTAATTTTAAGTACTAAACCGCTATATAGCCCTATTTATTTATTAAATAAAAAATAACTTAATAAGCTTTACGTATATATTATTAAAAACCTAGCGAACGATTATATTATACCTTTAGTTAATAAGGCCAGGGTACCGATCCTTTTTATATTTAAAAAAGGACGGTATACTACGCCTCTATATAAACTATTATAACCCCCCGACAGAGCAATCCGCCGGGGCCGTACTATGTATTACGTATTAGGGAAAACTAAGTATATTACGCTCTATACCTAACTACTAACTAAAATAGTAGTTAACTAACTCGACTATTATCTCCCTTTTATTAATAGCTCCTAACCTTCTACCGCGTAATTCTAGCTATTTATAAGGCAAGCTTTACCTATTCTAATGCGCATAGGACCTCTTAGTACTAGCCTACGTAAGTAGCTAGGTCTACTATTATCTCTTTTTTTATATAAGTATTATCGTTACCTAGGGGGCCTTATAAAAGTTATTTAAAGTACTTACTTATTATTTTAACCTTATATACCTCTAGCCCGCTTATTATAATTATTATAACTAAGTTAGTATTAATATATTAAATCTTAATATTTATATTAACTTAGCTATTTACGGTATTTATAATATTACTTAGCTAAATTCCGTATTATTAAAAGGTACTTTATTACTTTTTAAGCGTACTTATGTTAGTTATAATAGCTATAGCGTCGAGCTAGCTAAAGAGGGCGCCTAGCCCGAGAGGGGTAGACTTATTAATAAGCATTTTTAAAATAAGTTCTTATTAAAGTAGTATTTTAACTAGCTAACCTCTTAATTAGTTATCTAACTAAGTATCTAAGTAGTAGTTTATATATTAATAAGTTTATTTAGTAAGTTTATTTAGTAAGTTTACTTAGTAAATTTATTTAATAAATTTGTTTAGTTTAAATAGAGAGTAGCTTTGGGCGGTATTAGAAGCGATGAGGATAAAGAGAATCTTTACGAGCTTTAGTACGAGTAATAAATATTAACTTATTTAGCCTTTTCTTTAAAAACCTCTATATTGCTATTAAAGTTTAGAACCTTTGTAGTTAAGAGCTACCCCCGACTATTATAGCTAATTATTATAGTTAATTATTATAGCTAATTATTATAACTAACTATTATAGCTAACCTCTACTATCGACTTTTCTAACTAGCACTACCGCGGTAGCTTGCCTATCCTAAATTAAATAGCGGTTTTCGTATCGAAATTACTATATTATATTAAGCGCGTACTTAGGATATATTACGCGTATTATATAGTTAAAAATGTACTATATTATGTGATTTCCCTTAAAAGCGTAATCCCGTTAAGGTCGATCTTTTGTACCTATAAAGCCGGAAAGAAACTACTATATAAACTATTATAAGCTAAATAAAGTAACTATAAAAAGTTAATATTTATTACTACTTATTAGCGAGCTCTTAAATAAGCTTTATAAAGTAAAATAGATCTTAAAAAGAATTTTTAGGAATACTTATTATTATATTTAAATTAAAAAAGAAAACTAATACAAAATAGCGTTTTAAAACTAATATAGTTACTTTAAGTATACTATTATACCTTTTAAACTAATAAACGTACTTACGACGTTTTAAGTATATATTTACTAAACGCTTACTAACTTACTAAATACTTATTATATAATATATATAAACGATCTAATAATTTACTTAATAATAAAAAAGTAGTATATAGAGGATTTTAAAAAAGTCCTCTAATATTAATAATTATATAAGCTTTTTACTAAACTATAGAAGTACTCGTTTTATTAAAAAAGGGTCGAATTCCTAAGCTATATTATTACCCTAAGAGGAATCGAAATTAACTTATCACGAGTACGAATAATCGCTAACTAAAAAGCGCTAAAGTCTATTAAAAATATCTAAGTATTCCTAAGGTTCTATAACTTTTATTAAAAGTTTATTACTAAATACTCGGGTATTATTATACTAATAATAGTATTATTAAAAATAAAAAAGAGGTAAGTAAAGTAATTTTAATAAACTAAGGAAGTAAATAAGGCGTTTAATTAGCTAAAGGTCGCTTTTACTTCGGTAACTATACTTATTTATTAGAACTTATAACGTATTATATAAATAAAAACCGATACTTAAGTTAAAACTATTATAATAATTTTATTATAATAAACTAACGGGGAATAGCGACCCGTTATTTATTAATTATAAAAGCTCTTAAATATAGAGTAGTAATAAGCCACGGGCTAATAAGAACTACTTATTATAATAAAAAAGTTAGAGTAGTAAGCTTATTATTTTTAAAACTTTTTATAAAAGTTTATAGTTTTAATAAACTACTAAGTACTTAAGAGAGTAATCGGTATACTAATATAAAACCTCTAAAAAAAGCTTATAAAATAAGTATATAAACTATTAATATTTAACTTTAACTTAAAATACTAACTAAAATAAATAAACTTAGTAAACGGTTTATTTAAGAAGCTAAACTATATAAAAAGGAAAATACTTTATAAGGACGTTCTTTTTATACTAGCTTAGAAACTACGTCTTATTAGCGAACTACTACCCAATATTTAAAAAAAAATAATTAGCTTAAAAAAGAAAAATAATATTATTAAAGTATACGGTTAAGTAGTCGAGGCCTCCCTTTATAATCCTAGCTAGATATTAACTAGCTCTAGGGATAGGGAGTCCTTTTTTTTATATTAATAGCGTACTATAAGGCGTATTAATAAAATAATAATAGTTATTATTATAATAACTCGAGATAAAAAGGTAAAAAGGTTATTAACAAACGCTTAATATTGGTTTAATATAGATAAAAAGGAGTTAAATAGAGCTAAAGTTATTATATTAAAATAGTATATCTTACGTCCTATTATAAAAAAGCTTATAAAAGGTAAAACGGTATTCGCTTCTTATCTCTTATTAAAAACTAAGGAGCTTGTTAAAAGATTATAAGCTAATAATAAGTTCTATATATTATAATTAATAAAAGTTCGTACTACGGCTAGTAAGCTAAGAGTATATTTACTTAATAAATAAGGTATATTATTTTGAAAAAATAACTTACTATTTTTTAAGTAAAGTTTTTTTAAATAAAGATCTTTTATTAATACTACGATAACTATAGGGTAGGTTATATAGGAACTATAAAAACTCTTAAGCTAATTTAAAAGAAATTTTACTAAGAAAATATCTAATAAAATATCTAGGAATACGTTAAGAACTACGAGTATTATTTAGGAGTTATAACCCTAAGACATAAGCTATATAAGTAGCTATAGTTATTATTATTACTTTCGTATTTATTTTAAAAAATATTTATAAATTTTATTACGGGGCTATTACTAAGGGCTTATAGTAATAGTATTAAATACGACTATATCTTAGTTATTATTTATTATATAATAAAGTTCGTAAAGTTCTTACTTATTATTAAAATACTTAATATAGCTTAAATAATAAGTATTTTATATAGGGAGGTTAAGTATAAGTTTATTACGCTAGAAAGTATTATTATAAATAAAAACAAGCTCTTTATAAGCGTATTTTAGAAAAAGTTCGCTAAAGAATAGGTAATACGTCGCTAACTATTTACTATATACTATTTATAAATAGATAGTTAAATAGAGTAGACTTATTAAATATTAAAAAAGTACTTAAAGATCTATACTAAGGGCTCGCTAAATAAATAAATAACGTAATTAAAAAAGGCCGAGTTTATATATAATAGTAGCTAATATTTTATTATAAAAGTATTTTTATATATAGCGTTATATAGTTATTATTTTCCCCCCGACGGAGCAATCCGCCGGGGCCGTACTATATATTACGTATTAAAGAAAACTGGGTATATTACGCTCTATACCTAACTATTAATTAAAATAGCTCCTAACCTTCTGCTACTTCTAGCTATTTAGAGGGCGAGCTATACTTACTCTAATATATATAAGACCTCCTAGTACTAGCCTACGTAAGTAGCTAGATCTTATATTATATACTCCTTTTTATTAAAAATTAAGGAACCCCTTATATATTCTTTTATATTTATAATACAGCCCGTATTAAAAAAATTTCTAACTTTATAAAATTCAATTTCTAAGCTAGTGTTAATATATTAGATTTTAATATTCGTACTAGCCTAGCTATTTATAACGTTTATACTATTACTTAGTTAGATTTTATATTATTAAAAAATATTACGCTACTCCTTAGGTATATTTACGTTAGCTATAATAACTAGGGCGTCGAGGGGGCCTAAGAATCTATCGAGCCCCAGAGGGGGGGACCTATCGAGGGGCATCTTTAGGTTCTTAACGAGATAGTATTTTAACTAGCTAATCTCTTAACTAGTTATCTAACTAGTTATTTAAGTAGTAGTTTATATATTAATAGATTTATTTAATAAGTTTATTTAATAAGTTTATTTAATAAGTTTATTTAATAAGTTTATTTAATAAGTTTATTTAATAAGTTTATTTAGTTTAAATAGAGAGTAACTTTAAGTAATATTAAAAATAATAAAGATAAAAAGAATCTTTACGAGCTCTAAGTAGCTAGATATTAGCCCTTTTAGCCCTTTTTTTAAAAACCTCTACGTTATTATTAAAGTTTAGAACCTCTATAGTTAAGGGCCGCCTCTGATTTTTACGGCCGACCTCTATTATCGACCTTTCTAACTAGCGCTACTACGTAAAGGGTAGCTTACTTATCTTAAATTATATAACGGTTTTTATATTAAAATTACTATATTACGTTAAGCGCGTACTTAGGGCACATTGCGCGTATTATATAGTTAAAAAATATACTATATTATATAATTTCTTTTAAAAACGTAATCCTGTTAAGGTCGATCTTTTATACCTATAAAGCCGGAAAAAAACCACTATATAGTTATTATTTTAAGTACGTTAAATATATATTTAATTATAAGGCTATAGTTTAGGGAGTTTAAAAAAGGGTTTCAAAAATTAAAAATATTAGGGCCTAAACTACGTAAGCCTAGGTATAAGTCTCTGAGAACTAAGTAGCTTATTATCATAAAAAATATATTCTAAAGGTATTTAATTATAAAAAGGTCGTTAGCTTATTAATAAAGAATATGTAATTTAAAAATAATAAATTAGTACTAAAATATATTAAAATAGTAATAGCTAAAAAGGTAAGTAAATAGGCTTATCGAGTATATTTATTAAAATAATATCGGAGAGTATATAACATTTTCCTAGTTTCTTAGCTTAAATTATAAGGAAATTACTAAACGATTAGTAATTAAATAGTAAATCTCCCGGAGTTAGAGAACGAGCAAAACGTTTAAAAAGTTTAAAAAATCGTTATAGAGTAAAATAAAAAGAGTTATAATATTTTATTAAATAAGCTAGATAGCTTACTAAATATAATATATAAAAACTTACTAAGTACCTAGACGGGGTAGTAAAAGTAATTAAAAAATTTGAAATTTATAAAAAAAAAATATATATATAAAATAAGATAATAAACGTTAAGTTCGTAATAAAAAGTTACTAAAAGTAAGTTAATTAATAATACTCTATAAACCCTTTTTTATTTAACTTAGTATAATTTTTAAAAAAAGAGATATAGTATTATAACCCTTAGTAATACGTAACTAAGAGATTACTAAGATATAGCTATATTAGAAAAATAACCTATATAATATTAGTAATAATAGTAGCGGCTCTAGCGCATATTTCTAAAACGTAATAGTTAATAATAATAATCTACTTAAAAAGAGTAAAGTAGGTAAGCTTTATATAAGTACTTAGCTAACTACTTAGAATAAAACTATTAGCCTTACTAATACTATAACGGGCTATAAGGAGGTAATTAAAATTAAGTAAAGTATTATATATAGTAATAGTAATAGCTCGCAAAGCGTTCGCTACTTAGTTATTACTAGAGGCTATAATTAAAATAGTAATAAGAGCTATAATAAGAGTAATAATAAGAGCTATAATAAGAGTAGTAATAGGAGTTATAACTAGAGCGATAATAAGAGCTATAATAAGAGCGTCCTCCGAGGTAACGCTCTTATTACTATTACTAAACTAAGGGGCCTTAGTAACGTTAATATTCGTAATAAACTTATTAATATTAAACTACTTATTATAACTCTTAGCTTTAGTCTTAATTAGAATAATAGCCTCGTCGAGCCGTTATAAAGCCTTTACTTAGAGTAAAAGGAATAAAATACTAGCCTAGTTAAAATCTAAAGCTATATAATTAAAAGCTAGGGTAGGCTCGTTTATAAAAAAGAGAACGTCGTAAATAAAAGTTAAAAAGTCATTAATAATAAAATAATAACGCTTATTATAATACTAACTAAAAGAATTCTCTAAGTTATTACTAGGTTTTTTAAACTTAACTTTTTTAAACTAAGACTTTTTAAACTTAATATTAAAAAGGTTCGCCTCGTTATTATTAATAAGAATATAGTTAATAATAAGAGTATACTTTTTAATAAGGGTTTAAATCTTAGGACTATAAATAATAGGGGGAGCGCTATAAATAATAATAGTATAAATAAGTATATTATTTATTAAGTACTTAATAACGCGCTTATAAGAAATAAAAAAGCTAAGAAACTTAGTAATATACGTAATAATAACGCCCTAGGGAGTTATTTTATAATATTAAAATAGAGTATTAAAGTTATTTTATAAAGAAGTTACGTAACTATTATTATAAAAATAAACTAGCTAAAAGCGACTAAGGTAAGAGATAATTTTAACTTTATTATTAATATTAATAATACTAGCTTAAGAAAAAAAATATAAGTTAGTAAAAAGAAATAATTACTAAATAATCGCTAATAACTTATTATAATTAAAATTAATAAATTTAAATACTCGTAGTTAGTAACGAGCTCTTATTAAGTAGCGTACTTAATATAAACCTTCTTATTACTTACTAACGGGTGAGTAATATAAGCGCTAACCTTTTCTTATATACTAATAATATAGCTAAAAGTATAGTAAACGTAGCCGCGCTTATAAAAATTAAGGTTACTTTATTCCTTAGTATAATAAAACTCTATAAGGGTATTCTAAGTAAGCTAAGTAGCGCTATATAGCTCCTCGGGAACCTAGAATAATATCGTTAGTTTAATATTTTAATAATAAATTAGTAAGAATTGAGTAATTTATAGTAGAATACTTTTTCTTATTAACTTAGTATATAATATACTTAGTAACGTAAGTACTAATAATATAAACGAGCTTATTTATATCGTAATATAAGCTAGATAAGTAGCGTATATAGGGAGTACTACCGTAAAAACCGTAAAAACCCTCCTTAGGATCGTACTTAATATTAAGTATATCCTAAATACGTAAAATAGTAAGTATTTCGGCAGATACTTAGTAATAATATAGCAACAAAATCGTAATTAAGAAACGATATAGAAATTAGAATATAATAAGAAAAAGATATAGTTATATAAAAAAGAATTCATAAAACGGTTGTTAAATAGAGGGGGGGAAAAAAGAATAAATACGTAATTAGTAATAAGAGAAAATCTTTTACTTTACTTAATAACTTAGTAATAATAATAACCGCGAGGTTAAGCAGGCTATTATATATTATAATAATTAAAATACTTTATTATAAATACATACTATCGACTCAATAACCGGTCGGCGCGCTATTACTAAATAATAATAATAAGGTATTTATTAAATAGTAAAATAAGAGTAATACCTTATTCCTAAATAAAAAAGGATATTATTAACACTTTAAAAAAGCGATTACGAATAACGATATTAATAACTTTATTATTTATTTATTTATTTATATATTCTACCTTTACTAGCTGCTCGGGCGGTTCTCGGTATTATTTATATAGTATTAATACACGGTATTAGTAAATACTCACACTATCTCGCTAGACTATTTTTTTTAGATTTTCTAACTTTTTAACTTTCCCTCTTGTAAAGTTCATAACTACGGATATAACTTTATTATTAGTATAAAAAAATATTATATAATAACTTTAGAGACTAAAGTTATATAAGAGAAGAGTAATTATAATAAATTCAAAATACGCTCAGTAACTAGACGCTGATAACTTAGTAGCTAGCGCACGGACCGCACTATAAAAGAACTTTTTACGAAGCAGAGCCTATATAAAGGACTCGGTAAGCTTTAATTTTATAATATACCTATACTTATATTATAGCCTCGCTAATTAAGTACTCCTGGCCCAATCTCTTATAATAATATAGGGTAATACTATTTACTATTTATTAATAAAAAATAAGCGAGTTATGTAGTGGTTTTTTTTTTCCGGCTTTATAAGTATAAAAGATCGACCTTAACGGGATTACGCTTCTTAAAAGAATTATATAATATAGTATACTTTTTAATTATATTCTACGTATAATATATCTTAAGTACGCGCTTAACGTAATATAGTAATTTCGATACGAAAACCGCTATTTAATTCGGGATAAATAAGCTACCCACTTTATTACGTAATAGCGCTAGTTAGAAAGGTTAATTATAAAGGTTAGTTATAATAGTTAACTATAATAGTCGGCCGTCATAATTAGGGGCGGCCCTTAATTATAGAAGTTCTAAACTTTAATAATAACATAGAGGTTTCTAAAGAAAGGGCTAAATAAGTTAATATTTATTACTCTTTTACTATACTAGAGCTTATAAGATTTTTTTATCTTTATTATTTCTAATATTACTTAAAGCTACTCTCTATTTAAACTAAATAAATTTACGAAATAAACTTACTAAATAAACTTATTAATATATAAACTACTACTTAGATAATCTAATCTTAGTATATAGTTAGTAATTAGTAAGTTAGAACTTTAAAAATACTTATTAATAAGTTTACCCCTCTTAAGCTAGGCGCCCTCTTTAGCTAGCTTAACGCTATAGCTATTATAATTAATATAAATCTGCTTAAGAAGTAATAAAGTACTTTTTAATAATACGGAATTTAGCTAGGTAATATTATAAGTGCCGTAAATAGCTAGGCTAATACGGATACTAATATTTAATATATTAATATTAGCTTAGTTATAATAGTTATAATAAGTAGGTTAGAAATATATAAAGTTAAAATAATAAGCTAGTATTTTAAATAGCTCTTATAGGACCCCCCGGGCGACGATAATACTTATATAAAAAAAATTATACTAGACTTAGCTATTTATATAAGCTAGTACTAAGAGGTCTTATACGTATTAGAGTAAGTAAAGCTCGCCCTATAAATAAGTAGTAAACAGTTAAGAGTTATTAATAAAAAGGAGATAATAGTAAAGTTAGTTAATTACTATTTTAGTTAGTAATTAAGTATAGAGCGTATTATACTCAGGTTTCTTTAATACGTAATATATAGTACAGCCCCGGCGGATTACTCCATTAGGGAGAAGTGAGTTATATATAGCGTACTCGTATTTAAAGTTTATAAAATAGTAAATAGGGTAAATATTACTTATATAGTTTTAATTATATTTAAAAAGATTATAAATTAACTTAACTTTTTTATAATCTTTATAATTCTTTATACTAATTCGTATTTATTATATAAATACCTTATTAAGCTAAGTATTACAAAAAAAAAGAGGCTTATAATATAGTTATATAAATAATAAGAGATCCTCGAGATTTATTAAATTAATAATAACGATAACCTTATTAATATTTTTATAAAAGTAGTATTTAATAAAGGGTTAGAGTAATTCGTTAGTAAAAAAAGGGTAATAGTATAAATAAAAAAATAAGTTATATAAAAAAAGTAAAAAAAGGGGTAAAAAGAGACGACTTAGTAAACGGGCCCGAGGTCGAATTATACCTCTAACCGTAGTTAAATTAATAAAAAAAAAAGAAAAGTTAGTATCAGATTAGAAGTCTAATTCGACCTACGTATAGTAGCTAGCGTAGGGGCTAATTACGGGCCCTACTTCTAATTACCGCAGCCTACTTAACCTACGGTTAGAACCTCCTTTTTATACCTACGTAGCAGAATCATATAGTTAATTAACCTACTTCGTCATAAACCCACGGTTCGAACTAATCGACCAATATCCCTGTGATAGGGATACCAACACAGCCGCAAACGACCAGTGTCTCATTCTACAGATCTTGATTTTCGTCCCGGTATAATTTGGACATCCAACGATATCCGAACGTGGCACATTCCTCAAAATTCCTCAAGATTCCTCAAATGTGTTCCTGAGATGCCACTGATCCCACATCGGTAGGCGTGAAGGGGAGATCGATGTCGTACGCATCTTCAACCCGTCTCATGTCAAAAATCCTGACAACAAATCCACAGACCCAGCATCTCGGATTGAAACGCCGTCGAGGATCAGGACCTAAGTGGTATCCGACGCACGACCACCACGCAACAACATCTCACTGCACGCACGATTGGATACATCTTTCTCTGACGAGTCTGGAAGACAATTGTAAGGGGCCCTGTACCAAAGGAAATTTCCACTTATGCTTACCCAAGATTTTGCATCAAGGCGAAGATCTCATCGATGACATTCTACCCAGGTAGAGCACGGAGGTCACTAAAAGAGGATTCACTGACTGTGGCGCCTTACTTTTGGCAGTGTGGTAAGAAAAAGAAATGAACAGGAATGACATCGGGGTCACCCCCAGCCCCTCGCCCAAGGGCTCACATACTTCCTGCACAACCCCTTGCATATCAGACCCAGAATGTCGAGCCATAAGATGTACGTGGCATCACGTCCACTCGCTTGTAGTTGCGCACTGCCCTTGATGGCGCCACTACGATGCGGCATGTATTTCCAATTATTTCAGCAGCGGCAGACACCTCGGCACGTCTTGCCGAGAAGACGCATCAAGTTGCGATTATGTTCGGGCCGGTCCACAGAGGAATCGTCATAGATCTTTGTCACTTACTTTTCACCCTAACAAGGAGGCAGTCGAATGATACTCGGGATTTTGCAGAGCATTAAACAGACCAGCTTTCCGAAGGTGAGCAAAACTGTCAGCCTTGACAGGCAAGGCATTTCACAGACCGGATGTTCTCATTGTCCCATAGTCCATGTCAGTGAATCGCACACTTTTTTGGCAGGGATATAGAGAAGGGTAGGGCCGGATATCGACCGCAAATACCGGCGTCTAGCTTGTATCGCAGGGATGGTCTAGCGTCTGCAGTCAGAGACTAGCCGAAGCTTGATCATGCGAACTAGGATACATCTGAGATACGAAGTCAGAATCGACGAGTCTCGAACTCTATGCTCATACGATGAGATGGAGTAGTTAAATCGTGAAAGTCCCACTCTTACTCATGGCTAAATCGATCCACAACATCAGTCACCACAACTAATAATTGCAAACTGGATTCATCCATGCTTCATTCACGCTTCCTCTTTATTACCCTCGATGATTGCGCGAGATTCTGACCCAGGGTTTTATCCCCTCGAAGCCCCGGCGATACGGTTCGGTATCACTATAGGCTTAACAATGCTGGCAACTTTCAAGGCATCGCAGCAGACCTTTCAGATCTACTCAAGAACAAAGTCGGCGACCAAATTGTACCCTTGGATGTGAGTTACTCGGGTCTATTTGAGTCTCTGTTCTGACGTACTCTACCCAGGATCTGGATCTTCCTCCTCGCCAATACCTCTCAAGCAGTAATGAATTGGCTCCTAGCACACGGAGACCTTTCAAAAAGGTAGGACGTCCCGCCGTATTTTAACCTGTCTGCTCGTCTTACTAGCTGACGGGTGGCAGCATTGGTTTGGTTATTGGAAGCTGTATGCTCTGGACTTTACAAACACAACTCGCTCCCCAAATCCTTGCGAATCGACTAGGGCTTCTCCTAGTAAATAAAAAACGGGCAAAAATGATGAAATTTGGGCTGTTGGCCATAGTTGGGGTCATCAATATCTCAGTGACCTGCATATACGTTACAGGGTACTCTATCAACCCAGAATATTTCACTCATCTGCACAAGATCTGGGACCCTATCGACAAAGTTGTTGATTTACTAATCGACATTTCGCTGAACACGGTATTCCTACGGATTATTCAACATGAGTTTGTTGCCGACGGTCTTCAAAAGTACCGACTATTATTTTACTGCGGCGTACTCTTCGTATTGATCTCATTATGTATGGATGTAAGTTGCCCGGTGTGCACATCGATACAACGATATGACTTGTCTACAATTACTCAACCATAAACCCTACATGGAATGTTACTGACTTTTCTTCCAATCAAAGATCCTCATGATTGTCATGATGACTGTACAGGAACCGTTCCTCTACGCTATGACTCACCCAATGGCCTACACTATGAAAATGATTATCGAAATGACGATGGCGGATTTGATATCGTCGATTGCAAAAAGACCACACCAAATGCAAGAGTTTTCGGAACAGATCTGTGTGAGTTAGTGTTTAGTTCTCCTAGCCAGAATCATTCTCCCTGTCGACTGAACAGTGTTGCGAGACCGTGCTATCGATAGCTTGTTACTACACCCTTCCGTCAAAGCCTTTCAATCAAGTATGGGCGAGGGACTGGTCTCTTGCGGTTTCTGTAAATTAATTTGGTCAATATGGCATCAGCAATTGAATAGCATCGTATTCATGACAGAGACTGCTACCTGCTACTCAATTTCTAAGTAAGCACCCAACAATAACCAACTAGTAATGCATTGATGCAGAAGACGCACTTGACTTGGTTTCCTGTCGCCAACTTTGGAAACGTTGGTCCTAAGTGAACGTGCTGATTAATGATTCAATTCACTCATGTAGTTTTCGCTAAACTCTTTCAATTTACTGCAGTTGTATCAAGCCACATGCGTGATGACGGTGTCTCATTAGTATCTCGACTCATTGCCAGCAGATGTCCAGCGTTTTTTGGGGTGATTAAAGTATGGACGTCGAGCTTACAGGTATTCGCAAGTCTTGCAAATCACTGAGCACAGAGTCTCCAGGGTTCCCCTCTGTGCTACGCGAATCTGGCCTTGTCACCTTCGTGTGGAGTGGATGCAACCTCGAAATAGTATGTGGAAGCCCTTGAAAATGGCATGAGCACTGCACAACCAGCCATACCTAATCATCTATCCAAGCCTAATGATTCGCCAGAGCAGCGCTGATCCCCACGGGGCACCTTAGTTGCTTTTGAAATCGCTGTCTACGCGTTATCCATCACCTTAGCCCTATTACAGACCTGCGTCCGGAGCGTGTCCCCTCCCACAGCAAATAAGGTCGAAGCAAGGTGGGACAGACTCCGCAAGTAGTCAGCGAGATGTTGCATCGCCGACCGGAATAGCGTTGAATCTGTAACCATTGACTGCCAAATGGAGTTGGCGAGGTTTATTAGTGCTCACTCTTCGGACTGACCTAGTGGCCCTACTGCGGGCAATTGCAACACGGGAGCCTGGCTGATCTAGTGCTCAGGGGTCTTGATGCAAGAATCATATTTAAGATGCAAGCGCGCAGCACAAAATTTGCTGACGGGAGTGAACCCCCCCGAAAGATTTCTGCTTCTCCATCGTCGAACAACAAACAAGCGACCATGGAGATATTTTCGCTTTCGATCGGATTTTTCGGTCTTCTACTCATCTCATTCGCCGTTGAGAGGGTCTTGAACAAGTTGAAGAATGGAGTGCGACCCCCATTGCCCCCCGGCCCCAAAGGTTTGCCAATTGTGGGTAATGTGAACGATCTACCCAAACCTGGCGAATTGGATTACGTTCACTGGTTGAAGCATAAGGAGTTATATGGTCAGTTCTGGTATTGAATGGTGATGGCATGATATCCATTATCAGAGAGCGGGTGTGATTTTATCGTTCAGAGGACGTAGCTAATTTGCTTGTCTCAGGTCCCATTAGTTCCATCACAACCATGGGCCAGACAGTTGTGATACTTAGTGATCCACAACTTGCCTTTGATCTCTTGGACAAGCGCTCATTGAAACATTCCTCGAGACCTTCACAAACGTTCATTGGCGAGATGTATGTGTATTGGAGTGTCTTGCGGATCCGTGGAAACCTCTGACAGGAAGAAAGGGTCGGTCTAGAGCACATCACCGGCATGGCCGTCTATGACGAACGGTTCCGCGCACAGCGCAAGGCCATGGGCCGGATTCTCGGCTCAAAGATGGCTGCAGCAAAATACAACGAGTGGCAAGAGGCCGAAGTCGGGCATCTTCTTCTGCATCTGCTAGATAGCCCGCAAAACTTTGTGGAACATATCAAGAAGTAAGCGGAAAGATGGATGTGTCAAAGGCGTCTAGTGGCTCTTCGCTAACCAAATCATGCAGGGAAGCCGGTTCTCTCATCCTCAAGATTACGTACGGCTACACGGCTGAACAGTTCAAGAAAGATCCCTTCCTCGAAATGATTACCGAAACCATGGATAACTTCTCGACGGGCGCTACGCCTGGTGCCTTCTTAGTTGATGTTTTCCCCTTTCGTCAGTCTTGCGCCATGTTCCTGCCCGAAACACCCCTTGTTTTAACTCTTAGCAGTGCGATATCTACCCAACTGGGTTCCTGGAACCGGTTTCAAACAGCTCGCAAAGGAATGGAGAGCCCAGATGGAGGAGACCAGAGACAAACCGTATGCCTTCGTTCAACATCAAATAGCGCAAGGCAAGGACAACTCGTCTTATTTGGCCAACCTTCTCGACTCTTCTGAGCAATCACTATTCGACCAACACAACCACAAAAACTCAGCGCTAGCTGTGTTTGGAGGAGGGGCAGACACGGTGAGTGGCTCGGTCAATTCTGTTGTGAGCACCGCGTTGTAGTAAACACTGCATACTAAACATCCCACAGACGGTATCGACAGTCGCATCCTTCTTCCTGGCGATGATGGTGTACCCCGACATCCAGAAGAAGGCCCAGGAGGAAATCGACAGGGTTATTGGTAGTGGAAGATTGCCGACTACAAAAGATCGGGAGAACCTCCCTTACATCGAAGCTCTCGTGAAAGAAATTATGCGCTGGCACCCTATTGGCCCCATGGGCCTGCCCCATTCTAGCACGGAGGATGACGTTTTCGAGGGCTACTTCATTCCGAAAGGAGCCATGGTACTTCCCAATATTTGGTAAGTCTGTCAACATGTTGAGATAGTTACATTGGCTGAGACAAGTCTATAGGTGGTTCACTCATGACCCAGAGCGGTACCCCGACCCGATGAACTTCAAGCCCGAGCGCTTCCTTCAAAGTGACGGACACGAGCCTGAGGCGGACCCTCACAAGTTTGTCTTCGGGTTCGGCCGCCGAATCTGCCCCGGCCGCATCCTCGCCGATAACTCCATCTTTCTCAATATCGCTCAGTCACTTGCCGTATACGATTTCGCCAAGCCGATCGTCGACGGCAAGGTCGTTGAGCCGGCAGTCAGGTTCACTACGGGCGTCATCAGCCACCCGCAGCCATTTGAGATCTCCATCAAGCCTCGATCTGCCAAGCACGAGACTCTGATTTTCGCTCAATTGAAGAGACTTATCCATGGGAAGAGAGTGATTCCAGAATCCTCGAGAGGATAGAGGTTTAGACGATATCCGGTGGCTTGCCTTTCGCGTTTACGGCCTCGCTTACGATCGTGCCCAGATTGCCAAATTGCCATGTTGATCGACGGGGTGTCTTTCCAGAGGAGCTGGGCTTGATGTATTGGGAGTTCAATGAATGCCCTCGAATTAGCCTGTCGTATCAATGGAAAGTTGGCGTCACGCAGCATTATCATACCGCAGGGTGATGTTCTACGAAACCGTACTCTTGACTTCTGTTCCTCTGGAGTTATCATGCGTCATTGTAGAAGGTCTTCTCCGGATACGAAGTGAGCACTTGCGCCGACTGCTTATCAAGTTACACATGCCTGTCGTTACGAGGGATCTAGAGCCAGCTGGGGTCGTCTTTGGCTTCTTTGTGTTGCCGATGACTGCGGTATTGCTTTCGTAATCTGACAGGGCATCATTACCCTAAACGTGTCCCTTCGTATCCTTGACTAATCGATGTCTCCATCTTCTCAACAATTCAGGACTTTTGGTGTACAACTCTTCGAAAGCTGCCACGAGTAGGTATCTATACAGAAACAGGTCGTCATCTCCAACTCGCTGTGAGCTGTGCTAGGTAAGGTAGGGTAGTCAAGGAGGAAGGAGCAACTTACTGCTCATCATAACAATACTTCACCGCCAGTCAAAGAATTACACGCTCGATGCCTTAATTTCCTTATCGAATTCGAGCACAGTCGCATCACCTCCATCATCATGAAGTTTAGCGTCCCAGCTACGGCCATCGCGTCTTTAACCCTGACTTCACCTCTGAAAACTCAAGCGCCGGAGTAGGGAAAAGTTGGTGTCCGGAACACTCGGTACGATCGCGTTATAGCAAAGATAGCGGCTAAACTGCCGGTGAAATTTGACCGGTCTGGGAGTAATCGAAAAAATTCAGACGGTTCGTAATTGAATGAAGTTAGAAGTTCACCTGCGAAAACATGTCTCCTTTGAAGGGCAAGGAATAAATTTCGTACATTCTCAGCGCTATCATAAGTAAAGTTTTGGGAGGAAGTGGCGGAGCAAAACAGTAAATAAGCAGGGGGTTCGGGAGGAAAATGAGGAGACCTACTATCAATCACCCTCGGAGTTTGAGTTGGATCAAAGTTGACAACCACCGATTGAACACTGAGTAGCGTGACGATACAACTCTGCAAGTCTTGACTGCCAAAACAAGCAGACGCAAAGGAATAAGCATCTTCATAGGGGGTCCGTCGACCCAAATATGTTTAGGAGAGCCCAGCCCAAAATAGGCACATAGACAGGTTAACGGGCTTGTTGTTCCTTGTTTCAGTCTAAGTACCTTGTTATTAAAGAAAGTTAATTCTTCCTAAGTTATAAGTACAAGAATATAGTTTTAATAAAATAGTATAGTACTTACTTAGTACTTAAATTAAGATACTTTTTTAAGCTTATTATAAAAAAAATAACTATATTACTAACTACTTATTATTAAGGTCTATAAGTAGTATTATAGCTTTAACTATAATAGCTTTATTTATAATAGCTTTACTTATAATAAATAAAAAGTCTAATTATAAGTCTTTTAAAAGCCTCTTTTTAAGAGCTATAAGAGCTTCTAAGTTAAGTTAAATACTTATTAAAATATTAATAACTAAACTAACCCTATAATAACGACTTTAATAAAAGACTTAGTAAATAATACTAGAATCCTTATTAATATTAAGTACGATTTATAAAGTATAATAACACGGCCGTAGAGTATTATTAATATATCCTATATTAAAAGGGGTATTATTAATACTAATAAGATAAATAGGGCCTTATTAATATAATACCTCGGCTTCCTCTTATAGCTCGAGGATTATTATTTTAAATAATATTAGAAGTTTATTAAAAAGCTCTCTTAAGTACTTTAGTATTTCTATTACTATTTTTATAATAATAAGACTCTTATTACTTATATATAAGAGTAGGTTACTTATTTTTAAATAATAATACTAGCTTATTAATAAGCTATTAAAACTATAATTCTAGCGATTTTTTAACGAGGGAGAGGGTAGAATAAAGGAAAAAAAGAAAGGATAAGTAAGAAAAGGGTTGAGGTTAAACAGTGCGGAATTCGAGGGCAGGGTAGCGTCTATATATACTGCGGCAATCCTCTAGTAATGCAAAACGATGGAGTTAAACAGTGTCTTGTTTCAGTCAACTATCCCCGATTCCGCACCCATTTTTCTTCACCGTCCCTATCGCATCCTGAGACCCGTAAGTCCACCAGCCCCCTACAACTTTTCCACAACTTCGTTCCCGCTAAAGACCGAAAAGGAGAGGATACCAACCCGAGTTTGGATAGGGGTGGATCGTCATCGCGAACGAAGATCACCGCACCACCCGCAGCACGCTAAGACGGAAAGCCGACCGGGACCGTACGGTTCGTCGTCTCTGGAGCCGCCAGTCACGCCCTCGCGGCAGTCTATCCCCAGACCCCGGTGAGCGTCGTATGCAGAATTACGGCAGCCCGGAGTTCACGGCTTCTCATTTCTACACGTATGTTTCAGTCTCAACCAACCCATACTTGGAATTCTAGCGCCAGAAAAACCACCGCATTTAGAACCAAACAATTGAACAACTAATAGAGCCTTAGTGCGAAACCGCCGAAATCGTCTAAACAAGATGGACCCCGAGATTATGCCAGTGGGTTACGTGGTTACATGCGCGTTAGCTACAGACGTCAGCTGTGGAGAGAGGGAAATTGAAAATGGACCCGCGTTCTTGCACAGCCCTTGTGATGGAATACCCTTTAAGCTCGAAGACTCTTCCGCCCTACCCTGAGGGGCCACCCCTTCGGCGTGCGGTCTCGTTTATATCTACGTCGTTGCCGTTGTTACTGTCGTTGTCGTTGTTGATGCCAAGCTTTTGCGAATAGCTCGGCGCTGCGATTCGGATCTCTTGTCGCTCATTTATATTGTCTACCAGCTGAACAAGTCGAGATGAGACCAACATTAGGACTGCCGGCTTTGGCCGTGGGGTTGAATTTGGCGAGCGTCAGTGCTATCGATGTCACATGGACAGATGAAGGTAGGGTATTTGCGTTTGCCGAGTCGTCTTGCCTTGGCTAACCTATTGCGATGTCAGACTCAATAAAGAGTGCCGCGAGCACGGTCGCATATGGGCTCGTAAAATACTACACTGGTAACAATACTGGCGATACCCCTGGAAACTTACCAGATCCCTATTACTGTAGGTCTAGTCCATAACATTGTCATGGACCTCGTGTTGACAGTTTCAAGGGTGGGAGGCCGGTGCCATGTTCGGCACATTGATAGACTACTGGTGGCTCACGGGCGATGACTCTTACAACACAATCACCACGCAAGCCATGCTGCATCAAGCGGGCGACGACAACGATTACATGCCACAGAATCAAACCCTTACAGAAGGAAACGATGACCAGGGCTTCTGGGCAATGGCCGCCATGTCCGCCGTCGAACACAAATATCCGAATCCGCCAGAGGACTCACCGCAGTGGCTCGCCCTGGTCCAAGCCGTCTTTAACGAGTACGTCAGTCGATGGGATACGGAGAACTGTAACGGCGGTGTGCGATGGCAAATCTTTACGTGGAACGCCGGTTTCGACTACAAGAACTCCATCTCGAACGGGTGCTTTTTCAATGTGGCTGCGCGCCTGGCTCGGTACACGGGGAACACGACATACTCTGACTGGGCAGAAAAGGTCTGGACATGGCAGACGGACGTCGGACTGCTCACATCCGATCACGAAGTACTCGACGGCGTTCACTTTGAGGGAAAATGCCCCAGCTCCACCGACAGCACAAAGTGGTCCTACAACGCCGGCATCTTCCTCTACGGCGCGGCGGTGATGTACAACATTACGGGGAGCGACACGTGGAAGACCCGCCTCGACGGCATGCTCACGGACGTGCAGACGGCGTTTGTTCAAAACGACATCATCTACGAGGCCTACTGCGAGCCGACGGCGCAGTGCAGCCAAGACGCGCAGAGCTTCAAGGGGTATCTCGCGCGCTGGCTGGCCGCCACATCGCAAGTCGCCGCGCACACCGCGGACACCATCACGGCGCTGCTGCTTTCGAGCGGGAAGAAGGCGGCAATCACCTGTTCGGGGTCTCCCGCTTCGGGGTTCAAGGGCCATGCGGGGACCGCGTGCGGATTCTCGTGGCTGAATGAGACTTTTGATGGGATCGTGGGCGTGGGACCGCAGATGACTTCTTTGCAGATGATCATGTATAACCTAGTCGGCTCGGCTGAGGCGCCCGTCACAGCTACCACGGGAGGAAACTCCACAGGCGATGTAAATGGAGGAAAGACTGATGATGGGTCGGGGTCGTCAAATTCTCTTAAGGCGATCACCACCGCGGACAAGGCCGGTGCGGCCATCTTGACGATAATGGTTTCGGCCAGTGTTGTTGCCGGTAGTGCCTTTCTCATCATGTAGTAGAAGTTTTGTGTTAGTCATTCAGCGAGTTTTGATTTCTTTGAGCAAATGCGAAAGCGAACCCACACCGAGGTGAATCATTCGGTGAAGCACTAACACATGACCGATATGGCTTGACTTGGTGCCAAGGATTTTGAAGCGGAAATGTGAAAGTTTAGTATGCAGGCTCGGCATATCCTGCTCGTGTCGACTGCTTTTTGGCATGTGTTTCGCCTCTGTTTCCCCCTCCAGAAGCGGGGAAGACAAATGCAGTGGGCAAGGTCTCCCGAACTAAACATATTCAGCTTCATGGATTTCGTCAGAGATCTGTGCTGACGCGAAACGAAACTAAGATCGATGTTACGGTACCCTGAGTACGGAACATGTACGCAGTAGACTTCATCAAATCTTGCATGCCGTACATACGTCCGAACAAGCCTTCTCTCAAGGAAAGCATGCATAGCACATGGGGAAACGTGTCTGTTGAATCAACCAGTTGGCTTACTACTTGCATAACGGTAAGATGGTTCGGCCGATTGATAGCAGTCGAAGGAGTTAGTTTTTGGGAAACTGTTCACCAACGCGAATGGTCGCCTTGCGTCATGGGCAGACTTACACAGACCGTTGTAAACCTTCGGTTGGAGACTTGAGAGTCAAGAGTCTTTGGCGCCGTTCTCGGAGATATCGGACATGTCGTGCACCGACCGCCGGCGAATGCTCATCGTCTCAACCCATGAGAGCCCGAGCCAGGTCGTGTTCCATGCTTGCCAGTCAACTTGGTAGTCGATGATGTCGTGCGTAAACCGGCGGGAATTACCCAACTCGTAATCAGTAGATAAACTTGACCTCTTGTTTTGTCGATTGACAACGCAACGTAAAGCCGAGTACGCAAGATCGTTTTCCCCGAGAAGCTCGGAGGTACTGGCCGACACCAATTTTTCACCGAGCTTCACCTAGGATCGGTGTGTCATTCGCGTCGGGGTCTTTCGGTGAGCTGATCACAGCCTCTCCCGAGGTGAGCTGAGCCAATGGGAAGCGTCGCATTGCTGGCCGTGGTCGATGCAGGCGCCCCGCCCCACCCACCGGCTTGCCGGTCTAAGCTCCGACCTCGATCGGTCCTCCCCCCCTGCTATTCCCATGCTCCCATGCTTTTTTCCCTCCCATTCTATTCCCGCGCACTGAGGTTGACTGGCATTCGTGCGCTCCAACGTTGGCTCCCGTCCATCTTCCAACCCCACCTACCTTTACCCTTACCTTACCTTAGCTGGCTGCTGCTGTTGCGGGTGCTGCTGCGCCTTTCAGTCGCCTGTCTTGTCAAGCCTAACCCACTAATCCCAACAATCCTGCAAGAGTCACCGAACGACAGCTTCCAACGCCAATCGACGAAACACCAAGCGACCAATTTCACAGCTTACCGCCTTTTCAGATAGGCTGCTGTGATTCTGACATGCTCTAGGCTCGATCCTTGTGTCACGGCTGTTGTCTCTGGGTGGGTAAAGCTGGAGCCAAGAGCAAAACAGCGTTGCAGGATCGATCCCCCGCCATTTGTCAGCCTTCTCAGCTCTGGTCGCCAAACTGTGTGTGTCACCATCGCACTCTGTCGAATCCTATCCCTCAAACCCCAACTCAAACCTTCGTGAGCCTCCAGTCTCTTCTCCGACTACAACCGCCACTGCGAACGATCAGATCTCTCTTACGACGTCTGCGTCCCCAGACATCCGACGGACGGCCAACAAAACAGACGCCATGGACAACTTCTCGCCGACAAGTCAACAGTCGAACCCCACGACGCCAGCCAACGCCATGAATGCCAACCCCCACCATTCGCCAAACTCCCCGACCATTCACGACTTTCCTGCCCTCAGCCGACATGGCGCGACCTCTATACCTCCTGATCAACCCGTGGCTATGACGGCCTCCGGCCAGCCAGCCCTCAATCCCCGAAGCTGCGTCACCTGCCGCCGACGAAAGGTCCGCTGCGACAAGCAAATGCCGTGCAGCAACTGCCGCCGCGCCGTCATCCAGTGCATCTACCCGGCCCCCGGCCGCGCCCCTCGCCGTCCCAGACCGAAAGATCCGAATGCGCCGCCCAAAAATTCGAGCGAGCGCGAGGTGGAGCTAATGAAGCGCCTGCGCAAGTTGGAGGGAATCGTTGAGGAGCTCAGTGGCCAGATCGAGGTCGAGAGCGGCACAGGGAGCAACAGCGGTCGCCAGAACTCGAGCACAGGCAATTCGCCCGAGGCTTTTGGTAACGACCTGAGCTCCGAACGCGCCGGTAGCACTTCCAGCGGCGCTGCTGTCATGAGTGCATTCAAGGAGGCCGTGACGCCCAACAGGATGGAGACGGACCCAGAACCCAAGAGGCCTGTAGAGAGGCAAACAGGCATAAGCAGGTCGTTTGGCCGGCTTGTGCTTCACGACAAGGGCAAGACGAGCAGATACGTGAGCAGCGCATTTTGGTCCAAGCTCAATGACGAAGTGAGTCACCCGAGTCATGTTTTGTGCCAAGGTGCTGACAAGGATGCTGTAGCTTGACGAGCTTCGAGAAGAGACGCATGCGTTGGATCAAGATACCGATGATTCAGATGTCGAGGACACGCCAGATCACTCTCCAATACAGGATACCGACGCCGCGACGGACCATCATGCCTTTATCCTGGGATATCGGTCTTCCGATGTCGACTTGCGCAAGCTGCATCCCTTGCCATCTCAGATACCCTTCATGTGGCAGGTTTACCAGGAGAATGTGGAACCGTTGCTCAAGATCTTGCATATCCCGACCATGGAGAAGCTCATTCGCGACATGCGACGCAATATCGACGAGCTGACTGCCGGTAACGAAGCGCTGCTTTTTTCCATTTACTATGCAGCAATCACATCCATGGAAGATGAAGAGGTGAGTCCATATCATGTGAAAATCCATTACACTTGACGATGACTAACCAGTTCACAGGTGGAGAAGAACTTTGGATCAAAGAAGGAAGAGATGCTCTCACAGTATCGCTTCGCCCTCGAGCAGGCACTCGCAAAGGCCAACTTCCTCAATACCTCCGACATGGTGGTCCTCCAGGCTTTTGTCATGTTCCTCACTTTGGTCCGCAGGGAGGATGACACCCGATTCTGCTGGACGCTGACCGGATTGGCGATCCGTATCGCACAAGGACTGGGGATCCATCGGGACGGAACAAACTTCAATCTTCCCCCCTTTGAGACCGAAATGAGACGTCGCTTGTGGTGGGCTATCTGCACCCTGGATCTTCGCTCTGCAGAAGAGCTTGGCAGCGATCTCACCATCATCGACCGATCGTTTGACACCGAACTGCCCTCTAATTTGAACGATTCAGATATTGAGCCGGGAATGACAGAGGTTCCCAAATCGCGCCTGGGCAAGACCGACTGCGCCGTATCGCTGGTGAGATACGAGATTTGCGCACTGTCACGGCGGTTACACACGGTGGGGTCAGCCATGGCTGGTGTCTGTCCCAAGGACGCTGCATCAAGTCTCGAGGAGCGCGAGCGCATGCTGATCGAAGTTTACGACCGTGTTGAGGAGAAGTTCCTCAAGCATTGCTTCACCGACGACGACCCCCTCTTCTGGATGGCGGCCATGATCGCCCGTGTTATAATGGCGAAGATGAGTCTTGTCATCTATCAACCGATGCTGTTCCCTGGTAACGGCCACGAACTATCCAACGAGATCCGCGACAGGCTCTTCATCTCAGCCATTGAAGTCGTTGAATACAACTACATCCTAAACACAGATCCCCGCTGTAAGCAATGGCGGTGGCTTTTCCAGACCTACCGACAATGGCACGCGATTGCCTACATCCTCATGGAAGGCGGGCGTCGGCCATGGTCAGCAACCTCGGAGCGAGGATGGGAAGCTGTCAACAACACGATGCGATTCGATAGAGACCCATCTGAAATTTCGAGGATGGCAGATCATATGGCTGTATGGGTCCCATTGCGGAAGCTAAGCGCAAAGGCGACGAAGCATCGCGAGGCGGAGATTGTCCGTCTCAGAGCCGATCCGGAAGCAGCACGCCAACTGGACGTGGACGATCGTATGAATCCCATCCCGGCCAGACTTGGACCAGTGCCCGGAATGGAAATCAAGCACCTGCAGATTCGCACCCGCTGGCGCAACCTGGTACGGACGGATGGCGGCTCAAGCCCGCTGCCACCGCCGGCAAACAACGTAACGCAAATTCAACCCGTGCAGCGGCAGCAGAGCGTAGCGCCCCGAGGTCCGGTTCCCCAGCCTGCGAACCCGACAGTTCAGGCTCCGACGCCCGCACCACAGCAGAGGGAACCCGAGTTCATCGACACGGTAATGATGGCGCGCGGGTTCAATCCCAACCATATCTGGGAGTATATCTACCCGACGGCGGAGTCCATGGCAGCCGACCCGAACAACACGCTCTTCCCGCCCAACGCCTCGCAGCCGCAAGCGTCGCAGTCTATGATGTCTTCGGCAGTGCCATCGCCCGCAATGTCAACTGGACAGGGTCTTGATAACGATCAGCGACTGAAGCAGCAGGCCATCGCGATGCAGTCTCAACCTACGGTAGCGTCGTCTCTGGGGGACAACCAGCCTCCGTGGCTGTGGTCTGACCCGTTCACGTCCATCAACAATGTGCCTGTTGACTCCATGGACGTCAACATGGATAACTTGGATGACTTCAACTGGCAGAATTGGCAGGAGAGCATCAAGGGATTTGAGATGGATCCTGACAACATGCCTCAGAAGGGAGCATGGTAAAGATGTACAATGTTTGCGGTGTAGCATGTGCATGTTTTATTTTGGATATGGATTTTGGATGTCTCCTCTCACGCGAAGGCTCTTGGAGAGCTATGTAATGATACCCTACGGAAGCAGATGTAATGAATGATGAGATACTTTTCACACTTGGTGCGGCGCCTCGCATCAACTACGACTGACGATTATCGACCCCATGCTTCATGGGTTTGCACCTCCGCCGTCACAGCATCCGCTTAAACCTCAACCCCGTCCGCCCACATCCACTCGACGCCAACCTAACCACCACCGCCATCTCCATGCCCTTGCCCTAAGAACGGGCTTCTCGTCCACGACCTTCAACAATGACTTGGTCTGGTGGTGTAGTTGGTTATCACGTCAGTCTAACAGCTCGAGAGCCTCATCTCTCTCGTCCGCCACACTGAAGGTCTCCGGTTCAAGTCCGGGCTAGATCATCACATGGGCGATTGGTTTAGTGGTATAATGACCGCTTAGCATGCGGTAGGTCCTGGGTTCGATTCCCAGATCGTCCATCCTTTTTGAGGAACTCAGTCAGGTATGGGTTGTTGTGGTGATGTTGTGGTTGATGTTTTGAGGTTTTGGCTGTCTTTGGTGGTGATGCTAAGCGCCGTGTCGCAACGATAAGTGGTGTGAGGGGCTCTGTTTTGTCAGCGGCTTTTTTCCTTGCTTAATGTGCCCTACGTATCTTTCAGAATGTCAAAATCGATTAAAGAGCCATTGTTACAGATTGCAAGTGTACTCTTACCCACAGCCTGGAGGCGAAGTACGAACAAAGTGTATTGACGGGGTGAGATGGTGTCACCTCCAAGCGAGGACAAACACAGTTTGCCCAAGGCTGACCAGGCTGATTTTCCTAGGTGGCCCCTCAAACTGCAGCTACGCGCTCAAGCCAATCAATACTTTTTTTTACCCTTTACCAACGACCTGTGCCCTCCATTCACCGGCCCAACAGATTGCGACCAACGTGAACAGCATCCCTTGTCCAACAAAGACGAAGTGAATACATTTGCCGTCCTGAATGTGCTCAATAGGTCTCGAGGCGAACAACGAGCGATTCGAGTGAAGGGAGCGTTTGGGTCTGGTATATGAGTCAACCTCTACCCTAGTGAATTAACACTCATTCTCCATCAGTTCAAGTCAGACCAGCTTCAGCACCACGACGCTTGCAACCAAGAGATATCTCTTTCTTGTTTGAGCACTTTGCAAGGCTTACGCTGCGAATTCTGCCTATTCACTTTTTTTATAGCTTTGGAAAGGTCGCAGAGTAAACATGGCGGCCCCAACCCCCGAGGAGAACCCCAACTTCGTTCACACCCGCTCGGGCGTCTCGGCCATCATCGAGCGAAATGGCATGGTAATTGTCGGAAAGCGCTTGGGTAGTCATGGCGCAGGTGAGATCTGAAACCCACAGCCATCACCAGAAGACA
Organism: Colletotrichum cuscutae; assembly: GCA_030869315.1. Taxonomy (NCBI): domain Eukaryota; kingdom Fungi; phylum Ascomycota; class Sordariomycetes; order Glomerellales; family Glomerellaceae; genus Colletotrichum; species Colletotrichum cuscutae. Next base: position 277,896 of record MPDP01000002.1, read on the forward strand.
TGATGATGGCTGCCTTCAAAGTCGTTCCCACTGTCCTCATAGTTCCGGCTGTTGTCCAGTCGTGCCAAAACTTTGCTAGCCACTCCGCTCCGCAAGCTGACTAATTTGTGAACAAACAGGCAAGCTACAAATGCCCGGTGGACACGTTGAGAAGAACGAGCATCCCTTCAAGTGCGCAGTGCGAGAGACGTTTGAGGAGACCGGTCTTGTTGTCAAAGCCATCAAGAAGGGGCCATGGACAAGTGATGAGTTCGAGAAGGAGGGGAAGCATTATATTACCACTTTTGTGTGGTGTAAGATGGAGGATGAGACTGCTGAGCCTGAGGTGAGTGGAAGAACGCTCGGAACCCTGCCCCGAGTCTCCTCAGTCTTGTGAATGAGCGAGGATGATATTTGGAAGCTTGAGGGAAGGCGAAGACATAGCTTGACTGACTTTCAGTTGAAATAGCGAAAGGAGAAGAATAAGTGCGAAGGGTGGGTGTGGAAGTCGGCGCAGGAGCTAAGAAATGACATCAATCAGGGCAAGGGGTTTAAGCCGCTGGAGAATCTCCTAGCAGAAGATGATGTTGAAAACGGCGTTTTTGAGCAACTTGAAAAGCGTGCTGAGGCCCACGAGAAGTCCGTTAAGCTAGCTAAGAAGGCTAAGCTCGCTGAGCAGACCCAGGTCGATGAGCAGGCTACAGAGGTAGAAGAAGACACTGCGCAGCAAAGCGTCTAGACCTCGCATTGAACATCAGGGCCGATAGATTTAGGGGCCTAGGGCGTCAGCATTTGCTTTTACGTCATTGAAGTACCGCAATTACATCGTAAGAGAGAAAAAAAAGGAATAGAAAAGCCAGTACATACTAAATGTCTTGCGCAAACAGGCGTAGAGTCTGCGATAAGCAGCAACAAAAGTCGCAGCATACCTGGGGGCGGCCACGCGGTGTCATGCATGATTTGCTCCTTCGGATATCTCGCACTTTGCCCAGAATACCCACAAGCACTTGTATCCGTAGTTGGGCTGATGGGGTTACCTTGAATCATCAACAACCATGTACGGGATGGTGTTTGCAGATCTCACTGTGGCAGAAAATGGGCCGAGACGCAGCTACGGCTTCGAGATTCAAGCTTTCGGTGGTTGAGAAGTGGTTAGACTGAGCCCAGAGCCGGGCCATTGGGAACCAAAGTCCCTTTTCAAGCACCTTCCTGCGCTGCTGCGCGTGGCAATCGGGGATGGCTTGGGCCACTGCGGGCGAGAACTTTGGGAAAGGTAGTTGGGCTGATTCCCTGGATTGACGGAAAGGCTCGATGACGTCCCAATTGCTGTAGCTATGTGTGGGTAAGCGATGGAGGTGATGATGCGATGTGGAAGATGTTACCGCCCCCAATGCCTGTGATATCGATTCTCAAAGAAGGAGCCGAATCATGCTTCAAATTAACTGGCAGTCAGTCTACAGAGCAGAGGCGGACAGTTGACATGGACAAGGCAAGGGTAGATCCGCGGCAGCCCGGTACATCGTTCGCAAAATTCACTTAGCCCTGAATTGTCGAAATAAGAATGAAATATTCGTACTCTTTAGAATTCAGTTTTGGCCCTGAAGACCTCCGGAAGTACGGGCCCTACGGAGCACTAATACGAACAATTCAGCGAGTCTCAAGTCTCAACGGCGGCCGACCCCTGTCCTCTTCTAACGGAGGCTGCAGCGGAAATTTGTCAATTCGAAATTTGGCTGTCACTTTACCGGGGGCTGCGGCTGCAATCCTTCTGCCTAGAGGATTTGCTTTAGGCCTTACTCCGTACAGGTGGCTCCATCTTGAACACGACGTCAACTCCGCGCTGGGAGAGGGTTCTGAGTAGGAAGTAAGGAGATGCTTCTTCGTATTAGCGTTATTGGGTGTTGCTTTGGTAAAGTAGACAAGTGGAGAGTATGAAAAGTGAATGTCGACATCTCACTGTTTAACTCCATCGTTTTGCATTACTAGAGGATTGCTACAGTACATGTAGACGCTACCCTGCCCTCGAATTCCGCACTATTTAATAACCCTTTTCTTACTTATCTTTTCTTCTATTTTACCCTTTTCCTCGTTAAGGGATCGCTAAAATCGCAGTTTTAATAGCTTATTAATAAGCTAGTATTATTATCTAGAGGTAAATAACTTATTTTTATATATAAGTACTAGGAGTTTTATTATTATAGAGATAGTAATAAATATATTAAAGTACTCGAGAGAGCTTTTTAATAAATTTCTAATACTATCTAAGGCTATAATCCTTAAGCTATAAGAAGAAGCTAAAGCGCTATATTAATACGACCTTATTTATTTCGTTAGTATTAATAATACTCTTCTTAGTATATAATATATTAATAATACTCTATAGCCGCATTATTATATTTTATAAATCGTACTTAATAATAGTAAGAATTCTAACGTTTTTTTTTAGGTTTTTTATTAAGGTCGTTATTATAAGGTTAGTTTAGTTATTAATATTTTAATAAGTATTTTAACTTAGTATACTCAGAGGCTCTTATAGCTCTTAATAAGAGGTTTTTCAAGGACTTATAATTAGACTTTTTACTTATTATAAATAAAGCTATTATAATTAAAGCTATAGTAATTAAAGCTATAGTACGATTTATAAACCTCGATAATAAATAGTTAATAATATAGTTGTTTTTCTCTTATAATAAGCTTAAAAAAGTATTTTAATTTAAGTACTAAGTACTATATTATTTTATTAAAACTATATTCTTATACTTATAACTTAGAAAGAATTAACTTTCTTTAATAATAAGGTACTTAGAATATCGACATTTGTTTAAGCATGTCGGATGTAAACTCCGTTGAACGGTGGACTCGCTGGGGTTTGCAGGGTTGGCCTCCATCGTTCAGGTCTGTCGTGTGGTTTCTGAGAAATCGACTGCTGGGTTCTCGTATGTGACTATAACCCTATCATTCTTGGTATTTGAACTTCCCGAGCACCTGGAATTAATACATCTTCCGATCTGATGGGTCGAGGAGGAGGTCTCGTTGGCCGCGAGCAACTCGACCTCAAAGCTGGCGATGAAACTCTGTAATATGCTGTGATTGACCAGTTTGCCGCGCAGACTGCGTTGGCAGCCGGGCCATTTATAGCGAGTGCCTCAAGCGGCAATTTCGCAGCGATCAGTGGCTTAGACTAGGCCAGGGCTTTCCCTCAGGAAGTATGGGCTTGGCGGCTACCGTTACATCTTTCTGCAGCCCTGATACGAGTCTATCGAAAGCATGAGTTGATGAGGCCGTTCCTACATGAGATGGCAGGGTGCCATTGGCAGCTCAGCTCTACTGCGACTGTGTCAGTAAGAGACTGAGAGCCAGGGAGAGAGGCAAAGTTCCAAATCTCACTTGCATCTCGCTGGCCCTGCCATCTCAACCTCCCCAAGTGCACAGCCGCTGACAGAGTTATTCGACCGCCTTAATGGGCTGCCTAGGCCTACTAGGTCATCTTCTTGTCGCCCTTCCGCACCCCCTAGCTAGCGGGCGCAACAGCGCCAAGGATCATGACCTTGCCCGCTGGACACCATCTCGTTGCCTACGAGCTTTGATGGGGGATCCATTAACACAGCTTGCAGCTTTTGATGCTGCTATTCCCATTGGGGAAGTGTTTTTCGATATGGAGTGCTCGATTCGAGTAAAGAGAAAACCAAGGTCCCTATTCCCAAGCCCACGAGCGTCAATGGTGCTGCCCGCTCATAGTGGGACGGGCAAGGGTGAGGAACATGACTTGATTCTTGCTTTTCTCCAACAGGTCGATCATTCAACACGGTCTACGGAGCCTTGGAGGATCACTTGCCCTGTGCGTCTCCCCTGCTCTTGAAGGTTGATGAAGGCAATGAAGGATGGACCTGGGCTTTAATAATCTGCTTGCTGCTGGTCCTTCTCTTCTGGGTGTTGTAAGTGTATATCTTGGCTGCCACCCCTCCGAACCAGCTCGAGATGTGGTCCTTCAGAAATTTTGCCTTCTGAATTCATGCCCTTTCACTACATCGTCACAGTCAACTTGGCACTCTTGATCTCAGTCATTACTTAATACACAAAGCATCTATCCATCGAGTCGATTAGCGGTGAACATAGACGAGGGGCGTATCACATCATTCCATTCAACAATGCCATCAAGTTCACCGGAAAGACACTTGGTCGCCCCGGACAACAGCAACATCGCTTCCAGACAGGCATCCCAAGACTCGGACCGCGAAGTAAAATACCAGACAGGATTGATGTCCGCCGAATATGCGGGCCTCGAGGTGGCCTCGCCCTCACCGGGCATGAAGTACTACCAGCCTGCGCCGGGCGCCGCCCCCGAACCGGTACCGGCACCTGCCCCAGGCGGATACGCGCCGTACCAAGATCAAGATCAGCACAACGGCTCCGGGTACGAAAGCCACCAGTACCCCGCACATTCAACGGCCGGAACGGGGTACGGCGGAAGCCAAGCGGGGATACCGCCAAAGAAGAATAAGAGGATATGGGGCATCCCGGTGGCGACGTTTTGGGTAGCTATCGTCGCGTTGGTCTTCTTTCTGGGGACGATTGGGGCGTCTGCTGCAGCGGGAACGATCGCACAGGCGCATGCGGCGTATGTGCAGACGTGCCAAGCGTAAGTGAACATGAGCAGCCAAATTTTGGAAGCACCAGAGTCTGACACTAGAGCAGCAAACTCGAGCAATCATCATCTCCATCAGCGTGCGCTTCGAGCGGATCATCAGCAGCATCCGCATCCGCATCAGCCCCGGGAGCCTCAGCACTCTCAGCATCCGCCTCAGCAACAGCATCATCAGCATCCTCCACTTCGACCTCACTCGCCTATATCCCGCTCCCAGGCCAAGCCTCCTCGATCCTAGGCGAAGCGACAACGAATTGCCCCGATCTTAGTTCAGAGAACAAGACGTATACAGTGCCGAACTCGAATCTGCGCTTCGTGCGCGAGTGCGGCAACAATTACCCCATGAACGACCTGGGCCACATCCCGCTGACGAGGATGGAAGACTGCATGAACCTGTGCGCGGCACTTGCTGTCACGACGCAGAGCGCTGATGGGCCATGTGTGGGTGTGGCGTGGGTTACGGCGGGGAAGCAGGGGACGGATGAGAATTATTGCTGGTTGAAGAGTGCCAAGGGGGCGCCGGATCCGAAGGCGAATATTGAAGCTGCGTGGCTTGTGAGGACGTGAGAGAGGTGCGAGGCGGTGATGAGTTAATCTTGGGAGTGAGATGAGCGAAATGTGATAAGAATGAGATGAGAATGAGATGGGATGGGATGGGACACTTTTGAGCGGCGTTGTCGTCGGCATACCTTAATACCACGATTATCATATTCATCTCTGGCAATCAATACTCCTACGATACCTTGAACGAGATTCAATGTTAGATACTTGTAAGTGGATAGACTGAGTTGAGCAGATACTTCCAGGCTTGAAGATTTCACGGCACCAATCAATCATACTTTGACTACGCTCGAAAAGATGGCGGCTGCATTTGAGCGTGCGGAGGCTGGGCGAAGTTGGGTTTTCTTTGTATTTCATGTGACGACCTGACATTACGCTCATAGCAAAAACACGGCTTCTGTCTTCCACAATCCATTTCGAGCCGAGAGGAGACCGCTCGTGAAGACATCTCGGATGCTGCCGGTCTTAACTCCGGGCAGTCGGGACCAGTGGCCGGGCCCTATTCCGTACATAGTATTTCGTAGTGAGTTTGGCGTTGTTTTACGTGGTCGCACCGTGATTAAAGGGAGAGAGAGCACTACGGCAGACTGCAAGAGGCACTCCGCCAAAACCTTTCCTTCCAATAGACCTACGGCTACCGTATATTTTAGGCATTAATAGCGCGACTTTTTCGTACATATAAATAAATATTATAATAAATCCTATATATTATTATAAAGAATTGCTTATGACCGTAAGTAGTAGGGGTCATATGAGGGTAGTTATGCCGCTTAGTAAAAGTAGAGTAGCTAGGGGTATATCTTCTATACTACTTTTTATTACTAATTAATTTCCCTTTCTTTTTAACTAAGTTACTATTCCTTAAGTAAAGTGAGTAATCTGCTTATACTCCTATAGTTACTTATTAATAATTATATTTTACCTTATTATACTTTATACCCTTTTTTACTTTACTTTTCTTATTATTACCTAATTATATATATAATTATAAGTATAATATTCGTAATTTACTTATTATAAATATTAATTAAGTATAATTAAGTAATTTCTTTTTATAATTACTAGTATAATTTTTACTAATTAGTAATTAGGTAATTTTTTGTATAATTACTAATGCAATTTTTGTTAATTAGTAATTATGCTTTTTCCTAGGCTAATATACGCGTAATTATAAGTATAATTACGCGTACTTACCTATTTATAATTTAATATTTTTTATTTACTTTTTTTTTTAGTATCGACTATTTATATATATATACTAATAACTTCGTATAGAATACTCCCTTTTTTAATAATCGCGTACGCTATATAATATTTATAATAAGTACTTAATATAGTATTCTGGACCGTATTAAGGGTATATAGCTCTTAACGGCCCTTATATACTAGCTTACGATATACTCTAACGACCTTATATTTTATAAAATAACCTTTTACCTCCTTATTAGTACGTATACCTCTATATAATAGGTTCTTTATTATACGGATTTTTATATTATTTATAAACTTTATATCTTCTTTTTTAAAGACTTTTTATAAGATCTATAACCTTAATATTATATAAGTTAGTATATACTACCTTATACTATTTAATATTACTATGCTAACTTATATAATTTAGCCCTAGTATTAAATTAAGCTTAACTTTAAGATTATTAAGAATAGCTATTATATACTCAGAGAGATCGCTATAACTCGTACTTAAGCTACCGATACTATTTAAATAACTATATACGGTAATACTAAGACTAGTACCGAGTTATGTACTTATTATAAGGCTAGTAAAGGCATGTTTACTAATTACGTTACTTTTATAAGCAAGGGCTACTCTAGTTATAACTAAATATTTAATATATATAAGTATACGCTTATTACGCCTCCCGTTACTATTTATATATTATTATATACTATTTTATATTTATTTATAGTTTACTAACGGTTTGTACTAGCTTATAATACGCTTATTAAAGTTATAAAGCGCGGTTATAACTATAAGGGCCGTAATAAAGTCTATATTAGCGCTCTATTTAAGTTTCTAAGTAATATCCCCGCTAAATACCTCCGTACGATAATAAAAGCCCTTAAATAAATAACTAAGTAAGCTAAAAATAACGAAGAGGGTATATATAATAATATATAGGATTATATAGTGGTTTTTTTTCTGGCTTTATAGGCGCAAAAGATCGACTTTAACAGGATTACGCTTTTAAAAGAAATTATATAATACGGTATACTTTTTAATTATATAATATATATAATATACCCTAAGTACGCGCTTAACGTAATATAGTAATTTTAATATAAAAACCGCTATATAATTTAGGATAAATAAGCTACTATAATAAGCTAAGTAATATACTTACGTAGCGGCGCCGGCCAGAAAAGTTAATAATAGAGGTCAGCTATAAAGGTTAGAGGCGGCCCTTAACTATAGAGGTTCTAAACTTTAATAATAACGTAGAGGTTTCTAAAGAAAGGGTTAAAAGGGCTAATATCTAGCTACTCTTTATACTAGAGCTTATAAAGATTCTTTCTATCCTTATTACTTCTAATATTACTTAAAGCTCTATTTAAACTAAATAAATCTACTAAATAAACTTATTAAATAAACCTATTAAATAAACCTATTAAATAAACTTATTAATACGCAAATTACTACCTCGTTAAGAACCTCTTAGTATATTATTAGTAATTAGCGGGCTAGGACTTTTTAAAAATACCCCTTAATAGGTCCCCCCCTCTAGGGCTCGATAGATTCTTAGGCCCCCTCGATACCCTAGCTATTATAATTAACATAAGCACGCCTAAGGAGTAGTATAGTACTTTTTAATAATATAAAATCTAGCTAAGTAATAATACGAACGTTATAAATAACTAAATTAATATAAACGTTAAGATTTAGTATATTAACGCTAGTTTAGAAATTATATTTTATAGAGTTAGAAATCTTTTTAATACGGGTTATATTATAGATATAAGGGAATATATAAGGGGTCCCCTAACCCTTAATAAGAAGGAGTATATAATACGGGATCTAGCTACCTATATGGGCTAATACTAAGAGGTCTTATGTACGTTAAAGTAGGTATAGCTTGCCCTTTAGACAGCTAGAACTTAGAGGACTTTACGTAGCAAAAGGTCGGGAGCTATTTTAATTAGTAGTTAGGTATAGAGCGTAATATACCTAGTTTTCTTTAATATATAATATATAGTACGGCCCCGGTAGATTACTCTATTAGGGGGATATATAAGATTATAAAAAGAGTTATTAACTTATATAAACTTTAAATAAGGAGTAATTAATTTAATATTTTTATATAATATAGTATAGGAGTTTATATAGGTATATATTAGGATATAATATAGTTAGGCTTAATACTCGGGTAGTAAGGCCCTTATAAAGTCGTAGGGTACTTACTAATTATAAGCTAGAGTATACGCGCTTAGTTTAGCCTATAAGAGGCTATAACTAACTATATAAAAGCTCCCCCTAAAGTTTAACGTTTTTAATAAAATTATAGAACTTTAATTTATTATATATTATTATTATATACTTTTCTATCCTTTTTAGCGTTATAGATTTCTTATAAGCGTTTATACTTTTATATATATATTTATAAAACTTTATAAGTAAAAGGATACCCTTATATATTACTATAATTATATATAAATATTTACCTCTTTTTTAAAATTTCTCTTTTTAGTTTCTTATTTTATATATTACTATTTTTTTAGAATAGTACGATTACGTATTAATCTTTTGCTATATTAAATAATAATTATTATAAACTTAGAGAGTAATTAGACTTAAAATATAACTATTATATATATTTTTATAGTTTTTAGTACTAGAATTATAAAGCGAACTTTTGAATATTAACTTACGAAATAGGACTTATAATAAAAAGAGCGTACGGTCTTTTTTAAGGATCTATTAATTATATTTAAGAATTATTCTTTTTAATAATACTTAAATAATAAAATATTCTTTTTTAACTCTAGTTTAAAAGATTTATAATTACGGCTATAGGATTATTAATACTTCGTTAATAGAATTAGCTTTAGTAATAATAAATACTAAAATAGCTCGTAATTATATAATAACGATTAAAAGAGTTCTTTTTTAATATACTAGAGGTTACTTACCGTATTAAAAGGTACAGTAGAAAGTATTTTTATACATAGGTTTATTAATAAGCTTATATTATTAACTAAAATAAACTTTACTTTATATATTATAAAACCTTTTTATAATAAGTTTAGGATTAGTTAAGTAAGATAAGGTACTGTTATAAAGGGTTTACGAGTCCTAGACTAAATTATATTTAGTTTTTAAATGTATACGATAAGCTTTTACTATTTAAGTTTAAGATCTATACTAGTATTAATCCCCCTAACAAAGCAATCCGCTAGGGCCGTACCGTGTATTACGTATTAAGGAAAACTAGATATATTACGCTCTATACCTAATTACTAATTAAAACTCCCGACCTTTTACCGCCCGTCTAAAGGGCGAGCTATACTTACTCTAATATATATAAGACCTCTTAGTATTAGCCTATATAAGTAGCTAAATCTTATATTATATACTCCTTTTTATTAAAAATTAAAAGACCCTTTATATATTTTTTTATATTTATAATATAGCCCGTATTAAAGGGATTTTTAGTTTTATAAAATATAATTTCTAAATTAGTATTAATATATTAAATCTTAACGTTCGTATTAACTTAGGTATATATAGCGTTCGTATTATTACTTAGCTAAATTCCGTATTATTAAAAAGTACTACGCTACGCCTTAGGCATATTTATATTAGTTACGATAGTTAGGGCGTTAAGGGGGCCTAAGAATTTGTTAAGCCCTAGAGGGGGGGACCTATCGAGGGGTATTTTTAGTCCTAGCCCGCTAGTTACTAACTATATACTAAGAGAGTAGGTTCTTAATAAAGTAGTATTTTAACTAGCTAATCTCTTAATTAATTATTTAACTAGTTATTTAAGTAGTAGTTTATATATTAATAAGTGCGTTTAATAAGTTTATTTAATAGGCTTATTTAGTAAATCTATTTAGTTTAAATAGAGCTTTGGGCGATTTTAAAAATAATAAAGATAGAAAGAATCTTTATAAGCTTTAGTATAAAGAGTAGCTAGATATTAGCTTTTTTAGCCCTTTTTTTAAAAACCTCTATATTATTATTAAAGTTTAGAAGCTCTATAATTAAGGGCCGCTTTTAATTATTATAACTAACTATTATAACTAATTATTCTAGCCGACCTTTGCCGTCAACCTTTTTAACTAGTATTATTACGATAGCTTACTTATTTTAAATTAAATAGCGGTTTTTGTATCGAAATTATTATATTACGTTAAGCGCGTACTTAGGATATATTACGCGTATTATATAATTAAAAAGTATATTATATTATATAATTTCTTTTAAAAGCATAATCTCGTTAAAGTCGATCTTTTATACTTATAAAGCTAAAAGAAAAAACTACTATATACTAGTATTAATACTTATTTACGGTTTATTATATAGTTCTATATAGGGGTTTTTACTTATACGTCCTAGAATATACTTATATAATATCTTATTATTATTTAATAACGGGGATTTATATTATTACGAGTTTATTTAGACTAAGGGAAAGAAACCGTTCTCATATTTAGTATTTATTACTACTTTTTATAATATTATTTAATAATAAAAAGTCTAATTATATTCTATAATTACTAGATCTTTAGTAAAAGTATTTATAACATTAAGATTAAGAGTTAGTAAAATCGTTTTTATTAAAGTAAACTAGTATATTAGTAAATAAGTAATATATATTTTAATATATAGTGGTTTTTTTCCGGCTTTATAGGCACAAAAGATCGACCTTAACAGGATCACGCTTTCAAGGGAAATTATACAATATAGTACACTTTTTAACTATATAATACGCGTAATATATCCTAAGTACGCGCTTAACGTAATATAGTAATTTCGATACGAAAGCCGCTATTCAATTCGGGATAGGTAAGCTGCCCTGCGGCGGCGCCGGCCGAAAAGGTCGATAGTAGAGGTCGATAGCAGAGGTCGGCCGCAATGGTCGGAGGCGGCCCTTATATATTTTAATATATATAAGTATACTTACGTTTATGAAAATACTTCTAACTACTTAAGTTTTAAGGGCTGTTCTATATGGATATACTATCTAACTAAATTATACTTCTATTTACGTATATACTACTAATTTATTTCAATTTTATTAACTTCGTATAAATTCAAAACTCTTATTAAATTCGTTATTAAAAAGGTCGCCCTTATGTTATTTTTAGTTAGCTATAGTAACTATATAATTAACTTACGTTATGAACTATATAAGACTTTATATAGCTAATTAACTAAGACTAAGTTTAATAACTATTAAACGCTATTTAGAATAATAATAATCTAGACGTATATCTTCTTTAAGCTATTTTATAAATTTATATTTTAATTATTAAGGGCTCCCTAACTATATTAGCTAAAAGTACGAAGTTTAGCGAGGCTAATTATCTTTACTTTAAAATATATTAATATTTTCGTATTCGTTTAAAGTAGTATATACGTAATAAGCTCTAATTAGAAGTTATTTTACTTAGTAAATTATAGAGTAGTATTATATAAGTTAAGTAGAGATTAAAAGACTTTAAAATTAATCTTAGAATATTAAATAGCTTCGTAATTACGAGTAATACTAAGGACGAAAAGGAATTATAAATATAATTATAGTTTATTCTAAACTATTTACTAACGAGAATGCTCGTTTTTATCTTTATAGTATACTAGGTTATTTATTATTATAAACTTTATCTTTTTATTAAACTATTATAATCTCGTCTTTTTTATTATTTTTATCCTTTTTAACCTTTTTTTTAGCCTTTACCTCTTTCTTAATAATCTTCTTTTTTTACTTAACTAACAATTCCTCCTTAATCTTTATCGTTAGTTTAATATTAATACTTATTAAAAGCCGTATTTTTAAAACATTTTTATACGTCGTTTTATCTAAAGCTTTAGTTATAATTAGCTTTATACGACTTTTTACCTTCTTTATTAGCTATAGTTTAATAACTAGCGACTTAATTCTAGTTTAAAAAATAATAAAAAGTTAGTAATTATTTTTTTTATATAAGATCGTAGTTTTAAAAAAAATCTTTTTAAACTTATAATTTCGTATATTACTTTATAGTACTCTAAGATATTATAAGGATTTTTTATATTAATTAGAAATACTATTTGTTTTATTAAAAGAATTTATTAGTTTATTATAAAATATAAAATAATAAATTATATTATATCTTAATATAAAATAAACGTTAAGAAGTAATTAAACTAAACTTTCTTAATAAACCTTTTAATAACTTAGACGTTAATATAAGTCGTTATTTAAAAACTATTAAGTTCGTTTTTAAAAAAGGATACGTTATATAATATAATAAAGATATTAATTATTAATAATTATTTTAGCTCTTTTTTTATTTATTAAATACTTCGTTCCCGCTCTTTTAAGCTTATAAAAAGAGATTTTATTAATATCAAGGCTTATATATTTATACGTTCTTATTATAAAAAAGGGTAGAGCCTATATAAGTATTATTATTAATTAGTTATTTTAAAATAGTTTTATAAAAAGGTGTCGTAAGGTCGATTAGTTCGGTAACGTCTTATATAGAAATTAGAAGTTATTATAGATCTATATTATAATATTTATAAGCGAGCTATTAGTTTAATAACTTAAATAAAGAGTGATTTTTACTTATAAAAAAGTAAAAAGTAGTAGTTATTTTTATAATAAAGTTATAAAAAGAAAAAAAGTTTTTATATTAAAGTACGATATTATACGATTTTATATATTATTATATAGTTTAATATATTACGAAATTAAAGTACTTCTTAAGCTATAAATCTCTATAACTACTATTTATAGGTTATTATACTAGTTTAGATCCTATCCTAGGTAGTGGGGTGACCGTAAAATACGATTTCTGCTTTGACATATGAAAAAAAGTGTTTTGGCGGAGTGCCTCTTGCAGTCTGCCGTAGAGCACGGTTAATTAAGGTTTCCATCAGGGGACCAGGGGGGATGACCTCACCAGACGCGTCCATCCTTATGAATGCTTAGGTAGCGACGCGACTCAACTTACCTGAAATAGTTTCAACGAGCACTTCATCAATTACCTTCGTCGAAACAAACCTGGCCTGAGAAGCTTGCCATCTCGCAAATTCTCTGAGTCATACACCTGATCTTTAAACTGTCAAACACCCAGCCAACCCCTGTTGGCATTCTTACGACGCGTGCACGCTCACCTACCGTGAAAACTCATCGTAGGGCCACGCCGCTGAAGCTCCCATCACTTTGCCACAACCCCTTGATTTCAACAACTTCCATCACCAAAGCTGGCCACCAAGCTCGATATATGATTTGTTTGTCTCTCATACGACTTGGGCAGTATCGATAATCACCTCTCTACGTACTCATTGCTACCCAATCATCGAGCTGCCTACACTACAATTGCCCGCCCTTCCCGAAGCGCCACCCAAGCAACATCGCGCTACCACACCTTTGTGCATATTCAAAGACTCGCAAGGTCTCTGCGCTTGGTTCACGATGGCTTCCAAGAAACCCGGCAAAAACCGCGAGGTCAATCGCAATGGTTAAACCTCGAGCGGCGGTCAGGGTAAAGTCAGCGGCAAAGATGTCGCTAAAAGCAAGGGCAAGGACCGACGAAATGAATTCATGAGATATGAGAACGATCGGAACAGGGTGGCCAAATTGGCAAAGTCTCCGGAGGGACTTGAATATTAGTTAGCCGAGGAGAGACGGAAAGAAGGGGAAGCGAAGAGAAAGAATTCACAGGAAGCGAAGAAGGAGGCCGAACAACAGGCTAAGGATTCGCGAATACAAGATGAGATGGAATACGCGCAGCTTGTTCATCAATGGCACTCGACGGAGGCCGAATGTGGCAAGTTCGCGTTCCAAAAGTGTCTCAACCTCGGCCGACAAGCAGTCGATCCAGCATCTCTACCTACATACTCACTTGAGAGTCCCGTATGTTTCTCGCTTTGGTCGACCAACATGTGCCAGAACTGGGGTCTTGTCGACATCCCCAACGGTGTTCTCTGTCTCGAATGCGACCACCTCGCCACGTTTCAAGCCGGCGGGTAGATGTGTAGAGGCACTATCAATTGGAATAAACGGCCGCTGAAGATCATGATGTTGCCATTTCCATATCCGGACGTGGCATATTCCCCCAAGTCGCAGGAAGTCTTTTCTCTTGCTTGCGCGGACGGCGCGGCTCTGACGGAATCCGCGATGACCACTGTACAGCATACATCTGTATCTACGACAGGGAACGATTGAGGTTGACCCTGCACAGGGAACTCATCAACCCGTCTGGCTTCACCAGCAAATGGAAGAATCCTCACCATTTCACCACGGAATGGGCCAATATTTGGGGTCTAAGGATAGAGGCAGGCCAGGTTCAGAGCGCCCTGTCAGCCACGCCCAGCATTTTCAGGGGTCAACCCTCTGAACCATTGGAAAACGAGAACAGCTTTCCGTCCGGCAGCACTGGCCTTCGAAACGTGAAAACGGACCACTTCGAAGAAGATCAAGTTTATGTTGATGAAGAGGATCAGGTTCTTGTTAAAGATGAAGACCAGACTCTTGTTGACGAAGAAAACCATATTTCATTCCATGAAGTAGATCATGTCTCTGTTGGCAGAGGGGACAAGGTTCTTGTTGACGAGGAAGACCACATTTCATTCCATGAAGATCATCAGGTCTTTATTGATGAAGAAAGGGAGCAAGGGGAGGAGAAGAAGGAGGAGGAGGAAGGGTATGAAGAGGACAGCCATGAAGAAAGTTATCAAAAGGGCTATGAGGAAGATTATGAAGAGGAAGATTACGAAGAAGACGAGAATGACCCTGATGCGAAAGAGCCTGATTCAGACTATGGGAATGTGCCGTACGATCTCGATGATATGAAATCTTGCCTCAAGGAACCGCCAATACAACGCCTAGGTGTGCCCGGATCCCCCGCCGCTTCTAACGTGGTGAGCTGGGGTGAGTGGGTAAGGAATCGGGTTATGGGAACGAGGTCACTGTCATCGACAGTTAGATGATTACTAGCTTTCCATAACGATTGTATGCCTGGGTAATGGTTTTTAGTACTGTGAAGTACGGCTTTACCAAATGAAGTTAAAGAGCTGTATGGGACTGCGGAGGCGCAGTCCTCTCGCCCAATGAAGTCCTAATACAACCTTGATTATGAGACTACTTGCTAGGCAGCAGCGCGGCGGTCAACGTTGCCTACACAATGTATCGTTCAGGGTGCCTGTTCAGTTTGAAGTCAGCATTGGCAAGTCTTTGAGCGATCTTCAGACATCCACCGTCGAGACGATGTTCCTGCAGTTTCCGGATCGCCAGACCCCCTTCGAGGACACGATAAAAGCGATGGGCGCTGCTCTGAACAGGGAAAGTTCAAGAACTACGGCCTATCGAACTACTCTACCGCCGAGATGCAGAAGGTTCTAGGGATCTGCGAGCAAAATGGGTACACCAAGCCCAGTGTGTACGAGGGGCATTATAAGCTATTGTGCGAGGAGGCGAGAAGGAGCTGTTCCCCTTATTGTACAAGCATAACATGTCATTTTATGTATACAGGTATGTCATCGAGTATGTTTTGAGGGAACTTAGTCTCACATCCTATCAGTCCCGCAGCTGGTGGTCTTTTCTCGGGGCATAAGGCTTCATCAGGCCAGTGGAAAAGTGACGTAAGTTTCAATACCATCGTAGTCTCACTTACTCTAACGAGACAACATAACTTTATCGGTAAGGTCTATACTTATATATACCGGAAACCTCTAGTTCATCTTACGGTATCTACGATACTCAAGCTTACAGAGAAGTATAGCATTAGCGGATACGCAGCCGCTATGCAATAGATAGCATTCCATAGTAACTTAGATGTGGTATACGGCGATGCGATTATCTTTGGTATTTCCAGGGTGGAGCAACTCTACTCGACACTTGATGCACTTAAGGCTGGTCCTCTTCCCGAGGATCTGGCGGCTGTTATTACTACCTTCTACTCTAAAGTGCAGGGTGCCGAGCCTTCCTATCACCTCTAGAATGTATTCAACTCAATAGTGGTCCTATGAGGAGTTCATGAATATTTAGAATCTTGAGCTTTTTCGACTAATCTTGCATCATCTTGAACCAATGTCGTACCATTTTAACTATGAACCCTGTAGGCACATCCAACTTGGAAAGCCGCTAGCAATCCAAATGAAATCTCGGCGCTATTCACTTAGGTATAATGCTCGATCTGCTGATTGTTCTCCGTGCTATCTAATTTAGAAACTGTAACACGCATGTAGGACACGAATCCGTAACAAATCCGTTCTGGACTCGTTATTCATCCTATGCTGACACGAAATCGTGAATTTTAATAATTATTGGACCGTTTGGTTACTTCCGTAGGTTAAAGCATTTCTCTGGTTGGTTCACTGTTTCACTTGGTTACATCGTAAAGAATGCGGCGCCATGTAATCTCAGCAAGGCTTGACTCAATGAGGCTTTCCTCAAAGGAGCATCGTTGGTTGAATATGCCTCGCGGAAATGCGACAGCAGCGTCTGTCAGTGCCCCTTCCGGGCTCAGCGGCTTGTGCGGTTTCAGTTGACAAAGTAGTCGAGCGTTGTCGGATTAGAAGTCCAATTCGACCACGGTAGCTAGCTACGTAGGGGCTAATAAGGGGCCCTATTTCCGATTACCGTAGCCTACCTAACCTACGGTTAGAACCTCCTTTTTATACCTTACGTAGTAGTATAGATTTCTAGTTAATTAACCTACTTCGTCAAAACCAATCGACCAATATCCCTGTGATAGGGATACCAACAAGCGTCAACGCCTTCGTCTTCCCCGGGGTCTGCGGCGCGGGGGCCTTTGCCTCATGACCAGCTGACCAAATCATAGCTGTCTGAAGCATGGTAATAGGCGAGAAGGATCTGGGTGATAATCAAGTTGCATCCGCATCTAAGTATGAACCGCATCTAGATCCATGACAGAGTGGTCGGCAGAGGGCCAAGTTGCGCGTAAGGGGCGAGATAGATACTTCAAGCAGGCATATACGGAACGCGCTAGATGGCAATAGGATGTAATATCTGCTCCTTTTCAATCTTCTGATCCTATTTGGTGCATGCAATCTTGTCAGAAGACTATATTTTCTAGATGTGTAGAAGCTACCTATGCTATCGTCTGACCTTGCATAGTGGCGTTACAATCAAACTTGACAATGCATATCCTGCTCGTTGGATGACACATCTTAGAAACAACGAATCCTAGGTTTGAGTTTGGAATACGGATGCCTAAAGCGGACTCCTTGGCCGCTTGTATATAGGTAGACAATATTATATATCAAATCTTCTACTTGCCATTAAACCGTTGTACCTTTAAGAAGTAGTGAGTGATAGCCTTCGTATTCTTCAACGACCCACACATTGAAACTCATTATTAGTATCACTCGCATTTCAAACGATCCAACCTCCAGCATGCGTTCATTTGCTTCTTCGTACCGGCGCTGCTCACCTACTCCGCACTGGCACAGAGTCAGACCGATTCCGCACCCGGGAACACGGCCACCTCCGTCCCCGACCTAGCCTCTAAAATCGGCCCTTGTGCGGCCGGCTGCCTAACCAAGGTCATTGGGCAAATCGGCTGTGGCAGTAATGATCTGAAGTGCTTTTGCGCTGATAAGGGAATCCTCCTCACCAGATTGGTGCTCTGCGGCTCGAGCGCCGGCTGTACGGTGGCAGACCTGTCTCGTGGGTGTTCCTCATGTCTTACATCTAATAGTTCGTTTACAACCGAAGAATACTGTAGCTGACGTGGGAACATGGCTTCGATTAGGCGTCTCTGACGTTGTCAACCCGACTTGCAACGCCGTCAACCCCAACAACGACGATGACGAGGGAGATTCTATCAATGCTGTCGACCGTGTCAAGCGGAGCATGCCAGCGGCGCCTATTGCCGCGGCTGTTGCAGCCGCTGCCATTTGAGAGGGCTGGCCGGAGAGTGTTTTCTCAGTAGCATCATTACCTTGTGATGTCTAGTTGCTGGAGGTAATCTTGCTCCGCACCCAAACGGACAAGGAATCTTGTGCAAATCGACCAATTCCGTCACCATCAACGACGTCACCAGAATCTTGCTAGATTTTTTCAAAATGAATAAATACCATTTAGTTGCAGTCAGTTGCAAAGGTGACAATCCCTCGCAGGACTTCGAGAATTTGTGATCCGCTGTTACTCTCGATGGCTGATCAGGAGGGCCACCGCTCGAGTTCATCGTGTGAAAAGTTCATTGCTAGGTACATCAGGACATGAAGAGATATGTGCTTGATTGACCTGCAAATCCTGCAGTTATACAAGTATTTACAGCTCGAACAGAACCTTTGACTCCGAGACATCCAGTCCGAATCCCAAAGGACCAGTCCCAAAGCGTGATATACAGAGAAGAATAAGATACACAGACATTGGAGTCCTAGCAACCAAGTCAAACCAGCCTCCCTGAATTTTCTTCACCGTGAACAATAACCAAAGAACATCTTTAGCAGCCAGACGTCTTGACATCAGTCTGCACGCAGATCTTCGGATCATCAGCCGCATTACCAGGCTCGCCACCGCCAGTGACACCCTTTGAGTTCTTGCACACCGTGGCACCGCCAATGACGCAAGCGCCGTTAATGGTAACCTTGTCGCCGAGGTTGCTGTTGTAGTGAGCCACAGTCTTGCCGCCATCGACGTAGATGTTGTTGAAGACCGCAGTGCGAGCAGTCTGCTGCTTGCAGTTACCACACGAGCGCCAGAACTGGCCGACGTTCTTTGCGTAAAAGTCAGAGACCTCGACCGTGCCGCCGCCGTTGTGCTGGAAAAGCTTATCGGGAGCGTCGCGGGCGCCGCCGCCCTTGACCGTGGAGGTGCCGCTGGTCTGGCGGAAGGTGGCGCCGTCTTCGCAGACCTTGTCCCACCAGCTGATTCTCATGTGTTAGTCTGTGACTTCGGATCAAGACTTTGTTGGACGTAAGATGATGACTTACACGTTGACGAGGTTGCAGCTGCCCTGGCACTGAATACCCTCTCCAGCACCGGCTCCGATAATGACGTTGCTGAGCGTGGCGCCGTCGGCCAAGATGAAGGCGGCGTCCTTTTGTCCGCCCTCGCTGCCCGTGCAGGTGCTAGGGACACGGTCATAAAGCTTCATGCCGCCGTCAAAGTTGCCGGAAATAGTCTTCGCCGCGGAGAGATTCTCTGTGCCGGCGGGTGTCGGGAAGGTCTTTACGATGCTGCCACTGCCGCCGGAACCGCCGCCACCACCGGGGAGAGTGCCGTTGTTAGCTGAGCTGCCGCCTCCGGTGCTACCACCCCCACCGGAGCTGCCAGTTCCGGAGCCACCAGAACCTGAACCAGAACCTGAACCAGAACCAGAGCCTGAACCAGAGCCTGAGCCTGAGCCGGAACCAGATCCGGAGCCGCTGCCGCCCTTCTTCTTATCCTTGCTCTTATCCTTGTTCTTGTCCTTACTCTTATCCCTGCTCTTATCCTTTGCCTCCTCGACGCTCGATCCAACGTCTGGAGTGTCCTCGCAAGTTCCATTGTCACCCGGGTTGGCATATCTGATCTCGACTCTAGCGGGACCTTCGACGGGCGCACCGCGGGGTTGTTGAGGCGCCATGACGGCGCGGGCGAGATGACCAATGCCTCCGACGTGCCGGCGGGCCGGCCGCTCGTAGCCATCTGGGTTGATGGGGTTCGCGGCAGCCAGTGCGGCAAGGGAGAAGAGGACCAGCCGGGACGCCATGTTGATGATGGTGTCGGTGAAGGGGGTGGTCTTTAGGGGGTTTAAGATTGATGTTGTTGATAGTACCAGACTTTGTGTGTGAGAAAAGAAAGAAACACAAGTAACTACAAATGAGATGAAACAGTGAGAGTATGTAGGAGAAAAGGTGTGTGTTTGAAGGAGGGGAGTGAAGAGAATGTTTGTTTGGCGATGAGAAGCCTGATGTGGAGAGAAAATCTGCTCATAAACGGAGGACGAAGAAGACTGTCTTATATCTTGTCTTGAGGCTCACCAGCGTCGCGTAGTCAATGGCTTTTGAACCTGGTTGTTCTTCGCATCTGAGCATGCCCCTGTGCTCTGTAAATTGCAAAGTGATTTGGTATGGAGAAACCTCACCGGTAGCCCACCTGCAGATACAAGCCAAGATGTTTGGATATATTCGACGACCGCCTAGCCCTCTCCACAATCTTGCGTATATTGATGAGATCAGCAAGAGAGAACAGCCTCTTGTGCGAGAGGTGGGCCAGTACTCTCCCTCTTCTTTTACGGAACGGATGGACATTTGATGTATTCAATCCGTCAATGTCACATCTTCATTGCCCCAAAAAGGACATGGACCGGCGGCATCTCTCAAGGGTAGGCACAAGAGAAGGAAGTGACAGTCACAAGGCAGTTCGAGCTGGTCAGTGTTAGCAAGAATGTCAAAGTGGAACTCATTCAGGAACAGCTATGCAATATGGGTCGTCTGGTATAGATTCGACCCGTCCGGGATGGCAGCTCCAGCGGGAGATGATCCGAGAGTTCATCCAGCCTGCGTGGTTGGCCATTACCTAGTATAACCTACAGTTTGGCTGTGTACCGCAGTAAAAAGAAAGATTAACATAAGGCCAAGGTGGGAGAGCGGAGGCGGGTTGATTGCACATCATATGTCAAACTTGCTAATGGTCTGGGCATTTTTGAGTTTGTAGCCCTTTGGGTGGCCGGATGGTCTTGGCCTCTTTGAGATGCTTTTGCTGCTTTTGCTGCTCGTGTCCAAGGTTCATGTCAAGTAGGAGTTGACGTTCCTGACAGGCTGATAGGTCTTTCTAGAAGAGGGGAGGGGGACCCCTCATAGGTGGTGGGGTTGCTTGAGCCAATCTACTTGACTCCTATCCGGTCAAGGGGTCAAGGTCGGGCGAGCCGATTAGTCTACGGATCCCGGAGATCTCGGGGCGGGCACGGGGACGGTTGCTATCCGTGCGGATGAGGGCGTCTTGTCGGGTTTCCTCCAGATTAAGGCAAAGCTCCATGCTACGCTGTCCGTACATGATGTTGTTAACTGATCTCTCTCCTGTTCGGAGTCTCGGTTGTGCGGAGCATGCCTGGGGTTGCGGGAGGCCCTCTTCTAGTATCCGCCTGGCTGGGCTCAATGCGACCTTATTTTGAGGCTTAAAGAGTCGCCGAGACGGGCTTATTTCTATTTTCAACGACGAAGGAAGGTTTGATATTGGCGATGTAAGATGCTCGACATCGTTTGTCGCTCACTCAAGAGCACGGAGTCCTCCCGAAGGTTGTTTGTTCGCCTCACTATTAGAGTTCAATCACGTAGTGTAAGGTAGCAAAACTCTGATTTCCCGCCCCGAGAGACTACTCTTTGGGACCTGGTCTGCAACTCAGGGGGGGGGCAGTGAGTTGGAGCGGGCAGCAAGCGCAAAAAATCCGCTGACTGATGCATCTTTGTGATAGAGTTCAGGCCGCCAAGAAACGCTTTGCGCGCCAAGACACCACAGACTCATGCGAAAGCAGCCCACGGGGCAATGATTTTGTTCCTGTTGACTCGCGAAAAGAACCGTTCAATATGTGCGAGACTCCCACCTCACAAGTCTGAGAAAATAACGAGACAAACGGCGAAATGAAGTGCAACTGATTCAAAGGAGTTGAGGGCCCATCGTGACGTCTGCGGAAATGACTTTTGCGCTGCGGTGTGGTGTGGTGCACTTGCGCTTTCGCGTTCAAGCTCATGCACCAGCAATACCCCATAACGGCTTCATGTCCGTGATCCCACAACTGACGCACACTGACATACACATGGTAACTCACACAAGCTTCCCGCGAAAGTTCGAGACTAGAACGACTCGTCCCAATGGGCAATGACCTCCGGTCTCCCGTCAGTCTCCCGTTGTGTTTCTGAGCCAGAGAAACGCGGCTGGTGGTAAGTACGTTTGAGGTAGAGCTATAGCTATTTTTAAACTTTGATAGTAGCAGCCTGCAACCGCAACCGCAACTGCAACCTCGTACCTGGGACGCAAAGACACATGGCAGTGCTGGGTAGTGGAGCAACTTCGAGTGACCCATAGAACATCAGACTTGACTGTGTCCCATCAATACGACTTACATCAGACCAAGACATGGCAGCACGTGGGCACCCGCCTTCATTACCTCATGAAGAAGCAGTCTGGTTGCGCCGCGGGTGCCGAGTACGCCGCACCGCATGTACAATCCTGGACCAGCGTGGCCGTTAGTGTCAGGTTCGATATGATACAATTGACATTTTATGAACGTGCGCCCCGAAAGCCAATGCCGTGTCTGTGAAGCTTGGCCAAGCCAAGAGAAACTGATCAGACTTTAATGATTGGGAGGTGAAGTCCGAAATTTGTTGATGCTTTGAATAAAACTTTGTTGTGTAGCATTAATTATGTGTACTATGTACCTTAGACAAGTAAAACACGCAGGTATCTGAGCCGACGGCGCTTGCTCTCGTGCCATCGTTGATATCGCTATCGGGGACCACGCTTGCTTCAATCTCAGATCTGGGTATCATTCGTAACTCCTTGGACCAAACAAAACTCCCACTCGGCGGTACGAGTCGGCGACCGACTAGACCATGTCCTCGCCAGAGGGACGCCGGTCGCCTCTCGAGTGGTGAGATGCTACCGCCTTACGGGGCACACCAACACCTCGCGTATCCCTACTGCCGCTGGTATACCTCGTCCTGCTAACCATTCTGTCAAGACCAGTTTTCTTTTCCTCGTGTCTCTTACCCCATCCGGCCTTGCGTGTGACCACCGCGCCATTCTCTCCAATAGCCTCGAGGTTGAAGTCCAAAGGCATCTTGCGGTGGAGGGGAATATGATTGATACGCCAATCCCAGACGGCGGCGTAGGCCATCCTGTACGACGAAAAGGCAAAGACAGTACCGATGATGGCGCCCGCCAGAACGTCGTACCAGTTATGGGACTGGTCGACCGTTAGGGAGCCGCCGACCAGGGTAGCGAGGAGGATCGGAGCGTATACGAGGACAAGCTTCCACATGGGCGTGTGATGGTTCGAAAAGACCTTGAACTTGGCGTTGAGGTAGAGATACAGAAACACCATGCCCGAGAACATTGCAGTCGTATGCCCCGAGGGAAAAGATTCCATCGCGTTGGAGAGCGTGCCGTCCATCTCCCTGGTGCAGATATCCGACGTCCACATGATGTCTCCATAGCCCGTCCCGTCCAGGCCTGTTGCGTTCCCGCCCGGTTGGGAGGCCTTGCTAATGTCGGGTTGGCAGACTTCGAGGAAGTTAGGACGCAGGCCGCCGATAAGCCACTTGATCATGACCTGGAAGACAGTGGAGCCGATGACGGAGTAGAGCAGGCCCATGATGCCGTTGTTGATGTCCCAGAAGGAGCGCGCCCTTATCTGGCAGAGGAGAATGGAGAGGATGGGCACGCCGATGCCGAGGGCGGTGGCGGCGTGACTGGGGATGTACTGCGGGATGTGCGGGTATGCGAATTGGGGGTAGACGACCTCGCCGGTGTCAAATGTGACGGGGAACGTTCGGTGTGCTGGCGGGTGCGCTCTGAAGACCTGGATGTGTGGTGTTAGCTGAATGTCAGAGGTCGGATGCGAGGTAAGGTGCGTACCACTAGGGCGATGACTCCCATGATGATCATGGTGAGGATGTCTAGCCATGTCACCTTGAGCCAGAGCATGAAGGGCGGCCGGTGAGCCATGCTGTAGTCTTTTCCATGCCAGTGATCATTGACCCTTGTCTCCTGGCTACTTTTGCGATGTGTCGGAAGGGTCGTGGTGTCTTTCCGACGACGTGCGAAAGGGTTGAAGCCAGCCATCTTAAGTAGCAACGTTGCTCTTGAGGTCTGAGGATAGATCCTATTAGGTGATACTCGGGACCAGGAGGGGAAGAGGATGGTGGTGTATCCACCGAATTGAGTCTTGACGATATCCTGATGGAGTCCTCTCAACCAAAATATCATGCGAAAGAGAAAGACGAGGTCGTTGCCCAAGTAGTGAAGGGGAAAACCTCCAGGTAATATGCCAAGCGCGCTTTCTCACCATCACCGCCATGTTCATCATATCCTTGGCAGCTGCATCACCACAAACAGGCACTACGTAGTGCAAGTCGTACTTGACAGAGGCAGACAACACACACAGAGAGAGCACAGAAACAACACATCGCTAAAGAGAGCCAAGAGACTCGAGAGTCCAGGCGCGACGACGCGCTGCCAAGCCACTTCCCGTCCCTCTTGACGTCACCGAGAGTGCGACGGTGTAACTCTCGACTGGCCAGACAGCAGCGCGACACTCGCCAAAGGCACAGTTTTGGGGGCAGCTGGGGGCTGAACTAAAGTTGATGACAGGGGTCATCTGCAGCCCTCGGAGATGCAAAGCCACTCAAGGCCTGCCAAAAAGGCTTGGCTGATGCTGTTTCGTCCCAGCCACAGCAAGAAAAAACCAAGGCGCATGCCCTGGCTTTTGTTGGAATGAGGAATTGTGTCGTATGGACGGAAATGAAGCTTTGGGGAAAAAGTCTTTTCTTTTGCGCTAAAAGGTAATGGTATAAGGATTGAACGGAGTATGGTCGGCAACGTAGAGGGTTCGGGGCATGCGATGTGAAGGCGACCCGTTGCCGCGATTCTCTCATTCAATCTTTGATCCTTTATTCAGAGTCTCTAAGGTACTAGATTGGACGATCCCATTCAACGCATGTCTGAGTAGTCTACTAAAGAAAGATTTTCCCTCGGTTCTAAACACTCCGAGTCGCAATGTTATCTACAACACAGTCCAGTCAACTCGGAGCATTCTCCTATTAACTTAAAGAGAAGTCTTTTTATTATAAAAGCTTTAACTATTTATAGCCTTACTATGCGTTACGTAACTTCGGTTATATAATTACCGAGGCCTATTTTACTTATACCTTTTATATTAAAGCGAGCTTTATACTTATTTTTTATTTTTGATAAATAACCGTTCTCTTTTATTTATATAGTGGTTTTTTTCTACCTTTATAAGTATAAAAGATCGACCTTAATAGGATTACGTTTTTAAAGGAAATTATACAATATAGTATATTTTTAATTATATAATACGTATAATATATCCTAAGTACGCGCTTAATATAATATAGTAATTTTAATATACAAACTACTATTTGATTTAGGATAGGTAAGCTACTTTCTTTATAATATAGCGGCGCCGGCTAGAAAGGTTAATAATAGAAATTAGCTATAATAGTTAGCTATAATAGTTAAGGGCGGCCTTTTTTAACTATAAAGGTTCTAAACTTTAATAGTAACGTAGAGGTTTTTTAAAAAAAAGGGCTAAATAAGCTAATATTTATTACTTATACTAGAGCTCGTAAAAATTCTTTTTATTCTTATCGTTTTTAATATTATTTAAAGCTATTTTCTATTTAAACTAAATAGATTTATTAAATGAATCTATTAAATAAACTTATTAAATAAACTTATTAATATATAAACTACTACTTAGATAATTAGTTAAATAACTAATTAAGAAGTTAGCTAGTAAAAATACTACTTTAATAAGAACCTATTTTAAAAATACTTATTAATAAGAATACTCCTCTCGGGCTAAGCACCCTTTTTAATTAGCTCGATACTATAGCTATTATAATTAATATAAATATACTTAAAAAGTAGCGAAGTACTTTTTAATAATACGGAATTTAGCTAAGTAATATTATAAGTATTATAAATAGCCGGGCTAATATAAATATTAAGATTTAGTATATTGATACTAACTTAGTTATAATAGTTATAATAAATAAGCTAGAGGTATATATAGTTAAAATAATAAATAATTACTTTAAATAGCTTTTATAAAACCCCCTAGGTAATAATAATACTTATATAAAAAAAGATAATAATAAACTTAGTTATTTATATAAGCTAGTATTAAGAGGTTTTATGCGTATTGAAATAGATAAAGCTTGCCCTATAGACAGCTAGAATTACGTAGTAAAAGGTTAGGAGCTATTTTAGTTAGTAATTAGGTATAGAGCGTAATATACTTAGTTTTTCCTAATACGTAATACACAGTACGGCCCCGGCGGATTGCTCCGTCGGGGGGTCTTTTTTATTTATATTAATACCCTTATAATAACTATATAATAATTATAAGCTTAATTTTAATCTAGACCCTTATAATCTGATTAAAGAAATATTTTTTAAGGACTATAGTTTATTATATATTTTTTATAATATTATTTAACTCTCATTATATTTACTTACTTTATTTTTAAACGAACTAATACTTTTGTTAAAAACATTATTAATATTCCTAAGTAAAAGGTTAATTATTAGCGAAACTAAATAAAATAATATTTTATTTTATAATTAAGGCCTAATTAAAGAACGTATAGGATTTACTAAACCTAAATAACCGTATTTCTTTATTCAATTTATTAATTTTTATTAAGTTTATTCTTTTAACTAAGGAATATATTAAAATATAGAATACTACTTTTTAACTAGCTAATCTCTTAACTAGTTATTTAACTAGTTATTTAGGTAGTAGTTTATATGTTAATAGGTACGTTTAATAGGTTTATTTAATAAGCTTATTAGTAAATTTATTTAGTTTAAATTAAGAATAGCTTTAGGTAATATTAAAAGTACTAAGAATAAAAAAAATCTTTACGAGCTCTAAGTAGCTAGATATTAGCATTTTTAGCCCTTTTTCTAGAAACCTCTATATCGTTATTAAAGTTTAAAACCTCTATAGTTAAGGAAGGCCGTTTTTAATTATTATAGCTAATTATTATAGCTAACTATTATGGCTAACCTCTATTATTAACCTTTTTAGCCGGCGCCGCTACGTAAAGAGTAGCTTACTTATCCCGAATTATATAGTAGTTTTTATATTAAAATCACTATATTACGTTAATTACGTACTTAGGGTATATTATGCGTATTATATAGTTAAAAAGTATACCGTATTATATAATTTCCTTTAAAAGCGTAATCCCGTTAAGGTCGATCTTTTGCGCTTATAAAGCTAAAAAAAAACTACTATATAGAATACTACTTAAAATTAAATATATAGAGCGGCCTTAACTAAATATTAATCAAGACTTAATAAGTTTATTTAATAATAACTTAAATAGGATTCAAAAAGCGAGATTATAAACGAACTTTTCCTCCTAACGGAGTCATCCGCCGGGGCCGTACTATATATTACGTATTAAAAAAAACTAAGTATATTACGCTTTATACCTAATTACTAACTAAAATAGTAATTAACTAACTTAATTATTATCTCTTTTTTATTAATAGCTCCTAACTTTTTATTATAATCCCCTTAAGTTCTAGCTATTCATAGGGCGAGCTTTATTTATTTTAATACGTATAGAACTTCTTAGTACTAACTTATATAAATAGCTAAGTTTATTATTATCTCTTTTTTTATATAAGTATTATTATTACCTAAGGGGTTTTATAAGAGCTATTTAAAGTACTTACTTATTACTCTAACTTTATATACCTCTAGTCTACTTATTATAACTATTATAACTAGGCTAATAATAATATATTAGATTTTAATATTCGTATTAGTTTAGTTATTTATAGTACTTATAATATTACTTAATTAAATTTTATATTAGTAAAAAGTACTTTACTACTTCTTAAGTATATCTATATTAGCTATAATAGCTATAATATCGAGGTAGCCGAGGGTACATAGCTTAAGAGGAGTAGACTTATTAATAAGTATTTTTAAAAAGTTCTAGCTTATTAATTACTAATTATATACTAAGAATAAAGTAGGTTCTTATTAAAGTAATAGTTTATATATTAATAGGTTTATTTAATAAGTTTATTTAATAAGTTTATTTAGTTTAAATAAAGAGTAGCTTTAGGTAATATTAGAAGCGGAAAGGATAAAAAGAATCTTAATAAGCTCTAAAAAGTAGTAAATATTAGTTTATTTAGCCCTTTTTTAAAAAACCTTTATATTATTATTAAAGTTTAAAACCTCTATAGTTAAGGGCCGCTCCTAATTATTATAGCTAACTATTATAGTTAACTATTATAGCTAACTATTACGGCCGACCTCTATTATTAACTTTTCTAACTAGCGCTACTATAAAATAGCTTACTTATTCTAAATTAAATAGTAATTTTCGTATTAAAATTACTATATTACGTTAAGTACGTACTTAGGATATATTACGTATATTATATAGTTAAAAAGTATATTATATTATATAATTTCCTTTAAAAGCGTAATCCCGTTGAGGTCGATCTTTTATACTTATAAAGCTAGAAAAAAACTACTATATAAACGAACTTTTAACTAAAAGTAATTAAATCAGGTAACTAGTTATTTTAATAAAACTAGAGGTTATAATACCGAATTAAGTACGTTTTATTAAAAAATATGCCTTTTTTATTTAATAAACCGTATTTAAAATAATCTCTTATTCAAAAACGAAAAGATTATATAAATTAATAAATCGCTAGATCTCTTTTATAGATACTTAAATGATTTTTAAAAATATAAAAAAAGCTTATAAATTCTTTAAATTACTCTTTTTATATTATAATTTAGGTTTTTAAGTAAAAGTATATAATATGTAACTTTAGGTTATTTAGAATTATAAAAGAGAAATTTAAAATAAGTATAAATAGGGCGAATTCTAGTATAAACTTATTAACTTAAATTAAAGGATTCTCTTTTAGCTTATTATTAAGTAATATAGTTTAAGCTACTTAAAGTCTATAGTACCCTTATGTTAAAAGCTCTTTTCTATATAACTATATATTACTTTATTCTAAACTAGTCTAATTAAGACCTTATTAATATTATTAAATTAAAATTAAAAAGGGAAGCGATTTTTAATATAGAGTATTATACTTAGACTTTTAATAATTTTTTATATTAAAAAGCGGTATATAATAAAAGTCGTAACGGAACTTCTATAATATTTATAATATTAATAAGTTATTTAATTCTTTTTTTAAGGGTCCGGTCCGCCTCATTAGGGGCTATTTTCGCCTTTATAGGTAAGCTAGTCTATTAGGGTTAATATTAAGTATCTTTATTACGTACTTTAATAAAACTTTATAACTAACTATAGCCGGCCGTAGCTATTACTAAAATAACCCCGCTGCCGTAGTATATTAATCGCCTTTCGAATAGCTAAAAACCACCCCCTACTTTCCGCCCTATTTAATAACTTTAAAATATCCCTTTTAATCCTTCTTAGTCTACTCTTACGCTACGTTTCTAAAGTATTAATAGTATTTTAAAGTTAATTAAGTATTTTAAAACTATTATATTATATAAGTTAAGTACTAATTAGGGTAATAACTATATTAATATATATCTTTTTAATCCTTAAGTTAATAGTATTTAATCCGTATTTTTTAAAACGATCGTACTATAGTTCGGGGCCTTTTAGTATAATATTTATAAAATTAAACTTCTAGTTATTAAAGTGGTCCTAAGGGTTAATAATAACTAGGCGCTATAGTATTTTAATAGTATATATTTAAAGTAAATAATTTAATAATAATAGTAATAGGGCGATAGTAATAAATAGTAAAGGAAGTAGCGTTTTTTAATTTTCATAAAAGAACAAGGTAACGAATATATATATATACGACTTAAAGTTAAAAGTATTAGAGTAGATATCGTACTTATAAAGGTCGGTATTATTCTTTATAATAGCGACGAGGGTATTTTAATATTATACTATTATAAGCTACTATTACTTAGAAAGGTAGCTAACTTAGCTAGGTATACGGGCTTATAAAGTAGTAATATTAAGTGCTTAATATTGCCGTTAATAATTTATAGTTACAAACTTTATAAGAGGGAAAGTTAAAAAAGTAAAGAATTTAAAAAAGATAGTTTATTAAAATAGTAGGAATATTTATTAATACTATATATTAATATTATATAAATAATATTTAGAACCGCCTGAGTAGCTAGTAAAGATAGAATAAAAAAGATTTTAAATTTTTCTAAGTAAAACGAAGCGATTCCTAACTTATTTATTAACTACTCTTATAAAGGGTTTTATTATTAAAAACTAATAAACTATATATAATAGTTTCTTTCCGGCTTTATAAATATAAAAGATCGATCTTAACCGGACTACGTTTTTAAGAAAAACTACACGATATAATACACTTTTAAACTATATAATACGCATAATATATTCTAAGTACGTACTTAATATAATATAGTAATTTTGATATAAAGACCGCTATTTAATTTAGGATGAGTAAGCTACTTTTTTTAGTAATAATACCGGCTAGAAAGGTTAATAATAGAGGTCCGTTATAATAATTAGCTATGATAATTAATTATAATAGTTAGCTATAATAATTAAAAGCGGCCTTTTTCAATTAAAGAGGTTCTAAGCTTTAATAATAACGTAAAGGTTTTTTTAAAAAAGGTTAAATAAGCTAATATTTATTACTCTTTGTATTAAAACTCGTGAAAATTCTTTTTAACTTTATTATTTTTAATATTACTTAAAGCTACTCTCTATTTAAACTAAATAAATTTATTAAATAAACTTATTTATATATGAACTATTACTTAAATAACTAGTTAAATAACTAATTAAAAAGTTAGCTAGTTAAATTACTATTTTAATAAGAACTTAAAAATGCTTATTAATAGGTCTACTCCTCTTGGGCTAAGTACCCTCTTTGGGTAGCTTAATACTTTAGTTATCGTAGTTAATATAAATATATTTAAAAAGTAATAAAGTACTTTTTAGTACTACGGAATTTAGTTAAGTAATATCATAAATACTTTAAATAGCCGGGTTAATATAAATATTAAGATTTAGTATATTAATATTAACTTAGTTATAATAATTTTAATAAGTAAGCTAGGGGTATATAAAATTAAAATGCTAAATTAATAGCTTAAATAGCTTTATAAAACCCCTAAGTAATAATAATATTTATATAAAGAAAGAAATTATACTAAACTTAGCTATTTATATAAGTTAGTATTAAGAGGTCCTATGCGTATTAAAATAAGTAAAGCTTATTTTATAAGTAGCTAGAACTAAGGAGGACTTTATATAGCAGAAGGTTAGGAGTTAATAAAAAGGAAAGAATAGTCGAGTTAGTTAACTATTATTATAGTTTTAGTTAGTAATTAGGTATAGAGCGTATTATATTTAGTTTTTTTTAATACCTAATATATAGTACGGCTTTAGTAGACTACTCTATTAGAGGGTATTAGTATAATATTATAAACGCTTTTTTAAATATAATTAAAAGCTAAGCGACCTCCTTATTATTTATAAGCTTTTAAATAATTTTTATAAGCTAGGAATATAAATAGAACTTCCCCCCAACGGAGCACTCCGCCGGGGCCGTACTATATATTACGTATTAAAAAAAACTCAGTATATTACGCTCTATACTTAACTACTAACTAAAACCGTAGTAGTAATTAACTAAATCGACTATTATTTCCCTTTAATTAATAGCTCCTAACCTTCCGCTACCCGTTTATAGGGCGAGCTTTACTTATCTTAATATATATAAAACCTCTTAATACTAGCTTATATAAATAACTAGGTTTATTATTATCTTTTTTTATATAAGTATTATTATTACCTAGGGGGTTTTATAAAAGCTATTTAAAGTAATTATTTATTATTTTAACTATATATACCTCTAGCTTATTTATTATAACTATTATAACTAAGTTAGTATCAATATACTAAATCTTAATATTTATATTAGCCCGGCTATTTATAATACTTATAATATTACTTAGCTAAGTTCCGTATTATTAAAAAGTACTTTACTATTTTTTAAAAATATTTATATTAGTTATAATAGCTATAGTATCGAGCTAGCTAAAGAGGGCGCCTAGCCCGAGAGGGGTAAACTTATTAATAAGTCACTTTTAGCTTATTAATTACTAATTATATACTAAAAATAGAATAAGTTCTTATTAAAATAGTATTTTAACTAACTAACCTTTTAACTAGTTATTTCATTAGTTATCTAAGTAGTAGTTTATATATTAATAAGTTTATTTAGTAATTTTATTTAGTAAGTTTATTTAGTAAATTTACTTAGTTTAAATAGAGAGTAGTTTTAAGTAATATTAAAAGTAATAAGGATAAAAAGAATCTTTATAAGCTCTAAAAAGTAGTAAATATTAGCCTATTTAGCCCTTTTTTAAAAAAAAAAACTTTATATTATTATTAAAGTTTAGAACCTCTATAGTTAAGGGCCGCCCCTAACTATTACGGCCGACTATTATAGCTAACTATTATAGCTAATTATTATAACTAACTTTTATTATTAACCTTTTTAACTAGCGCCGCTACGTAAAAAGTAGCCTACTTATCCTAAATTAAATAGCGGTTTTCGTATCGAAATTACTATATTACGTTAAGCGTATACTTAGGATATATTACGTATATTATATAGTTAAAAAGTATACTATATTATATAATTTCTTTTTAAAGCGTAGTCCCGTTAAGGTTAATCTTTTATATTTATAAAGCTAGAAAAAACTACTATATAGATAGAACTTAAGTAGGCTTTATATAGCGCCTATAACGCTCTATAATTATAGTATAAAGAGCTAATATTATTTTTAAAAGCCTAGGTCTTTTATTTATAAGCGAGGACCTATATTTACCTTAAGACTTTATTAAAAGGATTTTAGTCTTTTTTATATAAATAATATTCCCGTTCTTTATTATAGAGATTATGTATCCGAACCTAGTTAAGTAACTAAAAAATTTAAAAAGAAGTATAAAATAAAGAATTAGGGGCTAATTCTATAGTATTTTAAAATAAAAGTTATTTATAATTAACTAAACTAAAAGATTTTTTTAGTTTATAATTAGTATTTGAAAAAGGTAATAAAGAGGTTTAACTTTATTAATTTTATTACTTTTATAACCCTATTACTAACGGTCCTAATTAAAAAGAACTTAGGGATTATATCCCTAAATAAAACTAAGTCTTTTTAAAAAAAAAAGTTAAATTAATATTATATATAGTAATTATAATTCAGCCCGACGTTATTTTTATATATACCCTACTCTTTTAGTTCTTTATAAACCTATTTTATTAATATTATGTTATAATAAACTAAGTTATATAATACTTCTTTAAATATAATACTTAGTAATATACTTTAGGATTTTAAAAAGTAGCTAAGTATTATTAATTATAAATAACGTCTTATTAATAAATAATAAAGAGACTTAAGAATTATTGTAGAGTTTTATAATGTTTTTTAATAGCCTCGTTTAGTAAAAAGTAACTTATTAAAATATAATAATTACCTCAATTATAGAGGCCGAATTACTAAATTTAAAATATATAACTAAAGAAATACTTATTTTTAAATACCTTTTTAAAAATATCTTACTTAAGCTTAGTAATATATAAAAAGTATATATAATAATTATTCAATAATTAGACTTATAATAGAAAAAGGGGAACGTATTTTAACTCGCTTATACTATATTACTATTTAAAATATATAATTTTAATAAAAGTATTTGGAAAGCTTATTCTAAATAGTTTATATATTAATAAATAAAATATTAATTAATTATTTTATCAAAAGCTTTTTTAAAGCGAAGTTTAAGTACTTTAGATTATTATTAAATATAAGAAATATATAAAGAATAATCATATTAAATAAGGGGACGTTTGAAAAATAATAATATAGTCTAGGGGGCCCGGTTTTTAATTAAAAAACGTAGCTTATAATTAGGAAGTATAAAACTCTAATAACCCCGTTAGGTTACTTAAGAAGAGGTTATTTACTTAAGAAGGTAAGTACGTATTTATTTAAAAAGGACATTAATACGGGCTATATATTTAGAGGAATATATAAATTAATAAAACTATTAATTTTAATCTAAATACTATTTATTTTTTAAAAATAAAGTAGTTAATATTATTACGTTTTTAATAAGTTTTTTAAAAAAGCTTTTAATATAAAAAGAGCGCTTATAAACGCTTTTTTTACTAGGGCCTTATTTATATAAACTCCCTTACTTTTACCCTTATTTAAAAAGCCGTCGTTTTTAAAAACCTTATATAACGCTATTATTACGTAAATTAGGGTCTATATACTAGATTATAAATAATAAATAAAATAAAAATAATTCAGAACTTATTTTATAAAGTATAGCTAGAGCTATATTTATACTTAGAAATACTACTACCTTTCTATTACTTCTTATTTAAAAATTAAAAACTTTATACTTAAATCCCGTATATACTTTTTAAAAATAGGAATATAACCTAACTTTTTATAAGTTTAGTAATATTAGTATTTATTATTAATATACGAACCCGGGAGGTACGTACTACTTTAATAGTTATTAAGGGCGCTTTTAACATACTTAAAATATTTATAACTAAATAAAAAAAGTAAAGATAGTAGTTAGTATTAAACCTCGGTACTAAGGATAGTACTAAAAAAGTCCGTTATTAAGGATTGGTTTTAAGAATAATTATTAATTAAAAAGTATTATATAACGTATATAATAAGCGAGTGAAATAGACAAGCGAGTAAAACATGTCCTTATCGCACTTTAAAGGTCGGTTTTTTAAATACTTTTTAAAATTCGAATATAAGACTAAAATATTAAAAGTTTTCTATATAGAGACCGATAAGAAATGTATAATTAAAAAAACTATTATAAATATTATTTATATTATCTTTAACTAGATCTTAAACTTATACCTTATTAATGCCCCACTTTCTTTATAACGGATTAATACTTAAATCAGATTTTTAGAATAATATTGTATATAGTCTTTCAATAATAATAAAGCTAGATTTAAGGAAAAAAATTTATTAAAATTTAAATTTTTAATAAATAATAAAAAAAACGACTTTTAAGGTACGATAAGAACGTGTTTTACTCGCTTGTCTGTTCCACTCGCTTATTATATACGTTATATAATTAATTATTTTATACTTTTTAAAAAGGAATAAGGGAGGGGGTTATAAACTTATCTTACTTATACCATTTTTCTTAAAAAAATAACGATTTTCTTTATTTTTTTAAAACAAAATAAGGGAGGGAGCTATAAACCTATTTTATTTTTATTACTATTTTAAATAACGTTCTTAGCTATAAAGCTATTACTTATTAAATAAAATAGTTAGCTTAATATTAAACAAATAAGGTTATATTATTAATTAAGAAAATAAAATAAGAAAATGTTATTTATTTTATATAGCTTATTATAAAAGCTAGGGGAGCTATCCCTCTTTTTTAAAGCTATAGCTTTGTATTTATATTTCTTAGCCTCCCGTAGTATAATAATATAAGTATAATTTTTAAGCGTTCGTTTTTTAAATAGTATTTAAATAAAAACAAGGCTATTAGCTAAGATTTCTTTTAATAATATATATATATATAAGAACGTAAGTATAAAAATAAAAAAAAGGTGTATATACGTATAGTAATAATATAAGTATAAGTTAAAAAAAACCTAGTACTATAAATAGTGATAAGAAATTTATATATTTACTATTCTAAACTTATAAGTTAATTATTTAATTAAGAAGAGGCCGTTCTTTAATCATATTTTTTATTAATAACATAACTTTAAGATTACTTATAATAATAAATATATAAACCTTAATTTATAACTAATTTTCCCCTTGTTTATAAATCTATATATAAACTAATTTATTTTATAATTCCTTTCTATAACAAATTCTTATATATTAGTATTTAGTTTTTTATTTTAAATAGATCTTTTTATAATGATAAAAGTAGTTAAACGCGCTTTTTTTAAATATAAATTTATTTAAGAGGGTATATTATATTAGTTCTAACTATTTATAGCCTTATTATACGCTACGTAACCTTAGTTATATAATTACTAAGGCTTATTTTACTTATACCCTCTATATTAGAGCAAGCTTCGTACTTAATTCCTATTTCTAATAAATAACCGTTCTTTTTTATTTATGTCGATACCCCTATGGTGACTATACGACACTTGTGATATATTCGGCTTTGACTCTGTCAGAGACTGTCTCTTAGGGGGTCAACTACGCTCTTTGTCCTCTGACAAGACAAGTAAAGTAGAGTCTGGCAAATTTGGCAGAGCCAGGGTGCATCTCGCGTCAGATCATACGGCCCCTGTTCCCGGCCCCTATGTACCTTCGCTACGTTGTGTCTGGCATGGCGCTCATCCCGTCGACTAGGGAACAGTCCCAGTACAAATATCTCCATGTTTTTTTCAAATGCGCTCTGAGCTAAGGTGACGTGTACGGCAAACGGGGAATAAAGGAGATATTATCAAGTCAAGCACTACCTTTCTCATGATCATCTATGTACTCAAGATAGACGAGTACGTACTCAATATAAGTTTGCCAGTTTGTAATCGAGACGATAAGCAGCGAACATGAAAATTTCCTGTCACGTCGACTTCTGAGCTAAGTTCATAGCCCAGCCCTGAATCAATCTGCAGGCATGAGGCCTTCGATCTGAGGGTTGAGGTTGTTGCTTAGGTGTCTTGCCGCATGTTCCTGGCACCAACCTTTACGTGGGAGCAGAACAACAAGTCTAGTACCGCACACCAATAAATAGCAGGCTTTCAAGAGGACTTCTCAGAGTTCAATGCTAGTCGTATCTCAGTTATATGCTAAGTGTGCTTTTAGCATCATTGTATGCAATTACTAAGTGTACCTATGACTTACACGTGCGAGCACGATGCATCCACGAAATTCAATCTGATTCTCGGAACCACAACATCCTAATGCACAACACAGCCTGAATATCATACCTTCACCTCCTCCCTCGCAAAAGCCGTCCTCTTCATCAGACTCTTCTCATCCTCACCAGCCTCAAACCTCTTGACCATCTCCTCAGGGTCGAACCTCGGCCCCCTGGGATCCTCCCCAAACTCCGCGCTCGTCATATACGCAACAGCATCCTCCTTCGTCTCGAAGACATCTACTTGCGTCTCAATCTTGCCGCCATCCGGATCGCGGTAGTACATACTAGTCGACATGCCGTGGTTGACGCACCAAATAGGTTCAATACCCAGATCTCTGCGAGCCTTGTAAGACTGCAGCAGGTCGCCGAGAGAGTCAAAGGTCAGGGCGAAGTGGTCCATGCCGACAGTGTTGTCCTGTCGCGGGACGGCGGTGGGGTCGTTGAGGATGGCGAGGCGGTGGTGCTCGTGGTCCCATGTGAGGAAGGTGATGAGGGGGCTTGAGGCGGTGATTTTTGCATCGAGGAAGGTTTGGTAGAAGGAGACTAGCTTTTCGGGGTTGGCTGTGCGGAGGACGAGGTGGGCTAGTTCGGAGGGTTTGCAGACTCCGGTGGAGGCTTTGATCGCCATGTTGTCGTGTTGTGTTGCTTTGTTGTGAAGGTTTTCCCACGGTGGATCGGGGGATGTAGATGATGTTTGGAGGATCTGCGGATGGATGGTCCGGGGAAATCGAGAGTGAGATTTGGTGTGGGGTAGCTCGATATTTAGATTCTACCTTACCTTAAGCTGAGAGTGCACGACACCCGAAGGAGCTGATCCATCGTCATACCTTTGTGGAACCTAGTCAGTCTCGTGGCTCGCTCAGTATGGCTCCATGTCTGCTTACGAATACCATCCCCGAGTGGCTTATTGCATCCAATATCCGGTGTCACAACAGTCCGTGTACACATGTGTACGTGTGCGCCACTTCGGAGATTTGGCGTCAAAGGCCGTTGCCGTTGGACGAGTCGGGTGGATGAGGACCCGGACCGGACGTCCGCCCGTAGTCGTATAGTAGCTTCTCTTTGAACCAATAAGATGGTAAGAAATGTGTCATGTCCTGTGACTGCGATTCGAGGCGTTTTCCAGACGGGATGATGGGATGCTTTTGGGACAAAGATAGGAAGGGGAGGGACATTGGGGCCGAGCTTTGGCTTCTCGGCGGTGAATGGGCCCCGATTGTCCGTCAACGCATGGCGGCGGGGTAGGGAAAAGTGCCCATCTGTACTTACGCTGTAGCTGACACCAATGACGCAGCAATTACGATTTTGAAGAAAGTAAGTCTGGTATGAGGATGTAAGTGTTGACTACCTTGCTCATTGTTGCAAGCTTGCAGCATCCACCAGTCCTGAATACCGAGGACTGTGATTCGGCGGTCAGTGGGGGGCGTCGGCGTGGCTCCGGGGAGAGCAGCCAACGGAGCCACGGGACGCCGTTAGTGGACCCGCCGTGCCGTACGGGACAGAAAGCCGCTGATCGCCCGACTTCAGGACTCAAAGTCCCGAAGCCGACTGCCCACCGTTCACCACACAGTACAAATCCCAAAGAACTCCACTGCCACGCGGAACAAGAAGCGGGAGACGAGCTTTTTGGGTCTCATTGCGCGAACTCAGCGGGGCCTTTAGTCCAGAAAGAATTGCCAGCATGGGCTGTGCAGTTTGTCTGGTCGTTTCTCTCCTGCGGATCAATCGCTGGGTCAACTTGTGGCGGAATGCCTTGCTACCAGACTCGAACTTCGACACCCCGGACACTCGCCGCCAGGCCAAATACCGGACCATGACCCGACGCGAACCAGTACCATGGGGTCTGGAGGCCAAACAGGTTACCGCCAACATGTCGCAGTGGGTTATGGAAGCCCTTGCTCTCGTCCCCGCGGGGATGCCGCCTGCATCTTTCACTCTAGTTCTTGACGGCCAGCCCGCGCCCCAGTTGTGCACGGAGATGTTCCAGATGACGAACCAGAGAGATATCGCGTGGCAGGCGGCCTGGTTTGCATCGGCGGGCCAGGGCATCGTCCCGCCGACGGAGTGGTTGCTCACCCGATCCATCATGTCCAACATGCTCCGAGTCGCCCGCAGAACCGGATACTTTTATCGGGATTCTCTCGTGCCATGAGGGATACCGTCCAAGGAATACCGATTGTGAGGTGCAACTTTGAACCGAGCGAGCTGTGGAACGTCGACCGGATCGTGCAAGATCACCGGAATCGGACTCCGCAGCAGTGGCAGGAGGCGTGGGCCGACCACGAGCCAAAGACGTGGTTTCCCGTGGCGCCGCTTCCGTTTTTTTTTTTAGCGGCGATCGAGAGGGACTACTCACAACGATGGTCACGTCGCGTCTGCGCCTCGTTGACAAGACGTAGGTTATGGGGAAAATCTGATTCTCAAGTGGTGGGTGCACCCAAACCATGCGCTGAAAGGTGATTAAGGGGAACCTGAGACTTCGTCTGGTGCTCAATGTAGTCATGGGTGTGGGTTAAGTAGGTGCTGTAGTTTCGTCGACTGCCGAGGGATCGCCGTTCTGCGGTCGAAGGTCTCGATCCGAATCTCAACGTCAAGATAGATGTCTTGGTGATCCGGTCACATGACAGTAAGATCATGTTGTATGTAACAAAACAGAGATTGTCGCTCAAAGCAGTCGTATAATTACCCGTTTCTTCAGCATGTATATTTCTGGACGAAACGAAACGAAACTTGGGCTTGATATAAATCCAGATTGCATGTCAATTTCAGAAAACTTTCTTGCATCAAGTTGCGGGCCGCTGGAAGACCGCCGGCCACTGGGAGAATGCGGCCGCCAGACGTCATGTACAGGTGCTACCTACAGCTGTATCACTCCCATCAAATTTGACTCACGGAGATGGTCTCGGCGCCTGGCCTTCGTCATCCTCTGTCCACCAAAATTCAGTCTTCTTCTGGATGCCTGATCTCAGCGGGATTTCACTATCTGAACTCCTCGTCTCCGACCCTCTTCGACAAGGTGACCCAATCATCGTCGAAGGCACTTCGAAGCGGTCGCCTCGGAGCTTGCTATTGAGATACTCAGACTGCAACGGGTCACATCTGCCCGTTGACACTGGAAGTGTCTGCTGCGCTGTACCATTGCTGAAGAAGTGGACGTAGATGGACCTTGTAAGAGCGAGGTTTGCGGCGATGATACCCAGGAACAGTTCAAGATTCGACCAGATACCGGCAACACAGTATGCTCCTGCAAGACAAACGTCAGTCTTTATTTCGGTTCGTTCCGTTGATGGTAGGGGAAACTGAACGCACAACTCAAGTCTGAGGTGGAAATTCCCAGTGACGCTGCTCTAGCGACGCCGAACCCGGTCGCCCTAATATTCAAAAAGATAGGATGTTAGGTGACGTGATGTCTTTTCTGGACATGGAAACTGGAAGATGTTTGGGAGGAGCTCACACAAGGCCCAGCCCCATCAAGCAAGAGACTGATATCTTCGTGTGTCGAGGGATTTTCACATTCCAAATCACCACAAGAGGAAGTAGTGAACAGATGAGGTCCGTCAAGACCGAGTGTGCTACCAACTCTGATCAGTGATTAGACCCCGAGGCTTCCGGAATATTTTGATCATACCAATCGTCGCATAGATGAAATATATGCGGATGTGTGTTGGCCAACACACGGCTGACTTGCCCCTCCAGAAGCCGATGGGCTGACACTCGGCTATCAAAATGACCACGACCCCGAAATTCGTAACGAGGACACTAGCCATGATGACATGCAGTAAGCCCTAGAGTACCTTTGTATCTTTGATGCGAAGGATCAAGAGATAGATTGACACCTTCAGAAACGCTACAGAGATGAAGAGCAGTATTTGTCCCTACTAGCCGTATATGTTGATCATTATGTAGTCATGGTCGCTGAGATAGACTCGGTGTCTGCTATTTCCGTATTTCTACTGTAAGACGACGAAGGCGAACTGTATGACTGCCGTTGCACCTGCGAGAGCGATAGTCAAGTCGTCCTATCCGAGCTTCCGGTTCGCTACTCGCACCTGTAGTCGGAGGCCGGTCGTGATGACGAGGAAGATTGTTAGGGCGAGGGCGAGAGAAAAAGAGATTGGACCGACGTCCTCGTTCGGCGGTAATGATTTACTTCGAGAGGCTACGCTCATTGTCGTAGGTAGCTGCTGTCTGGAGAAGTCCGTTTATGCAAGTGGTATTGTCGAGATTGGGTTTCAAGATCCGTGGCACGCTGTCGTGGCGTTTCTGAGAACACACGTGACGCAGGAAGATGCCGCCTTGTTAGCCATGGCCAGATGCTAGTGATATCAGTCAGTTTTGTCGGACTATAGCTTTGTACTATTTGGGCATTTTGTTTCAAATAAGCCTGCCGCAGAACCTATTAAACAATTCGTCCGCATATTTTAAGGAATCTGCAAAACTCTGGCGCCCGGATGGTGGCTCTTCGGATTCCCCCCATATATTGCTTTACTACTCGCCTGGCAATGTGACTCAGGTATGTAGAATTGATATTAGACTTCTCGTGCCTGGTTCTGTGAATGCAAAGGGATGGTAGCAGGATAGCCGTTTGGAATGCGGAACCCGCTCCGCTCCCGTGCAACTTTAACTTCTCGAGACCTGGGAGTTAAGGGAGTGTTTGCGTAGCTTTGATTATACCTTGGCTTCTGCCTCGTTGGGTTTATGACTCGTATCCCCACACTTTTGGCTGGGCATTATTTAAGAGAAAGAAATGGTAATTGTAAGACTTAGATCATCAGATATATTCAACTCCTTGTATAGATAACCTTCTTATGGGCTTAAGGTCGTGCTATGCTTGTGATGGAAGATGCCGATGTATCTCGAACTGTAAAGGTTGTTAATACATGTGCTGAGAGCTGGGAATGAAGTTTTAGTTATCGAGTAACATTAAGTGTTGCCTAAAAAATTGCTTCTCGGAAATCAAAAAATTTATGTTCTCCTAAGCTCCTACTGACAAAGATTGTCTAATCCGGTGTTAAGGTACTAGGTCTTGAATCCAGTCAGCTGGGAAGTCCTATAGCGAGGCCTTCCTGGGTCGTGGGGGATAAGATCCTGACCTGGCGCTCAGGATTTGTCCCGTGTACTGTCGAGATTGTCCATGTTAATCCCCTGTTTCGTCTCTAGTTTTGTTTCAGTAGAGGATCCTGTGCCTACCTGTGCTAAACAACAAATTTTGTTCGGACAGAATTTTCTCAACCCCTCAGCGTGAGGCCAAAAGATGAAAAAGCAGCGCGACTGCAGTTCCGACATTACTCCGTAAATTTGAATGATATGGTAGAAGTGAATGACCTAGTCTTTTCCATCGCTATAATTACCTGTCTGTCTTATTGGTAATCATTTCATTGCGGCGGATAGAGTCTTCAGTAAAGCCCATCAACCCCTTTACTACGCCATCGTAGTGCCTTCTCATGCAACCCACACAACCCTTGTCCATGTAAGCGAACATTGAGCTAGCGGTAGACCTTCTTCACACAGATGCCGCTGTCGCTCCCGGTGTGGAAATTCGTATTGGAGTGGGCGGAGTGCACGACTGGGGTAAACTGCCGATTCCCTGCTGCAAAGTCCGAGGAACCCCGCCCATCTCGCAACAACTTGGAGAGACTGCAGGCGTCAAGACGATGCAGATTCAACGGTTGATGGTACGCTGCGGATAAAGTAGGCACGGTAGGTTGCATCAAGGTCACCGGCGACATTCCATCTCTGTCGTGATGGCTTCAACCATCCATAGCCTTACCGCACGTCACGTGACCTCGGTTATATAATCACCGAGGCCCACTTTACCTGCACCCTCTATATTAGAGCGTGTTTCGTGCCTGTTTCCTATTTCTAATAGACAACCGTTCTCTTATTTACGTCGATGCCCCTA
This sequence comes from Colletotrichum cuscutae, assembly GCA_030869315.1. Lineage (NCBI taxonomy): Eukaryota > Fungi > Ascomycota > Sordariomycetes > Glomerellales > Glomerellaceae > Colletotrichum > Colletotrichum cuscutae. Next base: position 320,841 of record MPDP01000002.1, read on the forward strand.
TTGTGACCATATGACAATCTCTATCTGAGGAGGGTTCTCTAGCGTTGCAAACTCGGCCGTTTTCACCCCGCCCGGAAGCGAAGAGAACTTTCACCCTGAAAGCCACCCACCCACGTTTCCTCGGATAGTTCATCTAATCGTCTTCGATGTCGCGCTGGGTGTGCAAGGGTTGATTCCCCGTCTACTAGAACGCCCGGTTGAAGTGTGCCCTGACTCGCTTCCATGGGTTGTGCGAAATGAGTTGATTATTTTGTACAACGTTTTGCAAAGCCACATGAACTACCCTGGGCCCCAAAGTTCTATTGTACAAAAGAATGCCGCAATTCTGATCCAGAACGCCCATCAAGCGTCTAAGCCCTTGCAAAGGACGGATTCAGTAGACTTCCCAAGTGGTGTTGGACATCCTTATCGCCGTCGAGACACACTTCCAGCGACGTTGGTGCCGCCGCCCAGCCCGACAAAGTGTGCCTCTTACAACCCTATGCGCCATCTAAACCTGCATGTCCGCGTAGCTCGCTTGATTCAAACCAGACTCTTACCTCGTTCAAAGGGACCTCGCATGAAGATCTCGATACATCGAAATGTTCCCAGTCGCCTCGATCCTGGCCCTGTACGTGGCAGCAGTGTCAGCAGCTCCTGGTCAGCCGACTGACAAGGCTTTCGACTACGTTTGTGCTCTCTAATCGATTACACCCACCCCGAATTATGATGTGAACTAACTGATGGCTCTACAGATTGTTATTGGCGGAGGTACTGCTGGAGTCGCGCTGTCGACCCGTCTCAGCCGGGGGCTGCAGAACGCAACAGTCCTGGTCATCGAAGCAGGTCCATCAGGGCTCGGCGACGAGCGCATTGAGATTCCGGGTCGGAGAGGTTCGACGTTTGGGAGCAAGTACGACTAGAATCTCACTACTGTGCCGCAGGAGGGATCAAATGGCCGCGTCTAGGTTCAGACCAGAGGGCACGTCTTGGGTGGGAGCTCCGCACTCAACCTCTTCTCATACAATAGGGCGTCTACGCACGAGTATAGCAGATGGGAAGAGCTTGGTAACCCAGAGTAGAACTAGGACTTGATGCGCTCTGCCATAATAAAGTCTAAGAACTTTACCTCGGCCAACACTCAGTACTACACCGGGAGCGAGGGCGTTAGCAATGCTAGACCTATCAAGGCTCTGATCAACCGGCTCATCCCCAAGCACCAAGCCCCGCTATTCCCGGTCATGAACAGCTTAGGCATCGAAACAAACCTCGAATCATTGAACGGCAACGTTCTAGGCGTTCTGTACTCGCCCAACAGCATCGAGCCAACACACTACAACCGATCCTACAGCGCAAACTCCTACCTACCCTTAGCCAGTCCAAACCACTTCGTTTTAACAGATTCAAAGGTCGCTAAAGTTAATTTAAAGACTACCTACCATGGCAGCCAGCGTACTACCGGCGTGAGTCTTGTTAACAGAACGGTCCTAACCACTCGTCGCGAGGTTATCGTTTCCGGTGGAGGTTTACTAAGCCCCTCTATTCTGGAAAACTCCGGCATTAGCAGGGCGGATATTCTCTCTGCTACCGGTATTAATCAGATTATTAACCTTCCAGGAGTAGGTAAAAACCTCCATCATCACATCCGCATCCAGAGCTCGTACGAACTAAAGAGCAACTACACTAGATACGACCGTCTTAAGTACGACACAGTCTATGCTGCTAAGCAGCTCCAGCTCTGGCGGCAAAGCAAGACTTCAATATACGGATACTCTAGGAGTAGATACACGTTCACCAACTAGAACCAAGCTCTCGGTAACGATAGGGAAGCAGCGCTTGCTGCCCTTACTCAGACAGCAATTGGGGATACCAACAACCCGGTCGAGAAGAAAAAACTCCAATAGCTCAACAATACAACGGTACCTCAACTAGAAATTCTTTTCAGCGACAGATATACCGGCGTCAAGGGGTATCCTGCTTCAGGAAGTCCAGGTTACAGCAAAGACTACTTCACGCTCATCGCGGCTATTATACACCCACTAAGCCGAGGGCATATCCACGTCAACCCTGCCGACCCCTTAGGACCACCTCTCATCGACCCGAATTATCTTTCAAACGAATACGACTTACAAGCAGCCATCCAAGCCATCAAAAAGTGTCGTCAGGTCGCTCTCACCGAACCTCTCAGATCCACGTAGGTTTCGGAGTATGAGCCAGGCTTAAATACCACGACAGACGCGCAGTAGTAGGACTTTGCTATCAGGACCACCTTATCCATCTATCACCCAGTCGGCTCCTACGCAATGCTCCCGAAGGAAGATAGCGGCGTCGTTAACCCGTCACTAAAGGTCTACGGAGCGGAGAACCTCAGGGTCGTGGACGCAAGTATCATGCCAGTCCTAATTTCAGCGCATATTCAGACTGCAATATATGGAATTGCGGAGAGAGCTGCTGATATCATTATTGAGGCTGCCAAAAAGTTATGAGAGGCCTACGCCAGTAGCCAAAGTCAAATATTATCCAGAGTATGCTGAGTAGCAATGACGTTAATGTTTTCTATGTAGCGTCCGATGGGCTATTTTGTTCCGCGTACATACTTCGCTATTGAGAGTTCTTCGTAGCGCTAAATTATCTTCAGTAGTACTGTCTACTTTCTTGTCGCAGCAAACTCCTTAAGCCAGGCTTTTACAAACTCCACCTCGAAGCTCTGGGCCTCTTTGACAGGCAACGGTGGCAGGTCAGCCGTTGTCTCGTTCTTGAAAATGCCATTCTCGTCCCAGTGGTGAACTGCTCCGCCCGTGATGACCAAGTTGGGCTCCTCGGTGGTCGACTCTGGCCGCGGAAGCCCGATCTTGTTAGGAGTCGCAGATCGCCACGGGTCAGATTCGCCATCAATGATGGCTACGCGAGGGTAGCTGAAGTTATAACCACCGTACTTGTTGATGACTTCAACGTCAGGTAGCGAGGTAATGTTGAAAGCCTTGCGACAGATGACTGTGGAGTATTCAATGTCAATCAGGCGAGAGATCAAAGGAAGCTGGTCTTCCGGAACGCCGGAGCCGGTCTGGAGGTAGCCCCATCTAAACACAAGTGTCAGAGTTTGGTCACAATAATTCCGAGTTCGATCACTTACTGAGAACAATACTGGTAGGCCCACAGACGCCAGGACGCGCTGAGATCATCCGCGGCATACGCATCGTCACTTCCGGGTCCGAAGCAGTCGTCTTGGTTCTCCGAGTCGCACCAGGACGATGTGTAGTTGACGTAGCCAATGTAGTTCTTGAGTCGAGGGGCCAACTCCGTGACTTCTGACTCATAGCCGCCAACCTCAAGTAGGTAGCGAGCACTAGAGTCAAGGCTATCCGTTGCGGGCCACACCAGTTCGTCGGAGGTCATGTTGCCACAGTAGAGAAGGAAATCGTCGCTGTCAAGGGCTGGGTCCCAGTTCCGACCCTGTAGCCCTGCAATGCCGCCCCCAATCGCGCTCGCAAAGTCGACGCTCGCAGTCACGTTAGGGAGTCCGAAGGCGGTCTTTAGTGTCACGATGTCCTCCTCAGTCGTGTTGCCCTTCTGCATCAAGATGTTGTCCACCATGTGCATCAGTTTCTGCGTCGTCTCTGCGCATCCCTCGGGGGCGAAACGTCTCGCGGCTTCATAGTATTCCCAAAAGTCAACCACGGCGGCAGTGACTCCAGAAGAAGAGATCGCGCCCCAGAAGACTTCAGGGTACAGTTTGCGCAGAAACGCGACGAAGGCGCCGGCATACGAGCCTCCGTACACGATCCACGGTGTTTCCGGTGCCGTCAGATTAAATTCTGCCAGTTTGCCGGGGAAGACAATGTTCTTGGCAAAGTAAGCAGTGTCCGCCAAGGCTTGATCGGTCGTAAGGAATCGCAGATTTTCCGTGCTGAAGTCTGGGGTGGGATAGCTGCGGCCGTAGTAACGATGTTCCAAGATGACGCCGACTCCGTTGGTTGCTTCCGCCAGGATGGCAACGATACCCTTTTGCAGGAAAGGCAAGCGGCCCGCGCCGCTGGTTTCACCCGCTGCCAGGGCGATGACAGGGCCTCCAGGCTTGTAAAACCGGTCGTCGTACCAGTATCGGAGAGGAAAGCTGCCATTCGAGTGCGGCTCGTACATGGAACCATTGTGGAAGTGGTCAATGGGAACCGAAAAGTTGAAAGGCCGGTAGAGAGTGGACGGATCCGGCGCGCCGGAGGCACTGTCATTGGCGAATAATCGGACGACCTCGGGGCCTGCAGCTCCTTCGGCAGCGGGTTCGAGCTCGGGTTGGAGACGGAACTCCCTCCACATCTGAGCCGGGCTAAGCTGCGGTCCCAGAGCTGTGGCGACCCGGATGAAGCCGAGGAAGCCAACTGTTAGCCAAGACGGCGCCATCGTGTCCCGTTTGACCTTGAAATGAGAAAGAAGACCAACTTGAATGAAGGCAGCTGCGGACCGTACAGAATTCGCGCCAACAAGTCGCGCCCCCGGCCATATTTGTGCTGTCCGTGTCGCTGCCGATCATCGCAATCTCAGTCCGTGGGTGCCGCAGCGTCGTACGAGGGGTCCAGGGACTCGATTGCGTCTTTGCGTGTCCGAATGCTACCTACCTGATCGGTCCTGGCGCCCCATTCGACGATACGAACTCATTGTTCAAAGTTCGATGTTCGACCTTCCCGAAAAGCACAAACTTCGATCTGAGATGGGGCTGGCCAAGGCCTGTCCCCTGCCTTGTTGGACGTCATGGATTATGAACCCGCTCGGCAGACTTTAAAGGGGATCTGCAATCAAACGCTATCATGACAACTATTTTGCCTCAGACAGCATTGCTGTCTTTAGACTTTGAAATGTTTAATTCGGGATGACTCAAAAAAGCTTGCCTGCGCTACGGTTTGATTGCAGAACGTACTTAGTACGCATGCGCCGTATTTCCAAGCTTAGAGGCGCGGCAAAACTAGGTCAATATGAACCGTGTTAGCCTTGTTTAGGCTCGCTGAGTATGTGTTCAATGCGGCTGGGTTAGAAAACAGCACCTACCGTAGACGCTTGGGAAACAGAACTGTCGCCAGCCTTTAATTGCCAGCCGCAACGCATTGGCTCAATGACGCGAGACTAAAGCATTAGCACAGATGGTCGCAGCAAGTGGACGAAGCACCACTTTACAATCTGAAATTTTATACTGCTAACCTGCTAGGAAAGGTGCAAATGGTTGCATCTACGCATCTGATCAACCGCTAATACTTATACCACTTAGTTCATATTGCTCTTAGCGAACATTTTCGTACAGGGTTTTCGCAGGAATACAACAATCACGTCCCGACCTTAATGTCTCCAGAACTAGTGCGCAGTTCATTGGCTGCGGAGACTCTGCTCAGACATCCAAGCTAACGAGAGCCTTGTGAGCAGTTCTAAACACTCTGATTCTCTTCGTTGCGGTCTGCTGCCCGAGTCTCCCCTCTGCCCAACACCACCGCGTCCACCTCGGGTCCTTTGTTAAAATCGCCATTGCTGACACGGCGATAATGGATAGCTAGGCCTATCAGACCGACCCATATTGCTAACTCCGATCCATATATAACGATTCCATAGATTTTGAGTGTCTTCTGAAAGATCACAGATAGAAGCGATGCAACATCCCCGCTCAGATCCAATGTTGCGAACTTGAGGGACAAGCCCGCGTCCGATCGAGTCTTCAACATCTGAAGGTAATGTCGGAGTACGCCACCAGCCAAAAGAATCGCAGCTACAATAGCCATGAGAATTGATGGCCACGTGTGCCCGCGTTCGCGTGCCAATTTGAGTGCGTAAACAAGGCCAACCTCGGCACTGGCCAGAACAATGGCTATGCCGATGACGCTAGCCACTATTTTCCGTGTGCCCCATTTGTCGCCATAATATTTGCACTGAAACCAGGTCCAGAGACTGAGGAAAATCAAGATATTGGGCTGTATCTGGAGGGCAATGTTAAAATCGTCGGCGATATTGTATACGCCGAGGGGGACCCCAGCGACAGCCCATGAGAGGAAAAACGTCGACGACAGGGACTGGGTGTCGTGCCGCCGCCAGTTTTTCCAAATTTGAGGCAAGAGCTTGAATGAATTTCAGCAAAGATATTTTGAAAAGACTACAAACAGAAAAGTTGGTTTCTACCTGAAGCGACCAAAGCACTGCCCCAAGGGTGCCGAACACGTTGGAAGCAGCGGGACTGTCCATGATCTTCTTGGATATTAAGCTCGTGGAGAGGGTGGACAACTCTGTGATGCTAGAACTTTGTTGACTCTTGATCTGTGTTGCAAAATCAAAATTCGTCCGGTTTGACGGAAAGTACAACGCATATATATGCGAAGAACACCGTTCCGACATTGAAGGGGTTGTGATCTCAAACTGACCAACCAAATCGTTCCTGTGAAAGATGACCTTGAACCAGCCAATCATGTGCTTGAGCTAGTAAGAGCCGAAATCGGGTTCAGACGGGTTATTGACTGAGCCAAGCCAAATCTCGACGTCAAACCTCTCTTCATCTTTTTCCCATGGCCTGGACCATTATCATCAACCTTCCCGTCGATGGCCTCTCAATCCAACAAGACCGTCGATTCTGCCCGGTGGCTTCTCGTCTCTCGTCGCGATCTCTCTGCTAATTCGTCTTTCTTCTACGGTGTCAAATCGACCCAAATCTTTTGCCGGCCAACGTGCCCCGGTCGTGTCGCCCGACGAGGCAATATCATCTTTTTCAACGACCTGCAACATGCCTCGCAATCCGGATACCGACCCTGTAAGCGATGCGAGCCATGTAATGACGACTGGAGCAGAGACAGCAGCAGTCGCAAGATTGCACATCAGGCGCGCGCTATGATTGCAGCCGCCGAGGCCGACAGCCTCAAGTGGACCGTAGGAGGCCTGGCGCGGAAGCTGGGCGTGGCGAGCGCGCACCTCCACCGGCAGTTTAAGAAATGTTTTCTCATGACTCCCAAGGCTTTTGCGGAATCTCTTAGTAGGCCAGAGAGAAGCCTGATGGGGTATTCGGGACTCGACGGACAAGTTCCGTCCTCAGACTACAGATTACCAGAGACGTTTACAGACCTCGAAGAATACTTTCCTTCGGACGACTTCATGGGCGGTTTCTTGACTTGGTCTGCGGATGAGGTGGACTTATTCGAAGCCCTGGGCCCTACTATAGGTACGGGATCTTGAGTGAAGTAGTACGTATAAAGACTAAGTGTTGCGTTCTTTTGAGTCTAATATTAATATAACTTTCCTACAGAGTGAGCTTTGATCAAGAATCACGTGCTGTAGGCTGAAGCGTTTCTTTTTAGAACAAGAAATCACTCTAGATCTGATTGATTTCTTGTCATTCAACATGTCTTACGGCCAGCTAGTCTTGGTGAGTTTTGTGCTGACAATAGTCAAGGCTATAATACTAGTTACAGTATCGTGACTTTGATAGCTTGTTAGAAGCCATGTCCTTAGGGCGTAGGCGAGGGCAAAGATTCGGTGGTCGGTGATACTCTTGCTGAGAATTCCCAACAAACGCTTAGGAAACTATACCTCTGACTGAAGCAGCAAAATAGTATCACTCAAATAACGAGGTTCGGTCCTAAAATTCAACGGCTAGATACGGGTTTGAATGGTTTGCATGCTATCTAGAATGCAATCCATCTCTAAGTACATCCACTGTGAGTAGGAATACGGTCTCTTATTCACCGTGATATCCGCTTCTCTCTTCTCAAGAGCATAAACGCGAAGAAATAGATGCTGAGATAGAACCGCGAATAGGAGGATTCCATATTTCCAGACAAAAACATTAACAACAGATCACCAAGTTTAGTGTTGCAGTGGATAAAAGGTGGTATAATAGGTATAGAAAATAACAAAGGCTTGCGATAGGGTGGCCCATATTCAACAGCCGCCGTAAAGCGACCCCAGAACATAAAACCTCGCCAACCATGCAAAAGTAGGTGACACGACCCCGCTGTTTCCGTGTCCTCGCATCATTAATTCTTTACTCCCCGACAAAACACAGTTCCACAACTAGCTCGCTCGCGCATGTAATTTGATTGATATTGTAAGGTTGCTGAAGCGTTTAGACGTCCTGGACGTTGACAACGTCGCCGTAGCGATCGACAGCGACCTCCTTCTTCTGAATGGAAGCCTTGACTGGCTTGTCGGCAGCGAAGATGTGATCGAGTTCCTCGAGCTGTTTCAGATGAGTCAGCACATGCTTTGAAAAGGTCACTAGACTTAATCTGAATACTTACGGTGCGGCCCTTAGTCTCGGGAATGAAGACGTAGATGACAGCGGTCTGGACTGCGTCCCAGATGGTGAAGATGATGTAAGTCTTCCAGGCAATCTTCTCCATGGAGACGGGCCAAGCGAACTGGTTCAGGAGACCGGCGGCGTTGATAGCCAAGTTGGAGAAGGCCATACCCTTGGCGCGCATCTCGAAGGAGAGCACCTCGACGGGGTACAGAGCCTGGAGTGGCGTGATACCGACCGAGTAGACGGAACCGAAGATGAAGATCATGGCCAAGCAAGCCTGGGACGCGGCCGGGTTGTCGAAGATGGGGGCACCACTGTCCGTTTCACCGACCTGAGACTTGGACAAAATACCTGAGGCGACAGTCATGCCGAGCCAAACAATTGTGCAAGCGGTGAAAGAGAAGAGCAGTAGGGGACGACGACCGACTCTATCAACAAGCAAAGCACCGCAAATGGCGCACAGGAACTGCTGGCAAGAGTTGATGAGGGTGATGTTGGCTTGCTGGATGGGGTGGGTGTAGCCGGCGGTGTCGAGAACGGATCCGAGGAAATACGACAGAACAGCGTTGCCGGCCCACTGACCGAAGATCGAGATACAGACGTTGCAGGAGAGACGGTAGACGGAAGCGCGGTTGCGGAACAGCGCACGGTAATCCCACCAGCGCTTGTCGGCACCGTCCATGTCGAGGAGCTCTTCATACTCGTGTAGCTGGAGTTTGACCCATGGAGAGTCGGGATTGCCATTTCCGTGGTACTTGGCGAGTACTTCGGCAGCCTTCTCCTTCTTATTGTTGACGAATAGCCATCTGGGAGACTCTGGCATGAACATGCAGAAGATTACAATGAGTCCGGAGAAGAGAGCCTGAAGCCAGGTGATGAGGCGCCATGAGGCATCACCATCGATGTCCAGGGCTCCGCGAGCTGCACCAGAAGCAATGATAGCTCCAGAAAACCAAAGGGTATTGTATAACGCTCCAACGACTCCGCGGTAGGCCTTGACGAGTCGTTAACACAAGATTCTTCATCTTATTCGATGAGTTGAGGTTGTTACTTACTGGGTGGTTGATCTCGACGACGTACATGGGTCCGGCGGATGCGGCGATGGAGACACCGAAACCAAGCAGGAATCGACCTCCCATGAATTGGCTAGTGCCATTGGCAGTTGCCTGGATGCAGGTACCGATAATGATGATGGCTGCACCGATGAACATGCCGATTCTGCGACCCCAGGTGTCGAGGGCGGGACCGACGAAGGGAAGAGCCACAACACCACCAATCTGGTACATGGAAGAGATAATACCAGCCCAAATACCGTCGTTCTTGGCGCCATAACGCTCCTTGAAAGAAGGGTTCTGAAGCAGGTTGTTGATCAAGGAACCATCATAACCGTTCATGGTGGAACAGAAGAAACCGATGAGGGAGAAGGCGTAGATCATCAGCTGGGCTTTGGTCCAGGCACTAGGGGGCTCCTTGATCATGGCCTCGTTGAAAGCCTCGCTACCCCTGACGACCTTGGTCTGGATTTCCTTCTGCAACATCAAGACATGTTAGCTGCTGCTTCCCAAATCAGTTGTGCGGGGCTGGACGGTAAAAGTCACTGCGACTTGCCTTGTCGGAGTCATGGTCGTGGGCGTGGACAGTGTCCACGGTATCAATCTTCTCGGACATGCTGACTGTGGGCGGCACGCGGCCGAGGCGCAAGTTCCCTTTGTTGTTGGCGGAGAGGGAGTAAGCTGAGATGGCCGATCACCACAGACCAAGCTGTGTGTAATGGATCTTGGAGGCGGGAAAGTGGATGAGGGGAGGGTTGAGGATGGAAAGCTCAAGACAAAGCAGGCCAGGGATCGCGGGGACACGCCGAGGTTTTATGATTTTCGGCCTTGGAAATCACCTGCGACGGGGATGAGGAGTAAGATTCCGATGGAGAGGAAGCGGTTCTTGGTAGGAACGAACCCCAACCTTCAATTGCCCATCAGTTAGTTCGGCCGTTTCGAGCCGACCACCCTTGCATGGGGTGGAAGGACGGCCCATTCCCACATGGGACCGAAAAGGCGGCTGGACTAGGGCGAATGGTCCTTGGGTTTTGCTTGTACTGGCTGGGCAGATCGTTGGTTGCACCACCCTCGTTCACGCACCCCCTACCAAACCCTTGTCCTTTCAGAATTCTCAAGCAACACCTGCGGATGCTGGGTTGCCACTTGAGCGACCGGCTACCTAGTCCAGCATCCGACTTGTGGGCACAGGACATGCGAAGAGGCGTTGCCCGAACGTAGACGCCGAAATTCGCCTTGAGCTGTCAGGTCAAGCTCACCATGTTCGTCTTCTAACCTTGAAGAATTCGTCTCAGGGTGTGACACTGCTTGGCGGGTACCAGCTACTCGTTTTCTCGGTCCCGTGATGGCTGCATCGCAATCAATGTGAATGAGATGGGAGGCGTCCGGGCGGTTCGTTAAGCAAACCTTGGGGGCGGCTTATGGTTCTGGCCTGTCTGTCTGCCTTAGTGCGGAGGGAAACCCCCAATTACTCTCCAACAATGCTTCGTCCGTGCCGAGTTCTTCTGAACATGGTATGCAGGGCCTGGCGAAGGAACGCTAATGAAGGCGTGTCAACCTAGAAGCCCATCCCAGTAGACGAGACGAAACGGGCCGGCAGACGAGATAGGCCAGCTTGGCTAGTGTCTGGCGTTGACGATGTGTGCGTTGGGTTTCGATTATGGTCACCAACGTTGCCAGGCGGAGGAACAGAAGCGTCAAGTCTCTTGTCCTGGCCAGCCTCTTCTGCTTTCACCCTCCCCGGATCAGCGGGTCGACAGGCTCCGTATCCTTGCCAGGATGTTTGCGGATGCTATGCTGCCTTGCTACCGGTTCGATGGGGCGCTGGAGAAAACGCCAAAAAAGGTTTTGCTGAATCTGGGGCAGAGTGTGTGGGCTTGTGGAGATGCTGGCCGTCTTGCCTCGAGTCGACCGGGTTGGTCTGTTGAGTCGAGCGTAAGGTGACCTATTCGGGACATGCCCAGTTGTCTAATCGGAGATATCATTGTTGTCGTAGGCGACAACTTCTTTCGAGATCGAATCATTGTGAGCCAATTCAGGTTCCTCGGTTGCCCACCAGCAATACGGATAGTCCATGGGGCGCCCGTCCGGGTCCCTGAGACCACGCAGCCGAAGACACACGAGCCCGTCGCACTCTAACGCGTTCTGTGGCGTCTGGGTTGGCTGGAGAAGGTTTAGATGGGGAAGAAAAACTGGAGGGGAGATCTGGAGAAAGGTACGCCAAACCCAACTGGGTCACAATAGCTCAGAATGAGAGGATTCACAGTCGACTCTAGCCGGGCCGTCGTTCCATGTGGTCTGAGAGCAACACCTGTCGACTTTCATTTGCTGCCTCTGCAGACTGGGAATCATTGAAGCGACAGAGGACTCAGTCCTTGGGGGGAGTGTCCTGGGCTTTGCTGAGTATTCACCCACCCCCTGTCGTGGTTTTCGTGCTCACGCCAGGGATGTATCTTACTAAGGACCGATACTCATTCCATGCCCTTACCTTGTAAGACAGCTAAAGTATTTCGCAATAGCGAAAGGTCCCGACTTCTTACTCCGTACACGCTTGTTAGCAAACTCACCAGATGGGGCTACAGTTTTGAACCAGACTACTCCGTGAAATCCGTCTAAACCAACCAAGCTCACGGACACATGTATTCCCATCTTAGTTACTTTCTATAGTTCAGCATTCCTTGAAAAGAGGAAACGGCGGAAAGGATCATAATTGACTTGACAAATGCTCCATCTGCACTTTCTGGCGCCCTCCGAGTCTTCTCCCCATTCTCTCGACAGGACGCTATTCCTATCTGGTAGACGGGCCGCCTTCCTCCGCGCTAAAATCTGCCTCAATGTGGCAGGCCAGGCCGGGAAACGCCTCTATGTAGACTCAGGCTCGGAGCTAAAGCACCCAGTCCCTGCGATCGCTGGCCCACCCACCCTTGTCATCTTGGAGCCGTTCTATTCTCATATTGGACTTTGGATGTTGCGCCGTTGGCTCGGGATGGAGAAATTGGAGTATCATGCTTTCTGAACTCGACTCTGAGAAGCGGACGGACATGTACACGCTTGCCTCCGTACTCACGCAGACGAAGGACAACCATTCAGCATCGGCTCCTTTAATGGGTCCTCCGCGGCTGCAAGCCTCCGGCAATGGAAACCCATTCCTCCTCCTGAATTCCAGCGTATGAGAGCCGGTTCCTACGTCTTCTTGATGATCCACACTGAGTGGTGGAATCATGACCCACGGCGGAGAGCGAGGCACATGGGCGCACGCGACCCATCGGTGCGGATCTCATGTGCCTATCATCCTAGTCTACCAGTCAGTCCATTGTCCTCGCTAGCCCCCGCGTCTACTCACATCAGTCGCTATAGCCAACTCTCAACCTTGATCCTGCATCAAGAAGACTCTATTCGACGAATGGTCACAGATTTCAGCCACAACTGCAACGCGTATCCTCAAACTGGGCTTCTTGGTGCGTTGAGCGGGCCGTGATCCAACGCCACCGTACAGTCTCCCAATAGGCTTGGGGTGAAGATTTACGGTCGGTGTGAGAAGCTCGCCCGTGATCTGTCAACAGGGTCACGGATCCGAAAGCCGCTGTCATTGCTGCGCCTCTGGTGAGTACTCTAGAGTCTAGAGCGACGTCCGATCGGCCGGGTCAACCGCATCAGCGGCCTCGAACGTGTTCCGCGATCCACATTGATCAATGTGCCAATATATTCGCTATTCGGGGTAGCCTAGTGGACAATTTCCTTTGCGCTCATCTGACAGGAAGAATAGCAGGATCACTATGGCTGATATAGCCCGTGGTACCTCGACAGCATGCGAGCGTGTAGATGGCCATGACCGTACTCATGTCGATCTATTTCGAAGCAGTAAACATGATGGAATCGATAAGAGTCAGCTACCTCAGGACGATGGATTGGTTAGCGATAACAACTCGTGGGCTTCAGCCGATGGTGTTGCATCTCCATCTTGCCAGCAACACAATCGGAATTTTAAACAGCGGTGCGTGGATCCTCACGGACAGCTGATACCCTGGGTCATACAGGCGGGATGCGTGATTAATCACTGATTTTGCTGATCCTTCAATGGCACTCGCAAGCGAGTTGAAATTGGACCAAGTGCAAGCTGAGTTTCAAGTTCCCGACTCGTTGTAAGACGTTCTACCTTTGTCATTACCAGCAGTTGTATAGTGTACACCTTTTCAAGCTGATTCATGCCAAGTAGACGAAAGCCCAGGAGGGAAAGTTGCCGCTGCAAGATCCGCACCGACAACCCGACACATCTCGGCGCCTCTGGGGTAGTGATATGCCGTGACACGGCGCAGCACCTATGAACAGACTGAGATGGAGAATCAAAGGCAGCCCTAATAGCCGAAGAAGAGACCAACAGAGGAAAGAGTCTCGATAAGGTGCCGAGTCTCCACGCCTGGTCATACCGAGTCCGTCTCGCTATGAACAAAAATGTGAAGATGCAGCCCCAGCACTGACTCTCTAGTAAGCGGAAGAAGACACGATGCAGCATGTTAAGTCAAACCACCCACTTTTGGCCCACCCCCCCTTTTGGCCCACCCTATTTTGATAGGGCTACACTAAAATCTACTATTTTTAACTATATACTTAACTAGCTTATTTATATATATATAAAATTATAAGAAAAATATATTGAGTAGAATATTAGTTAAATTTGAAGAATATAGGATTTTTCTAAATCTATATTAAGCCTTCACTATATAATAATACTAAAGCCTTATATATTGAAAATTATATAGTCAAGAAGTATTGTTTTATATATTAAATAATTTGAGTAATACTTAGTTATATAAGCTGAAATTTAGCTATATATAACTTACTTATATAGATCTTTCAAAAAAGACTTTTTTAATTAGTAGTATTTTTTCTCGCTTAGCAATATTAAGTTAAAATTTCCCCATAGTAAATTTTGTATAGGGAAAATTAAACTTACTATAGCTATATAGGTACATATTATATAATGATAATAACTAGTTTATATAGTATATTCAAGTATAAATAATCTAAATAAAATTTATTTATTTATTTTAAATCATAAATAAAGGATTTATTTAAGTTTTTTAAATGTTGGTATAGACTAGTACTTTGTATATAAACACTAATATTTCTATAACTTTAACTTTAAGTTAATAACACTACTTTTATAATTAAAATTACGTAATATAGTATTTTTATATAAATAATATTTATTTCACTACTTATATACTATATATGCTAAATAAATATGTAAAAGTGAATTTATTAGACGTATAATAAAAAGTAGAACATTTGGTGTAAAAGGGGGTAAAAGGGTGGGCCAGAAGGGGGTCTTTTGACTTACCATATGTTTTCCCCTAGATTCCAATCTGGAGACTGGCTGCTGCATGACACCCAACTTCTTCTCATGTTTTGTCCGGGGTTCCGGCATACCACGCAGAGGCGACAGGCTTTCCGCGGCAAGGCTTTCCGCCAACCAGTACGCATCGGGCTCTGGTGCAGGAGGACCTTTGATGCTAATCTTGTGACCGGAGAACCCACAGGGCGGCGCTAACGGAACATCTTTCCTGGAAGAAGACCGGGGTGCCACCCTCCAGAACACCCAGAGTGTGAGTGGCTTAATTGGATCCGCGGTCCTGGGACCGTTCTCTCGGCTTCGCTAATGTGCGGATCGATAATTTGCGCGGCATCCTCAATCGCAGGCTTCTGAGAACGACTGTACTGGCAGGCGGGCTTCTTCTCTGCCGCTTGGAAGAGGCCAGCGAGTGGCCAAGTTGGGCATAGGGTGCAATCGAACTAGAATAACCGATATGCGAACTAACCTTTCGGTAAAGTCAAAATGCCTCAAAGGTCTTCATTTGGAAACCCTCACTCCATATTACTTCGTCCTCCTCTTACCTTTCTTCACCCAGGCAGCTAAATGGGCACTCGCCAACTACACACCCATCCGCCCGGGTACCTTGCCGTGGAGGAAGAAGTGTGGCCGTGGTCCATGGAGGGGTTGCACGCATCGCAAGGAGCATAGCGCCCTGATCTCGTTGCACTAGCGGTACTGCGTGCCGTTGCCAGTCTTCAAAACCCTGTGGAGGTTGAGAGACCAAGATGCTGCCTAGTATGCAGTTCAGGGCTGCTCGCCTTGGCCGTCTGGGGTGGCCTTGCGTCCTTTCCGTAAGGTGTGCTCGTCTACCTGTTACGGGGCTGATCTTGTGTAAAGCTGGGGTTTCTCGATGTGAATTTAATAGTTGTCCATGAAGGGTTTGGGCTTGCCATGCTGCATCGGGCACTATATTCGCACTGCCAAGCTGATGATCCGAGCTTAGAAAATTTTGCTACGGCGGCATCTTGAACTTCAACAATGACCATTCTTGCCATAAAGTTAGCTGTGCCATGCTCTGAAATAGGGCTTCTAGTTGCCTCATGTTATTTGTGAATGTGCGTTCTTTGTATAACATCCTCCACCAAGCCCAGCCCTCTTGAGTTCACTCAGAAAGACTAAGCAAACATGAAATAGTGTAGGCCAAAAGGGAAGGATGACATAGACAGTGTAGACATTTGAGTGATGGCATTTTGGTTAACATCAAGAGGCTAGAGATCTCACTTATTTTATTAACTACATCTAAGAGATAGCACTTGAGTCAGTAGACAGGTGGGCGAGAAGCCTGAAAGTCTATTGTCTTGCTTTATCTGTCTCCGAACATGGTGTGTCAGTCGGTAGACTTGTCGACTTTCCTTCGAAATATCAACACTCTCAGATATGCCGCAAAAACAACTGTGAGTGACATTGCCAGACCAGTGAATAGCTGAACACCGAGATAGCTTCCAGTCAATCCCAAAATAGCGCCAGCAATTGGCGGCCCAATGAGTGAACCGATTCCTTTGAGCACAGCAACAAAACCAAGTCTCGTTCCCAGGATGCCAAGATCATCAGTTATGCTTGCTAGAACGACCGGAGCCAGAGTGACGACACTCGCGCAGAAGAAGCCATACAAAACTGCAAACGCCACGTTGCCCGTAGTGTTATTCACGCTGATCCAGTAGAAAACGGTTATGGCGGTCATGGTACAAATTCCAATATAGGTATTCAGCACACCAAATCTGTCGGCAATCAGGCAAGGCAAAATACGTCCAGGGATACCGACTGCGTTGAGTATCACAAGTAAATATTTGGCTAGAGCCGCGCCCTCCATTCCGTGCGATTGTGCGTAGCTTTGAATGTAGTAGAGAGGCTGGAAGAATGCGAGATTGCTGAAGAAGATAGCAACGCATTGAACCATATATCGAACATCCAGAAGGCCAGCGATTTCGGCGATTTCTTTCAGCGAGTTGTTCTTTGATATTAGGGTTTTAGCACCCTTGGTCCGAGGTCGTGCCACAATCACGGCATAGCAAGACATGGCTAAAGTGACGAAACCTATCACTCGGACGGTCCACGGAAAGCCTATTCGAGGCTGCAAGCTCTCAAAAATGAGGGGATAAATGGTAGCTCCCAGACTGCTTCCAACGGTTGCCACCCCCATTGCCAACGCCCTTCGGGCTGTGAAGTAGGGAGGAACCAAGGTGATGGCGACGATATACAGGCAGCTGGAGCCAATACCAACACAGAAGCCCTGCGCAAGTAAGAACTGATAGTACTGTGTGCTGATGCTGGTCATCATGAAGCCAAAGACGACGAGAAATGTCCCTGTCAATAACATGGATCGAGCGTAGCCGAGATCATAGAGCGGGCCAAATATGACACCACCAGCCATGAGAAAGAAGACTTGGACTGAGCCAATCCATGCAATAGCTGAAGATGAATCGCTTGTGAGCAGTGTAGTTTCATAGTATGTCTGGAAAGCACCAAAGTCGTTGAGCAGACCCCTGCGTCGAGAGGCGTTAGTCGAGCACAATTGAGGTAAAGAGAAGGGACAAAGCCTCCCGGATATGAGACGCAGACTTACAGACTATTCCAGTAGAGTGCGAAAGCCGACGAAACTTGGAGCCAAGCTACCATTCCTCCATCAGTAGCTGGCGATTTTTGGACCGCGTTTCCAGGTTCTGTTGACGATCGTTCCGGGATCGGGCGCCCATCATTAAATTCGTCGTCTTCCCGAAGCCCGACCGGGAACGGCTCAACCACGGGCGGTCGAGTATGCAATAAATCGTCCTTGGTCATTTTTCCGAAGCATGATCCATCAAGGTCACGGTGCAATTCTGTTGTAGTTGTAGATCAAGGTTTCCAAGTTCAGTACTCTGGTGTTGCAGTGCCGGGGTGGATTAACGGCAAAAGCGGCAGCTGTGACCGGCATCGGAGAGCGGCTGTTGAACTCGGATAAAGACGGATCCAGGGTGTTTCTCTAACGCCGAAATCAAGCTCACTACTCGGATTCACGACCGCTGACACTTTAGCAGTACTACGTGTATCTCATTGAATTCATCTCTGAGTAAGTTGATGAAGTCCATTCTTTTAGCACAATACGTTATTGAATCTTTGTGTATGTTGAATACCACCGTTCTGCCGCCATGTTGAAATATTTGTGACGCAAGTTGCGGAGGGTAATCAAGGTGGAAAAAAATGTTGGATGGTTAAGTATTAAGCCTGCCAGACACTGACCCAATCGCAAGAACGAGATGATGTGATGAGTAGCATTGGTGTTTATGTGCTTGAACAAAGTACTAATACATACAATAGCGTACAATAATCTAAGCGAATCTTCAAGCGCACGTAACACTGTACAGGCTTCCGTGTAAGGCTTGTAATACTTCATAACTCGACAAATTCTCTGGACACTCTTGGAACTCGAATTACCAGATCAAGAGATTGATCAAAAGCTTCATTTCCATGTATGCCAACTTTCGTCCGAAGCAACCGCGAACTCCGCAGGCGTTCCTCGATCTCATATCCCGGCTCAGTGGAGCTTGGACCCCGGTTTGGGACAATGACGGTGGTACCCTTGGGGATGACATGGCCCAAGATGACTGTATCTTCTTTGAATTCTCGATCTTAACTGGTTGCTATATAAGCAAGCCGAAGCATCTCCTCAATAACTGCGTCTAGGTACGGTATGTTTGCTTCGCCAATCTCAGAGTGGGTAGGAAGACGACTGTGGGATTAGAAGTCCAATTCGACCGCGGCATACGGCCAACTACGCAGGGGCTAATTAGGGGCCCTATTTATGATTATAATAATATACTTAACCTACGGTTAGAACCTCCTTTTTATACCTATATAATAATATAGATTTATAATTAATTAACCTACTTTATTAAAACTATAATTCGAACTAATTAACTAATATCCTTATAATAAGGATATTAATACTAATTAGTAATCAATTCTTATTATTATAAATTAATAAAGTATTTTATATATAAAAAAGATAATTCTATTTAGATAGAACGTAATAATAAAATCGTATTACTTATTTTTATAAAGAATAAGTAATAAAATATAAATTTTCATAATAAAACGAAATAAAAGGATCGTAGCCCTTAATTACTTATAAAAAGCCGACGTTTATTATATTAAAATAACCGAGCTATTATTATTACCTTTAAATAGTCTTTTTTTATTACTTAACTTTACTATAGCTAGCCCGTAATTAAAAATTAACTAATTAATTAATAAAAGAACTCCTCACGTAATAACTATTTACTTAATTAATTAATATAATAAATAAGCTTAAAAGTATAATATAAAACAGCACTATATAACTTAAAAAAAGAATTTTTACATAATTATAAAGCTTCTTAATTAGTAACTAATAACTACTTATATAAGAATGATAAAACTAAGAAAGCTATAGTATATAGAAAAATCTATTATTATAAAAATCTTATAAATATAACCTCGAGGCCCGTAATGTAAATGATTTCCTTATAACTTTTTTTAAGTACTTCTTAAGTATTATTTAGGAATATAATATAAAGGACGGTATAATAAAAAAAAGGATTTGGAAGTTATAATAACTACGAGCTATAAATTACGAGTCCTATAAATATTAGGAATTAACTTGATAAAAAAGAATAGCTAGCCTAAAAAAGATTCTATTATAACTTCTTATTAAAATTACTACGGCCTTTTATTAAAATAATAATTAATATAAAAAAAAGAATCCTCTAAATAATTATTCAAAACCTTCTTTTTATACTAAGCTCTTAGCCCCCCGACAGAGCAATCCGCCAGGGCCATACTATATATTACGTATTAAGGAAAACTAAGTATATTACGCTCTATACCTAATTACTAACTAAAATAGTTAACTAACTCGACTATTATCTCCTTTTTATTAACTCTTAACCTTTTACTACCTATTTATAGGGCGAGCTTTACTTATTCTAACGTATATAAAACCTCTTAGTACTAGCTTATATAAGTAGCTAAGTCTATTATAATCTCTTTTTTTATATAAATATTATTATTACCTAGGGGGTTTATAAGAGCTATTTAAAGTACTTATTTATTCTTTTAACCTTATATACTTCTAGTCCGCTTATTATAACTATTATAACTAGGTTAGTATTAATATATTAAATCTTAGTATCTATATTAACCTAGCTATTTATAGCGCTTATAATATTACTTAGCTAAATTCCGTATTATTAAAAAGTACTTTATTACTTCTTAAGTATACTTACGTTAGTTATAATAGTTATAGTATCGAACTAGCTAAAGAGGGCGCCTAGTCCGAGAGGAGTAGACTTATTAATAAGCATCTTTAGGTTCTTATTAAGGTAGTAACTTATATATTAATAGGTTTATTTAGTAAGTTTATTTAGCAGAATTATTTAGTTAATTTATTTAGTTTAAATAGAGAGTAGCTTTAAGTAATATTAAAAGTAATAAAAATAAAAAGGATTTTTATAAGCTCTAAAGAGTAATAAATATTAGCTTATTTAGCCCTTTTTTTTTAAAAACCTTTACGTTATTATTAAAGTTTAGAACCTCTATAATTAAAAAAGGCTGCCCCCGACTATTATAGCTAACTATTATAACTAACTATTATGGCTAATTATTATAACCGACCTCTACTATTAACCTTTTTAGCTAGTGCCGCTACTAAAGAGGGTAACTTACTTATTCCGAATTAAATAGCAGTTTTCGTATCGAAATTACTATATTATATTAAGCGCATACTTAAGATATATAGTAGTTTCTTTTCCAGCTTTATAAGTATAAGAAATCGACCTTAATAGGATTACGCTTTTAAGGGAAATTATATAATATAGTACACTTTTTAACTATATAATATGCATAATATATCCTAAGTACGTGCTTAACGTAATATAGTAATTTTAAAACAAAAACCGCTATTTAATTCGGAATAAGTAAGCTACTTTATAGCGGTACTAGTTAGAAAGGTCGACGGTAGAGGTCGGCTATAATAGTTAGTTATAATAGTTAGCTATAATAATTAGTTATAATAGTCGGGAGTAGTCCTTAACTATAGAGGTTCTGAACTTTAATAGCGACGTAGGGGTTTTTAAAAAAAAGGGCTAAATAGGTAAGTATTTACTCCTTTTTAGAGTTAATAAAAATTCTTTTTATTTTTATTACTTTTAATATTACCCAAAGCTACTCTTTATTTAAACTAAATAAATTTATCAAATAAATTTACTAAATAAGCCTACTAAGTAAACTTATTAATATATAAACTACTACTTTAATAAGAACCTCTTAATAGATAATTAGTAATTAATAAGCTAAAAATACTTATTAATAAGTCTACCCCTTTTAAACTAAGCGCCCTCTTTAGCTAGCTTAATACTATAATTATTATAACTAACGTAAGTATACTTAAGAAATAATAAAGTACTTTTTAATAGTATAGAATTTAGCTAAGTAATAAAAAGGTATAGGATATAAGGGACTCTCGCGGTGCGGTACTTTAGAAGAACTACTAATACTTATAAAAGTAATATAAAATACCTCTTTCGATCGGGTTAATACGGCCTTAATTAACGGAGTTATAACCGAAGAAAGAGGGTAGTATTAGCTAGATTAGAAGGGTAGAGTTCTTAATTATTTTATATTATTATATTCGAAAATAAATTATTAAAAAAGCTCTAGTTCGATCTTAAAAAAGTATATATATTTTTAAAATAAAAATCCGTACTACCGAGCTCTTCTCCCTAATCGGGGCCTTTTTTTTTATATTTTTTTTTAATTAGCTCTCTTATAAGTCCTTATACTTAATTAGTTTTAAAAAAGAACTACTAGGACTAATTACCCTACCCTATTCTAATCGTCCCCTAATTTCTTTTTCCCTAATCTTTTATAAAAAAAAATTATTTTAAATTAGTCTTAATTACTATATATAGTTAATTATATTAAGCCCTCTATTTATTCCTTTTTTTTATAATCGTATTTTTTACCTCCTTTACTTTTATTATTTTTTTTATTAACTTTACTTAGTTCTTATTCTATTCCTCCTTAGTAATCTCCCGATCTTAACTTTTATTAGCCTAATTTTCCTTAGCTTTTTTTATTAATAATAGTATTTAAAAAGCATAGACTAGAGTTATATATATAACTTCTATAATCGGGTTATTATACTAATTAACTTATTATTCCCTCGTATTTTTATTAATATTAGCTTTATTTTTATATATATTACGATATTATAAGAGATTTTAATAAAACTTAGCTAGTTCTTAATATTAATATTCGCTATTTTCTTATATAGCCTAATTATATTTAAAAAGCATATACTTAATAGCTTTTTATTTTAACTAAACCCTTAGTACTTTAATTAAAGTTTTTATAATAAGGCTATCCCCGCTTTTAATTAGAGGATTTAAAGGACTACCTCCCTAGTTACTTAGACTAGTTTTATTAAGAGCTAGGCTAAGACGTAATAATAATTTAAATAGCAATATATTTAATAAAGATTTTATAATTTAATAGGTCTTAGGAGTATTAATTAAGTATATAAATTAATTATTAATAATAGTATTTAAATACTAGTTAATAACTTTTATTAGTTTAATTACCCGTAGAGTCCGATTAGGGTCGCTATTTATTATAGATCTTTAAATACTCTTTAGTATTTTTAAAAATCGAGATAGTAAAAATAACTTTTTAAAAATAATAAGTTCTTACTTAAGGTTTTTAACTATTTTATTTATTTTTTTAAAATACGTAAAATTAATAAGAGTATAATAACTATAATTATATAAGTTATAGATTTTTAAATCTTAATTAGTAAATCTAAGGCTAAGTAAGTAAGAACTAGACTTTTAGAAAGTTAGCGCCTTAGGGGCGTTAATTATAATATAGTTAGAGTTATCTAAGTCGGTATAGGGCCTATTTTTAAAGTCCCGATTATATATTATTTTTTTAAAAGACCTTTTTTAGGGAGGTTTTATTATATTAAAAAAGTAATAATTATTATATTAAAACTCGTAGTTAATTTATTAAATCTAAGCCGTACGGAGTTTATTATTAAATAATTTAAAGTATTTATAAGTTATTTAATACGTATTATAAATTAGGTTAAGCTAGTTATATTAGACCGTATTACGAAACTATTTAAATACGTATAAATTATATTCTTATTTATTTAGTTATTATATTACAAGGGCTATATAAGCGCTTATATCGATTAGTTATTAAATATAAAGAGGTATATTAATCCGGTTATAAAAGGCTTTTAATACTTAGATATTATTAATAAATATCCTCTTTAAATACTTAAGAGCTTATTTTAGATCGTATTAATAAACTATACTATTCTGCTAGTTAATAATTTTTCTTATAAAATAACCTAGATTATTAGCGAAAAAAAAGAAGATTACTAAGTATATTAAAATCCTAATCTTTTATATAATTTCTTAAGTTTAAGGGTTTAGGGTAGGGGTTTTACTTAGTTTAAAAGTATTCTTTTATCTTTTTTTAATTATAACTATATTATATATTAGAGCGAGGTCTTATATTATAATTTCTATTATAGATCCGATTTTATATTTTTAAATTTAATCTTTATATAATAAGCGTTTTTAAAAGTTATAATAATTAGTTAGGATTTTTATTATTTTATAATAGGTCTAACCTATTTAAGTTTTTTAGTTTTTTAAACTTTTAAAAACCTCGGGGCGCTAATTAAAAAAGGGAAGTACGTCCCTTATACTAAGCTAACTAAAAAAATCGAATTTACGAGGGGTTAGGATTATTTAAAAAAAACTAGTTTATTTAGGTACTAGGTTCGGGTAATAGTTAGTATACGCTTTATATTAATAGTTCGTATTAAAATTAATAAACTAAGAGTTCTTAGTATTTATTATAGTTCTAGGGTTAGTCTTATTAAAAGTAATATATTTATTTAAATTTTATTTTTTAGTTAGTATTTAGTATTATTTTTAAGGTTTTTTATTATAATCGGGCCCTAAATTCGTACTATATCCTTTTTATTATCTAGCTTAAAAGGGGAGATAAGAGGTAAAGAGGTTATTATAAATAGCTAGGTTAGTATTTATATAGTAAATTAGAAAATAAAAATTAGAGGAGGTTTAATTAGTAGTAATTATAAAAAAATAGTTAAAAAGAGAAGAAAGAAAAGTTAAGTAGCTAGGTAAGAAGCTATTTTTTTATATTAATTACGAGGGTAGCCTTTGCTAATTAAGAAGGAAAGCGCTATATTATAAATAATAAAAAGGCCCTAATTTTATAATTTATTTTTTCTTTTTTTTATATAGTAGCTATAATTTAGTATTAATTAGCCGAGAGGCCTATAGTACTTTCCTTTTTAATACCCCGGGTCTAAGGGAGGGGGGGTATATAGAGGCCCTCTCTTAATTCCTCTATTCCTTTTTATTTTTTCTTTAAATAATAGCTTTTGAATTATAATTATCCTTTTTTACTTAGTCTCTTTTCTTTTTTTAATAATATAATTTACTTATTGATTATATTTAATACTTCGGCTATTAATAACGTATATTAAATTATTAAAACTACTTATTATAATATTTAGCCTTAGTAATATTCTTCCTCCGCTCTTAAAAAGGTTTATTCTTAAAGATTTTAGCGCTATAAGTTCCGAGAGGTTAGTAAAAAGTAGATTATAATAAGTATTATTTTATTTAATCTTTTTAATCCTCGTTTTAATTTAACGTTCCTCTTTTTTAAATTCTTAAGATTATTAGTTAGTTAACTCTTTTTAAATTAACTAGAGAGCTTTATACTAAACTTTATATTATAAATTCTTAAATTAATAAGTATATTAAAAAAAAATAGCTTAGAAATTTCATTAATTAATTACGAATTAGAACGTTATTAAAAAGTACGTTTATAATCTGGGTATTATAAATAGATTATTTTTATAAAACTATTAGGTTTTTATTAATTACGATTATATTAATTACTTTAGCCCTCTATTTTAGCGATTAAGTAAACGAACCCTTATTATTAATTCTTTATTTATCTAAGCTTATAATATTTAGAATACTATACTTTATAACTATTATACATAGTCTTTTTAAAAGTATATTAGTTCTAATACTAAGGAGCTAGTTAAAAAGATAGTCCCTTATTTCGAGTACGTTTTTTTTCTAAATTACTTTAATAATCGATATAGTAATTATATATATTCCGAAAATAAGAAATACTACTTTAAAAAGAGTAATAATTAATAAGTTATTAGTTAATCCGGAGCTAATTCTAAGTAAGGCTATTATTATCATTATATAATAAGTAGTAATAAAATAGTATTTTTAATCCTAATTAATATTAAAAGAGTTAAGATTTTAGTTTATATAGTTTCTAACTAGATTAATATTACTAAGACCGAGGAAAATAAGTACAATTTTATTTTTAAAAACGCCCCTCTAACGTACCTTATTAAAAACTATATATTCGTAATTCGTAAGGGTTATTAATATATTAAAATAAAATAAGTAAAATACGAGGTTATATAAACTAAGCTAGATATTAAATAGGCTTAATTAAATAGGGAACTAGGCTTAAATACTTAAAAAGAAGGGTAGGGTTTTTTAATATAATTATATAGTTAGTAAATAAGGTCGTTAGGTTTTTAATTATAATAACTAAAAAATAATTCTTTTTCTTTTATCGTCCCTTTATATTTTTATTCCGGATCTAAGTAAAAAAATAATTAAAGAATTAATAAGATTTAGTAATATTCTTATAAAATAATATTTAATAAATAAAAACTTATAGCTTATACTAAGGATTAGTAATAATAAAGGGTAATTTACCTCTCTTAAAAGGCTTTTATTTATAATTAGGTTTACTTAGTAAGTAGTTAAGTATCCTCGTCCCTAGAGTTTATTATATTATTATTATAATCGAGAAGTAGAATTATAGCGTTAATTATATTATTCTATAGGGATAGAAAGTTAGCTAAGTTAAAAATAAAGTTATTATAAAGATTAAACTCGTTAAGTAATAAGTAGAGGCTTTTTAAAAACTTTAAGAACTTTTTAAATTAATTACTAATATAAGTAGCCCTTATAATTAGTTTATTAATAAGCGTTTTTAGTTAATATAATAATCCGTTTAGAGCGGTTAAATAGATATAAAAAGGTCCTTATTAATAGTAATTAAGTTTTTTAAAAATTAATATATTAATTTTTTATTAAATATTAAAAACGAGAACTAGTTTACTAGTTTATAATCTTATTAATTAGAGGGAGTACGAGGAGTTAAACTAGTCGCGGTTTTAAGCTTAGTATTAAATAACTTTATTAGTTATAGCTTCTTAGTTGTTTATTAAAGAAATAAAAGCTCGTAATTAGGCTTAGATTTTTTAATTTATTATATATATATTTTTTTAATCGAGTACCCTTTAAGTTGCCGTTTTTTTTTTAATTAAGGTTATTATATAATAACTATAAATAAAATAGAACAGTATATAACTTAATAATACTTTAATAGTTATCTTATTTATAAAAAGGGCCGTAGTAAGTATAAGTTTAATATTTTTCTTTCTTTAATCTAACTAAATACGAAGTATATACGTAATAAGTTAGTACTTTTTTTTAAAAAGCTCGTTAGTATGAGGGTTATAAGCTAATATAACTTTTTACTAAGTATTATATTATTAATTAAGCTACGTTATAGCGCTTATATTCTCTTATCCCCCGTTAATAATTAGAGTACCGTAGATCTTATAGTAATAAATAATATTTTTTTAAATAAACTTTATAATATTTTTTAATATAACGTTTATTATAATTTATATTTTTAAATATTTTATAAACTTATAATATATTTTAATAACCTTTTATTTATTTATATATTAAATATTTAAATAGACTTTAGAAAAAGGTTCGTAAATTAGAACTATAAATATATAAGGGTTATTAAAGTATTATAATCTAGCTTTTTAATAAGCTTTATAAGTTATAATTAGCTCCCGGGTTTAAGCATATATTCTTAGTTAATAATATTATTTTATAAAATAAAAATATATAATCTCTTGTCCCTTATACTCGGACTTATTATATACTTTATTTATTAAGTTTACTTAGTAGCGCTTATTATTAATTACTTAAGTAAGTTAGAGATAAGTTTTTATTCCTTATTAAAATAGAAGTTTATTTTATATAAGAAATCGTATTACTATTTACTTAAAACGTTTAAACTAATTAAAGGGTATATTAACTAGTTTTTTTAAAATAAAAAAGAAATAAGCGATTTACTTCGAGAGATCTAACTATTATTTATTTAATACTAGTATATTAACTAAAATATCTATTTCTTATATTTAATTAATAGTAGCGTTATTACGACTATATACTATAATAAAAAAGTTCTTTATAACTCGTGTTCGTAAGACTCGTACGTTAATAAAGTTCTTAATATCCTCGTTAAGCTTTATTTTAACTAAGTTAAATTAGCTAGGGTTTTTTTTTTAAAAAACTATCCGCCGTAGTATTCTTTTTTTTATTAATATACTTAATTTTAAAATTAAAAAGTCTAATTTAAGAGAGTTAGTATATCATTATTACTAATAGTAAGTTATTTATTATATTATTAATCTAAGTAACTAGGACTTAAGTATCGGTTTTTAATAAGAAATTAATCCTAAATAGATAATTATAAAGACGCTTTAGGCTTATTAAAACGCCTCGTATTTTAAGCTTTCTAAAGTTATAATTAAGCTCTAGCCCGCACTATATCCTACTCTTATATTAAGTAATAATATACTTATTATTAATAATTTAACTAAACGTACTACTCTATTTTTTAATATTAGCGTCCGTTATAAAAATAATCTATTTAGCCTTAGTACTATAGTTTAATAAAACTAAAATAGGGGCTATAATAATTACCTCTTTAAGCGTTTTTATAGCCTCGATTTATAGCGCTCCTTATTTAAAAAATTAGTTTTTACTAAGTAGGGAGTATAACGGGGCTATTATAAAAAAAATTATTCGATTTAATAATAATAAAAAGTAATAATACTAAGAAACGATTTAATTTTTAAAACGTTCGAGTATTTTATTTATTTAAAGATCTTAAGGACTTTATCTTAATTAGGCCGTCTCCTTTTTATATTATAAAAATAGCCTATAATAACTACGGATAATTAGTATTATTACGACTTTATTTTAAAAATAATATAGCTAACTAGCTCGATATTAACTAAGATTTAATTAATATTCCGGAGGTATTTATAAACGAATCGCTAAATCTTAAAATAGTTAGTTAAGTACTTATTATTATAGCGGGATCGCGGGCCTTTAATTATAATATTATTAATAAAAGTACTATAGTATTTTAAAATTAAGTCGTAGAGAATGCGGGTTATAATCTAATAAAATTAAGCTATTAAATTTATTATTTTTATTAAGAGGGTATAGTATTTATATAGCCTAAGTAGAGTTAAGAAGGTCGTTAGATCGTAGCTCTTTTTATTTAAAAAGATTTAATTATAATTAAAAAAAAATCTAAGAGGGAGATAAGCTAAATTTATAATAAATTCTTTTAAGAACTCGTTAACGTTAGGTAGTTATTAAGTATTTTAAAGAGTAATAGCGTTAACCTTAGTTATTAAGTTAATTAACTAAAGACCGTTATCCTTTTTTATTACTAAGAACTAGGGGTTTTAATACGTAGTATAGCTTTTTTTAATAATACCCTAGGTAATACGTTCTTAAATTATTTTAAAAGCTTTTAGTAATAAAGCTTTTAGGATTAGAATACTTTTTATTTACTAAGCCTTATAGAGTATAGTTTTAATTAATTATAGTAATATAATTATAAGGTCGAAATAGCCGTATTTAGAAAAGTCCTATATTAGTATTTTTTTTTAATTAAAAAGTATTTATTTAAAGAGATCTTATTTATAAAGTAAGAAATAGTTATAATCCTTAAAAATAGCTTAGAGTCGGTCGTTCGTTAATTTAAAGCCTAGTTTTATATTTAAAAGCTTAGGTATAATAATATCTTTATAGGGGCCTAATTAGTCTCGTAGCTTATTTTTAACTTTTTTAAGTTTTTTAAGCTTTTAATAAGGATTATTATCGGGTATTAATCTATTAGAGGGCGCGTTATTAACTAGCTAAACCTTTTAGTTTTTTTTTTTATATATTATATTAGTTTTAATAGTACGAGGAATTTTATAAAAAGCCTTTTTAGCTATTTCGTACTATTTTAATACCTTTTATCCTAGCTTTATAATTCGTTATTTAATATATAACTCTTTTTATTAAGAGATAAGTATTCTTATTAAAAAATATAAATCATTTTAATTAGCTAATCTATTCGATTTATTTTTAACCTTACCCTAAGCGGTCGTTATTAATTTCTTAATTTATATAATCTAAGGCTAGATCGTATAGAGCGCGACTATAATTATAATTTAGTTAGCTTAGTCTTAGTTTAAAACTATTATAATATACTTATTTCTTTTTTAATTTAGATTCTAAGTAGGAGTTATTAAAATTA
This sequence comes from Colletotrichum cuscutae, assembly GCA_030869315.1. Lineage (NCBI taxonomy): Eukaryota > Fungi > Ascomycota > Sordariomycetes > Glomerellales > Glomerellaceae > Colletotrichum > Colletotrichum cuscutae. The sequence goes on from MPDP01000002.1 coordinate 350,017, forward strand.
ATAATATTCCTAGTTATATTATTAATATTTAGTTTTTTAATTTAAAAACCTTTTTTATATACTATTTAAGCTAGGGTAAAATGTCCTTTACGTTTTAAAAACCGTTCGTTCTAATTATTTTTACGAGGATCCTTAGCCTCGCGTTCTTAATATAAATTAGAGCGGTAATTATTAACTTATTATATTTAAAAAATAGCTTAGTATTTTATATAAATAAAAGACCTAATAATAATAGATTAGAGGTCTCTCGCTCGTCCTTAATAAAAAAATAAGTAGTTATTTTAAACTTATTAATTTATACGTCCGTAAAGTAAAAACTATTAAAAATTATTTAGCTAGTTAAATCGTACTTAAACGTCTATATCTAAAGCTTTATTACTATAGAAAAAATGCCGGCTTTTTTAATATATTATTTTAAGAGGATATTAATTTACGCCTTAGTATTTAGGATAGTAACGATTATTAAACCTTTATTATCCTAATTTATACTAAATATTTAGACTTTTAATTATAAGTAGGTATTTAAAATTACGGAAGTTAAGAGCTTAGAAGTCGGGTTAGCGCCTCTAATTTTACTAATTTTAACTATATAGCTCGGCTTTAAAAAGAGGTTTTTATTATACTTATTAAAAAGATCTTCGATATTTTCTTATTATTACCTATTTTTTATTAAGTTAGCTAAGGACTTCGGAGTTTTTAATAGGATTTTATTAATATTAAAGTACCCTTAATTACGTATTAAAATCGCTATTACCGTAGTATATTTTAATATAATTTTTTATAAAAGGTTTATAAGAAGTGAGATCGGGGCCTCGAGCCTCTTTTTTATTAACTTTTTAGCCTCGACCCTGAGATTAAAATTACGGATTTAATTTATAGTTATTATTTTTTAGGTTTTATAAAGAGGCTCTTAGGTTTTTTAAGTACTAGTATTAGGGGTACTAATTAGGACTTTAGTAAGCTGGGGCCTAGAGATAGATATAAAAGTTACGTTCTCTACTATTTTAAAAACCTCGTTATTATTATTAATTTTTATAATTTCTCTTTTTTAATTAGAGAAAGAAACCGTCTTTTTTTTAAGTTATAAAAGCTAGCTTAGGCTATTAATCCTATACGTCTTTTTAAAGTATAGCTTAGTTACCGAGGTACGGTTTTTAAATAGTTTTTTTTTATAAATAGTATAGACGTCCGCTTAGTTATAATAACTTAAATTAGGTCGTACTACATAGACGTATTTAACTATGCTTATAAGATTAGTTAAGAGAAGTATAAGTATAGTTTATTAGAGTAGTCCGATTTAATAGTTTAGAATTTATTTAGTTAAAAGCTTAATATTTTCCTTAGTTAATATATTTATTATATAAAAAAGAAGGGTAATATAATTAGTAATCGCACGCTTTTTTTTATTTTTAATTATAATAAAGGGGATATTATTTATAAACTTATAACTATTACGCTTTTTGTAATACTAAGCTCCCTAAGTTAAACTAATAAGATAAGCGTCCTTATTAAGAGTATACTAATCGTAATTTTTAATAATTTAGTAGTATTAACTCTAATAGTATTAATAGCAATCTTTAGGTCCTATAATTAGGGGCCGATTAGGACGCGTAGTACTTATATTAAATATATAAATAGGACCTTAAGAGTAAATATTATTTTAATAGATTTTTAGCTTATTTATTTCGTTAACTAGGTTAAAATTAATAATATTATTAATAGCTACCTAAGTAACCTAGGCCTCTATTATTAACTAGTAATATTTTTAATAGTTCGGATACTAATACTAAGTATTATTACGTACTTAAGGAATAGGGGGTCGTAATAAGGTTTTAGGTTAATTCTAATCGTTTATAAAGAGTAGGCTATATTCTTTTTTATACGTAATTATATTAAGAAGTTTTATTTTAAACCTCGCGTACTTCGTTAATTTAATAAAACTATCTAAAATAACCCCGACTTTCTCTACTACTTCTTTTATAATATTAATATAAAACTACTTATATACGGCCTTAATTAAGCTCTTATTAGTTATAATATAGAGGTCTTATTATTTAATAAGGGTAATTATATTATTAATCTTAATAAATAGTACCTAAGTAGAGTTTAAGTTAAAAAACGAGATAGGTAGTCCTTTAGTAACTTTTTTAATTTACTTTTCCTCGTTTAAAAAGTAGTTAATATTTTATTTTTTATACTTTTTTAAAAAAAAATCCTTAGCTTAGGCCTAGGGTAGTCCTTTAATTACGTCCTTAATTAGAGTTTAATAATCTCTTTTTATAATATATATAATAAGTTTATTTTTAAATCGGTCCGGGACCTTATTAATCTTATACTAGTCCTCGAACCTTTTTAAAAAGTTTATATTATTATTATTTTTAAAAACTATAGTCCCCTCTTAACTAGGGAATAGTATCTTATAGAACCTTATATTTTTTATTAAATTAGGTTAAAGAATCGTAGGGTCCTTAGTCTAAGGTATAGTTATTTAGATCTAGGTAGTAATAGTACTTAGGAGGGTATTAATCGAAGTATTTATCCTAACCTAAGCTATAACTAGTCTTTTTTAATTAGATTAGTAAGTAGATTTATTACTAAGAGTAGGTTTTTTATTATTAAATAACTCTACGGTCTATAGGTTTTAATAAACCGTAAAAGCTAGTTTAGTAAACGGTTTATTTAAAATAAAAAGGTTAGTTTTATATAATTAAATATTTTAAGAAGTACTAATAATAATAAAAATAATATATTAGTTATTTATATTTACGGTCCGAGGTTATTAAAAGTATAGTTCGTCGATTTTATTTATAGTTTTAATAATTTTATATTAGTTTATTTATTTTAAATAAAGTTTAAAAAGAGAGGAGAAGAGCCGTTTTAATAATTAGAGCGTAGCCGTTATCTTAATTAGTATAATTTAGGCCGTCTTTCTTAGCCCTTACTAAGTATATAATTAGAGTTTTAATCGGACTTTATATTAGGCCTATAGTAATACTAATTAAAATTATTAATAAGTTTAGTTAAAAGCTAGTTTTTTAAGCGCCCTTAGTCTAACATATCTATACTTCTAAATAAGTTTATTATTAAATTTCCGGGCTATATTAATTAATAAAGAATAGTTTAGTTAAATAATTAGTTATGCTTATTAAGGTATTTTATTAGTTCTAATTTTAACTCGTTATTCGTTTTATTATATTATCGTAGCGTTCGTATTTAGGCCCGATCCGGTCCTAAGTATTTATATATTTCTTTACTTATCTATCTTACTTATTTATCGGGGTTTATTATATTCCCCTCTTATAAAATAAGAAGCCCTTTTTTATACGTCTTTATTTTTACGCTTTAATTATCTAGTTTTTTTTTTAATTAGAGTCCTACTACTTATATTTATTTTAATTATTACGCCGCTTTTTTTTATTTATTTATTTAAATTATTTTTAATTAAGTCGGGCTTTTTTTATTTATTTTTTTATTTAAAAAGAGAAGGGATTTTTAAAAGGGGAGATTATTAAAAAGGTATAAGGTATAAAGGATTTTTATAGTATAGTACTTAGGAAGAACTACTAATATTTATAAAAATAATATAAAATACCTTTTTTAATCGGGTTAATACGGCCTTAATTAACGGAGTTATAACTAAGGAAAGAGGGTAGTATTAACTAAATTAGAAAAGTAGAGTTTTTAATTATCTTATATTATCGTATTTAAAAATAAATTATTAAAAAGGCTCTAGTTCGATTTTAAAAGGGTATATATATAATTAAAATTAAAATCCGTATTACTAGGCTCCTCTCCTTAATTGGGGGCCCTTTTTCTTATATCTTCCTCTAATTAGCTCTCTAGTAAGTCCTTATACTTAATTAGCTTTAGAAAAAAGAAATACTAGGACTGATCGCCCCACCCTATTCCACTACTTTTTTTAATTAATTTATTTAAAGTATCTCCGATCGAGTTAGGCTTTTTTTTACTTATTTTCTTATTTAAAAAAGGAAGGGATTTTTAGAAAGGGAGATTATTAAAAAAGTATAGGGTATAAGAGACTCTCGCGGTACAGTACTTTAAAAGAATTACTAATACTTATAAAAGTAATATAATATACCTTTTTTAATTAAGTTAATACGGCCTTAATTAACGGAGTTATAACTAAGAGAAGAGGGTAATATTAACTAGATTAAAAAAGTAGAGTTCCTAATTATTTTATATTATTATATTTAAATATAAATTATTAAAAAAGCTCTAGTTCGATCTTAAAAAGGTATATATATTTTTAAAATTAAAATCCGTACTACTAAGCTCTTTTTTTTAATCGGGGCCCTTCTCTTTATATCTTTCTTTAATTAGCTCTCTCGTAGATCCTTATATTTAATTAGCTTTAGAAAAGAACTACTAAGACTAATCGCCCTACCCCATTCTAATAATATTATAAATACTATAAATAGCCGGGTTAATACGAATATTAAAATTTAATATATTAATATTAACTTAGTTATAATAATTATAATAAGTAGGCTAGAGGTATATAGGGTTAGAATAATAAGTAAGTACCTTAAATAGCTCTTATAAAACCCCCTAAATAATGATAATACTTATATAAAAAAAGAGATTATAATAAACCTAGTTACTTATATAAGCTAGTACTAAGAGGTCCTATATACGTTAAAATAAATAAAGCTCGCCCTATAAATAGGTAGTAAGAGGTTAGGAGCTATTAATAAAAAGGAGATAATAGTCGAGTTAGTTAATTACTATTTTAGTTAGTAATTAAGTATAGAGTGTAATATACCTAGTTTTTTTTAATACGTAATATATAGTACGGCCCCGGCAGATTACTCCGTTAGGGGGGCGTACTTAAGATATATTATATATATTATATAGTTAGGAAGTATACTATATTATATAATTTCTTTTAAAAACGTAATCCCGTTAAGGTCGATTTTTTATATTTATAAAGCCGGAAAAAAACCACTATAGACAGATCTTATATTATAAGTATTTATTAGCCTAAGGCAATTCTTAATTACGTTAGAGCTACGTAAGTTATAGAGCTTATAAAACGTAATTATAATATTTTTAATTAATAACTATAATAATATAAAAAAGACCGTAATTAAAGCCTCGTTTATTAACTTATTAAAATTACCTTAGCAAAGCTCTATATATTTATTAACGGATCATTTATAAATAATAATAACCTAACTTTATAATTAAAGTATATTGTTATCCTTATTAATAAAACCCTTAGTAAAGATAACTTTACAGTTTAAAGTAATATAATTTAATATTTATTAATAAAAAGTAAGTAAGTTATATATAGTATACTCGTATTTAAAGTTTGTAAAATAATAAATAAGATAAATATTATTTACGTAATTTCTATTATATTTAAAAAAATATAAATCGACTTAACCTTTTTATAATCTTAATTATTATTTATATTAATTCGTACTCACTATATAAATACTTTATTAAGCTAAGTATTATAAAAATAAAGCTTCCCCCCGATAGAGCAATCCGCTAGAACCGTACTATGTATTACGTATTAGAGAAAACTAGGTATATTGCGCTCTATACCTAATTATTAATTCAAATAGCTCCCGACCTTCTGCCGCTTCTAGCTATTTAGAAGGCGAGCTATACTTACTCTAACGTATATAAGACCTCTTAGTACTAGCCTACGTAAGCGGCTAGATCCTATATTATATACTCCTTTTTATTAAAAACTAGGGGACCCTTTATATATTTCCTTATATTTATAATATAGCCTATATTAAAAGGATTTTTAGTTTTATAAAATATAATTTTTAAACTAGTATCGATATATTAGATCTTAATATCCGTATTAGCCCGGCTATTTATAGCGTTTATATTATTACTTAACTAAATTCTATACTATTAAAAAGTATTATACTACTCCTTAAGTATACTTACGTTAGTTATAATAGCTAGGGCGTCGAGGGGGCCTAATTTATTAAGCCCTAGAGGGGGGGACTTATTAAGGGGTATCTTTAGTAAAGTAAGTTCTTAACGAAGTAGTAGTTTATATATTAATAAGTACGTTTAATAGGTTTATTTAATAAGCTTATTTAGTAAATTTATTTAGTTTAAATAGAGAGTAGCTTTAGGTAATATTAGAAATAATAAGAATAAAAAGAATTTCTATAAGCTTTAGTATAAAGAGTAGCTAGATATTAGCCCTTTTAGCCCTTTTTTTAAAAACCTTTATATTATTATTAAAGTTTAGAACCTCTATAGTTAAGGGCCGTTTTTAATTATTATAGCTAATTATTATAGCTAATTATTATAGCTAACCTTTATTATTAACCTTTCTAACCGACGCTACCGTAAGGTAGCTTACTTATTTTAAATTATATAGCGGTTTTTATATCGAAATTACTATATTATATTAAGCGCGTACTTGGGGTATATTATATATATTATATAGTTAAAAAGTATATTATATTATATAATTTCTCCCTTTGGGGTCCGGTCCGCCTCATTGGGGGCCATCTTCGCCTTTACGGGCAAGCTAGTCTATTAGGGTTAATATCGAGTGTCTTTATTACGTACTTTAACAAAACTTCATAACTAACTATAGCCGGCCGCAGCTATTACCGAGTAGTTATTAACATAGCTCATCCTATTACTAACGACGTAACATATTAATAGCCTTCCGAATAGATAAAACCTACCTCCTATTTTCTAACTTATTTAATAATTCTAAAATATCTTTTTTAATCTCTCTAAACCTCTTATTCTACTACTACAATACTAAGGTATTAATTATACTCTATAGTTAATTAAGTATTTTATTAAGGCTATATTATATAAGTTAAGTACTAATAATAGTAATACTTATATTAATATACGTATTTTAGATCTTTAAATTAATAATATCTAATCCATATTCCTTAAGATAACCTTACTATAGTTCGGGGTCCTCTAGTATAATACTTATAAAATCGAACTTCTAGCCCTTAAAGCATCCCTAAGGGTTAATAATAACTAGGCATCTTAGTATTTTAATAATATATATTTAAGAATAGGTAAATAATTCGATAGTAACAACGATAGAGCAATAGTAATAGATAATAAGGGAAGCGTTTTTTAACTTTAATAAAAAAAACGAAGTAACGAATATATATATGTATATAAATTAAAGTTAAAAGTACTAGGGCAGACATTGTGCTTATAGAGGTCGATATCATTCTTAATAACAGTAACGAGGGTATCTCTAATATTACTATTATAAGCTATAGTTACCTAAAGGGCGGCAAACTTAGCTAAGTAAGTAGCTTATAAAGTAGTAGCGTCGGGCGCCTAATATCGCCGTCAATAATCCGTAGTTATAAACTTTATAAAAAAAAAAGTTAAAAAAATAGAAAATCTAAAAAAAATAGTCTATCGAGATAGTAGGAGTATTTATTAATACTATATATTAATACTATATAAATAATACCGAGAACCGCCCGAGCAGCTAGCAAAGGTAGAATAAAAAAAACAAAAACAAATTATATAATTTCTTTTAAAAGCGTAATTCCGTTAAGGTCGATCTTTTGCGCTTATAAAGCCGGAAATGACTACTATATAAAAACAAGGCTTATAATAAATATTATAACCCTTAAGTAGTTATATATAGTGGTTTTTTTTTTCCGGCTTTATAAGCGCAAAAGATCGACCTTAACGGGATTACGCTTTTAAAAAGAATCATATAATACAGTACACTTTTTAAATATATAATACGTATAATATGCCCTAAGTACGCGCTTAACGTAATATAGTGATTTTAATATAAATACCGCTATATAATTCGGGATAAGCAAGCTACTCTCTTCGGCTACTTACTAATAATAGGCTAAGTAATATACTTACGTAGTAGTACTAGCTAAAAAAGTCGACGGCAGAGGTTAGCTATAATAATTAGCTATAATAGTTAGCCGTAATAGTTAGAAGCGGCCTTCCTTAACTACAGAGGTTCTAAACTTTAATAATAATATAGAAGTTTTTAAAAAAAGGGCTAAATAGGCTAATATCTACTACTTTTTAGAGCTCATAAAGATTTTTTTTATCCTTATCGCTTTTAATATTACCTAAAGCTACTCTCTATTTAAACTAAATAAATTTACTAAATAAACTTATTAAATAAATTCATTAAACAAACCTATTAAATAAACCTATTAATATATAAACTACTACTTAAATAGCTAGTTAAATAACTAGTTAAGAGGTTAGTTAGTTAAAATACTACCTTAATAAGAACTTACTCTACTCTTAGTATATAGTTAGTAATTAATAAGCTAAAAATACTCGTTAATAAGTCTACCCCTCTCGGGCTAGGCGCCCTCTTTAGCTAGCTCGACGCTATAACTATTATAACTAACGTAAATACGCCCTAAGAGTAGTATAGTACTTTTTAATAGTACGAAATCTATAAGTAATAGTACAAACGCTATAACTAGCCGGGCTAGTACGGACGTTAAGATTTAGTATATTAATACTAGTTTAGAAATTATATTTTATAAAGCTATTAATCCCTTTAATAAGAGTTATATTATAAATATAAAAAAATATATAAGGGGTCCCCTAACTCTTAATAAAAAGGAGTATATAATATAAAATCTAGCTACTTATATAGGTTAGTACTAAGAGGTCTTATATACGTTAGAGTAGGTATAGCTCGCCCTCTAAATAGCTAGAACTTAGAGAACTTTACGTAGCGGAAGGTCAGGAGCTATTAATAAAAGGGAGATAACGGTCGAGTCGGTTAACTACTATTTTAATTAGTAATTAAGTATAGAGCGCAATATACCCAGTTTTCTCTAATACGTAATATATAGTACGGCCCCGGCGGATTGCTCTATCGGAGGGTTAAGTATTTATATAAATAATATAAAATCCTTAAAATTTATTAAATTAATAATAATAATAACCTCGCTAACGCTTTTATAAAAATAGTACTTAATAAGGGGTTAAAGTAATTCGTCAATAAAATAAGATAATAATACGTATAGAAAAATAGGTTATATATTAAAAATTAAAAAAAAGTTAAAAAAAAGACGACTTAATAAACGGGCCTAAGGTTAAATTATACTTTTAATTATAATAATTAAATTAGTAAAAAAAAGAAAGTTAGTATCGGATTAAAAATCTAATTTAACTATAGTATATAGCTAACTATATAAGGGCTAATGAGGGGCTTTATTTATAATTATGATAATATACTTAACCTATAATTAAAACCTCTTTTTTATACTTATATAATAATATAAATTTATAATTAATTAACTTATTTTATTAAAACCACGGTTCAAACTAATTAACTAATATTCTTATAATAGGGATACTAATACCGACCCTTACTACTTACTACAGTGTGAAAGCTCTGAATGCTTTTAAAAAGTCTCTGCTAAACTGCTTAGTCATCCGCGATGAACTTGATGCCCCCACAGAGGGTTGTGTTCGTCGTATCATGTCCAGCAATAACAAAGCCGGCAGACTAAGACAATATTAGGTCAGTACGTTATCTAGCGTCGTTCCTTCAAATTCGTCTTCCCTCAGCTCTCATGGTTTCGATCCAGTCAGGGAGAAGGTAGCCTTCCTTCTCCATGACACTGTTCAGCCTTTGTACCATCAAGTCAATTGCGGACTTAACGTGTTTGTCCTCATTGTCAACATCCCGAAGTTGTGTTTTGAATCTGTCCGATGCCTGCAGGACCTGAGCAACGAGGAAATCGTCTCGCACCGCTCTTCCCCGACGTACGCTTGGTCTCACCCCAATGACTGATCATGCAAGCTTCGGAAACCCGGTCATTGCTACGCTGCCAATGTTTTCTGCCGACTGCAGCGTTGCTTAGGTCGATAAAACAAGGCAGTGTGACTTTATCATTTGAAAATTCAGGCACGAACTCACAGCCGACCACGTAGTACCGTCTATCAGAAGGGATTCTCAGGGCGCCGTGCGAACTACCGACGGAGTATCTGGGAGCAGGGAATGTGATAGCAGCTTATCAGTACGTTTAACCCAGCGCTACAAACCCTTCTCGGTTGGAATTACCTAGCCATCGTGAAAAGAAGCTCTAGTTTAGATTTCCTGTTGATTTGAGTGCGGTGAGAGCCAATGTTTAGAGTGGAATTCAGAGTTTACTACAACACTTGATATGCGTGGAACTCTGCATAAACAGGGGAGAACCGGAGGAGACGATGGAGAAACCTTTCCTATAAAGCTCCGAGTTACAATAGAAAGAGATTACTTAAAACCAGCTTGGATCCGATATCCCCTGCCAGTCTGGGTGGCCTTCAGGTTGAGCTTTCCGACACATTCCCCTTCGTCATAAACGCGGGTAATGTTGCCACCACTAGCTCCTTGTGTCTTTGAAGTGGGGTTGCCGAAGAAGACTTGCGTGAAGGGAAGCTTAGAACAAACGTGGCTGGGTTTACCATCGTTCCAGTTGTAGTACTCAAAAAAACCGGTCCGTTCAGTATTTTGCCTGCGGAAGATGGGAGCGTCCATTCGCCGATTACATGAGACTTTCCAGTGACGGTGTCGAGAAGAGTTCCTCTCCAGGTTGTGCCGCCAGTGTTCCACACCGTGAGATTATAGACGTGAGAATAGTCGCCGAAAATGTCAAGGGCGCAGCTAACTCCGGGACCACCATCTGCGCCCGGGGAGCAGTTCTTATGCTTGTAGTCGTTCCTTTCTGGAATGAGGAAAAGACTGCATGGACGACCTGTCTACGTTGGTTGTCGGGATGCGGCTGTAGCCCCGTATAACCATTATCATTAACCCCGTGAAAGCCGAACTGCTGGGCAAAGTAGAAACCACTCTTGCGAGGTGCCCCTTCCATACTCATAGGGAAAGTTATATCGCTCAATCCAGCCGAAGGTGCCTCTGAGAATGCCCAGTCATTATAGACTGAGGCCAGACCCAGAGAGGGGAGGTGGAGAGCCAGGACCGTCGCTGTGAGTTTCATAATGAGTGATTTCAAATTGTGATCGGTGCAAAGAAATAGCAGAAATGTTGGAATGGTCTCAGAGGTAAGGTATGAGAAGAATACCAAGGAAGGCGGGTTTTTACCTCTATTTAAGGAATTGGGTCACAAGAAACATACCTACAATTTGACACTCCAAAATGTGAAGTTTGTGACCCAGTCACGACAGGCTTATTCTTCGTCATGCCGATTCTTGGTATAAAATGCCTCACGTTGCACTGTCTGCGGTTTAGGCAGATCTCACCAAAGTATGCTAAGGAAGCGTCGGGCTATATTGTGAAATGGAATGTCCGGATGCATCATATTGAAGCAGACACCGGCAAGAGTTCAGCTCTGATATAGCAAGGGATAAGACATCAGTTGCTGTAGTAGGCAAAGAACCGCGGATGGTCTGAAACTTAAATGGCAATTTCTGATCAGGGCCTGATAATCCGGACGCGAACAGGGTGTCCAGACTACCTGGTGAGGTGACTAATTAGTCACTAGTCAGACTTAAAAGTCAGCTTTAAAGTTTAATTAAGGACCAATCATCGTGAGAGGGCCCAGCCAGACTTGGAACATAGGGCTGTTGTGACGACGGGACTGAGCTGCTATCCAAATGAGGAGGTTACCGGGTGGTTCTCTCTTGATGTCGGGAATATCACCGAAAGTGCTCTTTGCGGCATGTTTATTGTATGGAATGCCAGGTATGGGCTTCGGCCGGATGATCTGGTAAAGGATGTACAAAATCGGCAAGACCGCGGTGAAGGGGGCCAGAACGGTCAGCCATTGTATGGGATTGGTGATATCCAGCATGTCTGCCATGATTAGGATTGTCGTTTCAGTTCTTATGTGGTGAAGATCACAAGTGACTGATGTGCCCAGTATACCTTATATGTGAAATGGTAGATGGAACATCGATGTCTTACATCTTGGTGCAAAATGAGAGGTCATGGTCATGAGGTAGATTCGTTTTGCTTCAATAAGGAAAATGCCTGGGTCAGTCCTCTTGGCCGGACAGGAGCCAAACCTAAAGCCTTGCGTCGGGGGACGCCACAGTGGAAGGCTCCAACGGATCTTGTAGTTGAGCCGACAAAGATCGGGGCGGAAGCGGAGACTAAGTCCATCTCCGGTGTCTCAGCACTTTTGTGCTGCCAAACTAGCAAGCTATTCACTTGAGACTCAGAGGTAGTCATTTCTTATGTACTGGCTTTGAGGTGTTAGGCGGGATCTCAGTCTTCACTGTTTCGCAGCTGCAGTACTTGATAGTCAATTCATGAATGTTGGAGGGCTATCATAACGATACCCTCCTACCGAGTCTCCAGGCCTTAACACGTTGATTACGGTCAGCACAGAGAAGATATTGACAGTACGAATAGAAGAACTGAAACGGAGTCGGCTTATTTCAGCTCCGACTCCGGCGGCTGCTCAAACGAAAAATTGAACTCAACATTTGAGGTTCTATTCCACTGGGATTAAATGGGCTACGGTATAAGGCATACAGGGCTGCAGCTATGAGGAAGAGATTTACACATCTGTCTCACAGACAGCGATCGTATGTAGTTGCGTCGTCGGAATTCATTCAAATTAAGTAGCAAGTAAAGTAAGTATCTAAGTTTTCCTTTCTAGGTAGGAACCGCACAGTATGTAAGTCCCATCAAATAGCACTCGCAATGATCTTCGCAGCCGCCACCTCAGCAACACCGTACGCAGCTGTCTGGATGTGGCCAGATACAATAATGGGCACAATACTGTTGTCGACTACTCGCAGATTCTGCGTACCATAAACCCGCAGATCAGCATCGACGACCCCACCCTCAGCCTTGGGAAGAAGAGAGCAGGTTCCGACCGGGTGGTAGAAACTCGTGACCGTGTTGACGGCAAACTCACGGAACTGATCGTCAGTCAAAACATCCGGGCCAGGCTCCGTCTCAACTTCCCAGACGGCCTTGAGGGGTCCCGTCTCGGCAATCTTGCGCGCAAACTTGGCGCCCTCGACAGCGGCCTTGATGTCGTGCTCGTTGCTCAGGAACTTGGGGTCGATGATGGGCTTGCCGGTGGGGTTCGCGGGATCAATGTGCACGTTGCCCCGGCTGCGGGCATGCATGACGGTGCTGAAGATGGTAATGAACTTGCCGGAACCAGGGTATCCGGCCGCGCCCACGTAGTTTGCGTCAAAGATGAGTTCATAGTCCGGGACGGAGTCGTCTTTGAGGAACTCGAGCTTCTTCTTGTCAATGGGGTTGGTGCTGTTGCCAAACTCCGCCTCTGCAAGAGCAATGATCTCGGCCTGAGCCGATTGATTTATTTGCCCCCAATTCAGAAAACCGTATGCCGCGGTCGTGTAGTCGTAGAGAGACACCTCGCCATCGATCCACTTTTGTAGCTCAGCGGTGGCGTTAGCACCGTTGGAGTCAAAGATGAGCGCATCGAAGGAGTCAAACTCATCCTTGAGACGATAAACGTTGGACGTGCGGATATGGTCTTGGTAGTTCTCACCGACGCCAGGCAAGTCAATGAGCGGCTCAACACCGGCGGCTTTGAGCACAGCTGTCTGACCAATACCAGACAACTCGAGCAGACCAGGACTTTGAATAGAACCAGCAGACAAGATGACCTCTTTGACAGTGTTGACAACCGTGCCATCGGCCAGTGTCACACCAGTGGCAGTGTAATCGTTGCCATAAGTCTTGTTAAGATTGACCTTAACGACCTGGGCATTGGTCCTCACCTCGAGGTTCGACCCTGCAAGTGGAAGATAGCTGTTGGCGCTGTAAGACCGGGAATAGTCGGTATTGTCGATGTTGGTGCCCTGGAACATGATGCCAATGGGGTTGCCGTGCATGTTACCTTCCTCGTTTATAGGAAGACCGAGCTCCGTTCCGGCCGGTTGCCATGTGTTGAGGACATCATACACCACACGGTTGTAGGTGTTACGGATGGGGCCAGAACGACCACGAGGGTCTTTGTCGGAGCCCGTAAAGTTCTCCGACTTGGTCATGGCCTCGATCATGACATCCCACGACCAGCCTCCGCTACCCATCTCGCCCCAAGCCTCGTACTCGGCCGCAGCAGCGCGGTCATAGCAAAGGTAGTTCATGGCTGACGAGCCACCCAGAACCTTGCCGCGGTTGACGGGGATCTGACGGCCACCGAGAGCGCTCTGGCCAACTGAAGTGAAGTTCCAGTCATATTGCGTCCCCAGTATTGAGCCTCTCAGACCAGGTACATTGATACGGAGCTCGTCTAGAGCAGACGGGCCAGCCTCGAGAAGCAAGACATAAGCATTTGGAAGACCAAGACTCAGGCGGGTAGCCAGAGCTGAGCCCGCTGTCCCGCCACCTACGATTATCTATCTTCTTTGTAAGCACATGCAAGGAACTTTCCCGGAAATTCGACGTGAACTGTGACTTACGTAGTCGTAAGATTGAGCTGAAGTGCAGGAAATAGCACTGAGCAGCACCAGTGCTGGCCATGTCTTGAGGAAGGACATTCTGGGCAGCTTAATGATAACAAAGGAAGATTTCTCACTTGGCTGGGTCCAACGGATAGTCGATGCTTGGTGGTGCCATAGGGGCCATTATTGGGCGGACAAGCGCCGTAATTTGTAAGTGCGGCCTTCATTCGACTCCTAAGCCTCGAACGGCTGTTTATCGGGGGACTTACCTCCTTCTGTGTAGTAGACTTCTAGTCGAGGGATCTCCTCCTCTTCCTTGCATTACGCAGAGATTATTCATGCGTTCGCTCTGTGGAATAAAGCTCGCGGTCCATATCCTGGACGGTGAAGAACCTAACCCTGAACCAACATTTCGAAGTCTCCTGAAAATTTCGGATGCGACGTTGACCAACCAATAAAGAGGACTTACCCATGGGTTCTGCCACGTAAATAATGGCGCAGAGCACGACTACATACTGCTGCGTGTGCGTACTATGTTAAGGTACCAACACAGACAGGGGGTTGTTGACCCTAGTCCACACTTGGTTCTCCAGTCGAGTGTGCCCCGCGATATTGGCCTCGCATACCGTATCCGGTATCTTAATCGCCCGTGGTATAATGGGATGGTATGATTCTGTGATCACTACAAGATAACTTTGAGCCATGTAATCAAAAGACCATGTTCATGATGGTAGGCTGTGTCGTAATCATAACACGAAAAGACTAGACGGCCGGAATAGTGTAAAGAACGTTAGTTCATATCTTCCTTCGACATGGAATCGGCGATCACCACTGGACTACGCCTCGTCTGATTGGAAGTCTGGAGACATAGAGGCTATTGATGTTAACTGAGTGCTTCTTACATCTAGTCCTGTCCACGGGAATGACCCGCGAGTGGGCGGATACGGGTGGCCCCGAGAACGCTCCGCAGACACACGAAGGTCTTGCAAGAACAAGCACAGCAGCTCATCGGAGGTTCTAAAGCAATAATACGCGATAAGCCGGCATGGTGGTTCCGGGTGGGCCCTTGCCAGTGGGACCAGCTTTGGATGCGAAGAATGGATGTCCATAAGGCGGCGTGGTCGGCTCTCCCCGCATGCGATAGCGATGGATGCATGCACAAGCGGTTCGATTAAGATTGATACTAAGGTGTGCCTAGCGGACGCGGAGTTACAAACGTTCGATCCTGAAAGGCGGGTCCGGGGAAGCGTCCCCCCTCATATGATGTGACGTCCGACATAAGTACATGGCTGTTCACTTGATGCGCCTGATGATCAGATCTTAGCTTTAGTGCAGATGAAATTTCGTCCCATGCTGTCGTTCTGAGATCTGATGATATCGTTATATTCTGCAATATGTTTGAGAGACAGAAAAAGACAACGTTTGATGCGTATTAGGCTAAGTTTGAGGCACATACTTGTAGAATGGTCAAGTCCCATGTTTTACGAAGTCCGTTCTCCTAATGTCCACATTTGGTAACTTGGCCCGGTTTCAAGGGCCAGGGTCCTGGCCTGAATATTGCAGACAATTTACCTAATGATTGGTTCCAACAGCCAAGCCGGGACACCGATACTGTAGACTGAGTTGGTTAGGTGCCATTGCTGCATGCGCCTTCTTCCTCCAGTGCATCTTTACCCTTGGAACGTGGGCTTAGGACAACATCTTCCGCAGAACGCTACGAAAAGTCCTGGGAGGGGTTACGTTCCCTGGGTAGTGCAACCGTCGCCACAGTTGACAGTGATCCAACCTGCTTGGCACTGAGTATGGCACCCAAGGTAGCCCTTGCTCATGTCGATGCTGGAGTGGACACAAAGTGCTCGTGCCATTTCCTTCGTAACCAATGACTTCGGATCATGTATTTCAAGTCAGAGTCTGCACACAAAGAAGAAAGCTCATATGAGGTACCCGAAGGGTCTCAAGAAGTCCTAGTACCTGAACGATTGTCTCGCGTACCTATATGGGCCAGCGAATTAAAAACCTATCTCCATTGCCGATGTCGAGCGAGCTCCTGCCAGAGTACAGAGGAAAGCAGTCCCTGTCTCTGAGAACGAATACCTGGGCTATCTAAGAGCACGATGAGTTCTAAGAATTGACGAGATTATTAACACGGTGTTGTTCGATGAATGATACTTCAGTACTTCCCCCGTCTCACGTTCCAGGGCCGATCGTGCCTCGGGACAGCGACGCAGGGGTCGAGATATCATCCCCTATCCAGGGCTGTGCATTGCTTTGGTATAGCAAGACCAACAAGACCCGGTCGCAATGGAGGCAAACACCGTGTTCGATGCAAGGGTACCTGACGTGCTGTCCTTGCCGGGTTTACCTTTCCTGCGGTGGCTAAATCCATTGAAGCTACCATAGACGGCACCGCCTGCAACAGGCGAATCTTTCGTCAGCATTTCTTGGTTTTTGTGTCTGTGGGCCACGGTCTGAAGGAACCAACTGCCACCCTACCAGGAAATATGATGAGACGAACTTCCTCTAACGGACCCTGCATGTGTCGGATTGGAAGTCTAATTCGACCTCGGCTTACGGCAGCCAGCGCAGGGACCAACTACGGCCCCTATTTACAATATTCGTGGCCTACCTAACCTACGGTTAGAACCTCCCTTTTTTATATACGTAATATATTAGAATAGTTTAATTAACCTACTTTATTAACTTACGGTTCGAACTAATTAACTAATATCCTTATAATAAGGATATTAATACTAATTAATAATTAAATTCTATTATTATAGATCGGTAAGGTATCTTGCTATATAAAAAAGACGACTTTTTAATATTATATAAAATAGGAGATTCGTACTAATTAACCTAATAAAAGTAGACGAAAAAGGGGCGATATTCGAATACTATACGGAATTAAGTAATTATAGCTTTTTATTACCTACGAGAGGTTAACGTCTATTATGTTAAAATATACTAATTAATAAAACTGCTTATACGGCTACTATTTTACTACCGCCTTAAGTAGCCTTTTTACTAACATAACTTCTACGCAGCCGGCCCGCGAGTTAAATTAGTAACTAATAAAGACCCCGAGACTAATTACTTCGTCTTCTTATAGTAACATAAACGTCTACCGCTACTACTAAAAAAGGGACTATTAAAACCTACCCTTTTATACTAAATAAAAAGGGTAACCCTAGTACGTACGATAGCTAGCGATCTAGAGGGTTAATAATAATTACTAAAGATAATAAAAACGAGAATAATAGCAAGATAGTAAAAGGAAGCGGGAATTACTTAGACCTTAATAAATTCGTTAGGTAATAAAAGTACTAGTTTATTACGGCTAGCGCGCGGATTAAATATATCTTTATTAAAATTAAATACGTTAATAACTATTAATACGGGTATAAGCTAGGGTACGACCCCTAGCGAGTTAGGGTAAAAAAAAAAAAATAAAAAAACCCGATCTGAAATAAAATCCTGATCTCTTATAAGTAAGTAAATATTAACCCGGACTATTAAGGGACGTAAATATATAGAATCGTAAATTAACTTAATAATAAATAAATTAATATAGTATTAATCTATTTAACGAAGGTTTATAAGAAAAAGAGGTTATAGGGGCAACCCCTATTTTATAAAATCGTAAACGACCTTAGCTATTAGCTAAATAAATAGTTCGTAAATACAAGCCTAAGAATTATAAAAGTAGTTAATAAATTCCTTTATAAGTAAGAGGTATTATTAATATAATTATAATTATAAGAACCTTATAAAATCTTAGTAACGACGATTATAAAAGAGGAATTCGTACTATAGACCTAGGTATAAGTTAATAAGGTATATAATCGCTTTAATAAATTTAAAAAAAGAGTAAACGACCCGGATTTCCTTTTTATAATTACTAACGGTAGTCTATTATTATAAAAGGATATATAGAAGTAAAATATAGTACTAAACGTATAATAATTAATAATTCTACCTATTTCGATCTATAGCTCGTCGCCGTTATTAATATAAAATTCGGTATTAATAGGTTAATAAAAAAGGAGGTAAACTACCTAAAGTTATTAATAATACGTAACTACGTAAGGATTATATATAAATACTAAAATTTTAGTAATAAATACGAGGCAATTTATAGACCTTAAAAAGATCTTTTTTAAAAAGAAATTATATTTTAAAAAGAAATACGAGGTTTTATAAAAAACTTTAACAATATTTTACGATTATTATAAAAAAGTCGGGATTAGAGAATATTAATACTATTTAGTAATTAATATCGTATTTATAAACAAAGCCTCTAATTATTATTACGAAGCGGTACGTAATCTTAATTAAAACGACTTTTTTAGTATTATTAACATAATCTAAAGCCGCTTTAAGACTTATAATAAGAATCTAAAGCTCCTATTTAAGTTATAGGCGATTTGTTTTATATTTATAGCTAGGATAATAGAGGGTAAATTGCGAATAAAAATTCTTAAAGAGCTTATTAATTAAATTAATAAGCTAGTAAAGACCTAGCTAAATAAGGGGATTAATAAGTAAAAAGTTAAATCTTTATATATTATAATCTAATGCGTACTAGAGGTAAAAATAACCTTATACTAAATACTTAAAAACTACGAAACGCTCTACTTAAGGCTAAGATCTAGCTTTAATATTAAAATAAAAATACTAGAATGGGGTGGGGCGATTAGTCCTAGTCTTTTTTTTTCTAAAGCTAATTAAGTATAGGGACCTATAGGAGAGCTAATTAAAAAAAGATATAAAGAGAAGGGCCCCTAATTAGGGAGAGGAGCCTAGAGTATGGATTTTTATTTTAATTATATATATACTTTTTTAGGATCGAACTAGAGCTTTTTTAATAATTTATTTTTAAATATAATAATATAAAAT
Source organism: Colletotrichum cuscutae (assembly GCA_030869315.1). Taxonomy (NCBI): domain Eukaryota; kingdom Fungi; phylum Ascomycota; class Sordariomycetes; order Glomerellales; family Glomerellaceae; genus Colletotrichum; species Colletotrichum cuscutae. The sequence continues at coordinate 369,274 of MPDP01000002.1, forward strand.
AATTAAAAAGTTTATTTTTTTAATTTAGTTAATACTATCCTCTTTTTTTAATCGTAACTCCGTTAATTAAAGCTATATTAACCTAATTAAAAAAAGTATTTTATATTATTTTTATAAGTATTAGTAGTTCTTTTTAAGTACTATACTACGAAAGTCCTTTATACCCTATACTTTTTTAATAATCTCTCTTTTTAAAAATCCTTTCTTTTTTTAAATAAAAAAATAAGTAAAAGAAAGCCCGACTCGATCGGAGATAATTTAAATAAATAAGTAAAAGAAAGTAATATAATAATTAAGATAAATACGAGCGGTAGGACTCTAATTAAAAGAAAAACTAGATAATTAAGATATAAAAATAAAGATATATAAAAAAAGGTTTTTTATTTAATAAGAGGGGGATATAATAAACCTCAATAAGCGAGCGAGATAAATAAATAAAGAAATATACGGATACTTAAGACCGGATCAGGCTTAAATACGGACGCTATAATAGTATAATAAAATAAATAACAAGTTAAAATTAGAACTAATAAAATATTTCAATAAATATAATCAGTTATTTAACTAGACTATTCCCTATTAATTAATATAGCCTAGAGATTTAATAATAAACTTATTTAGAGGTATAAATACGTTAGACTAAGGGTACTTAGGAAACTAGTTTTTAACTAGACTTATTAGTAATTTTAATTAGTATTACCGTGGGCTTAATACGAAGTTTAATTAAAACTCTAATTATAGGCTTAATAAGGGCTAAGAAGGACGGTTTAAATTATGCTAATTAGAATAATAGCTACGCTCTAGTTATTAAGACGGCTCTTTTTCTCTCTTTTTAAACTTTATTTAGAAAAAATAGATTAATATAAGATTATTAAAATTATAAACTAAATTAATGAACTATATTTTTAATAACCTTGGGCCGTAAATATAAATAACTAATACGTTACTTTTATTATTATTAGCGACCTTTAAGATATTTAATTATATAAACTTAACCCTTTTATTTTAAATAGACTATTTACTAGACTAGCTTTTATAGTTTATTAAAATTTATAAATTACGGAGTTATTTAATAATAAGAAGCTTATTCTTAGTAATAAATCTATTTACTAATTTAATTAAAAAAAGCTAGTTATAGCTTAGGTTAAGATAGATATTTTAATTAATACCCTCTTAGGTATTATTACTACTTAGATCTAGATAACTACGCCTTAGATTAAGGACCTTACGATTTTTTAGCCTAATTTAATAAAGAATATAAGGTTTTATAAAATACCGTTTTTTAATTAAAAAGGAATTATAGTTTTTAAAAGCGATAATATTATAAACTTTTTAAAAAAGTTCGAGGACTAGTACGAGATTAGTAAGGTCCTAGACCGATTTAGGAATAAACTTATTATATATACTATAAGAGGAGATTATTAAACTCTAGTTAAGGATACAATTAGAGGATTACCCTAGGCCTAAACTAAGGATTTTTTTTTAAAAAAATATAGAAAATAGGATACTAATCGCTTTTTAAATAAAAAAGAATAGATTAAAAGAGTTATTAAAGGACTACTTATCTCGTTTTTTAATTTAAACTCTACTTAAGTACTATTTATTAAGATTAATAATATAATTACTTTTACTAAATAATAAGATCTCTATATTATAACTAATAAGAGCCTAATTAAGGCCGTATATAAGTAGTTCTATACTAATATTATAAAAGAAGTAATAAAAAAAGTCGGGGTTATTTTAGATAGTTTTATTAAATTAACGAAGTACGTGAGGTTTAAAATAGGACTTTTTAACGTAATTATATATAAAAAGGAATATAGCTTACTTTTTACGAACGATTAGAGTTAATTTAAAACCTTATTACGATCCCTTATTTTATAAGTATATAAAAATACTTAGTACTAATATCCGAACTACTAATAATATTACTAGCTAATAATAGGGGCCTAGGTTACTTAGGCGGCTACTAATAATACTACTAATTCTAACCTAGCTAATAAAATAAGTAAGCTAAAGATTTATTAGAATAGTATTTACTCTTAAGGTCCTACTCGTATATTTAATATAAGCGCTACGCATCTTAATTAGCCCCTAATTATAAAACTTAGAGACCGCTACTAGTATTACTAAAGTTTATATTACTAAATTATTAAAGATTATAATTAGTATACTTTTAATAAGGATATTTATTTTATTATTTTAGCTTAGGGAGCTTAGTATTATAAAAAGTACGACGGTTAAGAGCTTATAAGAAATATTTTTTTTATTATAATTAAAAATAGAAAAAAGCGTGCGATTACTAATTATATTACCCTTTTTTTTTATATAATAAATATATTAACTAAAGAAGATATTAAGCTTTTAGCTAAGTAAATTCTAGATTATTAAATTAGACTATTTTAGTAAATTATATTTATATTTCTTTTAGCTAATTTAATAAATATAATTAAATACGTTTACGTAGTACGACCTAATTTAAGCTACTATAGCTAAGTAGACGTTTATATTATTTATAGAGAAAGACTACTTAAGAATTATACTTTAGTAACTACGTTATATTTTAAAAAAATATATAGGATTAATAGCCCGAGCTAGCTTTTATAATTTAAAAAAAAAATTAGTTTTTTTTTTAATTAAAAAAAGGAAATTATAGAAATTAATAATAGTAATAAGGTTTTTAAAATAGTAGAGAACGTAACTTCTATATTTATTTTTAAGCTCTAGCTTACTAAAGTCCTAATTAGTACCCCTAATACTAATACTTAAGGAACCTAAGAGCCTCTTTTTTATAAGACTTAGAAAATAATAATTATAAATTAGACCTACGATTTTAATTTTAGGGCTAAGGTAAGGAAGCTAGTAAAAAAGAGGCTCGAGGCTCCGATTTTACTTTTTATAAACTTTTTATAAAAAATTATATTAAAATATATTATAATAATAATAATTTTAATATATAATTAAGGGTACTCTAATACTAATAAGATCTTATTAAAAGCTCTAAAGTCCTTAATAAATTTAGTAAAAAATAAGTAATAATAAAAGGATATTAAGGATTTTTTTAATAAGTATAACTAGAACTTCTTTTTAAAGCCGAGCTATATAGTTAAAATTAGTAAAGTTAGAGGTACTAACTTAATTTTTAAATTCTTAATCTTTATAATATTAAATACCTATTTTTACTTAGAAGTTTAAATATTTAGCGTAGATTAGGATAATAAGGGTTCGATAATTATTACTATTTTAAATACTAGGGCGTAAGTTAATATTTTTTTAAAATAATATATTAAAAAAGTTAGTATTTTTTATTTAGTAACGAAGCTTTAAATATAAATATTTAAGTATAATCTAATTAGCTAGATAATTTTTAATAGTTTTTATTTTATAAATATATAAATTAATAAGTTTAAAGTAATTATTTATTTTTTTATTAAGGACGAGCGAGAGACTTCTAATCTATTACTACTAGGTTTTTTATTTATATAAGATACTAAGCTATTTTTTAAATATAATAAGTTAATAATTATTACTCTAATTTATATTAAGGACGTAAGGTTAAAGATCCTCGTAGGGATAATTAAGACGAACGGTTTTTAAAATATAAAGGATATTTTACTTTAGTTTAAGTAGTATATAGAGGAAGTTTTTAGATTAAAAAATTAGATATTAATAATATAATTAGAGATGTTATTAGTTTTAATAACCCTTATTTAGAATTTAAGTTAAAAAAAGATAAGTATATTATAGTAGTTTTAGACTAAGGTTAAGCTAATTAGATTATAATTATAGTTATGCTTTATATAATTTAGCTTTAGATTATATAAATTAGGAGAGTAATAGCGGCTACTTAGGGTAAGGTTAGAGATAGATTAAACGGATTAGCTAACTAAGACGATTTACGTTTTTTAATAAGAATACTTATTCTTTAATAAGAGGAGTTATATATTAAGTAATAAATTACGAAGCTAGAGTAAAAGGTATTAAAATAGTACGAGATAGCTAAAAAAGCTTTTTATAGGATTTTTTATATTATAAAAACTAATATAATATATAAGAAGAAGGATTAGAAGGTTTAGTTAGTTAACGATGTGCCCTTTAATGGATTAATATTTAATAGCGATTTTTATTAAAAGCTTAAAAAACTTAAAGAGGTTAGAGATAAGTTATAAGATTAATTAGGCCCCTATAAAGATATTATTATACTTAAGTTTTTAAATATAGAACTAGGTTTTAAATTAACGAACGACCGTTTTTAAGTTATTTTTAAAGATTATAATTATTTCTTACTTCGTAAATAAGATCTCTTTAAGTAGATACTTTTTAATTAAGAAAAAGCGCTAGCGTAGGACTTTTTTCAATACGGCCGTTTTAATCTTATAATTATATTATTATAATTAATTAAGATTATATTTTATAAAGCTTAGTAAGTAAAGGGTATTCTAATTCCGAAGGCTCTATTATTAAAAGTTTTTAAAGTAATTTAAGAACGTATTACCTAGGGTATTATTAAAAAAAGCTATACTACGTATTAGAACTCTTAGTTCTTAGTAATAAAAAAGGATAGTAGTTTTTAGCTAATTAACTTAGTAATTAAAGTTAACGTTATTATTCTTCGAGACGTTTAGTAACTACCTAACGCTAACGAGTTCTTAGAGGAATTTATTATAAATTAACTTATTTTCTTTTTAGATTTTTTTTTTAATTATAATTAGATCTTTTTAGATAAAAAGAGCTATAATTTAATAACCTTTTTAATTTTACTTAGGTTATATAAATATTATACCTTTCTAATAAGAGTAATAAATTCGGTAGCTTAATTTTATTAGATTATAACCCGTATTTTTTATAACTTAATTTTAAAATACTATAGTACTTTTATTAATAATATCGTAGTTAAAGGCCCGCGATCTTATTATAATAATAAGTACTTAATTAATTATTTTAGGATTTAGTAATTTATTTACGAATACTTTTAGAATATTAATTAAGTTTTAGTTAATATCGAGCTAGCTAATTATACTATTTTTAAAATAAAGTTATAATAGTACTAGCTATTCGTAGTTATTATAGGCTATTTTTATAGTATAGAAGGGAGACGGCCTAATTAAGCTAAAGTTTTTAAAATCTTTAAAAAAATAAAATACTTAAACGTTTTAAAAGTTAGATCGTTTCTTAGTATTATTACCTTTTACTACTACTAAATTAAGTAATTTTTTTTTAAAATAGTCCTATTATACTCCCTACTTAATAAGAACTAATTTTTTAAATAGGGAGCGCTATAAATCGAAGTTATAAAGATATTTAAAGAGGCGATTATTATAGCTCTTATTTTAGTTTTATTAAACTATAGTACTAAGGCTAAATAGATTATTTTTATAACGAATACTAGTATTAAAAAATAGGGTAGTACGTTTAATTAGATTATTAATAACGAGCGTATTATTATCTAATACGAGAGGGGGATATAGTACGGGCTAAAGCTTAATTATAATTTTAAAAAGCTTAAAATACGAGGCGTTCTAATAAGCCTAAAGCGTTTTTATAATTATTTATTTAAGATTAATTTTTTATTAAAAACCGATGCCCGAGTCCTAGTTACTTAGATTAATAATATAGCGAATAACTTATTATTAGTAATAATAATATACTAGCTTTTTTAGATTAGATTTTTTAATTTTAAGATTAAGTATATTAATAAGAAAAAGAATATTGCGGCGGATAGCCTTTTAAGAAAACCCCTTAGCTAATCTAACCTAGTTAAAATAGAGCTTAATAAGGATATTAAGGACTTTATTAACGTACGAGTTTTATAAATATAAGTTATAAAGAACTTTTTTATTATAGTATATAGTTACGATAATGCTACTATTAATTAGATATAAGAAATAGATATTCTAGCTAATATACTAGTACTAAACGAATAATAATCGGACTTTTTAAAGTAAATTACTTATTTTTTTTTTATTTTAAAGAGGCTAACTAGTATATTTTTTAATTAGTTTAGACGTTTTAAGTAGATAATAATACGATTTATTATATAAAATAAACTTTTATTTTAATTAGGGACGAAGATTTATCCTTAACTTATTTAAGTAATTAATAATAAGTACTACTAAGTAGACCTAATTAGCGAAGTATATAATAAGTCTAGGTATAGGGGACGAGAGGTTATATATTTCTACTTTATAAAATAATACTATTAGCTAAGAATATATACTAAGACTTAGGAGCTAATTATAACTTACGAGGCTTATTAAAAGGTTAGATTACGATACTTTAATAACTTTTATATATTTATAGTTCTAATTTACGAACCTTTTTTTAAGGTTTATTTAAACATTTAGTATATAAATAAATAGAAAGTTATTAAAGCGCGTTATAAGTTTATAGGATATTTAAAAGTGCGGATAATAACGAACGTTATATTAAAAAATATTATAAAGTTTATTTAAGAAGATATTATTTATTACTATAGGATTTATAATATTTTAATTATTAACGGGGGATAAGAAAATATAAGTATTATAACGTAGCTTAATTAACGATACGGTACTTAGTAAAAGGTTATATTAGTTTATAACCCTCGCGCTAACGGGCTTTTTAAAAAAGGTTATTAACTTATTATATATATACTTCGTGTTTAGTTAGATTAAAGAAAGAAAGATATTAGACTAATACTAGCTATAGCCCTTTTTATAAATAGGATAACTATTAGAGTATTATTAGGTTATATACTATTTTATTTTATTTATAGTTATTATATAACGACCCTAATTAAAAGAAGAACGGTGATTTAGAGAGTATTTAATTAAGAGAATATATATATAACGGATTAGGAAGTTTAAGCTTAATTACGAGCTTTTGTTTTTTTAATAAATAATTAGGAAGCTATAGTTAATAAAGTTACCTAATACTAAGCCTAAACCTACGACTAGTTTAATTCCTTATATACTCTTTAATTAGTAAAGTTATAAATTAGCGATTTAGTTCTCGTTTTTAATATTTAATAAAAAAACGATATATTAATTTTTAAAAAACTTAATTATTATTAATAAGGATTTTTTTGTATTTACTTAGCCGCTCTAAACGGATCGTTATATTAATTAGAGATACTTACTAATAAACTAATTATAAGGGCTATTTATATTAGTAATTAATATAAGAAGTTTTTAAAGTCTTTAAAAGGCCTCTATTTATTACTTAATAAGTCTAATTTTTATAAGAACTTTGCTTTTAATTTAACCGACTTTTTATTTTTATAGGATAATATAATCGACGCTACGATTTTACTTTTTAATTATGATAATAATATAATAAACTTTGGGGATAAGGATGCTTAATTAATTATTAAGTAAACCTAATTATAAGCAAGGGCTTTTTAAGAGGGCTAGATTACTTTTTATTATTATTAATTTTTAATATAAGCTACGAGTTTTTTTTATTTATTAGATATTATTTTATAAGGATATTATTAAATCTTATTAATTTTTTAGTTATTTTTTTATTCGGATTTAGGATAAAGATATAAGGGGATAATAAGAGGAGAAGAATTATTTTTTAATTATTATAATTAAGAACCTAACGACCTTACTTATTAACTATATAATTATATTAGGAAACCCTACTCCTCTTTTTAAGTATTTAAACTTAGTTCTTTATTTAATCGAGCCCGTTTAGTATTTAGCTTAGTTTATATAATCTCTTACTTTACTTATTTTATTTTAATACGCTAATAACCTTTATAAGTTATATATATAAGGTTTTTAATAAGGTACGTAAGAGGGGCGTCCTTAAGAACGGAATTATACTTATTCTCCTCGGTCTTAGTAATATCGATCTAGTTAGAGATTATATAGATTAAAGTTTTAACTTTTTTAATATTAATTAGGATTAGAAACGCTACTTTATTATTATTTATTGTACGACGATAATAATAACCTTGCTTAGAGTTAGCTCTAGACTAATTAATAACCTACTAGTCGTTACTCTTCTTAAAGTAGTATTTTTTATTTTTAGAATATATATAATTATTATATTAATTATTAAAGTAATTTAAAAGAGAAACGTACTCGAAGTAGGGGACTATCTTTTTAACTAGCTTTTTAGTATTAAAACCGATGTATTTTTAAAAAGACTATATATAATAATTATAAAGTATAGTATTCTAAACGCTATAAGCCTAGATAAGTAAAGAATTAATAATAGGGGTTTATTTACTTAATTATTAAAATAAAGGGCCGAAGTAATTAGCGTAATTATAATTAATAAAAACCCAATAGCTTTATAAAAATAATCTACTTATTATACCTAGATTAAAAACGTACTTTTTAATAACGTTTTAATTTACGGTTAATTACTAAAACTTCTAAGCTATTCTTTTTTAATATACTTATTAACTTAAGGATTTATAATATAGAATTTAGTATAAAGCTCTTTAGCTAATTTAAAAAGAGTTAATTAATTAGTAATTTTAAGGATTTAAAAAGGAGTAATATTAGATTAAAATAAAAATTAAAAAGATTAAATAGGGTAGCGCTTATTATAGTTTACTTTTTATTAACTTCTTAAAACTTATAGCCCTAAGTCTTTTAAAAATAGACCTTTTTAAGAATAGAGGAGGAATATTACTAAGGCCGGACGTTACGATAAGTAGTTTTAATAATCTAATATACGTTATTAATAACTAAAGTATTAAATATAATAAGTAAGTAGATTATATTATTAAAAAAAAAAGAGACTAAGTAGAAAAAGATAATTATAATTAAGAAGCTATTATTTTAGAAAAGAAATAAAAAGCGATAGAGGAATCGAAGAAGGGCCTTTATATACCCCCCCCCCCCCCCCCCACAAAAAAAAAAAAAAAAAAAAAATAATTAAGAAAAAAAAAATTTAAAAAAAAAAAAAAAAAAGAAATAAAGAAAAAAAAAAGGGCTTTTTATAACCCCCCCCCCCCCCCTAGATCTGGGATATTAAAAAGGAAAGTACTATAGGCCTCTTAGTTAATCAGTGCTAAATTATAATTATTATATAAAGAAAAAAAGGAGTAAATTATAGAATCGGGGCCTTTTTATTATTCGTAATATAGTACCTTTTTTTTTAATTAGTAGAGGCCGCTTTTGCGATTAGTATAAAAGGGTAGTTTTTTACCTAGCTATTTAACTTTTTTTTTTCTCTCCTTAACTACTTTTTTATAACTACTACTAATTAAACTTCTTTTAATTTTTACTTTTTAATTTATTATATAAATACTAACTTAGCGATTTATAATAGCCTCTTTACTTCCTATCTCCTTTTTTAAGCTAGATAATAAAAAGGATATAGTACGAATTTAGGGCCCGATTACGATAAAGAACCTTAAAAACAATACTAAATACTAACTAAGAAAGTAGAATTTAGATAAATATATTACTTTTAATAAGACTAACCTTAGGACTATAACGAATACTAAGGACTTTTAGTTCGTTAATTTTAATACGAATTACTAATATAAAGCGTATTTTAACTATTACCCGAACTTAGTACCTAAACGAATTAGTTTTTTTTAAATAATCCTAATTCTTTATAAAATCGATTTTTCTAATTAGCTTAGTATAGGGGACGAACTTCCCTTTTTTAATTAACGCCCCGAGGCTTTTAAGGGTTTAAAAAATTAGAAGATTTAGATAGGTTAGACTTATTATAAAGTAATAAAGATCCTAACTAATTATTATAACTTTTAAAAATATTTATTATATAAAGATTAGATTCGAAGATATAAGATCGGATTTATAATAGAGGTTATAATACGGGACCTCGTTTTAGTACGTAATATAATTATAATTAAGGAGGGATAAGAGAGTATTTTTAAACTAAATAAAACCCCTACTCTAATCCTTTAAACTTAAGAGATTATATAAAAAATTAGGACTTTAATATACTTAGTAATTTTCTTTTTTTATATTAACGATCCGGGCTATTTTATAAGAATAATTATTAATTAGCGGGATAATATAGTTTATTAGTACGATTTAAAGTAGGCTTTTAGGCGTTTAGAAAGGATATTTATTAATAATATTTAAGTACTAAAGGCTTTTTATAGCCGGATTAATATACTTTTTTATATTTAATAATTAATTAACGTAAGCGCTTACGTAGTCCTTATAATATAATAATTAGGTAGATAAGAATATAGTTTATATATGCTCGAATAGTTTCGTAACGCGGTCTAATATAGTTAGCTTAATTTAATTTATAATACGTATTAAATAACTTATAAATACCTTAGATCGTTTAATAATAAACTCTATATAGCTTAGATTTAGTAAATTAATTACGAGTTTTAATACGATAGTTATTACTTTTTTAATATAATAAGACCTCCTTTAAAAAGGTTTTTTAATAAAGTAATAAACGATCGGGACTTTAAAAATAGGCCCTATACTAATTTAGATAACTTTAATTATGCTATAACTAATATCCCTAAGGCGCCGACTCTTTAAAAATCTAGTTCTTATTTACTTAGTTTTAAGTTTACTAATTAGGATCTTAGAATTTATAACTCCCGTAATTATAATTATTATATTCTTATTAATTTTATATATTTTAAAAAAACGTATAAAATAATTAAAAGCCTTAAGTAAGAACTTATTATTTTTAAAAAGTTACCCCTACTATCTTGATCTTTAAAAATACTAAAGAGTACTTAAGAATTTATAATAAGTAGCGACTTTAATTAAACTCCGTAAGTAATTAAATTAATAAAGGCTACTAATTAATATTTAAACGCCGTTATTAATAATTAACTTATATACCTAATTAATATTCTTAAGACCTATTAAGTTATAAAGTTTTTATTAAATATATTATTATTTAAGTTATTATTATACTTTAGCCTAGTTTTTAATAAAGCTAGTCTAAGTAACTAGGGAGGTAATCCTTTAAATACTCTAGTTAGGGGCGGGGATAGTCTTATTATAAAGATTTTAATTAAAATACTAAGGGTTTAATTAAAATAAGAGGTTATTAAACGTACGCTCTTTAAGTATAATCGAGCTATATAAGAAAATAGCGAATACTAATATTAAGAACTAGCTAAGTTTTATTAGGATTTTTTATAATATTATAATATATATATAAATAAAGCCGATATTAATAAGAATATAAGAGAATAATAAGTTAATTAGTACGATAACTTAATTATAAAAGTTATATATATAACTCTAGCCTATACTCCTTAAATACTATTATTAATAAAGAAATCTAAGGAGGATTAGGTTAATAAAGGTTAGGATTAGGAAACTACTAAGGAAAATTAGGATAAGAACTAGGTAAAGTTAATAAAGAAAGTAACGAAGGCAGAGGAGGTAAAGAAGGTAATTATAAAGAGGAAGGGTAAGTAGAAGGTTTAATACGATTAATTATATATAATAACTAGGACTAATTTAAGATAATTTTTTTTTATAAAAGATTAAGGAAAAAGAAATTAGGGGACGATTAAAATAGAGTAAGGTAATTAGTCTTAGTTTTTTTTTTTAAAAAAAACTAATTAAGTATAGGGACTTATAAGAGAGCTAATTAAAACAAAATATAAAAAAAAGGGCCCCTAATTAAAAAGAGGAGCCTAGAGCGCGGATTTTTATTTTAATTATATATATACTTTTTTAAGATCGAACTAGAGCCTTTTTAATAATTTATTTTTAAATATAATAATATAAAATAATTAGGAAGTTTACTTTTTTAATCTAGTTAATATTACTCTTTTTTTTTAGTTATAACTCCGTTAATTTAGGCCGTATTAACCTAATTAAAAGAGGTATTTTATATTACTTTTATAAGTATTAGTAGTTCTTCCTAAGCACCGTACTGCGAAAGTCCTTTATACCCTATACCTTTTTAATATTATACTAAACCTATTTTTAAGCATATAATAGCCCTTATTAATAATATTAAGTTAATTAAACGTATAATAAAAAAAGAAAAAAAGCTAAGTACGGTAATTACTAATAAAGAGGTTTAGATTTATTAAATAAGTAAAGATTTAACTCGCGAGTAGGGTAATAAAAAAAGTAGTACTTTATTTATAAAAAGAATAGATATTAATTAAGTAATTATTCTAAGGAAAAGCGTACTAAATTATATAAAAAGTATAAAAAGTCGAGGGTAATAAATAGTAAAACTAGCTCTTATTAATTTAATTAATTCCTTATTATATATAAGAGTAGATTTAGGAGTATAAAACTTAGTAAAAGTAATTAACTTAGCGGCCTAAAGTATCCGCACCTTATAAGAGATTTAGAAAATAAAAAAAATCTTATCTCTTATATTAACGAATTAGATTATAATAAAATCGATAAGATTAACTACTCTTTTTTTACCCCGTTAGTCTTAGGAGGATATACGAGGCTAAATAAATAAAAAATAATAAAAGCTTTTAATAAATAAGTTTTTATTTATAAATAGTAAGGGAAGGTCCCTTAGATAATAGATATAGAAGTAGATAAAAAGACGAATTTAATAATATAAAATTCTATTTTCTTAATACCTAAAGAGAATAAATATAGTACTAAGTAATTCTAGGGGTAGCTAGAGGGGTCCTTTTTATACTACTTAAATTACTTAAATACTAAGCTCGTATAAGCATTTTATATAAGTAAAAGGTACGGCCTAGATAATTTCTATAAGATTATTTTAAATACTAGGGTATTATAATAATTAATAAGAAAAAAAAGGTAATTCTAAGCACTATAAAAAATCGTATTAGTAATATTTAATATATTAACGGCGGGTATTATAAAAATTAGCTTCGGCCTAGGTAAAAAAATCGTCGCTCTAGGTATAGTAAAAGTTAAGACGCACTTTAGAATAATAACTTTTTATATTTTACTTATTAATACCCCATTTCTCTTATATTTAAAAAACAAAGACCGACTAAGTATTATATTCGATAATACGAGGGATAGAATCCTTAATAATAAATACTTTAAGATAGTTAAATAATAATAAGGGTACGCGTTTATAAAGCTTATTAATAATACGAAGTTAATTAATTACTTAACGGAAAATAAGCTCTAATAACTATATTAAAAGTTTAGTTACTCGTTAGTTACGAGGCTATATAACTTCTTAAAGTAATTAAATAATAATAATATTAAAATAGGGGCGCTAGAGTAGTTAATAAAAGTATATTACTAATACTAAATAAATACGCAGAGCCTACGCAAATTCAAATTTAAATTATATAATAAGCTTAATTTTAATTAGGAAATCGTCGTTAATATCTTCTATTTAAATAGTCGACCGGTCCTATATATAATTAATAAAGCGATATTATTTTAAGTAGGGTAATTTTTATAGGATCTATAAGTAAAAATAGTATAAATAGCCCTATAAAAAAGCTAGATTAATATATACTAAGGACCGCTAAATAGCATTAGGACCGACGCTAGTACTAGTTTTAAATTAATAAAATTTAAAGAAAATACGGCAGCCTATAGTATATAGCTAAAAATAGTACTTATTAAAGCGTACTATAGTATTAAAAAAGTAGAAAGGGCATATTAATAACTAAAAAGGGCGTTTAGAATTATTAAAAAAGAAAATCCCGATTTTATTAATAACGAATACCTCTAAATAGTACTTAAATACTATAACGATATTATAGGGCTTAATAAGCTTATACTAACGTTTCTAATATTTAGAGTATATTTAAGAACGACCTTAGCCTCGCTACTATTACTAAACGTAAACTAACGAGCCTAAGTAATTAAAAAAGTAATATAGGTACTGTGCGAGGTAAGTATAAAAAAGTAAATTAATAAAGTAATTACTATATATAATAAACCTAATATAAGAGCTAATTTAGATATATTATTAAATTTAAATATACGAGTATAATATAAAATTACTTAATAATAAGCTAGGCTATATAAATTAATTTTTATTAATAAGCGTTCTTATATAGTTATAAGAGATCGTAACTAGCTACTTAAAGTATTAATTATAGTAGTTAGACTATATTATATAGATCTTAACGAGGTATGTTCTAACTTATAAGAAGAAGAAGAGCTAAGGGAAATTATATAACCCGTAATAAAGGTATAGGAAATTACCCTTAACGAAATTATTATAGTAGTACTAATAAACGACGAGAAAGAGGACATTACTAAAAGGGTACTAATATTACTAATAAGACGTTATAAAAGATTATAATAGTAAGCTATAACACAGTAATTTATTACTAATAACGAGGTAATTAACACTTTTTATATAATAAAAAAAAAGCTAATTTCGAGCTAGTAGTTAAACTACGTAAGGAAGGCATAATTATAATTACTAGAAAGCTATATAAGGAATTAGAGCTTATCGAAGTAGATACTTTTTATAATTAAGGGGTTTATCGATTTATCTTTTACGACTTAGAAAAGTATATAAACCTCTATATATTTAAACTATAAATAGTTCGTAAAATTAAAGGAAAAGGAACACCCTAACTATATAAGAAATCTAAATACGTAATTTAGGGGTACGGCGACGTTAAAAAGGCGACGCTACTTATGTAATTACTTATAATATAGCGCTATAGCTAACGATTAATAATAGTACTAATAGTATTACTACGGAAGAAGGGATACGAGATTTAGAGCTATAATATTACCTAGGCCTATACCTAATTAGCTATAGGGCTTATAAAGAAAATCCTAGCCTACTTACTTAAAGAAATAGCTACTAAGTATTTAGAAAGTACGATTATTAAAGTACTTAAGCTATTATATAGGCTCGTAGAATTAAGTACTTATTAATAGGCTATATATTACGATTTTTATATTAATTAATTATTAATAATTATATTTACGTACGATCCGTGCTTACTAATCTCTAAGTACGTAGGTAACTAATTTAGAATTATTAAAATATAGACTAATAATATATTAGGCTTATTTAATATTAATTTTATAAAAAAAGAGGATAAGGAGCTTTAGAAAGTAGGCTTTATAATAAAAATAAAAGAGGTTTTTATAACGAATAACTTATTAGTATTTAATAGTAGGATTTTTATAATCGAAGGGGAAACCGTCGTTTTTTAATAAAAGGGGTAAGGTAAGAAAATTAGCTTCGTAGATCTAAACGTAATTAATATTAAAAAGTAATATAAAGCTAAGCTTATATAAGAGGTATATATTACGAATATATATTAGCCCGAGGTAACTTTTAATTATATTAGAGTAGTATAAGTTATAAAACTAAGCGAACGAGATATTAAAGTACTTAATAAGCGGCTTAAGTAGTAATAATCGAATCTCGATCGAGGCCTCGTTTATTATTTAATTAACTTTATAGCTAATAAGCTCTACGTTTTCGTAAATAGGTTATTTATAAATAATAACGATCTTATTTTATAATTAAGGCATATTATTATTCTAGTTAACGAGAGTATAAGTAAGAATAACTTTATAATATAAAATAATATAATCTATTACTTATTAACTAAAAATAAAAAAATAATATAAAGTATACTTATATTAGAAATCTATAGTATAGTTAATAGCGTTAACCTTACCTACGCGATTTTAATAACGCTAAAAAAGATTACTAATTAACTTAACCTTTTACTAATCCTAATAGTTATTTATACTAATTCCTACTTATTATATAAATACTTTATTAAATTAGGGACTATAAAAGAAAAGAGGCTTATAATTAATATTATAGCCCTTAGGTAATTATATAAAAAGCGTAAGATCCTCGAAATCCGTTAAATTAATAATAATAATAACCTCGCTAACGCTTTTATAAAAGTAGTACTTAATAAGGGGTTAGAGTAATTCGTAAGTAGTAATTAAGTTAATATATAAATAGAGGGATAGGTTATATAAAAAGAGTAAAGAAAAGAAAAAAAAGGAGACGACTTAGTAAACGGGCCTAAGGTCGAATTATATTTCTAACCGTAGTATTAATTAAAATCGATAAAAAAAAGAGAAAGTTAGTATTAGATTAGAAGTCTAATTCGATCTTGGTATTAGATTAGAAGTCTAATTCGACCTCGGTATATAGCCGAGGCTACGCAGGGGCTAACGAGGGGGCCCTATTTATAATTACTATAAACTGCCCAACTTATAGTTAGAACCTCCTTTTTATACCTCACGTAATATATTAAAATAGCTTAATTAACCTACTTTATTAACCTACGGTTCGAACTAATTAACTAATATCCTTATAATAGGGATACTAATACTAATTAGTAATTAATTTTTATTATTATAAATTAGTAAAGTATTTAGTATAAAAAAAACGACCTCCTTAAATAGAACGTAATAAGAGAATTATACTACCTAACTTTATAAAAAATAAGTAATAAAACGCGGAATCTTTATAATAAAACGAAGTAGAGGAATTATAGCCCTTAACTACCTACGAAAGGCTAACGTCTATTACGTTAAAAATAACCCCTAATAATTAATAAAAATATCGAGATAACCGAGCTACCGTTATCGACCTTATATAATCCTTTCTTATTAATTAACTTACCCGTAGCTAGCCCGCGATTAAATATTAACTAAATTAATTAATTAATTAATAAAAGAAATTACTTACGTAACTACCCGCTTAATTAATTAACGTAACGAACGAGCTCGAGAAGTATAATATAAAAAAGCACTACGTAATCGAAAAATAAAGATCCTTAAGTATAATATACTTATTAAGAGTACTAAGAGGCGTGAGTATTATAAGACTAAGAGATTTATAGTATATAAAAGGGTCTATTATAACGAGGGTCTTATAAATACGACTTTAAAGCCCGTAATTTAAATAATCTCCTCGTAGCCCTCTTAACTATCTCCCTAAATATTACTTAAGAATATAGTAAAAAGGATAGTATAATAAAAAAAGAAGAGATTTAGAAATTATAATAACTATAATCCGCAAATCGTAAGTATTACGAATATTAAAAATAAAAAGCAGACTACTAACTAATAATAATTCGTTTAATAAATATATACGCCTCTCGGGTTTCTAACTTAAAAAAAAAACGCTACGTAATCGAGACGTCGTTAGGCTACCTAAAGATCTACTTCTAATATTAATTAATTAAATAACTAAAAAAAAACCGCTAAGATAGTATCTAACTAAAAAAACTAAGAGTAAATAATAATAAGGCTTAGTGCGAGGAGATGAGAAGAAGTAAGAAGGTCCCAGACCCCGATAAATCTAGTAATTAATAATAATATACTATTACTAAGGCTAGTAAATAGCTCTAAAACGACCTTATTAAATTTAAATACGCTAGTTATTATAAATCGAAGTATAAGTTAGGAAACGATAAAGAGCGAGTTAGTTTATAGCTAAAAAAAAAGAATTCTTATATTATATAAATAAATAGAGATCTAACTAAAATACTAAAAAAAGTAAGTATATAAAGATTTTAATAACCTTAATAATAAACAAATGAACGTAGTATTAGTCTACTTTATAAAAATATACGCTTAAAAAGGGCTCGAGGGGCAACCCCTATTTTATAAAATTACTAATAACTTAGGTAACTAAAAAAATAAGTAGTTCGTAAGTACTAATCCGAATATAATAAAAAGGGTTATTAGATTCCTTTACTATTAAAGTATTTTACTAGCCTAGGTAGTAGGATAAAGAGCTTACGAAACGCTCGCTACTATAGTTATTACTAACGAATTTATACTATAAAATTAAAATTAAATCGACCGAGTAGTAATAAAATATAATAACTTTAATAAGAGGGTAAACTAATTAGAATTTTTATTAAAAATTATTAATAGTAATATATTAGTGCCCGCTATAGTAAGGGCTACGGAAACTATATAAAAAGAGTAGTTACTAATAATCCTACTAATTTTAATAACTAACTTAATAATATTATTAATACGTAGCTTACTATTTATTAATTAAAAAGGTATATAATTAACTATATAAAGTTAATATAACTATACTAATACGTAAGGGATACGTAAAGAGACCGACTTAATAATCGCTATTATAAAGTAATTTACTAACTTTATAAAAATCTTCTCTAAAAAGAAATTATACTTAGGAAGGAAATACGAGGTTCTATAAAAAACCCTTATAGTCTTTTATAAATATTATAAAAAAGTTAGAATCCGAGAATAATAATACTACTTAGTAATTAACGTCGTACTAATTAGTAAGGCTATGGATTACTATTATAAAATAGTACGTATTATTAACTAAACTAACTTTTTAAGTATAGTTAACGTAATTTAAAGTCGCTTCGAGACTTAAAATAGGAGTCTAGAGCTCCTATCCGAGCTAAGGGTATTATTATTTAGGTTTATAACTAGAATAATAGAAAGAAAGTCGAGGCTAAAAATCCTTAAAGAACTTATTAATTAAATTAATAAGCTAATAAAAACGTAGCTAAATAAAGGGATAAATAAGTAGAAAGTTAAGTATTTTTATATTATTATATAAAGAGTCCTAAAAACGAGGGTAATTCTATATTAACTACTTAAGTATTACGAGACCCTCTACTTAAGGCTAAGGTCTAGTTTTAATATTAAAATAAAAATACCCTAATAAACGTACTTATAATTATATAATAGCCCTTATTAGTAGTACTAAGTCGACCGTATATATAAGGATAAGGAGAGAGACGCTAGGTATAATAACCGCTAGGCTAAAAAAATAAACTCCTTAGCTAGTTACTAATTAAAGTTAGAATAGGGGTAATAAAAGGGGAAGTGTTTTATATATAAAAAAGATAGCTATTAATTAAGTAATTATTTTAAAAAAGAGCGTACTAAATCGTATAAATAATATAAGAAATCGAGAGTAGTAAATAATAAAACTAGCCCTTATTAATTTAACTAATTCTTTATTATATATAAGAATAGATTTAAAAGCATAACTAGCGGCCTAGAAGATCCGTATATAATAAGAAATTTAAAAAATAAAAAAGATCTTACCTCGTATATTAATAAAATAGATTCTAATAAAATTAATAAAATTAACTACTCCTTTTTTACCCCGTTAGCCTCTAGAGGATATACGAAGCTAAACGAATAAAAAGTAATAAAAACTCTTAATAAGTAGGCTTTTATCTATAAATAGTAAGAGAAGATCTTTAGAACGATAGATATAAACGAATAAACGAATTTAATAGTACCGAACCCTATTTTATTAATATTTAAAAAAAAATTAGTACCTCTCTCGATACTTAAAAAGAAATAGGGTACTAAGTAATTCTAGGGGTACCTAGAGGGGTCTTTTTTAAACCCCCTAAATTACTCGAACGCTAAGCTTATATAAGTATTCTACGCTAGCGAATAATACGGCCTAAATATTTTCTAGGGGATTATCCTAGATATAGGGGTATTATAATAGTTAACTAGAGGTAAGAGGTAATTCTATATATTTTAAAAAATATCCCTAGTTACGTTAAATATATTAATAATAAGTATTATAAGGATTAGCTTCGGCCTAGGTAAAGTAATATATACCCTAAGTATAATAAAAGTTAATATATACTTAAGTATAATAGTCTTTTATATCCTACTTATTAATATACTATTTTATTATACCTAAAGGATATAAACTAGTTAAATATCGTATTTAATAATATAAAAAATAAATTATTAAATAGTAAGCAGTTTATACTTACTAAAAAGTAATAAGAGTATACGTTTATAAAACTTAAATTAGATATTAAATCTATTAACTATTTTATAAAAAGAGAGCTTAAATAATTATATAAGTACTTTAGCTACTTATTAGTTATAAAGCTATATAACCTCTTTAAATAATCGGAGAACGATATAAAAATAAGAGCTTTAGAGTACTTAATAAAGATATATTACTAGTACTAAATAAACGCCCAGAGCCCGCGTAAGTTTAAATTTAAATTATATAACGAGCTTAACTTTAACTAAGAGATCGTTATTAATATTTTCTACCTAAATAATCGCCTAGTACTCTATATTATTCTAAAGAGGCTAATACCTTAAGAATCTACTTATTAAAACCATCTAGTTAATACTAAAAAGAGCGTAGATCGATATATACTAAGGGCTACTAAATAAGATTAGGACCGATATAAGCACGAGCTTTAAATTAGCGGAGTTTAAAAATAATATTACTACGTATAGTATATAGCTAAAAATCGTACTTATTAAAGTATACTATAGTATTAGTAAAGTAAAAAGGGCCCACTAGTAATTAAAAAGAGCGTTTAAGATTATCCGTAATAAATACCCTAATACTATAGATAAAAAATATTTTTAAATAATATTTAAGTACTATAATAATACTATAGGACTAAAGGGACTAGGTCTAACGCTTCTTATATTTAAAGCATACCTAAGGATAACGATAGCTTCGCTACTATTACTAAATATAGCCTAATAAGCTTAGGTAATTAATAAAGTAATAAAGGTACTCCGGGAAATAAATACGAAGTACTAAATTAATAAGGCTATTACTACTTATAATAAGCTAAACATAAGCCCTAACCTTAATATATTACTAAATTCGAACGTTAGGGTTTAGAGAGAAATTATTAAATAATAATTAGGCTTATATAAATTAATCTTAGTTAACGAACGTTTATATATCGTTACTAGAGACTAAGACTAACTACTTAAAATATTAATAATAGTAGTATAACCGTATTATACCGATCTTAATAAGGAAATATTAGCTTAATAAAAAAAAAAGAACTAAGGGAATCCCCTTAGTAACGTAAAGAGGAGTAAGAGATTATCTTTAATAAAATTATCGTAGTAGAATAAATAAATAATAATAGTAAAAAAGAGGAAATACTTATATTACTAAGACGTATAAAGAAACCTAAATAAAGAGTACTACTTCGCTAATTTATTACTAATAACGTTATAATTAGCATATTCTATACGGCAAAAGAGAAGGCCGATTTCGCACTCGTAACCTAATTATAAAAAGATAGTATAATTATAATAGCTAAGAAACCCTTCGAAAGATCAGACCTAGTAAAAGTAAAAACACTATATAATAAAGGGGTTCATTAATTTATCCTCTACGATCTAGTTAAATACGTAAATTTATATATTTTTAAATTACGTATAGTTCGAAAAATAAAAAAAAAGGGTACCCTATAACTATATAAAAAATCGAGGCACGTTATATAAGAGTATAGCGACGTTAAAAAAGCGACGCTACTTACCTAATTACTTATAATTTAATACTATAGCTAGCGCCTTATAATAGTACTAATAGCATCGCTATAGTAAAAAAGATACTAAATCTAGAGTTATAATATTATATAAGCGTATACTTAATTAGTAACTAGGCTTATAAAAAAGATCCTTACTTACTTCCTAAAAAAAATAACTAGTAAGTACTTAAAAAGTACGATTATTAAAATACTTAAGCTATTATACGGCCTCGCTAAATCGGGTATTTATTAATAAGTAACGTACTATAACTTCTATATTAACTACTTATTAATAGTTATATTAATATACGATCCTTATTTCTTAATCTTAGCGTACGTAAACGACCCCTTTAATATCGTCGGGATATAAATAAATAATACCCTAAGTTTATTAAATATTAAGTTTATAAAAAAAGAGGATAAAGAGCTCTATAAGGCTAAATTTATAACTAAACTAAAAAAGATCTTAATACTAAAATCCCTATTAGTATTTAATAAAAACATTTTAATAATTAAAGGGGATAATATAGTATTTTAATAAAAGGGGTAAAATAAGAAAATTACCCTCGTTAACTAAAAATCCCCTAATTATAAAAAATAATATAGGGCTAAGCTTATCTAAGGGGTATATATTACGAGTATTTATTAGCCCGAGGCTATTTTTAATTACGCTAAAGCTATATAAGTTATAGAGCCTACGGAGAACGATTTTAATACTCTTAATTAACGACTATAATAATAATAAGAATACCGTAACCGAGGTCTTATTTACTAACTTATTAAGCTTACCTTAGTAAGGCTCTACGTATTTATTAATAAATTATTCGTAAATAATAATAACCTAACTTTATAATTAGAATATATTATTATCCTCGCTAACGAGAAGCTTAGTAAGAATAAATTTACGATCTAAAGTAATATTATCTACTATTTATTAATAAAAAATAAGTAAGTAATACGTAGCGTACTTATATTTAAAGTTTATAGTATAATTAACGGCATTAACCTCGCTTATACGATTTTAACTACGCTTAAAAAGATTATAAATTAACTTAACCTTCTTCCTATCCTTACGATCGTCTATACTAATTCGTACTTATTATATAAATACCTCGTTAAACTAAGTATTACGAAAAAAAAAAGCTTATAATAAATATTATAGCCCTTAAGTAATCGTATAAATAATAAGAAATCCTCGAGATCCGTTAGATTAATAAGAATAATAACCTCGCTAACGCTTTTATAAAAGTAGTACTTAATAAAGAATTAAAGTAATTTCTTAATAAAAAAAAGTAATAGTACGAATAAAGGGATAGGTTATATAAAAAGAGTAGAGAAAAGGGGTAAAAAAAAACGACTTAGTAAACGGGCCCGAGGTTAAATTAAACCTCTAATTATAATAATAATAATAATAATAAAAGTAGTAGTTAGATTAATAAAAAAAAAAGTTAATATCGGATTAAAAATCTAATTCGAGCTTAGTATATAGCTAAGGTTACGTAGGGGCTAACGGGGGGGCCCTATTTATAATTACTATAAACTACCTAACCTACGGTTAGAACTTCCTTTTTATACCTCACGTAATATATTAGAATAGTTTAATTAACCTACTTTGTTAACCCACGGTTCGAACCAATCGACTAATATCCCTATAAAAAAGATACTAACACTCGGCTTACGGTAGCTAGCGTAGGGACTAACTACGGCCCTTATTTATAATATTCATAGCCTACTTAACTTATAATTAGAACCTCCCTTTTCTATATACGCAGTATATTAGAATAGTTTAATTAACCTACTTCGTTAACCTACGGTTCGAACTAATCGACTAATATCCCTGTGATAGGGATACTAACAGTATGTTCCTTTTCCAGTGATCTCTGCTATCTCAGCAACACAGACACTACCCCTGTATCCATCGGACCAGTCCTTCTTGCTCCTCAATGCAGCAGAGAGTTCGTCACAGTCACACGCATCTCACCTCCCGCAGAATGGCATCCGTTCGAGCCGTTCAAGCTTCAGTACGCAGATACTAGTCTGCTCCTTTATTCACTCTCGGAGAAACATATCACAAGGTTGTTTCTCAAAGGCCGATCTACCTCCTCCCTTAGGAGTCTTTGATTAAGATCGGTGACCTTAGTCTTCAAATTCCGCTACTCGTTTCAACCCTTTAACAAACATCACCAACAGCTATGGCCGACAATGCATCCCATGAAATTAGAACCGAGTCGAATGGCCCTCTTGTGAATGGCGTTGCCATTGGCTTTGTTATTGCTTCGGCCGCGGTCCTCTCTCTTCGACTTTATACTCGCTTGGTTCTCCTCAAAACGGCCGGAAAGGACGATTGGACCATGTTGATTGCCATGGTAAGAGGGAGTGGTATTATTATGACACTTGTAGGGCAAATCTAACGGGTGAAAAAGCTGTTTTCTCTTGTGGTTGGAGTAGGCACAGTCTTCGGTACGTTTTGCCTCGAGTCTCAACCCAAGCAGTACCTTAGACTAAGGCACAATGTTAACAATTTTGAGCACTCTAGAAGTGAAATATGGTATGGGTAGACATGTTGAAAATGTTTCAGCAGAGGAGACCATGGAGCAATTGAAGGTTTGCGCATCTTCCAGATCCTATCGACACTTGGCCAATCATGTATTCAGGAACGGCTGACTTGGAGATGTGCAGTATCTTCTCATCGTCATCCTCCATTATAACATGGGAATGAACGTCGTCAAGATTTCATTCTTGCTCCAGTATCGGCGTGTGTTTGTGTCGAAAGTAGTTCAGAGAGTCTGCTTCTGGGCAATGGTATACGTGGTGATATGGGCGTGCATCCAGGCCACTCTCCTCGGGCTTTCTTGCCTGCCTATCGCTATTATCGTGCCTAGCACCGCCGAATATTGCCTCGATACGCTACCTATTTGGTACTTTTCATCTGCTATGAGTCTAGCGACGGACTTCATGATCTTCTGCATTCCTTTGCCTTCCGTTCTCCGGCTCCAACTTCCAAAAAAGCAAAAGGCTATGTTGTTTGGTATCTTCTGTCTTGGCTTCTTGTCAGTGTCAACGCAAAGTCTTACCCCCTATCCCTCTGTCTTACTGTGTCTAACTGCCTTACACCGAGACAATCAACACTATAACCTGAGGTTCGCTCGCTGACTTTTGGGCTCTTACTACAGCGTCTGCATAATCTCAGTCTATCGCATGTTCACCCTCCGCACAGCCGTCTCAAGCAACGACCCGCCATGGGAGAATATCGGCGCCGCAATCTGGTCCGCCATCGAGCTCAATACTTCCATCATATGCGCCTCTCTGCCGACTATCCGACCCCTTCTATCCAAGTGGCTTCCCGATGCGGGACTATCATCTGCCCATAACAAAACCAGTGCGTACAATCGATACGGCTCCTCCTCAGGCATGGGACGCGGAACCTTCAAGGAGCTTGAGAGTGGACAACGAGAAGTCAGCATTGAAGAGCTCGTCCTCGATGATATGAACGCCAGTCAGTCAAGCAGCATGCCTTCGGTATACGCACACGTCACAGCCGACCCAGAGATGGGTCACAGGGATCGAAGAAACAAGGGAAGTCTGTCGGATTGGAAGTCCAATTCGACCTCGGCATACGGCCGAGGCTGCGCAGGGGCCAATGAGGGGCCTTATTTATGATTACCGCAGACTGCCTAACCTACGGTTAGAACCTCCTTTTTTATACCTTACGTAGTATATTAAAATAGTTTAATTAACCTACTTTGTTAACTTATAGTTCGAACTAGTTAATTACTATCTTTATAATAATAATAATACTAATATTAATTAGTAATTAATTTTTATAATCGTAAATTAGTAAGGTATTTAATATAAAAGAGACGACCTTTTTAAATAGAACGTAATAAGAGAATCGTACTACTTAACTTTATAAAAAGTAAGTAATAAGATATAAAATCTCTATAATAAAACGAAATAAAAGAATTATAATCCTTAACTACTTATAAAAAGCCGACGTTTATTATATTAAAATAACCCCTAATAATTAACGGAAATTTTAAGGCGACTAAGCTACTATTATCGACCTTATATAATCCTTCCTTATTAATTAACTTACCCATAGCCGGCCCGTAATTAGAAAATTAAATTAATTAATTAATTAATTAATAAAAAGAACTATTTATATAATTACTTACTTAATCGAATAGCGCTACGAACGAGCTCGAGAAAGTACGGTATAAAAGAGTACTATACGATTAAAAAAAGGAATCCTTAAGCATAGTATACTTAGTACGTAGTAAGAGGCGTAAGCTATAAGGCTAAGAGATCTATAGTATATAAAAGAACTCCCCCCGAGGATCTTACGGATATGACTTTAAAAACTTATACGATCTTTTTATAGCTTTTTTAACTACTCTTGAAATATTATTTAAAAATATAATAAAGAGGATAGTATAATAAATAAAGAGGAGATTTAGAGATTATAATAATAATAATCCGTAAGTTATAAATATTATGAGTACTAGAGGTTAATTAAGAGGCTACTACTCTTAAAAAGATCTTCTTATAGCTTCTTATTAAAATTATAATTATTATAATAATAAAAGAACTTTTTAGAAAATTATTAAAAAGCTCTTTTTTATATTACTAGCTCTTAGTATAGGATTATTAGTTTTAAAAAGGTAAGAAATAAATTATTAACTAGTAATAATTTATTTAATAAATATATATACCTCTCGGGTTTTAATTTAAAGAGAAACGTTATATAATCGAGACGTCGTTAAGCTATTTATAAATCTATTTTTAATATTAATTAACTAAGTAATTAAAAAAAGACTGCTAAGATAGTATTTAATTAAGAAGACTAAGAGTAAATAATAATAAAGCTCAGTATAAAGAAATAAAAAAAAGTAAGACGGTCCTAGATTTTAATAAATTAGTAATTAACGATAGTATACTATTATTAAGGTTAATAAATAGTTTTAAAACGACTTTATTAAGATTAAATACGTTAGTTATTATAGATCGAAATACGAGTTGGGGGATAACGAGGAGCGAGTTAGTATACGGCTAGAGGGGAGGAATTTTTATATTATATAAATGAATAAAAGTTAAATTAAAATACTAATAAAAGTAGGTATATAGAGATTTTAATAATCTTAATAATAAGTAAATCGATATAATATTAGTTTATTTTATAGAAATTTACGCTCAGAAGGGACTCGATAAGCAACCCCTATTTTATAAAATCGCTAACGACTTAAGTAATTAAAAAAACGAGTAGTTCGTAAGTACTAATCTAAATATTATAAAAAGGGTTATTAAATTCCTTTACTACCGAGGTATTTTATTATCCTAAGTAATAGGACGAAGAGTTTATAAAATACTTATTATAATAGTTATTATTAACGAATTTATATTATAAAATAAGAATTAAGTCGACTAAATAGTAATAAAATACTATAACTTTATTAAAAAGGTAAACTAACCGGACTTTTTATTAAAAAATACTAATAATAATATATTAATACCTGCTATAATAAGGGCTACGGAGATTATATAAAAAGAGCGGTTACTAACGATCTTATTAATCTTAATAACTAGCTTAGTAACGTTACTAATACGTAGCTTATTACTTATTAATTAAAAAGGTATACGATCGATTATATAAAGTTAATATAATTACTTTAATATACGAGGGGTTTTAAAGAGACCGACCTAATAGTTATTATTATAAAGTAATTTATTAACTTTATAAAAATTATTTTTAAAAAGAAATTATATTTAAGAAAGAAATACGAGGTTCTATAAGAAACCCTTACGATATTCTATAACTATTATAAAAAAACTAGAATCCGAGAGTAATAATACTACTTAGTAATTAACGTTATATTAACTAATAAGGCTACGGATTATTATTATTAAGTAGTACGTATTATTAATTAAAACGACTTTCTAAGCGTAGTTAACGTAATTCGAAGTCGCTTCGAGACCTAAAATAGGAGTTTAGAGCTCCTTTTTAAGCTAAGGGTATTGTTATTCGGATTTATAGTTAGAATAATAAAAAAAGACGAGGCTAGAGATTTTTAAAAAACTTATTAATTATATTAATAAGTTAGTAAAGACGTAGTTAAATAAGGGGATAAATAAGTAAAAAGTTAGATATTTTTATATTATTATTTAAAAAGTCCTAGAAATAAAAGTAATTCTATACTAATTACTTAAGTATTATAAGACCCTTTACTTAAGGCTAAGGTTTAGTTTTAATATTAAGGCTAGGATACCCCGCTAAATATATTTATAATCTTATAACGGACTATATTAATAATACTCACTTAACTATATATATAAAAATAAGGAGAGAGACGTTAAGTACGGTAGTTATTAAACTAAAAGCATAGACTCCTTAATTAGCTACTAGTTCGATTTAAAATAAAAATAACGAAAGGGAAAGTATTTTATATATAAAAAGGACGGCTATTAGTTAAGTAATTATTCTAAAGAAGAACGTACTAAGTTATATAAATAATATAAAAAATTGAGAGTAGTAAATAGTAAAACTAGCCCTTAGCGATTTAACTAATTCTTTATTATATATAAAAATAGGTCTAGAGGTATAGAACCTAATAAAAGCGTAATTAGCGGCCTAGAAGATCTATATATAATAAGAAATTCGGAAAATAAAGAAGATTTTACCTCTTATATTAATAAATTAGATTTTAATAAAATTAACGAGATTAATTACTCTTTTTTTATTTTGTTAGCCTCTAGAGGATATACGAGGTTAAATAAATAAAAAGTAGTAGAAGCTCTTAATAAGTAGGTTTTTATATATAGATAGTAAAAAAAGATTTTTTAGATATTAGATATAGAGGAAGGCAAAAGGACGAATTTAATAGTACTAAATTCTATTTTATTAATGTCTAAAGAAAAATATAGTACTAATCGACTCTAAAAATAGTTAAAAGGGTCCTTTTTATACCCTCTAAATTGCTCGAACGCTAAGCTCGTATAAGTATTCTATACTAATAAACGATACGGCTTAAATATCTTTTAGGGAATTATCCTAGATATAGGGGTATTATAATAATTAACTAGGTGTAAGGGGTAATTTTATATACTTTAAAAGATATCCTTAGTTACGTTAAAGACGTTAATAATAAGTATAATAAAGATTAGTTTTAGCCTAAGTAAAGAAATATACGCCCTAGGTATAGTAAAAGTTAATATACGCTTAGGTATAATAGTTTTTTATATTCTACTTATTAATATACTAAAAAGGTATAGGGTATAAGGGACTCTCGCGGTACGGTGCTTTAAAAAAACTACTAATACTTATAAAAGTAATATAAGATACCTCTTTTAATTAGGTTAATACGGCCTTAATTAACGGAGTTATGACTAAGGGAAGAGAGTAATATTAGCCGGATTAAAAGGGTAGAGTTCTTAATTATTTTATATTATTATATTTAAAAATAAATTATTAAAAAGGCTCTAGTTCGATTTTAAAAAAGTATATATATTTTTAAAGTAAAAATCCGCGCTACTAAGCTCCTCTCCTTAATTAGGGCCCTTTTTATTATATTTTTTTCTAATTAGCTCTCCCGTAGATTCTTATATTTAATTAGTTTTAAAAAAGAGCTACTAGGACTAATCGTCCTACCCTATTCTAATTATCCCCTAATTTCTTTTTCTCTAATCCTTTATAAAAAGAAATTATCTTAGATTAGTCCTAATTACTATGTATAGTTAATCGTATTAAGCCCTCTATTTACCCTTCCTCTTCGCGATTACTTTTTTTACTTCCTCTACTTTTATTACTTTCTCCGCTAGCTTTACCTAGTTCTTATTTTATTCTTTCCTAGCAGTCTATTATATTATTATTATAATTAAGAGGTAGAATCGCGGCGTTAATTATATTATCCTATAGGGATAGAAAGTTAGCTAAGTTAGAAATAAAGTTATCGTAAAGATTAGACTCGTTAAGTAATAAGTAGAGACTTTTTAAAAACTTTAAGAACTTCTTAAGTTAATTACTAATATAAATAGCCCTTATAATTAGTTTATTAATAAGCGTTTTTAATTAATATAATAATCCGTTCGGAGCGGCTAAGTAAATATAAAAAGGTCCTTATTAATAGTAATCGAGTTTCTTAAAAATTAATATATTAATTTTTTATTAAATGTTAAAAATAAGAACTAAATTACTAGTTTATAACTTCGTTAATTAAAAAGAGTATAAGGAATTAAACCGGTCGCGGGTTTAAGCTTAGTATTAAATAACTTTATT
Organism: Colletotrichum cuscutae; assembly: GCA_030869315.1. Lineage (NCBI taxonomy): Eukaryota > Fungi > Ascomycota > Sordariomycetes > Glomerellales > Glomerellaceae > Colletotrichum > Colletotrichum cuscutae. The sequence goes on from MPDP01000002.1 coordinate 398,694, forward strand.
AGCTATAGCTTCTTAATTATTTATTAAAAAAATAAAAGCTCATAATCAGGCTTAGACTTCTTAATCCGTCGTATATATATTCTTTTAATTAGGTACTCTCTAAGTTACTATTCTTTTTTTAATTAGGGTCGTTATATAATAATTATAAATAAAATAGAACGGTATATAACTTAATAATACTTTAATAATTATCCTATTTATAAAAAGGGCCGTAATAAGTATAGGTTTAATATTTTTCTTTTTCTAATCTAATTAAATATAAAGTATATACGTAATAGGTTAGTAACCCTTTTTAAAGAGCCCGTTAGCGCGAGGGTTATAAGCTAATATAACCTTTTACTAAGTACTATATTATTAATTAAGCTACGTTATAATACCTATATTTTCTCGTCCCTCGTTAATAATTAGAGTACTATAAATCCTATAATAATAAATAATATCTTTTTAAATAAACTTCGTAATATTTTTTAATATAGCGTTCGTTATAATCCATACTTCTAAGTATTTTATAAACTTATAACGCGCCTTAATAACTTTTTATTTATTTATATACTAAATATTTAAATAGACCCTAGAGAAAAGTTCGTAAATTAGAACTATAAATATATAAAGGTTATTAAAACGTCGTAATCTAGCTTTTTAATAAGCTTTATAAGTTATAATTAGCTCCCGGGTTTAAATATATATTCCTAGCTAGTAGTATTATTTTATAAAGCGGAAATATATAGCTTTTTATCTCTTATACTTAGACTTATTATATACTTTATTAATTAAGTTTACTTAGTAACGCTTATTATTAATTACTTAAGTAAATTAGGGACGAGTCTTCGTCTTTTATTAAAATAAAAGTTTATTTTATATAATAAATCCTATTATTATTTACTTAAAATATCTAAACTAATTAAAGAGTATACTAGCTAGCCTCTTTAGAATAAAAAAGAAATAAGTAATTTATTTTCAAAGATCTAACTATTATTCGTTTAGTATTAATATATTAGCTAGAATATTTATTTCTTATATTTAATTAATAATAGCGTTATTATAACTATATATTATAATAAAAAAGTTCTTTATAACTCGTATTTATAAAACTCGTATATTAATAAAGTCCTTAATATCCTCGTTAAGCTCTACTTTAACTAAGTTAGATTAGCTAGGGGTCTTTTTTAAAAAGTTATTTACTATAGTGTTCTTTTTTTTATTAATATATTTAATTTTAAAATTAAAAAGTCTAATCTAAGAGAGTTAGTATATTATTATTACTAATAATAAATTATTTACTATATTATTAATTTAAATAACTAGGACTTAGGCGTCGGTTTTTAATAAAAAGTTAATCCTAAATAGATAATTATAAAAACGCTTTAAGCTTATTAAAATACCTCGTATTTCGAGCTTTTTAAAGTTATAATTAAGCTCTAGCCCGCGCTATATCCCGCTCTTATATTAAGTAATAATATACTTATTATTAATAATCTAACTAAGTATATTACCTTATTTTTTAATACTAGCGTTTATTATAAGAATAATCCGTCCGGCTTTAGTACTATAGTTTAGTAAAACTAAAATAGGGGCTATAATAATTACTTTTTAAGCGTTTTTATAGCCTCGATTTACGACGCTCCCTATTTAAAAAATTAGTTTTTACTAAGTAAGGAGTATAACGGAGCTATTATAAAACAAATTACTTAATTTAATAATAATAAAAAGTAATAATACTAAAAAACGATCTAATTTTTAAAACGTTCGAGTATTTTATTTATTTAAAGATCTTAAGGACTTTAGCTTAATTAGGCTATTTCTTTTTTATACTATAAAAATAGCTTATAATAATTATAAATAACTAGTACTATTACGACTTTACTCTGAAAATAATATAACTAACTAGCTTAATATTAACTAAGACTTAATTAATATTCCGGAGGTATTTATAAATAAATCGCTAAATCCTAGGATAGTTAGTTAAGTACTTATTATTATAATAAGATCGTAGGCTTTTAACTACGATATTATTAATAAAAGTACTATAGTATTTCGGAATTAAGTTATAGAGAATGCGGGTTATAATTTAATAAAATTAGGCTACCGAATTTATTACTCCTATTGGGAGGGTATAGTATTTATATAGTTTAAGTAAAGTTAAAAAAGTTATTAAATCGTAGCTCTTTTTATTTAAAGAAATTTAATTATAATTAGAAAAGAAATTTAAGAGGGAAATAAGCTAATTTATAATAAATTCCTTTAAAAACTCGTTAATATTAAGTAGTTACTAAGCGTTTTAAAAAATAATAGTATTAACCTTAGTTACTAAGTTAATTAGCTAAAAACCGCTATTTTTTTTTATTATTAAGAACTAGAGGTTCTAATACGTAGTATAACTTTTTTTAATAATACCCTAGATAATACGTTCTTAGATTATTTTAAAAGCTTTTAGTAATAAAGCTTTTAGGATCGGGATACCCTTTATTTATTAAGCTTTATAAAGTATAGTTTTAATTAATTATAATAATATAATTATAGAGTTAAAACGGCCGTATTTAAAAAAGTCCTATACTAGCGCTTTTTCTTAATTAAAGAGTATTTATTAAAAAAGATCTTATTTATAAAATAAAAAATAGTTATAATTTTTAAAAATAGCTTAGAGTTAGTTATTCGTTAATTTAGAGCCTAGTTCTATATTTAAGAACTTAGGTATAATAATATCTTTATAAGGGCCTAATTAGTCTCGTAACTTATTTCTAACCTTTTTAAGTTTTTTAAGCTTTTAATAAGGATCGTTATTAAGTATTAATTTATTAAAAAGTACGTCGTTAACTAGCTAGACCTTTTAGTCTTTTTTTTATATATCGTATTAGTTTTAGTAATATAAAGAATCTTATAAAAGGTTTTTTTAGCTATTTTATACTATTTTAATACTTTTTATTCTAGCTTTGTAATTTATTATTTAATATATAACTCCTCTTATTAAAAAATAAGTATTTTTATTAAGAAATATAAATCGTTTTAATTAGCTAATCTATTCGGTTTATCTCTAGCCTTACCCTAAGTAATCGCTATTACTTTCCTAATTTATATAATTTAAGGCTAAACTATATAAAACGTAATTATAATTATAATTTAGTTAGCTTAGTTTTAATTTAAAACTACCGTAATACGCTCGTCTTTTTTTAATTTAAATTCTAAGTAAGGGTTATTAAAACTAATAGTATTCCCGGTTATACTATTAGTATTTAGTTTTTTAATTTAAAAACTTCTTTTATATACTACTTAAGCTAAAATAAGATATTTTTTATAATTTAAAAACCGTTTATCCTAATTATCCTTATAGGGATCCTTAGCCCTATATCCTTAATATAAATTAGAGCGGTAATTATTAACTTATTATATTTAAAAAATAGCTTAGTATTTTATATAAATAGAAGACTTAATAATAACGGATCGGAGGTCTCTTGCTCATTCTTAATAAAGAAATAAGTAGTTATTTTAAACTTACTAATCTATATGTCCGTAAAATAGAAACTATTAAAAGTTATTTAGCTAGTTAAATCGTACTTAAACGTCTATATTTAAAGCTTTGTTATTATATAGGAAATACTAGCTTTTTTAACGTATTATTTTAAGAGGATATTAACTTACGCCCTAGTATTTAAAATAGTAACGATTATTAAACCCTTATTATCCTAATTTATATTAAATATTTAGATTTTTAACTATAAGTAAGCGTTCGAGATTATAGAAATTAGGAACTTAGAAGTCGGGTTAGCGTTTTTAACTCTACTAATCTTAGCTATATAGCTCGGTTTTAAAAAGAGGTTTTTATTATACTTATTAAAAAAAATCCTTAATATCTTTTTATTATTACCTATTTTTTACTAAGTTAGCTAAGGACTTCGTAGTTTTTAATAAGATTTTATTAGTATTAAAATACCTTTAATTACGTATTAAAGTTACTATTATTATAATATATTCTAGTATAATTTTTTATAAAAAGTTTATAAAAAGTAAGATCGGGGCCTTAAGCCTCTTTTTTATTAGCTTTTTAGCCTCGACCCTAAAGTTAAAGTCGCGGGTCTAATTTATAATTATTATCTTTTAAATCTTATAAAAAAGAGGTTTTTAAGTTCTTTAAATACTAATATTAAGGGTATTAATTAAGACTTTAATAAGCTAGGGCCTAGAGATAAATATAAAAGTTACGTTTTTTATTATTTTAAAAACCTCGTTATTATCGTTAATTTCTATAATTTCTTTTTTTTAATTAAAAAAAGAACTATCTTTTTTTTAAGTTATAAAAACTAATTTAGACTATCGATCTTATATATCTTTTTAAAATATAGCTTAGTTACTAAAGTACGGTTTTTAAGTAGTCTTTTTTTATAAATAGTATAAACGTCTACTTAATTATAATAGCCTAAATTAGGTCATACTACGTAAATATATTTAACTATACTTATAGGATTAGTTAAAAGAAGTATAAGTATAGTTTATTAAAGTAGTCCGATTTAATAGTTTAGAATCTACTTAGTTAAAAGCTTAGTATCTTTCTTAGTTAATATATTTATTATATAAAAAGAAAGGGTAACGTAATTAGTAATTATACGCTTTTTTTTATTTTTAATTATAATAAAGGGGATATTATTTATAAGCTTATAACCGTTATACTTTTTATAGTACTAAGCTCCCTAAGCTAAAATAATAAAATAAGCGTCCTTATTAAGAGTATATTAATCATAATCTTTAATAATTTAGTAATATTAACTCTAGTAATACTAATAGCGATTTCTAAGTCTTATAATTAGGGGCCGATTAGAACGCGTAGTACTTATATTAAATATATAAATAAGACCTCAAAAATAAATACTATTCTAATAGATCTTTAGCTTATTTATTTTATTAACTAGGTTAGAATTAGTAATATTATTAGTAGCTACCTAGGTAACCTAGGTTTTTATTATTAATTAGTAATATTATTAGTAGTTTAGATACTAGTACTAAGTATTACTACGTACTTAAAGAGTAGGGGGTCGTAGTAAAGTTTTGAGTTAATTCTAATTATTTATAAGAAGTAGGCTATATTCCTTCTTATATACGATCGTATTAAAAAGTCCTATTTTAAACTTTATATATTTTATTAATCTAATAAAGCTATTTAAAATAACCCCGACTTCTTTTACTATTTTTTTTATAATATTAATATAAAACTACTTATATACGGCTTTAATTAGGCTCTTATTAATTATAATATAGAGGTTTTATTATTTAGTAAGAGTAATTATATTATTAATATTAGTAAATAGTACTTAAATAGAGTTTAAATTAAAAAATAAGATAAATAATCCTTTAGTAACTCTTTCGATTTACTTTTTTTTATTTAAAAAGCGGTTAGTATCTTATTTTCCGTACTTTTTTAAAAAGAAATCCTTAGCTTAGGCCTAAGGTAATCTTTTAATTACGTCCTTAACTAGAGTTTAATAATCTCTTTTTATAATATATATAATAAGTTTATTCCTAAATCGGTCCGGGACCTTACTAATCTCGTACTAGTCCTCGAACTTTTTTAAAAAGTTTATAATATTATTATTTTTAAAAATTATAATCCCTTTTTAACTAGGGAATAATATCTTATAAAAACCTATATTTTTTATTAAATTAGGCTAAGGAATCGTAGGGCCCTTAGTTTAAGGCGTAGTTATTTAGATCTAAGTAGCGATAGTACTTAAGAAGGTATTAATTAAAGTATTTATTTTAACTTAAGTTATAATTAGTTTTTCTTAATTAGATTAATAAATAGATTTATTAAAAAAAGTAGTTTTCTCGTTATTAAATAACTCTACGCCCTATAGGTTTTAATAAACTATAAAACTAGTTTAATAAACGGTCTATTTAAAGTAAAAGGGTTAGGTTCGTATAATTAAACGTCCTAAGGGGTACTAATAATAGTAAAAATAATATATTAGTTATTTATATTTATAGTCCGAGGTTATTAAAAATATAGTTCGTCGATTTTATTTATAATCTTAATAATTTTATATTAGTTTATTTATTCTAAATAGAGTTTAAAAAGAGAGGAGAAGAGCCGTTTTAATAGCTAAAATATAGCCGTTATTTTAATTAATATAATTTAAGCCGTCTTTTTTAATCCTTACTAAGTATATAACTAGAGTTTTAATCGGATATTATATTAAGCTTATAGTAATACTAATTAAAATTATTAATAAGTTTAGTTAAAAACTAGTTTTATAAGCGCCCTTAGTTTAATATATTCGTATTTCTAAATAAGTTTATTATTAAGTCTCTAGGCTATATTAATTAATAAGGAATAGTTTAGTTAAATAACTAGTTATATTTATTAAAGTATTCTATTAGTTCTAATTCTAACTCGTTATTTATTTTATCGTACTATTATAGCGTTTATATTTAGGCCCGATCCGGTCCTAAGTATTTACTTTTTTTTTACTTATTTATTTTATTTACTTATTAAGGTTTATTATATCCCCCTTTTATTAAATAAGAAGCCCTTTTTTATATATCTTCATCTTCGTATTTTAATTATTTAATTACTCTTTTTTTAAATTAGAGTCCTATTACTCGTATTTATTTTAATTATTATGTTACTTTTTTTAATTAATTTATTTAAAGTATTTTTAATCGAGTTAGGCTTTTTTTATTTTTTTTTATTTAAAAAAAGAAGGGATTTTTAGAAAGAGAGACTATTAAAAAGGTATAGAGTATAAGGGACTCTCGTAGTATAGTATTTTAAAAGAATTACTAATATTTATAAAAGTAATATAAAATACCTTTTTTAATTAAGTTAATATAGCCTTAATTAATAAAGTTATAACCGAGGAAAGAGGATAGTATTAGCTAGATTAGAAGGGTAAAGTTCCTAATTATTTTATATTATTATATTTAAAAATAAATTATTAAAAAAGCTCTAGTTCGATCTTAAAAAAGTATATATATTCTTAAAGTAAAAATCCGTACTACCTAGCTCCTCTCCCTAATTAGGGCCCTTTTTTTTATATTTTTTTCTAATTAGCTCTTTTATAAATCCCTATATTTAATTAGCTTTAAAAAAGAACTACTAGGACTAATCGCCCTACCCTATTTTAATACTATTTCTATTATACTTAAAAAATATAAACTAATTAAGCATTATATTTAATAATATAAAAAATAAACTATTAAATAGTAAGTAGTTTATACTTATTAAAAAGTAATAGGGGTATGCGTTTATAAGGCTCGAATTAAATATTAAATTTATTAACTATTTTATAGAGGGCAAGCTTAAGTAATTATATAAGTACTTTAGTTACCTATTAGTTATAAAACTATATAACTTCCTTAAGTAATTAAGGAACGATATAGAAATAAGAGCTTTAGGATACTTAATAAGAATATATTATTAATATTAAATAAACGCCTAAAGCCTGCGTAGATTTAAGTTTAAACTATACGACTAGCTTAATTTTAATTAAGAAATCGTTATTAATATTTTTTATTTAAATAATTACTTAGTACTATATATTATTAATAAGGCTATATTATTTTAAAAAAGCTAATTCTTTAAGGACCTACTTATTAAGATTATTTAGTTAATACTTAAGAGAGCGTAAATTAATATATACTAGGGGTTACTAAATAAGATTAGAACTAATATAAGTATAAGCTTTAAGTTAGTAGAGTTTAGAAATAATACTATTACGTATAGTATCTAACTTAAAATTATATATATTAAAGTATATTATAATATAAATAAGGTAAAAAGAGCTTATTAATAATTAAAAAGAGCGTTTAAGATTATTTATAATAAGTACTCCGATATTATAGATAAAGAGTGTTTTTAAATAGCTTTTAAGTAATATAACGATATTATAAAACTAAAAGGGCTAGTTTTAATACTTTTTATATTCGGAGTATACTTAAGGATAATAATAACCTCGCTACTATTACTAAACATAGCTTAATAAGCTTAGGTAATTAATAAAATAATAAAGGTATTTTAAAAAGCGGATATAAAGCGCTAGATCTATAAGGTTATTATTACTCGTAATAGGCTAGATATAAGCCCTAATCTCGATATATTATTAAATTCGAATATTAAGGTATAGAGGGAAATTATTAAATAGTAGTTAGGCTTATATAAATTAATTTATATTAACGAACGTTCGTATATTATTATTAGAGATTAAGACTAACTACTCGAAGTATTAATTATAATAGTACGACTATATAATACTAATCTTAACGAGGAGATTTTAATTTAATAAAAAGAAAAAGATCTAGGGGAACTATATTAGTAACTTAAGAATAGGTAAGAAATTATTTTTAATAAGATCGTCGTAGTAGTATTAATAAATAACAAAGAAGAGGAAATTACTAAAAAGACACTAATATTACTAACGAGACGTTATAAAAAACTACGATAATAAGTACTAACGTAGTAATTTATTACTAACGACGTTATAATTAACGTATATAATAAGCGAGTAAGCTAGACAAGCGAGTGTGCCACCTAACCGCTATTAAGCCACTTATATTACTATAATACGTATTTCTTTACTAAGAAGAATAATAGGGCTAACTAAAAATACTTAATTAAACCTAGCTATTTAAGCTATTTAAAAAGACTAAAATCTTACTATTTAGGCTATAGTAAAGATTTATAATATTAGTCGTGTTATTTTAAGTTATAGATTAGATAGAATATTATTATAATATAATACTATTCTTAACTCGTAGAAATTAACTATGCTTAAAAAAGAAAAGCTAGTTAAGTATATTTTTAATTTAAATTCTTAGTCATTTTCTCCCTACCTTAGTAATATAAAAAATATAACTAATTAACTACTCGCTAACTATAACGTACTCCCCGTTAAGAAGTACTAGGCTTCTAACTTTATTAAGCACTAACTATAGCTCCGGACGCGATTTTTTTATAAGTACGACTATAAGAGGGCCTAATATAAAGACCTAAATATAATAAACGCGTAGTTTCGGCTTATAATAAACATAGTTATAAAATATAATATTATAAACTCGGATATTTATAACTTTAATAAAACTAGTTTTATAATAGGCTAGATTACCTCTAGAATAGTTATAATAAGTACTAAAACGTATTTAAATACGAAAATAATATAGCCTAGTAATCATAAATAGGTTATAGTTATTTAAGCTATTAGCTCGTTTAGTTATAATATCCCGCTATATATTATCGTTATAAATAAATATTACCTCTTTACTTAGTATATAGAATCCGGTCTACTACGTAATTAGGTTATTATAACGTTTTAAAACGGATAGATAATAAATAAAAAAGGCTTAGATTAGGTAAAATACTTTAAATAGTATATAAAACTATGTATAAAAAGTTAATATCGCCTCCTTATTATTAACGAATATAAAAGTTATTACTCTACGGATTTTAAATTATATTATAAAAAGAATAATATCGTTACCCTTTATATACTAGCTTATTTATCTTATTTACTATAGCCCTTAGATATTAAATATTTTAAGCTTTTAAAAACGATATACGGCTAAGAAATTAAAAAAAGAATATAATAAAATAATACTTATATTATAAAAGAGGACTTTTTTCTTATGTTTTATAAGGTATTTACGTAAGCGATTATAAAAAAAATATTTAGAAAGGATTTAGAAGAGCTGGGCTTATATTTTTAAGTATAGAGAGTATACTATTTAAGCTAGATATAAAGTTATATACTCTAACGCCTCTAGGATCTCTCTCGATAATACTATTAGCCTAGACTTTTTAAATACTAAATAACCTAATAAAAGTATTATTATAGTTATAACTTATTAAAAATTAAATCGCTTATTATTAAAATAGCTCCCTAATTTTGATTATTAAAGCTATTAAGTATTTATTAAAGGGGGCACAAGGATTTATATATAAAATTATTTTATTAAAGTTAAAGAATTAGATTTTTTAAAAAAAGAATAACTTATTTAACTAATATAAAAGGGCTAAGAAAATACGTCTTAAATAAAGAAGAAGTCTTATAATAGCTAATAAAGAAGACTTTTAGTTATAGAGAGAGGTAATAACCTAGATCGAGGAGGAAACGCGTTAGAGTAGTAGTTATTAACTAAGGACTAAAACGGGTTAATAACGATATAGTATTTATAAAAATACTAATTATAATACGTAAATATATTAAATTACTAAAAAGATATTTAAAAAAGAGGATACTAAATAGTTTTAATTAAATTACTTTTCTAAGTAGTGCTTTTTAGTTATAAATATAATATAGTCGCGGTTCAGTAGCCTACTCGCTTATCTAGCCCACTCGCTTATTATATACGTTAATATATTCTATATAATAAAAGAGAAGGCCGATTACGTACTTATAACCTAATTATAAAAGGAGGGTATAATTATAATAGCTAGGAGACCTTTTGAGGGATCAGACTTAGTAAAAGTAGAGATACTTTACGATCGAGGGGTTTATTAATTTATTTTTTATAATCTAATTAAATACGCGAATCTATATATTTTTAAATTACGTATAGTTCGAGAGATAAAAGAGAAGGGTACTCTATAGCTATATAAGAAATCGAGGTATGTTATATAAGGGTATAGTAATATTAAGAAGGCGACGCTACTTATATAGTTATTTATAGTTTAATATTATAACTAGCGCTTTATAATAATACTAATAGTATTATTATAATAAAAAAGATACTAGATTTAGAGTTATAATATTACGTAAGCGTATACCTAATTAATAACTAAGCTTATGAAGAAAATCCTTACTTACTTCCTAAAAGAAATAATTAATAAGTATTTAAAAAGTACGATTATTAAAGTACTTAAGCCGTTATATAGCCTTGTTAAATTAGGTACTTATTAATAAGCGACGTACTACGACTTCTATATTAACTAATTATTAATAGTTACGTTAATATACTTTATATATATAAACGACCCTTTTAATATTATAGGAATATAAATAAATAATACCTTAGGTTTATTAAATATCGAGTTAATAAAAAAAGAGGATAAGGAGCTTTATAAAACTAAATTTATAGCTAAATTAAAAAAGATCCTTATACTAAAGTCCCTATTAGCGTTTAATAAAGGGATTTTAATAATTAAGAGGGATAATATAGTATTTTAATAAAAAGAGTAAGGCGAGAAGATTACCCTCGTTAACTTAAAATTTATTAATTATAAAAAGTAATATAGAGCTAAGCTTATTTAAGGGGCTTATATTATAAGTATTTATTAACTTAAAGCTATTTTTAATAACGCTAGAGCTGCGTAGGTTATAGAACTTATAGAGAGCGATTTTAATATCTTTAATTAATAATTATAGTAATAATAAGAGAACTAAAACCGAGGTCTCGTTTATTAACTTATTAAGTTTATTTTAGTAAAGCTTTATATATTTATTAACGGGTTATTTATAAATAATAATAACTTAACTTTATAATTAAGATATATTATTATCCTCGCTAATAAGAACCTTAGTAAGGACGATTTTATAATATAAAATAATATAATTTATTATTTATTAATAAAAAGTAAAGGAATTACTTATAGTATACTCGTATTAAAAGTTTATAGTATAGTTAACGGCGTTAACCTCCCTTATATAATTTTAATTATACTTAAGAGGATTATAAATCGTTTTAACTTTTTTATAATCCTTATAATTATTTATACTAATTTATACTTATTATATAAGTACTCTATTAAGCTAAGTATTATAAAAAAAAAAGAGGCTTATAATAAATATTATAGCCCTTAGGTAGTCGTACGAACGACGAGAGATCCTCGAGATTTATTAAATTAATAATAATAATAACCTCGCTAACGTTTTAATAAAAATAGTACTAAAAAGGTGTAGGGTATAAGGGACTCTCGTAGTACGGTGCTTTAGAGAAACTACTAATATTTATAAAAGTAATATAAAATACCTCCTTCGATCGGGTTAATACGGCCTTAATTAACGGAGTTATAACTAAGAGAAGAGGGTAGTATTAGCTAGATTAGAAGAATAGAGTTCTTAATTATTTTATATTATTACGTTTAAAAATAAATTATTAAAAAAGCTTTAGTTTAATTTTAAAAAAGTATATATATTTTTAAAATAAAAATCCGCACTACCGAGCTCCTCTCCCTAATCAGGGCCCTTTTCTTTATATTTTCCTCTAATTAGCTCTTTTATAAATCCCTATACTTAATTAGCTTTAGAAAAGAACTACTAGGACTAATCGCCCCACCCTATGCTAGTACTTAATTAGAGGTTAAAGTAATTTATTAATAAAAAAAGGGTAATAGTACGAATAAAAAAATAAGTTATATAAAAAGAGTAAAAAAAAGGGGTAAAAAAAACGACTTAGTAAAAGGGCCCGAGGTCGAATTAAACCTCTAATTATAGTAGTAATAATAGTAGTTAGATTAATAAAAAAAAGAAAGTTAGTATTAGATTAGAAGTCTAATTCGACCTCGGTATACGGCTAAGGCTACGTAAGGGCTAATAAGGGGCCCTATTTATAATTATTATAAACTACTTAGCTTATAGTTAGAACCTCCTTTTTTATACTTTATATAGTATATTAAAATAGTTTAATTAACTTACTTCGTTAACTTATAGTTCGAACTAATCGACTACTATCCCTGTAATAGTAATACTAACAAAGTTATCAAAACCAGATCATGGTAACCACCGAGACCATGATCAAGGAAGGTAGACAACCTGGTACTAGCAGAAACGCTTAAATTACCGGGAGCCATTGAACTGAGAAGGAAGCCAGCATACCTACCCTCTCGTATAATTCATTATAGATGAAAAACTCGGGAGGCTCCAGATGAGTTCTACAGACAGCGTATGTCTGATAGCTGCCAATTGAATCCTTTTGCTCTTCTTCATTGCCTAATTCATTACAACCACGTAAAGTAATAGGCAATTATTTGCACAAGTCGAAGTAGAGGCCGTCTATTATTTTCGAAGCTTACTCGTCCGTGTGCAGTGGTGCACCTGGTCCATCGTGCTTAGCCATCCAAGGAACCGGAGGCAGGACTGGTATGGCAGGCCATATTGCGCCGAGTGCATAGTATGATTTTTAGACTCCGTAATGACTTAAAGTACTCTGTTTTGAGTCGAATATTCGGCTCGGGCAACACATCCGGCCTTCAACTCCACATTGCGCCGGCCAAGCTACCGGGATGACCCACTAAAGCGCGGCGAGACCGTGCCGTGCCGCATTGCCTCCGAGTGGATACCGTGACGGACTATTAGTATAACCGAACTCCGCCGTGCTCCATTCAGGTTCCCTAGCCGTGGCTCACCCCATTGGATGATTGTGGGTCTCTAGCGATGCATCCTTGTATGTCATCGCACACGCTGATTGGCTTGCCGACATTGTCCCGCGCAGCCTTGGGAAATCTGGGGCCGAGCCGATCAGAGCTCCCACGCGCAGCCTTCGCACCTTTCACCTTTTTCCCAATCCTTTCCTCCCACCACCCACCACAATCCGTTTTGCCTGGTTCCCATATACACATAGCCGACGAGATTACTATCGCGAACAGATCGCCGACCGACGCCATGTCACAACTTGGTTCGGTGGCCTTGGCCAATGGCTCCGCGACGCCAAAGAAAGTCGCCTACTTCTACGATTCCGACATTGGTAATTATGCCTATGTTACCGGTCACCCCATGAAGCCCCATCGCATACGCCTCGCACACAGCTTGATCATGCACTACGATTTGTTCAAGAACATGGAGATATATGTATGTCATGTGTCTCAACCGTCGCGTCCCCATGGATTCTAACGTGATAATCTTAGCGCGCGAAACCTGCGACAAGGGGAGAGATGACCCAGTTCCACACAGACGAGTACATCGACTTCCTCCAGAAGGTAACTCCTGACAACATGGACGCCTATCAGAAGGAACAGGGCAAATACAATGTCGGAGATGATTGTCCCGTATTTGACGGCCTATTTGAGTTCTGTGGCATCAGCGCTGGCGGTAGCATGGAGGGTGCTGCCCGTCTCAATCGTCAAAAGTGCGATATTGCAGTCAACTGGGCCGGTGGTCTTCATCACGCCAAGAAGAGCGAGGCCAGTGGTTTCTGCTACGTGAACGGTACTATAGAATCGCTTCAGTGACATTCTTGGATCGCCTGCTAACTGCCTATAGACATTGTCCTCGGCATTCTCGAATTGCTGCGTTTCAAGAAGCGCGTCCTCTACATCGATATCGACGTTCACCATGGCGACGGTGTTGAAGAAGCATTCTATACTACCGACCGAGTCATGACCGTTTCCTTCCACAAATACGGCGAGTACTTCCCTGGCACTGGAGAGCTGCGCGACATTGGTATCGGCACCGGCAAGCACTACGCTGTCAACTTTCCTCTCCGCGATGGTATCGACGACACCTCTTACAAGTCAATTTTCGAGCCAGTCATTGAGCACGTCATGAAATTCTATCAACCTGAAGCCGTTGTACTGCAGTGTGGCGGCGACAGTTTGTCCGGCGACCGCTTGGGCTGCTTCAACCTTAGTATGGAGGGCCACGCCAACTGTGTTGGGTACGTCAAAAGCTTCGGCTTGCCGACCTTGGTCCTGGGTGGTGGTGGATACACCATGCGCAACGTCGCTCGCACATGGGCGTTTGAGACTGGTGTTCTCGTTGGCAAGCATCTTCCCAAGACGCTTCCTTACAACGAATACTACGAAGTAGGTTCCTTGCTCGCATTGTCACCAGCCAACAACTGTTAACTGACCCCATCTTAGTACTATGCTCCCGACTTTGAACTGAACGTCCGCCCATCGAACATGGAGAACTCCAACAGCTTCGAGTATCTGGAGAAGATCAAGGCCGCTGTCATCGACAACCTGAGACATACCCAGCCTGCCCCCTCCGTACAGATGCAAGATGTGCCTCGCCAACCCTTTGGTGGCATGACGGACGAGGAGGAAGCGGAGCTAAACGATATGGACGAAGACGAGAATGCCGACGACCGAATGACACAGCGCCGATGGGACCAGCGCACCCGCAACGAAGCCGAGTTCGAGGACAGCGATGATGAAGATATGGATCAGGCAAACGGCATGACGCGTCCTCGGAATGCCAAGAAGCGCACCTTCGGTGACTACCGACAGGCTGAAGGCGAGGTCGACAGTGGAGCGCCCTCACCCGTGAATGGTGCTCCCGAGGGTGAAGAAGCCCCCAACGCCGAGCCGATTGTGGATGCCGACATTACTCTCGAGAACCCCGCCGAACCCGAAGACACATCCGACAAGTCAGTCCCGGAGAAGGAGGCCGCTCCCGAAGTCTCGAAAGAGGATGCCGTCGATGAGGATGGTGATGTTGGCATGGAAGATGGAACGGATGTCGAGGGGGGAACAACCACAATCAAGAAGGAGGAAGTCGAGGCAGAACCCGTCCCGGTAGCCGAGAAGGAAGAAAAGACGGAGAAGACACCTTCACGCCAGCCTACCGCCGATCCTGCAACTCAGCCACCCGTCGCAGAAACGACAGAGACAACCAAAGCCACCGAGGCTGCCAAGGAACCTGTTAAGGAAACAGAGACGGCGGTGGCGAGCAAAGAGACCGAGGCTACTGAGGCTAACGACTCCAAGCCCGAGGTCGCAGCCGAAGAACCAGCTGCTGAAGCCAAAGCAACTACCCCTGAAAAAGAAAAGGACACTACCGAGAAAGCAGAGGCCAGGGCCGCTGAGCCCGAGGTAGACAAGATGGACGTTGACGAAAAGCCGGCCGAGGAGGAAGCCAAAAAGGAATAGTGGTACAAGATCCCCCTTGTTCCTTTTCTTTTCCGCGGTGGCAAAAAAACAGAAATGCAGCACACCACCTATGATGCAACGTTGGGTTCAAGTCAGCACGCTCGCGGGAGGGGTGCGAGAGTATCGGGCGTTCAAGGATAGGTTTTTGAGGGGATTTCCTAGCATGGAACTCTGGGGTTATTGTTTGTGGTTTTCAGTGATACTCTCATACATTCCTTGCAAAGTATTGTGCCGGCGGGAGGAGATCGCCGGCTGTATTATAGATAGGCAAGGCGCAGTAGTACCTTGCTGGTAGCGATTTTAGTTAAACTGAGTAATATGTCGCAGATGATTCATTTTCGTCTAGTGATTCTGTGATTCTAGAAGTATGTCTTCTGGGTGAGATAGCTGTCCAATGGTGCTGATGCTATGACATGCCGGAAGACGTCTCGTCAGGTTTCCAGCTTCTCTCACAGGATAGAACGCCCTGATTCTGCTACACGATGTCCCAAACCCACTCATGTTGACTGAGTCTCCAATATACGACAACAGAGCAACCATTGGCCTTCTCGCTGTGCAGTGTCTAGGCCTCTGCTGCCTAGCCTTTTACAACTCAAACATACGTTACTTTCGAGGGTTATCCCACATTCTCCATTAAGTCATCTGCAGTCAATGTCCTGCGTTGATTGGTCACAGTCCTTGAATTCTAATCTTCTGTAGCGCCGCTCTGGATCTATCCCCAAACGCCGTACCAGTGATTGTGTGATATCATTGAGTATCCCTGTAATCATCGAAGAATCCAAACATCCAAGAAACAACCCAACATCCTTCATCATCCCTCATTACAACTAGCTAGGCCTGTCAGAGTCCCTTTCATCCCGAACCAAGCTGCTCCTCGACGCCACGGGAGATACCCCAGGAAGCCGCGGCTGCCCCGAAGCGTCCCATACAACAGCGCCAAAGTATCCTCCATCCTCCGGACTGGGTCCTCTGTCGGTATGTCGCCGCAGTGGAGGCTTCAATGGCGTAGGTAGTTCTGCTTCAGGGGCGTCTACGGACAGGAACCGTACGCCTTCCTCGGTTTCGACCCTCGTGAGGGGTATCATCGTCTCTCGTTGCGGCGAGTCTTCGTATGGGGATGAGTCCTGGTATGGTGTGATGTGCACCGCGGGAGGGGGCAGGATCCCGGGGACGTCACTGATATCTATCCGCGGATGCGGAGCTCGACCACAGCCGCTAGCATCCACATCGTGATAGATCTCCCGGTGGTCGCTAGTCGGGTGTTCACACGAATCACTTCTTGAGCGGCGCGCCTTAATCTTTACGCCGCCGTCCCCGTCGGACTGCGTGTAGAGCTCTGTGTCGGCGCTCTCTTCGATGTTGGGTCGGAGGTAGGAGGGCGGTCGCGCCCTTGAGCTCTTTCCGCCGAGTAAAGGGCGGAGAGTGGGGACGCAGAGGCAGATTACGGCGCAGCTAAGCTCTGTTATCGACCAGATTCCGGCGATGACAGTGTTGTATGTTGTGTCGGTGGAGGTCGATGAGCTCTTGAGTGTTGTGAGGCGGATGACTGAGATCGCGCAGGTACTGCCAGAAATGTCAGTGCAGATCGCGAGGAGGCATGAAGACTGGCAGAAGAGGCTTACAAGAAGCCGAGTCCAAACGTCGCCATTAGTACTATCTTCTGCCTCATCGGTAGGCGGATTGTCCGAAGCAGCGGCACTGGCATGAGGAAGATGACGATTTCGGTGAAGAGGTTGATCGACGACCCGATGATCCACCAGTCGAGAAGTCTTATGCATCGGCCGGGTACTGTGTGGTCCCAGAGACTCTTGAGTGGGATACAGGCCAGGCAGATTGGAATCACCTGCGATACCCCAAAGGCGATAATAAAGATCAAGAAGATATTACATAACTTTTGAAAGGCCGGCAATGGAAAGACGCGCCGGTACTGAAGAAGAAAGGTTGATTTGATCAATGGATAGGCCTGTTTAGGTAGTTAGCTTGTGCTGCCATCATAGGATTGATCTCGAGAAACGCACGACTTGGTAGATGGCGACAGCCGTGATTGCAATCTGTACATCGTGTGAGTTTTGTCAATCTTGTCATTGCTTTCAACTGTGCTGGGACTACCTCTTGAGATTTGAGAAACTTGTCCCTGGGTAACGTAGCCTGATGTAAACCATCGCCAAAGTGGGTATCTGTGTCGACCAACTAATCAGCAAGATACCTTTCACCTCATACCTTATCGAGGCAACCTACTTATGAGCATCAAAAGTCCAACAATGAAGACGAGAATCTTGTTTTCGAGTAGTCAGCACTCAGTGGTCGACCTTGGGGCCAGTCCAGGGTTGCAAACGCACAGAAGATGCTACCAACGCCGAATCATCCCAGCGCCATTTCCTCAGCAGGCAAGCGCGGACGTAGACCCTGAGGGCCGTGACAAGAGTCGAGAGAAATAGCGCCGTGACTGTCACGCCGATTACGAGAGTGTCACAAAAAGCGGGCCCACTCAATGTGGGCAGCATTAACCACATCCATATCTCGTGACAGAGAGGTTGTCGCGTTTCGGTCGGATCCACCGGGGGGATATCTAGGGTCGCTGCCTGTTCATCGTCTACGGTTATCGAGTCCATCGTCCTGTATCTCAATCTCGCCTCTGCCCCAAAAGAGCTCGGACGGGCGACGTGGTGACCAAGGAGCTATACTGGGAGAGACGTTGTCGGCCGGTGCTCGAAGGTTGCTACGTGCTCCCTGTGAAGTTCGACATTGAAAACCGCGAGAAACAGATCTTAGATCATGATCTACTGGTGCGTGGAGTCGCTGCTCGAGATCGCGAGGCACCATTCAGGCTGGGATTTGGTGTTGTAGCAAATTAGACTATAGGTGGGAATGGCATGGGAACGTAGAAGCAAGGCAAGGTCAAGTGTTGACAATCCCGGGACCAGGGCACACCAATCTCAATCGTACATCGCACGAGGAGCGCCCATGATTGAGTTGGAGCTAGGAGCAGATTTGTCGCGTGTGCCAGGATCACGGAGCGACGAGTACACCTGGAATGGGCGTAAGCTTTGAGTTCGCAATGACTCGCCCTATTCCGCGGCCATCGTAATTTGTAAAGCGTACATCTCGCGATGCTGCGCTGCGTTCCCGAAGCGCAGTGACGTCGTGAAATGCTCTGGTCGTAGGACCATAGGATGTGTTCAATAGGAAGCGAGGACACGAATCACAAGGTGTGTCTTGCCTCAAAGTTCGAGTTGGCATCTCCAAGGTGGCAACGCTGCGTGGTGCTTAGAGCGATGTCTTCTTGGCTCGGCGATGAGGATCACCATCCTTTCCCACCTATCCCGTTTGTTCTTCTCTGCAGATTCGGCGCAGGAGATCCGACCGCCGCGGCTCGATGTTCGGGACCGTCGCGCCTATCATTTTGCCTCCAGTGAGGGCACACTTTTCCAGACGTTTCGTTCCCTGCAGCCCTCGAGGCTTTGAGCTTCTCCCACCACGTCGATCTAGACGGTCTTTCCGGATACGTCTAGCATCGTCTGTTGTTTTCTTCAGACGGACTGGCTGTTTGTTTGAAATCACGGAACTCAAAATCGGCATGGATGGGTTGCTCGGTTTCCGGGCATTCTCGTCCCTTAAGACCATCTAGGATTCAAAACCGATGTCGCGCTGTGTTGTGGGAAGATGGTGAACTGGAGGCTAACATGGATATCCTCCGCAAGCCGGGCATTGAATCATAACAATCGCTGAGCCGCTACCAGATTGAGTCAGGTAGGTGCCCGTGAAGTTGGCAGTGGGCGTTGACATATCGCAAATGTTGTGTTTCACTCAGCGCCGAGGATAATGTGACTGCAATTGATATGGTCTTAGTAAAGGCGGCATATATGCATCTTTGACTTGAAATAGAGTAGCAACAAGGTGTTTAGTTGAGTGGATGCTATGGGGCGTAACCATCTTTGCCGGGGGGGGGGGGTTAGTGACGTCGACTCGTCATTTGCGTGAGGAGCAGTTCCAAGAATTGCCATTGTTCAAGAATAGCATCGATGAGTTCCGAGCATTATTCCAATCGTTTCCAGTGCGATCCTTACCGCACACGAAGTCTTCAGCAAGAGAAGTCGGTCGAACGAGGAGGCTGGTGAAGGGTAAGGTAGATGATGGATTCATCCTCAGCTGAACGCAGTGGAGGGGATGATCCGGCAGTGTGGCTGGTGAGCTTCGGTATGCCAGTCTAGCCGAATGCGGCACCATATGTGGCTTGACCACTCACACCTCAACATCTCAAACTGTCGTCCAACAACAGATTTTCACGCTTCAAAGCTGGAAAGGAAAATTCGGGTTGCTGTTGACTAATATTACCTCGGGTTTTTGAACATGATTCAATAAGAGGCAGAATTAGACTAAGCTGGATATCCCTATCTCTTGCGGTGAGCTCCTTCCCGCACTGATACAGCTCCAAATGTCAAGCACGTGACTGTTTGACAGCCAGGCACGGGCAGTACGTACCGGACCAGGCTAGCTCCGCCGCCGGGACCATTTTCGCCAGGCTGCTCAGAGCTGTCGTCAACACCACTCAACTCCACGACCCAGCTGCTTCCATCCGCCTCCATCACCCCAAACTACGCCCCTCCAAATCGCCACGAAAACCGCCGCCCGCGACAGCATTTCGACGACACCAGCTCAACACTTCATCTTCACATCTTCAGCAACGTTTAAAGCATCACAATGGAGCGCTTTAGGAACATGCTCCAGTCCCAGGGCCTCGGTGGCCTGGGCAGCCAACCCGGAACGGTAAGAGCATCCCGCGCCTTGTCGAGCTGCCTTGACAGCTCCGATTGTCCAGGCCCTTGCAACGACATACTTACGCGGTTTTCCAGGATAACACACAGCTTATCGACAACTCCGAGACCGTCTACATCTCCTCCCTTGCCCTCCTCAAGATGCTGCGACACGGCCGCGCTGGTGTTCCCATGGAAGTGATGGGTCTGATGCTGGGAGAGTTCGTCGACGACTTCACGGTACGCGTGGTGGATGTTTTCGCCATGCCCCAAAGTGGTACCGGCGTTAGTGTAGAGGCGGTCGACCCTGTTTTCCAGATGAAGATGATGGACATGTTGAGACAAACCGGAAGGTGAGTTCGGACCTCGCCATCCCTACCCTGGCCATATCGCAGTCGCATGTACTGACAAACATGTTGCAAACAGACCTGAGGCCGTCGTTGGATGGTACCATTCCCATCCTGGTTTCGGATGCTGGCTTTCATCCGTCGATATCAACACCCAGCAGTCCTTCGAGCAGCTTACCCCGCGTGCTGTCGCCGTCGTCGTCGACCCCATTCAGTCCGTCAAGGGCAAGGTTGTCATTGACGCCTTCCGCCTGATCAACCCTCAGTCCCTCATGCTTGGTCAAGAGCCCCGGCAAAGCACGAGTAACTTGGGCCACCTCAACAAACCCTCAATCCAGGCCCTCATCCACGGCCTGAACAGACACTACTACTCCATCGGCATCAACTACCGAAAGACGGCGCTCGAGGAGAACATGCTCATGAACCTGCACAAGCACGTTTGGACCGAGGCATTGGAGATGAACGACTTCAGACACGAGGGCGACTGCAACAAGGAGCGCTTGGAGCGCCTTGTCAGCCTTGCTGAAGGCTATGAGAAGCGCGTCAAGGAAGAAACCGAATTGACAAAGGACCAGCTCAAGACCCGCTATGTCGGCAAGCTCGACCCCAAGAAGCATTTGGAGGACGTCGGCCAGCAGCTGATCGAGGACAACATTGTGTCCGTCTCGAGACAGATGATCGACAAGGAAGCGACGATGCCTAAGAAGGACGGACCGGCGGGTGGCAAGGATCAATCGAACGGTGACTCGATGGATGTGGAAGAGGAGTTGTGAGGGGGTTAAGGGCCATGATTTTGGGACGGTCTAGGGTCTAGGGCGGGATACAAGGACTTTGCCAGCACTGTACGATTAGGCGTTTAGGTGGACGGGAACCCAACATCTAGAGGGCCCGCCAGGCATAAGACGACTATGAACTCAATGTTTTGGCCCACGACATGAATGAGGTATTGACCGTACGACTTTCCTAGTGTCGAACCCCCCCCCCCCACAAAAGCCCTGCGCTAGGCGTCACTGGACATGTATCTGTTTTAGTCACCATGCAATGGAAGAATGATCCCTTTGTTGCTTCTAGACCCATGAGGCTCAAAGCATCCCGGTGTGCTCAAAGGCGAAGCGCATGCGAATTCACGTTGTTCTCTTACAGTCCCAGAACATCCGAGAAACATAGATCCGAGTCTCAATCCCATTGTCGCCTACTAAACAACAACTTGTTTGCAGGGGTTTGACACTTCGGGGCCATTCCCGTACATCTACATAAGAGCTTAGCTTCATCTCTTGCTAAGCTCCAGCTAGAGGCAAATCAAGAGGACCTATTATCCAGCTTACCCGTTTCCTACCACTTGACAACATCATTTCCTTGCCTCCCTGTATTGTATCTTCACGGCATGAAGTCTCGGCAAACTGACAAGAGTTCTCATTCGAGGTATACTTTTCGATTTCCCGTGTCGACTCGCCTCCACTTCTCGAGAAAGCGCACACAGCGGACAGCTTCTACGACAGCTCTTTTCGACTTTCCCCTTGAAAGTCCACCAGGTTTGACAGATACGGCATCCCGTCAGCATCAAACTCGGTTCCCCGTCGTCGAACTCTTGAGACGTCTATCAAGCCGCTGTCGCGGTCTTGCCAGGAGCATGGCCTCGTCTCCCTCGCAAATGTCTGGACAAAGCGAGAGTCAACCACTGCGATATAACACACCAAGTAAACCGCATGGCTCTGGAGCCAACGCAGCCCCAGAGTCTCCGGCAGAGTCGTATCTGCATGCGCCCAGCTCCTCGCTCCCAAGACCCGACATAAGCCCCGCATCAACTCACCAAGTTCTTCACCGTCTTGGGAGCACCTTCTCACATGTACAGTATGCTGTTTGCGGCGACGCAGCGCTGATAGCATACGGCCATGGCTCTCGCTCCCCGTCCCACGTTACAATCATCTGCCCAGCCTACGCCCAAGAGGTCATGAAAGCGTGGGCGGCTGCCACCAGCGGCATGCTCAACTACCCCGGCGAACCAGACACTCTTGGCGTCTCCGATGAAGAAGGACAGGTGTGGCCCGTTAAAATGAGGACCATGGCGTTTGAGCGTAGCTTTGAGACGCTGCCGACTGTAAGTCTCTGCTTTGGGGATGACTCTTCTCCCACAACCATCTTGACCATGCCGGCTCTCGTTAACGAGATTGCGCTTTCATACGTTGTTGACAGGCATATAGAGGAAGAGGGATTCCTGGATGAGCTTGCAGTAGACCTGGTTTGGCTCTTGCAAAGTATCATCGAAGACGGAAGTCCAGAGCAAATGCTCAATGAGCATGACGCACCCGCCATCAGCAACCCTATCTTCTGGTACGACTTTACGGATGCGTATCCCGAACTAGCTGGACTCTTCTACGATGCTGGATATCGACCTGAGGGGTCTGAGGTAGACGTGAGCCAGGTGAGTGATATGATACCGGCCGAGCTACGATCTCTACCCCTGCGAGAGATCATCACGAGAGGTAGGAGTCGCCCTGGCGGCAGGTCCGATGCCAAGCTGTGGCGCCAAGTGCTGGAGGGGCCGAACTTGACCAGAGCGGAGCTCAGGAAGGTGATTCGGGACCATCCGTCGTACAGGCGCAAGTCGTCGGGTTATGGAGATTTAGATGACCAATCGTGGGCTCCTCGTTCATACAGCCGTAGGCCTTTGAGGAGACAGCAGAGCCAAGCGGCACCCTCGTCGGTGGTTCCTTTTGGAGACAAGATCTCTAACTTCTTGTTCGGACGTCCAGACGGCTCTAGAGTCAAGCATTCAAAGTAATGACTGTAATTTGCTACAATGGAAAGAACGATTCTGGAATTAGATTTCCCTTTCTCCTCCATCTTCTGTTCTGCAGCAGCTGTTTACCTTATAATGACTTACCCATTTCTTTGTCACGTTATTTCAAAGTACCTTAGTGTTGTTCCCCGTGAGTAAATACATCACTGTTGTCGCTATTGTTTCGTGATTAAGTCACGGTTCGTGGTTGTCAAAGAATGCTTTCAAACTCAAATCGATTCTTTCGCCATCATGCTTTTGCAGAGGCGGTCTCTATGCCCCGAGGGCTTTTACAAAGAAGAAGCCAGATGTTCTGGTCTAAAGTCCCATGGCCCCCATCTAACTTGAACGCCATTATCCCTTGGCTGTGCAGACCGACCCGGTCTCTTTGCTTCATACTCGCTTGTAAAGAACCAAAAAACAAACGAAACCTGTATTCCCATGCCAATTCGCCCCGCTGGATATGCTGAGTCGCTCAGAAAGTCCTCTTCAATTCAAAAGTCCACCTCTCTTCCGCCTCCTTGCCTCTGCTGGTACTGGTACTGGTTGTGGTACTGGTTGTGGTATTGCTGGCTCTGCTGGTATTGTTGAGGGTGTTGCTGCTGGTATTGTTACTGGTACTGCTGCTGGTACTGCTGAGCATAGTGTTGGCCGTAAGGAGGCGCGTCGTACTGGTTGCTCTGCTGGCTGTTGTTGAAGTGCACGGGGGCGACGGCTGGACGAGGAGCAGGGGAGGCCGTCTGGGGCTTGCTCTGCTGCTGGATCTCGATGCGCTCGGCGGACTGGCCGGCCTCGCTGTCGCTGCTGCTGCCGAGGGCGGTCTGCTTCATGGATCCGCGGCGGACGCCGTTGGCCTTGAAGTAGCGGAAGTCAAGCCAGGCGATGATGGTTGCGTAGCCGGCGACGATGCTGAGGAGGATGCCCATCACCACGACGATCCAGCCGATGGTGCAGCTGACGCCCACGCAGGATTGTTGTGTGTTGCCCTGGATGCCCATGTAGGCGACCGCGGCCCAGAAGACGACTTCCATGCCGTTGAGGATGAGGTTGGCTTTCAGGCTGGCCCATCGCTTGAAGGAGGAGACGTGCTCGGTGGGGACTTGGTATGCGATGATAATGAGAGGCTTTGCGGCCTGGGGTTGAAAAGGTTTGGTTAGCTGGTTGCTTGGTTTGTGGGGTAAAAGAAGCTTAAGACTTACCATGCCGAGAGCCATGGTACCGGATCTACCCCTGGGGCGGTTGGGGAGGAAGATGCGTGCCACTGAGAGACTAAGAGCTGCGATGACCAGGGCAAGCTGGACCATATGGATGGGGAACTTGAGCTTGGAGTCGAAGAGGCCCATTGTGAATGTTTGGGAGGAGGACTCAAGTTGGTATTGGTTCGAACTGTCCTTGATGAGGAGTAATCTGAGTCAAGACCGAGAGATTGTTTGTGTGATGGTGATGGTGATAATGATTGTGTTGGTTGTATTGTATTGTATTGTATTGTATTGGAAGGAAGACGGCAACAACATCCGGATTACAGTCAATCTATATACAAACATCTCGCACTCTGCTGCATCTCGCATTTACACGTATTGACCGTATCCTGAAAGAAATTTCGATACTCATTCCCATAGTGTCGGGCCTACCTCAACACAGCCGCACGCTGCGCATTGTGTGAGAATGCCTTCGGTCTCGGTTCATGGGTGCGGACACTTTTTTTTTCTCTTTGCTGTGCAGTCAGACACCGCAGATTACACGTATTTACTTACTACTATACCTTACTATTGTCGCTGGGAAACTTGGATTGGGGGACAAGATAAAAGTAGCACAGCCCCGGCCCCCTAGGGCGAACGGCACTTCGGTCTCGGTTTCCCACTTCTTCTCTGACAAAGCCACGAAGAAAACTGGCACTAGAGAATCGGAGCACCAACAACCTTATGGCCTAAGCATACGCGTATCCACCCAATAAAGTTATCCATGTCTCTGCTGCTTCGAGACCTTGGGCCTTCGCCTCTTTCTTCTCCCCTCCAAGCTTCTGTCGTCTCCATAGAAGCCTCAAACCAGTGGGCTGGGCGGTTCGCGCCAAGGAGGCTTGACACTTGTCATCGCAACTCCCCGAAACCCCATAAGCAGGGCTCTCAGCGCCGCCGCCGCCGCCGCCGCCTCCCCCTTTCCATGCTTTGGAGTCCGGACGAGGTTCTGGTTCCCGGGTGTGGGAATCGCTGACGGGGATTACGGGCCTTCAGGCTTCGAGACGCGCTTCGGGAATCTGCCCTCTGGCGCCATTGAGAAATGCGCCTTGCCATGATGTGGAGACGGGAAAGCGAGGTGCATGGGCGCTAGCGAAATGCTTATTGCGTTCTGAGGCCGGGAGGACCTTCGGTTTCTCTAGTCTCGGCCACGTTTTTCTCGGGTTTGAGATTTCTTTCATCTTGATAATCAGGCTCTCTTGCTGTTTATACCTGACACAGTTTCGCAGCGTCGTAATGAGTCGTGTCGGATCTGCAAGGCGTTATGGTTATCTAATCTTTGGCGGTTGTTCTCCATCATCCCTTCACAACTGACACTTAGCTAATCGAAACGCAACAATTTGCAACGTGAGACATTTGTCGGCATTGTCTCTCTGTTAGCCAATCTTTCTGCTAAAAGCACGTCTCATGAACACGTTAGTGCGGGACACGACCGCCCAAACAACCATGCCCGCGTACTTTGCAGCTGGCCTCCAAACCTATGACGATATCGGACTTACTGTCAGTTCTTCTCAACTTTCGTCCATCGGGAACATTACAATCAGAGGGTCCTGCGGCCAATTTCTACAAGTCTTGTTTACAAACAGTTGAGAATTGACCGTGGCAGTTGCTAGTGCGCCCGACTTCGACCCGGACGGAGCCTCGACGAACGACGTACGAACTCCGAAGATCCGAAACGTAACCATCGCGACGTGGAGTCATGGAAACTCAAACATTATCGATTCACTATCTAGCGCTCTTTGCCGACCGCTGCTTCTTTACAGTATTGAGATGGCCCTGCTGGAATTGCAGAGTGATTTGCATCACAATATGTCCCAGGGAAAGGGTTGCCGAGAATTCTTGATGGCATAGTAACAGGCTCTCCCAATCTTGAACATTGCTCCAGCACATTCGGTGCTTAGGTAATGCGATGGGATTGATGCTTGCCAGCGCCGCAAGATGCATCGGCCCGCGAGAGTCAGAGAAGCAAGAGATAAGTAATAGTCGAGGGGGTAAGCGTTTGCTAACTTCAGAGTTGAACTCGAAAGCCGCCGGATTTGCCTTACGCACTACTACTAGTTCGATCTGAACTTTGAGTTCATGATGTGCGTTGATGGGATGAACTATTGCAACTACTGGACCAGAGAGACTCCTACAACAACGATTTGTCGAGACAATTCAGGAGACTCTTGTTGTCACGAATAACTTGGATCGACTTCGATTCTACTTGTCTAGACCTCAGATAACGCACACACAGATAACCGATCTCCCATGCTGAAGAATCCTTTGCGGTAGTTTACCGCCTGTTGCAGATATCTGGCTTGATTCAGCAAAGAAATCTCGTTACCTTCGAAAGATCCTTCGACCGTCCACTCCTTCCATATTCAAGTGTGTACCCTATCCTGCTACATAATCTCATGGAGGTAGAATTGTCATGGCTTGCCTCCGACTTGTATGTGTTGAAGGTGCCTGAGCAATAAGTTTAAGTGTTCTGCCCCTTCCTCTATCTTGGTCAAGACATCCTTTACCGCTGGGCTCCACGTTTTGTTGCGGTCTTTTCTGCTGATGACATTGACCATGATGACGTTGGAAAGCTTTTCCGTGTCTGCGTCGAATAGAAGGCGCTTCTCGAAAAAGCCTTGAAAATCTTTGAACAGAGTCTCTGCGATGCGGCGCGCAATATGGGTTTGCCAGGGCACTGGATATGGATCGCGCCGCCGAAGTGTCAGGACTGGAAGCCTCCAGAAGCTGTAGCCGCACGGCAAGCACAGAGCTTCGAGAAGCATCGACTCTGATAGTAGGTCGCCAATTCTGGCTGTCAATTCTCGGTATGGGTCGCGGAAGGGAGCCATCAGGAACGAGGGGCTTGGGTCGTATATATGCAACGGATCCAACCACGATGTTATAGAGGCTTGTCCGTAGCAGCAGTCCCCCTCAATCATAAGGCTCCGCAAGACGGTTCGGTTCGCGGGTCCAATCGTTTCGAGCCAAAGTATCAGTGTCGGAACATCCTCGAATCCAAAGGCGTTGCTATTGTACAACATGAACGACGTCTCGTGGCGAATCTTTTTGCAAGTCTGAAAGAGCTCGGCAACGGGATGCGCGTCTCGGCTCGCTAGTCTACAGTTTCGATGGTGAAGGATGGCGAGCTTTCTTCCACTGGTACATCCTTCCTTGTGAAGGATTCTGGTGATTGAGATAGCATCGCAGCAGATAAGAGCGAATTCATAGACCTTGTTCCGAAGCTCAGAGGGCAAGTCCCTGCAGGGCAAAGTCAGTCGTTGACGTCTAATGACCAAGCTTTTTAGGACGCATACAAAAACCGAAATGGTTTGAAGTAACGTGCTGTATTCTGGGATTGCTAGACGACTATTAACTTGGGGACCACACACTTCGCCTTTGTGGCTTCTGAATTTTGTGCGAAGAGGGCCGTACCTTGCGAAGCTTCTTGACTCCCCGAAGTCTAGCCTTCGTTTTGCGCGAGGTTTTGCAGCTCATGGGTGAAGATATTGCCTAGAAACCAATGGGTCAGGGGATGTAAAGCGGACGTTCAAATGTTGTCGGGCTCCCGTTTCATCTGACTTACCTAGCTCAGGTAGGCGTCGGTCTTTGCAGAATTTGTCTTCCAGTCATTAATTGATGCCTGCGTGGTGTTTCAGGAGGGAAAGCTTTTCTTCTACAAACGACGAGAAAAAGATTTGCTCACTCTCGCGCGCACCATTGCGAGTGTGTGGCTGTTGTCACCCGCGCGGTCGTCCAACCGCATGGGACTACCTGCATCCTACCACTGGCAAAAAGCATCAAGAACTAAAGAATCGAGACAGATCTCGGCTCTTACCATAGGAAGCCTTCGAAACCCCTTGACTCTTTACCAGTCTCAGGTATAGAAATGCATGGAATATCACGAAATTCGAGGTCGCGTTCTGTTCAAGCAGGCAAACTCTCTGACGGCGTTCCCCGCTACGACACTGTCCTTGGTGACATTCCGCTTTCCGATTATAGAGTAGCGAGGGCAGGTGGTAGGTTGGCTCAGACGACTTGATGAGTCGGACCATCTTTAGCAACACATCCAGTGAAATCCATCAAGGTCATAAGGTAGGTAGATTCCGAAGAAGACGGAGAGTTTGAGACACTTGATAACTGCAGATTAAAGTTCTATTCAAAATACCCATGAAACGCCTCAAGAAAACCGTCTTGTTAAACCACGGTACTGTTGGTTCTTCGTGACGGCCTGAACTATCTGTGGCTTCACCGAGCGTCACCTGACCAAAGCTGGTCGCTCCGATGCTCATCGAGGTCAGCCAACCGAGGCCCTAGCTCTTTCGATGATGTGCCAGGGCTATCAGCATACCTGTCTCCGACCTCTTTCACTCAAACTCCGGGCTCTATTTCAATCATCATGAGTACATTGTGACCACCTCAAGTGATGGACCTTTCGTGGGGTCAATACATCAGCCGAGTCGTTGGAGCTTCTTTTGGCGACGACGGAGATTCTTCTTCCGACTTCTCTCGAGCAGCAGCTCCAGATGCTCAGAGAATGAGGCGTCTGCTTCGTCCTGCATCTCTTTTGTCCAATTCGATGGATGAAAATCAGTCTTTTGCCCGTAGAGACAATAAGCATGCATGTCAAGCGCCAACAAGGAAGATAACCGCTGAGGATCCCCATTGCGGAAGGAAGGACTACACAGGAGGGGGCGGAAGAATGAGAACACCCATTCAGCTATGTGCCGGGCTTCAGTTACCAGCAGCTTTGGCTGTCCATCTCTGTGAAGCTTGAGCCGCTTGCTGAAGTCGATCACGCCGTCGAATTCAATAACGACCACCTCGATGTTCTTGAGATTCGGAGAGTTATCAAGCATTGCAGCGATCCGACTCATTACCATA
This sequence comes from Colletotrichum cuscutae, assembly GCA_030869315.1. Lineage (NCBI taxonomy): Eukaryota > Fungi > Ascomycota > Sordariomycetes > Glomerellales > Glomerellaceae > Colletotrichum > Colletotrichum cuscutae. The sequence goes on from MPDP01000002.1 coordinate 428,459, forward strand.
TTGTGGGTAGCCGTGCTGGGCAAGTGCGCAATCCATATAAAACAATCCCGCAGAGATGCGATCTGTTGTACGGGCCAATGTCGAGTAGCCAGACGAGAAGCGCCTCTTCATCCCAAAATTCGAATGTTCGGTAGTAGGCGATGCCACGTGCTTCAGACAACACTTTTTTGCAAGTACGAAGCATCGATAAGCTAATACGGCACCTAAGATAGCATTGTCTGAGACCTTTCCTTCGAAACGGAAATTGTTTCGAGGGTATATCGGTAGAGACAAGACTGTCAATGAGATGAATCGGCTCTGGAAGGGATAGAACAAGTGTGTAGATGCTGTTTCGAATCTCCCCGGGCAGGTATCTGTTGTGCTTCAGTATTAGCGATATTGGCAACCAATTACACAATAGCCCGAACTGCAGAACTCACAGAAAGGAAAAGCGTCTCGGCCCAGGACCGTTATCATGCGCATTCTATCTGGCATGTCAGTCAAGATCGGCAATTGTTTAATTTCATACGCAGGAAAGAAGTCAGACAGACCCTGTCCGGCAAGGTGTTTGAAACCTGGCTGTCCCGTCGTTGGATCCCACCGATCGAGATTGAGACGACTGGCAACGAGGCCATATCGGCGAGAGTTAACGAGATGAAATGCAGGCCTTGTCTCTGGATGTTAATTTAGAAAGTCAGCTGACATTCAACGTGAAATCATTGGTGACTAGTTACTCACTTGAGCGGCTTGATGCTTGTAGTGCTGCGTCGAACTCAACGCCGTAGATGGCAAATTTCTGCTGACTAGTAATAAATTGCCGCTTTGATATAAATGAAAAGTCCATCTCTATCTACTTGCTGCCTGAAAGGTAATTGAGACTGAAGAAAGTTCTCCTTGCTGCTATTTCTTCCTTATGGCGACCTTGCATCGTGCTTCACCTGGGCGCGCATTTGAGCTGCAAGACAAAGATTTGATTGTGAAAGGAGAGACGCTGAAACGGCTTCATCGATGATGTTGTTTTAAATGAAAAAGAAGTGAGTGAGACTGTATCATTTCAAGCTGCAGACCGTAATGAAAATACTCGATATCATTCAAGACGACTTCGGAACAGATAAAGCCACCATGACTATAGTTACCTAGCCTTATCTTTCAAGTGTAGCACCACCTCTGCTTCCCACATGCCACTGGCTTCCTTGAGGCCATCCTAGGTCGGCTTTCTAGTGCGGCGACTTGCTGCTTGGTAATTTTGAATCTTCTTCAAGCTCGATATCCCAGGCGAGTTTCGAGGTTTCTCCTCAGCAGCAGCCTCAGATGTTCTATAACCTCCTCTTCAGCCTCTCTTGCCTCTTTGGCATTAAGTTTCTGTGGAATCGATGCGTGCCGATGGCACCACCAGTTATTCCGGCTAACTTGTAAAATATGACACAGCCTTTCCGGACTGTGGCCACGGGACAGACCTTTGGAGTACACCGGCCGAAAGTCATGGTACAATACCTCCGCAACCCGACGCGCGATGCCTATCCAGCCAGAAACAGGTCCAGGTCGCTTGAAAGTTCCCCTTGGAGCCGGGCCAGCAATCATACATGTAAGATTGTAACAATACTGCATCCGCAGAGTCTGGAGATTTTCGGCAGTAGCTAACATCCTCGCGGCCCTACGACACAGTTCTCGATAACGGGTCTGCTGAGTCCGGTATCTGCTTGAAGTTGATGACGGCAACCATCCCTGAGGCTCAGTCTGGAGTACAATGGTTCGTACGCAGGCAGTATTGGTCCCCAAGTCTTTCAACCAAACGACGAGTGTCTCCATATCTTGCACATCGAAGTAGTTGGTGTACAGAATCGCCCGCGCTTCGGCATGAACTTGCTTGCAGGCTCTGAGAAAGGCAACCGGCAAGTACTCGGTTGTTCTCCATGAATCATGATGTCGCACATTCTTGCGCTTCCAGCGGAATCTAGAACGGCCACAGGTATAGCCATAGACCGCCTTAGCGGTGATCGTAACGGTCGAACGGATGAAAGCGATCCGGTATATCTCGTTTCGTAATTCGGGCGGAAGCCGGCTTTTGTTTACAACGATGTCAGTGTGATTCTCGAGTTCAGAGATGTTTGGATGTAATCTGGACTCACAACAACGGAGACTCCTCTTTCTTAGGCTCTTCAGTTCTGAGTCTCTGTGTTCGCTGTCAGTTCAAGTCTGATACAACCGTGTTTGAGTGAACGAAGGCCCATCACCTTGGGGATTGGCTGCTGGGGAGAACCAGGACAAGATTCGGGACGTTCTCGCTTGTTGGACCGACTCTGGGAGTAATCGGATGACTGTTCGGCTTCTCTCGATTCTGCGAGATAATCAGGCATGCTAAGACCATCAGTTCTCTATCGTAAAGTCTCATAGACACAAACCTACTTCAGAGACATGGCAGCTGATATCCAGGAGGACCCTGGTTTAGGCTGCATGATCATTGTATTTATTCGCTGACAGAGCCGTGTCGACAATTCCAAAATCAAATGTTGCAGGCCTAGGGTCGATTGACTGTGAGATGACTCGATGAGACACATAGAAAAAAGGTTCGAACGAGGATCAGTGTCTCAAATGAGATTCCATGGATCTATAAACTAGTGAGAGACTGCTCCAACTGATAGCAATCGCGAGGCATTTCTACCGCCTGCTAGACATGAAGGATATCTCAAAGTCAATTTACAGTTCCCTCGTGGCAGGGGCCGTGGTATGAACTCTTTCAACTCTGCCTTTGAAGAGTTGACCCACAAAGCCAAGTCTGAAAAGTTTTTGAAAATTCATCCGCGAAAAGACGATGGTGAGCGCAGCTGAAGGAATCTGGTCTTGAACAACGACAACAAGGGTCTAGAGTTGGGTCTTGGCTTTTGGACTTCGTCCTTCTACGTTCTTAAGAGCTCAGCAATGGGTCCGATAGCTTGAGCTACACATATTCTTTTCAAAGGTTTTGAGAAGAGCCAGTAATAACAAACGAAACCCCCTAGAAAAGTGCACAAAATGTATCTCTGTATATGTATTTTCTATCTCGAATAGTTGGGCGTTTTAAGCTCGGGAATAATCCGGAAGGTCCCAGATCCTCTCTCTAAGTCTACACATAAACTAATAATAACCCCCCCTAGTTAAGATAGGAGTCCCGTATATAATAGTAGGTACTTAGTTATTAGTAAATCCCGGCTAAATTTAACTAATCGGACTTCGTTTTTTTTTTAGGATATTAGGGCTAGAAATATTTTAGAAATAAATTATAGCTAATTAGGGTACTATTACCTAATTAAGGTCCGCTTTATAAAAAATAATTCTAACCTATACCTTTTTTTTTACTCTAGCTAAGTTACGTCCTTTTGTTTAAACTTTTACTTTTTATTATAACTTTTATTAGAAATTTTTATTACGAAACTTACTATTATACTCGAAATTTATTAATAATTAATTAATAATATTTTTGAATTAATTCTATAATACCTTTTTATTACTATAATAATAATAGCTCTAAGTTTTATATTAGTAATAAAAAGGGCTAGCCTTAGAATTTTTTTATATTCGAGACCGATAGTATAAGTTTTATTCCTATTATTATAATTAAATACGCGATTTATTTAGTTATTTATTTTTATAATAATAAAGTTAAGTAATCCTATTACTAAAAGAACTCTATTACTATTACTTAGAGAGTAATAGCTTTTATTCTAACGGCTATTACTAGTTATTTTTTAATATACTTAAGAAGTACTTTAAAAAAGGTTATTATATTAACTCTACAATTTCTTATAAAAGATCCCTCTCGTTTATTATTAATTTTAAAGTTATTTATAAGTTACTTACTATTTTACGTTAATCTTTTTAACTTTATTAATATTTTTTATAAAATGCATACCAAAATAATATTATTTATAAAAAACGAGGATACTCCCCTAGATACTCTTTAAAAATCTAAGGCTATTATAAATAATCAAGCGTTACTTATTATCCCTTTTAATAAGGATAGTACTATAAATAAAAATATTTTTAAAATATTTCTTATTTATAAAACTAATTATTTTTAATAGAACGTTACTAAGATAAAAATAAATATCGGACTCCGCCCCGAGGAGAGCTATAAAGTTTATAAATCGTAAGATATTATTAACTATAATAAGTATAACTTATTCCTTAATTAACGCTCTTTTGAATTAGATTTTATAGCCTACCCTCTCTCTAATATATATAAGCTAATTTATTTGATACCTCGTAAATACTATTACCCTAACCTTATACTAAATAAAGATATTTTTAGTAAGTTATTTTATTAATACTTATATATCGTTATACTTAATATTAATTATTTCTAAAAATCTTTAAGACCCCTAAGTAAATAAGCTAAAATAGTAAAGTAGCTAAGGGTAAGCTAGTCTAGCCTACTCTTATTAATAATTTTAATAATAATAAAACGAATTCTTAAATAAACCCCGCTACTTCTACTTAGATCTTTATCAAAAATATAAATAGGTAAAAAGTATAATTAAGGGTTAAGGAATAATAGAGAATAATTAGTTTGGAAAAGTTTATAAGTAAAGAGTTTATTAAAATAGAAGTATTTTACTTACTTTTTTAAAGTAGTACTATATAAACTAAAAATACTATAGTATTATAAATAGCTATTTATAATAAAAATATATTAAGAGCTTTTTTTTCACTAGCTTATTTCCTATTCTTATTTTTATCAATTAAGTACTATTTTTATTTTTATTACTCTATTTAAACGATCTTATTTTATAATAAAGTTACGCTTTTTACGGACCTAGTTTGTTAAAAACTGGCGCTCTTTACGTTCTTATTTAAGCTTAAACTCTTACTCTTTTTGTTTTTTAATTTTTTAAATTTTATTAACCTTTATTTATTATTTTTTAAATATAAAATAATTTATATTTATTTACGTTTATAATTAAGTAGCTTATTTTTATAAACTATTATAAAGTACTAGGGAACTCGGGGGGTTTTAACTTTTATTTAGTAAAAAAAAGTACTTTAGAAAATAAAATACTTACTCTACGTTAAGACCGAGTATTATTAAGATTATTATAATTATTTAAACTAAAGCTACTAGAGTTCTCGCTTTAAGAACTACTTTATTAATTAGTAACTAAATTCTTACGAGTTCTTTATTAAGTACGAAATAACTTTTTAGTATTAGTTTATATATTCTTAGCCCGATTTCTTACTTTTTTTTTTAATTTAATAATTAATAAGTATTTATTAAAGCGTATTCTATATATATTTTAACGTTATATAAGATACTAAAAACGGCCTATAATACTAGTATTTTAATATAAAGTTATAATATACTTATAACTTATTATAACCCCCCAACGGAGCAATCTACCGGGGCCGTACCGTGTATTACGTATTAAGGAAAACTAGGTATATTACGCTCTATACCTAACTACTAATTAAAATAGCTCCCGACTTTTTACTACGTAAAGTCCTCTAAGTTCTAGCTGTCTAGAGGGCGAGCTATACCCACTCTAACGTATATAAGACCTCTTAGTACTAGCTTACGTAAGTAGCTAGATCCCGTATTATATACTCTTTTTTATTAAAAATTAAGGGACTTTTTATATATTCCTTTATATTTATAATATAGCCCGTATTAGAGGGATTTTTAGTTTTATAGAGTATAATTTCTAAACTAGCGTTAATATACTAGATTTTAACGTCCGTATTAGCCTAGTTATTTATAGCGTTCGTACTATTACTTAGTTAGATTCCGTATTATTAAAAAGTACTACGCTACTCCTTAGGCGTACTTACGTTAGCTACGATAGCTAGGGCGTCGAGGGGGCCTAATTTATCGAGCCCTAGAGGGGGGGACCTATTAAGGGGTATTTTTAGTAAAATAAGTTCTTAACGAGTAGTAGTTTATATATTAATAGGTTTATTTAATAGGTTTATTTAATAGGTTTATTTAATAGGTTTATTTAATAAGTTTATTTAGTAGATTTATTTAGTTTAAATAGAGCTTTAGGTAATATTAAAAATAATAAGGATAAAAAGAATATTTACGAGCTTTAGTACGGTAAAATAACTAAATATTAGCCCTTTTAGCCCTTTTTCTAAAAACCTTTACGTTATTATTAAAGTTTAGAACCTCTATAGTTAAGGGCCGCCTCCGACCTTTACGGCCGACCTCTATTATTAACCTTTCTAGCCAGCGCTACTACGTAAAGGGTAGCTTACTTATCCCGAATTATATAGCGGTTTTCGTATCGAAATTACTATATTACGTTAAGCGCGTACTTAGGGTACATTACGCATATTATATAGTTAAAAAGTATACCGTATCGTATAATTTCTTTTAAAAACGTAATCCCGTTAAGGTCGATCTTTTACGCCTATAAAGCCGGAAAAAAGCCACTACATTACTTATTATAAAATCTTACGATATTAAATTTTAATTTTAGTCGCGAGTACTATTTAAGTTAGTTAATACTTATAATAGCTAATTATTAATACGTACTTATTAATTATAATAAAAAGAGGAAGATACTAACTAGTCTAAATATATAAAACTAAGTAAAGGATCTTAACTATGTTTATATTATTAGGTATTAGGAGCTAGGTTTCTAAAAAAAACCTTAGTTATTTTATTATAGAGCCCGGTTATAATATATAGTTCTTATTTATACTTTACTTAGTTAGTATATTATAAAAAGGTTTTTATAAAGTAATAAGTTATTATTAATTAAGCGAGGTATTAATAAAAACATTCTAGAAACATTTTAAAAACGTTTTGAAAACGTTTCTTTATTCTAAAATATTTTTAAAATATTTTTATTATAAGTTATATATAGTAAAATATAATACTTATAATAAATTATATTATATAGCTCGTTATAGTTATGTATTATTTAATATTTTACGAAAGATATTAATATATTATAAGTAGAGTTTGTTCTATAAAAATAATTTTTACTTAGGAGTTCTTTAATACCTCTTTTAAAATATATATAATATAAGCGTATATAGTTTTAGACTTACTTAAGTTATATTTATTAAGGGTTGAACTTTTAAATAAGGTATTTACCTAAGTTCTTAATTACTATATTTACTTAATTTAAAGTAATTCTAAAAAAGCTAGTTCTATAAACGTATTTTTATTAAACCTAAACTTAATACTTTCGCTCTAAAATATTACACATAGCTTGAAATATATAATAGTATATATTTATAGTTTCGGTATTCATATAGACCCGTATAAGAAGTAGAGCTTTATAAGTAATATTTATTTATATATTCTGCCTTTGCTGGCTGCTCGGGCGGTTCTCAGTATTATTTACACAGTATTAATACACAGTATCAGTAGATACTCACACTATCTCGCTAGACTATTCTTTTTAGATTTTCTAACTTTTTAACTTTCCCTCCTGCAAAGTTCACAACTACGGATCATTAATTTATAAGTAATATATTAGTAATTTTAGAACAAAAGTTAAGAAACTTTTCGGAAATATTTCTAGTATTATAATATACCTTTTTTACCATTCTAACTATACTAACCCTAGATAATGTCTCACTAACCTATACCTTTTATATATTTATAGTTTATATTAATTAGAAATAACTTTATATTATTAAACTTCTATTATTCTACTTACTCTTAAAACAAAGTAGATAATTATATAGTTAGTATTAGATTAGTACGTATACTAAATATATTATATACTTATTATAATATTAAAATAGCTATTTCTTTATATTTATAAAAAAAACTTACGTATATTCGCTTATTTATTTCTCTTTACTACTATAATATCAGAGCTAAGGTCTAACTTCCTCTAGGAAATAGAAAAATCTATTATTTATAAATAATATATTATAAAAAGTCTATTTTTATAAAGCTTTAATAAATATTTATAATTATTTACCCTTTATTCTTAGCTAGGAATTCTTAGAGTTAAGGAGATCGAAAAAAAGTATTAAAACTCGTACTTAGTTTATTAATTCTCTAAAGAACTTAAAAGATACTTTAAATAATAGCTTTTAGAGTTCTATTTAGTAATAATAAAAGATAGTTATATTAATTATAAGACGTTAAGATAAAAAATAGTATTATTTTAATATTTTTTAGAATAAAGTATTAATGTTTAATAAAATACTTTACTACTTTAAGCTTAAGTAGTAGTTTAAAATAAGTTTTATTTAGTTAGTAATAACTTAGCCTTATTTTTAATATAATATTTAATAAGTTTATTATAAGTAGGACGTTTTTAATAACTCGATATAAATATATAGTATTCTTATCCCCTTTTTTTTATAAATTACGTATCCGTTTTATTTATAGCTACTTTAATATATTATATATAATACTTCTAATAGTCTAGCGAGACAGTGTGAGTATCCACTGATACCGTGTGTTAATACTATGTAAATGATACCGAGAACCGCCCGAGCAGCCAGCAAAGGCAGAATATATAAATAAATAAATATAATACTTCTAATTTAATAAAATTAGATAAAAATAATAATTTATAAGTCTTTATAAAGGATGCGAATTTTAGTATAATAAGATCTATTATTAAAAACTAATAAGCTCCTATTAAGTCTTTTATAAGTTATTTATATTATCTTATTAAATAATCTTATACTTATACTATATTATGTTTTCTTTAGTTTAAAGAAGTATATTATATTCTGTTTTTAATATATAATACCTTTTTTAAATCTAGCGTATATAGTATAAATAGTATTTTATTTAAAAAAGAAAGATTAAAAATATTCTCGAAACGTTTTTTAAATATTTTAAAATATTTTTTAAATAACCGGACTTACTTAATAATTCTTTTCATAATATTAAATATTTCAACTCTATCTCGTAGGATATTATACTTCTCAACGAGGCTTTTTAAAATAAATATGTAATAAAAGTTATTATAGAGTATATATAGACAAGCTTTATTACTTTAATAAGTATAATAGTATTATGTTATAGGTATATCTCTTAGAATAATACTAGTTATTAAAAATCTAATAATACCTCGTCGGGTATTATATTAAATCTACTATTCTTTAATAATTCTTAATATTATGAAATAGAAAATTAAATATACCATATCCCATAGCTACTCAATTTCTTTTATAAATAAGGCTTTAGTTAAGATAACAAGCGTAACTCTATTATTAGTAATTAAAGAAAACTTAAGTATACTAGCCGTATATTAAAGCTATTATATTATAATAATACCTTAGTTATTTTAAGTTTTAGCGTAGATATTCAAACTATTAGAAATAATAATATAATTATCGGGATTATTATTTATAACCTAAGTATAATATTAATATTTATTATAGAGGTCTAATATATATAATACTTACTTATTTAATTAACTCTTTATAAATAGAAGCTCGATATTTATAAAAATTAGGATATAAAGTAAATATACTATTATAATCTAAATTTCTTTAGATATTTTACAATGAATTTAATTCGCTTTACTAAGGTAAGGGTATTAAAATAATATTATTATTATATATAATAAATAAGTCTTGCGAAAATAATTTTATAAAGTCGGTTATAATAAGCGAACTTTAGTATAATTAAGAAAGAATATAATTAAAAAATATTTTTAAAATAATTTAGTAAAGCGTAAAGTAGTATATTTTCTTATTATATAAAACTTATAATATTTAAACTAGTGGTAAAGCGATTATATAGTGAAATATTTCTAGCCCTTAATGAGCTAAAATTTGCCCAAGGATCTACTAATAGCTAAGCACTTACTATTATACACGGGACTCCTACCTCAACTAGGGGGGGCCATTATTAGTTTATCGAATCACTCCCTCTCTCTAAAGGGATGAATGAGAACTCTTACCCATCAAATGGTCTCTACAATCGCCTAATTACGAGGACATGTGGGCGGCGATCGATCTGAGGTCCTAATTCGCCGTGCAAATGCTCTACTGTTGAGACGATTCTGTTGAACTATCTTGAACCTCAAGGTCTAGAATTCTTCTTGGACTCGGGGAATCAGCCGGTATCAAGCTTCACGACGTTGTAAGACTTTGCAAATGCTGCGGGGGTAGTCCGAACGGCCTGGCCCGTCTCACTTTCTGCGGGCACTTCTATCTTGAAGGCGCCCACAATAGGCCCACCCGAATCCATATTTTACGGAATGATTCGCGGTACCCAGTTCAACCAAGTGCCCTCAAGACTGTCAAGTCTTATTTATGTGACCAGACTTGACTCTTTAAACTTTTGTCGGTGCTTTCTAAGGCTCTCGAGTCATCTTGGGGCTTATAATCCGGCCCGTCGTTCCCGCGGTCTTATCTTCCCATCTCCCTTCTCAGGTGTACAAGTACATGTCGGAATCACACCGAAAGTCCTGTCAGCCGGCGATCTTTCCAACAGGCCAGCGAGTCAGCCAGTCTATGAGACTTCTGACAGCCCTCAACTCACATGTGAGCCTCTCAGCGCAGGGCATCGCTACTTTACTCGGGCATATCCCCACATGGATTTGCGTGTGATAAGTTCCCCGGGTGGTCCACGTAGTAAAGAGCTGTCAGCTGTTTGGTCAGAAATGCGGGAATGGCATCCTTCAAGGGCTGAGAGCTTGGCAATTGCCATGTTCGGCGATATTGAACGAGATGACGTGTCGCATACTGTCAAAGTGACAAGCCAGCCGCATTTCAAATTCTCCACGCACGCCAACAAAGGTCACCGGGTCAAATCTGTCGAAAATTAAGAACCCGTCCTTGTCTTTTGCGCCATGCCGACAATATCCTCTTCAGCCTTGCGCTTGCCGTGACTTTGTTGCCCTGGAATCTCCACCGCAGGGTGACCCTCACCGAAACTTTCTAATGTCAAAGGGGGGTATTCCAATACGGCCACGTGTTGCTCCTCTTGACAACCTTCCACATCGCCAACGCGTTGGCAACAGCTCCATCTGAAGCCTTCTGGAACATCAGCTCGATATTCTTCGCTGTCCATTTCGCAGAACTGTCCAATGTCGTCGATCGTGTCCCAGACCTCTAGGTCTTCGTCTAATTCAAAGTCTCCTATCGCACGTCAGCGTAATGTCCTCTCTTTACTCGCCAAGCACGTGCAGTCACACGAAGCTTTACATTCCCCGCTCATTCCGAATACGGTATTGACTGTGGAATTCCATCATACTGACCAGGGTGGTAACGACATGCATCAGGAGCGTTCCTGTTGACATCAAACTTCTCCTTACAGTTGGCGCAGACATCCGTCCTTGGCATCTTCTGCAACAGGTCAACGGCTCGCCGGCGGATCCGCTCATCCTCCCTGCAGAGTGCGAACAAGACTTTTCGGGCATCGGTGCCCGAAACGGCTTCCAACATGGCCGCCGTTTCCCGATTTGGGGCGGCGGTCTGTTCGGCTCGCTGTCTTACTTGATCAACCATTGATTTCTTGGTTGCCGTTGGCGTGTCGCGCCGATAATTTGGTGTTTTCTTCGGGCCGGGAAAGAAGTGTTTTGCGATTTCGGACTTTAACGGGGGTAAATTGGTGTTTAGCTTGGTACTTTACTTCGTACACCAATCTCTTGGGCCCAGTAGGTAAGTAGAGTAAAGTAGTTGGAATTGGTAGTCGAGCTTATCCGAGTAAGCGCGGAGGAAATGTGAGATCTGAAATGTGAGTACCTTAATCAAATTCCAAGCAACTTGCTCGACGTTATAGATGGTCCGCAAGCTTTACCTTTCGTGGACATTCGAGGGGCTTCTACGTTAGCAACTAACTGCGTACACTCTAGAAGTGCCATCTAGGCCGCGCCCACTTGGTGTACTCCGTGGAGTTCCACAACTACTCACCCCAACCCGGAATGACGGGGATGCAAACCAGTTTCCGAAAGTGTTCACCAGGGTCACTTCTCTCCTTTCAGGAATCATGTTCATTCTTGTCTATCAGAATTGAACGGCCGGGGGGTTTCACTCAACTGCCACAGACACCCGTTTCTTTTACCCGTACCCGTCTTCCCCCCGTGCCCCCCTCCCCGGCCTCCCGTAGATCAGGGTTTGCCGGGGAATCTCGGATGGTAAGGGTCATCCCTGCTCGCCAGGTGGCCTCATTGGATTCCTCGCACACAAAGCCCTGCTGTGGCACCGCAAGCTTACGGCTCTTCAGTCTCTAGAGTCCAGAGTACAGGGCATTTACCCATGGCCCCAGAGACGGTCCAGCGGCTGGCTAGCTGACGAAAGGCAAGTAGCCTGTAGGTGGTGCGTCTTGTGTTCCCCAAGAGCCACACACACTCTCTCTCGACCCTCTCTGGAGTTTGGTCCGGGTTTGGGGGGACATAATTCCTGTGCGACCACCGGGAGCGAGCCTACTGGTTCATTCGGTCTGGCGTGTGTACTCCGTACTTGCGTTGCTGGCTGGCAAGCTTTATATTCTCTGGAGCGGGATTGCTAGGCTGCTTCTGGTGTCCCTTGCAGATTTGAGCGCTTGCTGCAGATGATATCGGACCGCTCTGGGCAGGACGCTTCCGGTTCGTCTCACCACCCCATCGTTGTCGTCGTCGGCGAACCATGCGAATTCCGCCACCGCCAGTCCTATGAGGCGAAAATGCGAGCCATCTCGATCCTGGGAATGCTGCCTTCATTGGGCTGCGCGCTGTTTTTCTCACCTCATCAATGATCAGTACATATCACGGATGATTTTGTAATTTGGCTCGTGAAAACGAGAAGTAAGGTAAACTGCATCGCTGGCAAACTTGGGCTCGCCCCGTTCGTCTGTCTAAATCGACGTTCTCTGCGTGCAGTGGGCTATCTTCACCCCGTTCTTTTTGCTGCCGCCTTTCTTCTCCTAGTGGCCCTCGATTCATTGATTCTTCCACCACTGAAATATAAATGATATGCTCTTACGTTCTGCCTCCATTATTTCGTGATGTCTTGGATGTACGAGGATCCCCTCATGCGAGGCAATGAGATGCTAGCCTGGCCAATAAGTCAGGCATAAAGTGGTCGGTTGGGCGTAAAAGCTGCCCCCAAAGTACAGTAGTGTCGCCCCCTCCAATTTCTTGTCCGACCAATTTCAATGTTGCTTGCTCGTTTCATCCATCAAATGTCTTGTTGTATCAAACTTGCCAAATGCTATGCCTCCCCCTTCTCCCAGGAAAATGCTTTGCTTCGCTTCGCTCCGCTCTGCTCCGGTTTTTTTTTTTGAACTTGTGCCCGATTGCCGCTTTGACTCCCTTCGCGTCTGTTCACAGCCCTGCCAGCACCTTAAAAAAATCCATTTCAATCTCGCGTGGCCTTGTCGACCGGTTGACCGACCACCATTGGTCGGGAGGCCGGGAGCCCATCCGATTGACCGAAACCGTCATCATTTCCTTGACCGGTCTACCAAAACCAGTCTCGTCCGGAAGGCCGAAAGGAGGGGAACCCAGGAAGCGAGTTCGTTTCTGACATGGACCATAAACACGTCCTTAAAATAATAAACAATCCAAGTAAACCTTTTTCGAACGTCATTGCTGTTGGTGGTGATGGTGCGTTGTCGTCAGCGAGGTTGCCGTTCTCACAGTCATCGTTGCCGTCGTCGCCTTGTGGCCAGCGTCCGTCGGTGAGCTCGAGATCGTGTAGTGCTGCTGATGCGGCGGCGGTCCCAACTCCTGCGATGAGGCGTCGTCAAGCTCCAGCGGATCGTCTTCGAGATCGGACAGCTCGTTGCCGCGGCCCTTTTTGCTCCTATCCGGGTTGGCTTCGTGTGTGCCGCGCACGCAGCCTTGCCTGTCGCCTAGCCTCTGGCAGCAGCACCATCGGAACGCTGCGGGATACTCTAGGCGATTGGAATCTGTGTCCAGCTCGTCTGACGATACGTCGTCCCAGATTGTTGGTGGTATTTGCGTCTCATCCCAAAGCTCCAGCTCGCCTAAACAGAGGGGTGGGTGCACGAGTCAGTATGACCCTTCAACCACGAGAATAAGATACCCTTCTGACAGCTTGTACAGCGTAGTACTTCTGCTGGGAAAAGAAGATGCACGGCATGGAAATGAGGCAACAATAGAGTTGGAAGGAGATGAAGAGGCTCTACCGGTCTCTCGTTGCTTCTGCTCCCGCTGCTGTTGCTGGGTTTCCACGCTCTGCTTGCTTGCTTGCTTACCTGAGTGGTACCAACATGAACCAAAGCTGTTCTCGTCGGCCGTGAAGATGCCGTCGCACTGAACACAGATCTTGGGCTCGCCGGTTGCCTTTCTCTTTTTTGGATTTGATGGACTTGAGACGGAATTGGTGCTCCTCTTGACACCATCCTCCTCCTCTTCCTCGCGGACATCGGCCTCAAAGCGCAGCAGCCGCTCAAGCTGCCTCAACGCCTGGGCTCGAACCCGTCGGTCATCGCAGAGAGCCACGAGGATGGCGCGAGCGACGGACGCTGGCGCCTGGGCGAGGCCGTCGAGGTCCGGGGCGGCAGCGGCGGCGGCGAAGAAGGAGGACGACGGCGAGTCAACGGGCGACGATGCGAAAGCCATTGCCGGGATGATAGCGGACGGCGTACGGACGGACGGGGACCGTGAACGACGGGGAGACGACGCCGTTTGGGTCGATGGTTTAAGAAAAAGGTTCATTGAGGCTCTCTACGGCCTCGGAAGGGGGGGGGGGGGGGGGGTTTTTGGGTTTTGGGTTTTGTTGCCGGAAGCCCTTCCCCGGGGGTGGCGCCCCACTAGCAGGACAAAAAAGAAGGAGACAGGGGGGGGGGGGGGGGGGGGTATTTCTGGGTTCTGGGTTCTGTTGCCGGAAGCCCTTCCCCGGATGTGTCAGCTCACGGATGCATTAGCAACAAAGTGAGTCTTCAAGGGGGTGGTGGGTAGGTTGATTGGAGGTCGGTCGTGTCAGAGGAGAGAAGGGGGAATGAATGGGACGGGGGATGCGGGTGCGGTGGCCGGGCCTGCATGTCAGGTTATTGACGGCAAGGCGAAGGCCAAGGTGGATGGATGGATGTATCCGTAGAGGCGTACGTGGACGAGTTGCCAGTCGATCCGTCGTACCACCGGGCAGCAAAAGCAGCAAAAGAAGGGGACTAGAAGGGGGCAAGCGAGAGAGTGAGAGAGAAACACGAGACGCACAGAAGAGAGCAAGAGAGAGCTCAGAGATAGGTACGGATGGAGAAGAGTGGGACGGGGGAGTAGGAAGTAAGAGATGCGGCCCTTCTGCCGGCCGGCCGGTCCTGTCGGTCCAACTCTACTTTAGCTTGTTGGGATCTGCTTTGCTGGGAAGTATGTCAAGACCAACAAGGGCCCAGGTGCTGGACCATGGATGCGTATGGTATGGATGATGGATATGGCTGGCTGAGGGGAGGTGATGAGATAGAGGGGAGGGGCCCGGCCGGGGGATAGAATCACATAGCTCCAGCAATCCCATGGTTGTAGCATGTGCATTGCCGGGAGACGGAGACGGAGGACCCTCCCACTCCTCTCACACTACATGTCGACACTTGTCGAGAGGGTGGTGTGGGTGAGAGCAGTCCATGACCTCAGAGACGAAGAGAGCAGAATGCCGCCAGCGGCGACTTGCGGGGTCAGAGGCTAGAAGCATTAGGGTGTGTATTCGACATCCAGGGCTGTTCCGCTGCAAGATGCCCGTTTGAGCGATAAGGAAGGGATCCAGGGGCCGGCTCGTGACCATTCACCAACTTCTGTCATATTTTCGAGGCGACACTTCCAGGCCTAGCCGTTCCTTGGATCATGAAGTATGTGGTGGCCGCCGCCGAACCATGCCATGCGATGCCGTGCCATACTTTTTCGTTATTTTGCCCATACGGGCCCCCATGCCAAACGGTTCCATGCTCCATACTATGGCCGGCCAGACCAGACGAGACGCGAATTCGACCTAACCAAACCAAAGCAGAACCGGAACCAGGGGGGAAAGGACGGGGCATATGATCTGGTGCTATGTATGCAGTGCCATGTCTCGCAAATTGGCTTGACTCTGGCTGCGAGTGGTGGTTACTTTGCCAGCAAATCACGGCTCTCGGAATGCCACGACAACAGAACGTTTGAACCCTTCAACTATTCTTCTTCCCACCCCACCAGGCTTGCCGCTTTGCAGGGGCCTGTCGAGCCTGTTGAGAAAAAGGTAAAACCAGAACGGGAGATTTGGTCGTGTGGCCTTCTGGGGACCAAGGTGATATCTGGCATTCCCGTCTCCGTGCCCCGTCCCACGGTCCTGCTGCTACCAATCCCGAACTGGGAACTAGAGGAGATCAGTGGATGCACGATGTGCATGGCGTCATGTACGACTGTATAGATGCAGGCACCGATGTCTGCCGCGGTGTTGGTGTCGCAAGGGAACTGGGAACTGGGGGTGAGAGGGGCGCAAGACTCAATCAAGAGAGAAAGAGACGGCGGGAAACTTTAGGAAACAAGACAAGATTACCTACTGTTAGGGCTGCCCGTTTTGGTTTGGATGGGTAATATTAAATGGGGGTTAAAGCGTGAATCGAATTTTGGGTGCGGCAAGCGCGCGTAGCGACAGAAAATCCAACTTGGCCTCAGCTTCTAGACAGGGACCATCGGGAACCAAGAATGGACCTGGACTGGACGATTCATGTGTGGACGGTCGGCGGCCGGGGGGTGTGAGCAGACAGGCTCGGCGAGCACACACACCAACTTTCAGTCTCTCCGTTTCGCATTCTCTGTTTCCCTCTCTTCCTCTCAGCTCTTTTTATTACGGATAGGTATACATAGTAACACACACACACACACACACACATACTAGACTAAGAGACTTTGTACTCACATTACACTAGTCGGGCAATAATGCCAACGGCCGTCGATGACACTAACATCGGATCGTATCAGCATCGCCAAACCTATGGGGGGGGAGGGGGCCGTTCTGCAGTCCGAGCCGCCCCCATCCATGTGCCTCCTTTTATCCCATCAAGAGACACCAGACGGGAGAGAAGCAAAAACGAACCCGCACCGGCGCCAACACCAAACGGTTCGACGCCATTCCCAGTTGCGCCAAAAGGTCCGGCCGGCTGGAGCGGGCTCTCTACCCCGAGATCTGGTAATGTATGCGCCGCACACACACGGAACCACCACAAACAAGCAAGCAAGCAAGCAGTTGATTAAAAGAGCGCGACCAGCAGGGGACGGCGGCGACGGCGGCGGCGGCTCGCTGCCCACCTGCGGCCCGATCCTGTCTTGGCTTTGTCCTTTAAAATCCAGCTTTGGTCCCTTTGCTTTTTCATTTTCCCCTTGTTGGTATGGTCTTTTTGGGGAGGAACGGTATTTTGCGACGAAGCTGCGATTCGTCAAGGACCAAGGCGAGGACCATCCTCCCGTCCACCAAGCGTCTGCTTCACGCCCCGAAAGAGAGAATCGACAAAGAAGAAAAGATGGTCCAGCCACACCGAGCTGGCCGGCGACACTCGGTGAAGTGAGCCCACCTATCGATTCTCCAATCTCATCCCGGACGCCTTGTGCATCCATTGGTTGTTTTTTCTTGTCTCTTACTGCCCCCCAACCTGTCTCAAGTTAAGATGCGGGAAGGACCACACACCACACACCATCGTTGGAGTCTTGCTGTTCGGTTAGACGGGAAGCATTGACAGGGAGTCCGCCTCGTCGGACTGGAGACAAGAGTAAGGAACCAGAAAATCGGACGACTGGGCTTGAAGATGCGTCGCGGGATGTCTGATGTCTTCAATTCAGCTGGACTGGGAACCCAAGTCGACACTTGCGCGGCTTTTGGTTGCTCGCTTGCTCTATCGCCCGACTGTGGTTGATGTGGTCGACACACGGCACGTCTAACCGGAATGTCGGACATGGGGACATGGTGATGATTGCTGACGGGCGTTTTGCCGTTATGCTAGAGCCTGGACCTTGTTCCAGTCTCGCGGAGGAATGACCAGAGAAGGCATCGTCTGTTGAAGATGACGCCGTGAGACTCAAGAAAAGGGTCGTAGTGATATTCAGGCTGGATATCAATGACACCACAACGAAGAGGACGGAAGAATGTGTTGCGAGGTGGGAATGTAGAAAGGTAAGCTGACATGGACGTGCCGGTAGTTGACTTTGGCTCTAGGGCACGGACTCGGAGGAATTCTCTTTCTCACATTTCCATCCGCCTGGCTTTTCCCCATTTCAAGATCCGCATGGTAGTTGGTCTCCCTTTTCGGTGCTCGCTCGGCAAGTTGAGGTCTGAAGGGTGCCATTGAGGTGCTGGGGCAAGTCGAAATTCGGTAAGCGGCTCTTCTTCTCTGACGGTTTCGTCCGACCTATAGTCTAAGGTAGTATCGAGTCTACAGACCGGACAACATCTTCTCTCCTCGCTTCGTCTTCTCGACCAGCCGGTCTCTAGATGCATCACCTCACTTTGCCTGCATTCTATTGGAACCGGCGAGCAGCAACAACACCACGCCATCACACATATTTCCTCCAACCCTGCATGGTCAGTTATCAGAAAACCCAACATCCAGAGGCCGCCGACGATGCTGCCACTGACGTTTGACGTTCACTTCTGCACCGGGCCCCCGATGTCTTGGTGTACAAGCAGGCCGGCCGTGTCTCGGACCCATCAGACCCAGGGAGACTGAAAACCTCCACTGCAAGTCTGGTCTCGTCTGCGGTTGCGCGGGTGCGGTACAGTCGGTACGGTACTACGACCGCATGCCGCACTGCATTGCAGACCTACTCACACCACATACCTACACTACCACACACGCTTCAGAGACTCATAGTGGACAAGTAGTTGTGTAGATATTCACGTCAGCTTCCGCTACTTGCGCATGTCTCACCAATGCTTTCCCATTCAAGCGGTTCACCGTCCCGCCCAGCCGTTTTTTCATTCGTCTGTCGCTCGACTTGGAGCATGTCTTGGGCCTTTATGTCTCTTGTAGCTTGCCAGCCGCATCCTTCACCGCCTCATTTATCGAATCTGCGGAATTGGCCGCTTATTCATGGCGGCGATGAGGCGTTTCCTTCCCGCCAGCAGACGCGAGAGCGAAGTTTACTGGTGGTCAAGCCACGCTGCCGACGGGATGAGTTCCCCCAAAGTATGATCTGATGCAGCGATGCTCGCCTTGCCAATCTCAACCCATCGGGCCATCGAATCATATTCCTGGGATTTGATCCCCGGTTACACAAAGTTGAAGCTCCAGAGTTCACGCCAAGCCTCATGTCACCCTGCCGCAAATTAGAGAACGAAACAAATCCCATCCTCAAAGGCATCCCGCTCTCCTCACGGTCACAACAGCCTAGCCTTAACATTGACGTCGAAAGGCCCTTCAAAAGAGCATCAGGCCACCTCAAAAGCCACAATATCCCAAAACTTCCAAAATTCAAGGTCCTCCGGATACCTGGAATCAGAATGTCTCAAGCCAGTGAAGCCACAACGTCCTGTTCAGGGGTTCCCTAGCGGAGTGACAGTGATGACCCAGTCCGTATTGGTTTTAGACTTTCCAGCTAACCACATATCGCACGTCATGTCCGGCCAGAGACACCACCCCCAGCGCGACCCCCTCGAAGAACAAACTCCACAGGTTCGTCTCCCTCCGCTCGGGTCGTCCCCGTCCCGAAGGGAGCCCCGAAGGGAGGGCGAGTTCGACCCAGTCTACTCCAGTCCATCCTCTCGTGGACTCGTAGCATGTTGAACCAGAGTTTCTCCCTAGATGTGATTCCTCAAGAGTCTCAATTTCATCCGACGACCGGACATAAGCACGATTACCAACCCTCTTTCGACCCCGGGGAGCCCACGGCAGTGTGGTAGTCTCGACGGCACAATGGCACCAAACACGGCGCGCCTCACAATCTTCGTCTTCGGCCTCTCCTCCTTCGCAGCGGGAGTCCACTCCCTCCTCCGTCCCCACGACTCCCTCAAGGCGCTAGACCTCCCCGCCGCCGCTCTCCCCGCAGCCAACGGCAACGCTCTGGCCGCCATTGCGATGGGCATCTACTACACCCTGGCAGCCGCCCAAGACAACCGCGCCTTCTTCCTCGCCACCATCCCAATGCGCTTGACTTCCGCCTTCGTGTTCTGGCGACAGGACTGGGGTATCGTTTCCGGTTGGGAGGGTGGGAGCGCGGCATTGATGCTGCTTGCCTTGGCTTGGGATGCTCGGCAACGAACCAAAGACTCATGAGGCTTGAGAGGCTGGGCACCCATCTGTCGCCTGACGAATATGCGGAACATGCCGGGAGATCGAGAAGGGGTGGTTCAGTCTTCTGTTCTAGATCTGAATTGATGTGCACTTTTGACTGAGATGATGTCTTTCGATGTGAGATTTAATCTCGAGTTCCCATTCACGGCCAGTGGGGGAGGAAGACTGCCTGACTTGTGCAATGTGACTTTGGAGGATTGAAGATCATCATTCGAGGCCAATAGCAGACTGAGTAGCAAAGACATGAGGCGAACCAGTCTTACATCCTGACCCAGTCGTTTCCTCGAGACTTCACGGGCGGTAATCGACAAGATTTCAAATAGTAACAACTCATCCATTTTCTTCATCCGACTAAGAGATGACATTCTCATTACACTTCACGAGGCGGCGCGACGTGAATCTGCCAGTATTTCGTCGCCTCTTTGGATATTCTCGCCCTCTCTTCGTCCGTCATCGTATCCTTCCCATACTCCTCATGTGTTACCCCCTCCGACAAGACGCCGTCTCTCGTGCCGTTTTTCAAAAATGTCATAAACTCCATAGTCACCCTCACATACTCCCGTAACCCTTGTCGCACATCAATCGTAGCCCCCGTAGTCCAGCGAAGCAGCAAAGGCTCAATGAGCGGCGCATCGGTAACGCTGGGATGACTCGTCTTCAGACTGGTTAGGAACCAACTTGAGCCAACGCGCTTCAGTACGTCTCTCGCGATATCCCTGACCGTGTCAAAGTGCGGACGGCCGAAGAAGGGTGTGCTCGTCTTGGACCAAGAGTCGGAGTGGACGATGAGGACGGGCACGTCGATATCGGTGTTGGGTCGTCCGCTGCTCTTCCCTGGGTCGAGAGCGATACCTCCCACAGCCGGATTCTCGTCTGATGTTGCCCCTTTGAGAGCCTGTAGCGCCCCCGTTGCGCCAAAGGAATGGCCTGCGATGACTGTCTGGGAGAAATCGAGTCTATTTTCCCAGTCCGCGAGGCCGCGGCCTTCTTTGCGGGCATTGTTTGCGAAGATCTTTGACCCCTTCCCGGCGTGAAGTGACTGCAACACCGCTATCGTCTCTTCAATCTCAGCCTGTCGGAAGGCGAGCTGCTCAAACTTCAAGTCATCAGATTTCATCTCGTTGCCGCCCCTGAGTTCATTCTTGGTGAGGTACATCACCCTGCGGCTCTTGCCGTCCTTAGCTGTAACGACCGAGCCAGGGCCGCTGCCGTCGCGATGCTCGATAGCAGCAACGACAATTCCACGGCTCGCGAGCTCACCGCAGTAGTGCGTGTAATCTGCCCGGGAACTGGCCAGACCGTGAGACAACGCCACGACGGGGGATTTCTCATTTCCTTTACTGCTTGTCTGAGGGAGAAGTGGTACATCAACCTGGGCAGGAATCTTGATGCTCCCCACCAGAGCCCATAGTGCGAACGTGAATATCGGTCGCGAGATGAAGTTGTTGAAGTGAGCGGCCCTCGCATAGCCCTCCGCTGTGAGGCTGATGGGTTTCGGTACCCAATAGTGATGGCCTGTTCCCCTGACACCCTTCTCGGCTGGGTAATATAGAGTGAAGAGTACTGTCTCGAGGTTGAACGCCGGCTTGCCGTTGCTGGCGAAAACTGAGTCGCTCGTGTTGCGAGGAGTACGGACGGGGACCTCGATGTCTATTGCCCCAACCTCAAAAGGCCCTGAGTAGTTTGGTAGCCTGGATGCGAGTAGAGGCGACTGGATGAGGATACAGTAAAAGACATACAGCCCGATGAGACTCCAGAGCACGTATCCCACTGTAAGCCGGGGTTGTATGGTCGTGAATATTCTCTGCGGCAAGGAGCGAGTCCACGGCTGTGCATTCTTCATCCATCTCGGTGCGTTTTCCATGATGTCGCTAGGGTAACTCCTTGTCCCAGTCGGCCGTCCGAAGTTGTCGTCGTTGTCGTGTAGAAGCGGAAGCGGAGAGTCCGGGCCTTCAAGACCCGGGACTTCGGCTAGAGCGTCGAGTTCCACATCGGTGTCTCTGTAAGCAGGAAGGGACTGGCGTGAAGCCATTAAATGAGAGAGCTCTCATAGATCGGGCTAGTTGTGTTGATCGCTGTTGTTCTTGTATTTGTCGTGAAGAGGATGAGATGGAGTTGGCGCGGGCCGGAAGTTGCGGCGGGATGTTCGGCTGCGGTGTTACGTCATCATTCTTGGTGTTCGGACACCACGAGATGGCAGCTGTCGTGCGCAGACGTCCAAGCAAGTGAACGCTCATTACACTTATTTGATGAACAGCTCATTGATTTCGCAATCTGATCGCCAGAGCTTGATTTCCACTTTAAGAAAAGAGCGCTCACTCACCGACCGATCACGGACAGATGTGGTCATCCTGCCACCCAGACCTCTGCCTGTGTCTGGCTGCTTAGGCCCTTTAGGCATATGCGGTCATAACAGCCAGGATTCACATTGTCCATAGCATTTTCAAGAGGCGATGAAGGCTGATATCCAAGCTATTATCAGTGAGCGGACGAAGACATCACGTCGCAACCACAGACACTGCTGTAGTGCACCAGTATGGGTATTTACCGGATCGGTGAATAGGTAGTCGGCGGCTACAGCTTCGACACCGAATGATTCTAAACTTCAAGTGGTGAATGATTTAATGTCCAGTTAGGTAGCATGGACTCCCATTGTCCGGGTCGTTCTCCCGCCTCGCGGTTTGCAGTATGTCTACGGCTTCATCGAGCTCGAGGCGGTCATCCGACTGACCACGAGCCGTGAGTGTTTGTGGCGATGGGTTCGATATGAGGAAGCCAGCGCCGGTCGGTCTCTTCGAGATTCCTGATACGCAATTGACATAAGAAAGACAAGCTGATGCCTCGGCTCTCCTGAGTTCGGCGTCAGTACCAGCCAAAACCAAAGAGACACGCCCCACGAAAATACTCTAATAGAGTTCCTCTACTCTGTCGCAAGTGAGCCTTAGTCGAAGTGGCGATGGAGCTGAACCGTGGACGTGCTTTGCTCCAGCTCGCCGGGGCACACCGGTTGGTTTCATGGCATGGCTCAAGGTGGAGTCGGGCAAGAAACGCCATGACCGAAGGCTCTTCTGTGATTTGTCTTGGTCGTCGGGCTGCCTCCTGCAAAAAACCTGCCTGTCAAAGCTCCTATACGGAACAGGGGAGATCTCCACTTGAACAAGGGAACATAATGCAAATCAGTTCGTTTGCCTCTTCTCGTAGTGGATCGGGGTGCTAAGGCATATGAGGGAGTTACCTGATTCTCAGCAGTAAATTTACTGGTACCCTATGCGATAGTGATCAACTAATACGCAGTTAAGGCATCAGTCACGGCAGAGGTGAGGGCAAAGGTCTCTTTAGTGTTCACTCGCTCTTTAAAAGTGTCAAGAGGTAACCTCCACTGTGTCTCCAAGACTACTGAATGAAGCTCATTTCACTTCGATGAAAGGATATCGTCTGAGCTCAAGCGGGCGGCAATACGTACGTCCTCACATCACATCGAGCACTTCCAAAAACAATTTAACGTCATCAGCTGCTTGAGGAATCCGCCAGCTCGTATGTGATATCATTTCCGACCTGTTTCCAGAACTAAGCTTCAGCTATATTGATGGCGAAATCTCCGTCCGCGGTATGTAACTAGACTGTGTCACAAATCTTGCGACGGCATCCAAGACAGGCAAGCGCCTTTCCAGCGGTCTCACTGAAGAGCTCTGAGAGACCGAGGCATAAGTTGGTGCCGCGGCGCCGATCGTAGCTTAGTTGGCTGGTTGATCAGATCAATCCGAGTTAGCAAAGCCAGGAGTTGGCCTCAGGAGTTCTCGTAGAACCTTGGCGGCCGACTAGGCATAGCTGAGTGTGTGAACATGTCTGCCTTAGTCGATGAGGAAGCTTAGCCACTATCGACAACAAGATTCGCTACATGAGTTACAAGGAACCAGCAGGGCCTACGAAGAGGTTTGCTGGAAAATGTTGACTCAAATAGCTGGGATGAACGCCATGTACGCTGCCGCGCTGCCGCGCAGATTACAGAATCTAGCCAATCGCATTTGTCTCTACAGAACATCGAACGGATTCCGGGACGAAGGATCTGGAACTACCCCGGCGTCGTTCGTTTTCCTAAAGACTCCATTAAATAACCCATGACGTGCATCATAACCGCGCCCACCAGTCGCGTCTCTCATCTTTACTCCATTGCTCACCACAGCCCCCCTGCGAAGACCCGCGATGTACCGTGCCTACCTTACCCTAGATCGCCAACCATGGAGCCGATCATCCGCAATTCGTTTTGCAGCGTTTTTGCAACTACAGACTTCTCCCACCGCCAACCGAATCGAGAGTCTCGAAATGCGAGTTCTGACCCATGATTGGCGGCTCAAGGTGAAACACATGATGCTGAGACCATGTGGTCCACCACTCAACGTTGAATCGGCCGAGAACCCGATAGCTTGTTTGGGAATTCGCTTTTGATTCCATCTTGGGATGGTCCAGCAACCCCAGTCTTGGCCCCGCCAGGTCGGAGGCGACTCTTTGATGGGGGACCCTCGCGACTTTCAACGTCCTGTAGCCAACTCGACTGTTTTCTAGCCACGCTCCTTGCATTCTCTGTCACAAATGAGCTGAAGTTGATCCATAGCAGCCTCGGCTGGTTCGATTGCCGCGATGGACGGAAAACGGTGGTCGATATTGACTCAGCTTTCGGACTAACGTCTGCCATCGCAACTCAACATATAAGTAGCGCAGCGTCCCCTCGTCCCATGTTATCTTTTCCTTTGATAGAAGTATTCAGAGTAACTCGACGCCAACGTAGCATCTGCCCAACGAACAACCTTTCCTGTCAAAATCACTAGTGCAGAGCGCTTATTTCAATTCCGCAAACATGGTCTATTCGCCCGTCGTCGCTTTAGGTTTTCTGGGCGCCCTGCAGGGCAGGAGCGAGGTCTATTCTCGACAGACGAACGCGACGGGCTGTGCGACGGGCGTGCACATGATTGTGGCCCGGGCCAGCACCGAGCAGCCGGGCACGGGAGTCATTGGTGCCATCGCGAACAGCATCCAGTCGCGGATTCCGGGATCCGATATTGTCCCGGTCGACTATCCTGCGCTACTCAACCCCTACCAGCCGTCGCAGAAGGCTGGCGTCACGGCGATGACGAAGCTGGTCCAGGACTACGCCAAGGCGTGCCCCCAGACGAAAATGGTTCTCATGGGATACTCGCAAGTAAGTGGTTGCTCATCGTGACCAGAAAGAGACAGGAAGACTTACAGACAATAAAGGGAGCGCATGTCACTGCCGATGTCCTTTGCGGCACAAGCGAGACCGGGTTCGCATCAACAGAGCCCCAGGCTACTGACGTTACGGATAAAAGTACGTTCCGGGTGATATCGAGGGATCTTTACCAGGCACTGACATGAACTTAGTTGCCGCCGTCGTCCTCATGGGCGACCCAAGCCACGTGACCGGGCAGCCCTTCAATCAGGGAACGAGCCAGAAGAACGGCGTAAGCAAGACGACGAAGAACCTCTCCGGCCAGGACAGACTTTGCTGACCAATTCGCCTTCTAGATCTTTCCAAGAACCAAGACTGCCGGGTGCGACGCCGTCTCGAGCAAAATGGCCTCCTTCTGCAACAGCGGCGACCCGTTCTGCGACAGCGGGGCCAACATCCAGGTTCACCTGAGTTACGTCCAGTCGGATGGGGACGCAGCCACAAAGTTCATCATGTCCAAGGTCGGCGGCGGCGCTGCGGCATGACTGGGAGAAGGCACGGGGGCGAGCCAGTCTGTCGGCCTGCGCTTTTTACTGTACATGACTCTGCTGGCACAGATTGTTGGTTTACTGATCTTGTGAAGGGGATCTTTGCCATGGTTTCTTCATGAGCTTGGCACCGGTAAATACCTTGGTCTTTCATGTTGTTACATATGAATAAGTTGAAGCATAGTTAGCGTTCAAATACATGTTTGGTCTTAACACATACCCTTGTCACGAAGATCGATATTCACCCACGTGTCTTTCGACCAGTCAAAGACTCATCATGACCAACGGCTGTCCACTATGAACCTATGGCCTATCTTCAACGTGAAGACTTTTGGTCGAGGCTGGAAAGCGTAATCAGTATCTCGCAAAGGGCATGGCGAAATGGTGAAACTTCTGTGGGACTGCTAAGGAACACGCATGTCTGGAGAAGAGGCACGGAGGCTTGATCAGTACTTTTGACGGGCAAAAAGCCCTTCTAGCTTGCCAGGAAAGTCGTGATTGAGATTTGGGTGGTCCACTGCATATCAAAAGTACCTCATATCCTCACAATGGGCTTGACATACCGGTAGATTCTCAAACCTTAGTGGTTATCCTGTTAAGTACAGAATGGCATCAGTAGATAGGTACGTACTCTGTATAAGGGGCAGCAACGAATCAAATATTATCCCATTATATATTATATTTTTGGCGTATATATTCTTCCTGACGTAACCAATGAAAAATTTAAGAAGGGATTAGCGTTCTTGAAAATCAGCGGTGTGTGAATTGATGCCTTTTTACACTCGATGGATTGGCTGACCTCGCAAACTATGTCATCGTCGGCGGAAAATGGTACACGGGCAATAGGTATTGTGGTAGGAGATTGACGACTTTATTCGAGCTGATCCATCGGCTAACCTCTCCCGTGACTGCATATTCTAGCAAGAATACTCGTGACAAAATAGGGGTATCTAGAGGAAGACGCAAGTAGGTGGTGTTTGATTGACTAGATAGGCCAGCCGTGGTTTCATTTCCCCTGAAGATCAAATGTACATTCACAATGTCTTCCTTTATTATTCGTCCTTCGCGATGAACGTGGATGTCGGCTCTTTCAAAAACAATCAGTCGCGGGAAACAAACGCCCTTTTATGGTGTGGAGATTCTCTAACAGGCGTCCCAATCAGCCGGAGGAAATCAAACCTGGTAGCGGGATGGCTCGACGGGTACCACTTGGACGCTCATGCAGGTACCAACCCCCCCCCCCCCCCCCCCCCCTAACCTTGGCAGTAACCTTACTTACCTTGAGTGTCTACCTCATGACTATCCCGGCAAGAACACTCCGCGACGAAGCGTTGTTATCTGGTGCAAGATAGGTAGAGTTTGCTCGGTTAATCGAGTCATTGTATGGTCTCTCTAGAGTTCAATTTCCCTCTGCCTTTGACAATCCTCTTGTTGCCCCTGTTTTAAAGCAATCCACTCTTTCTTCCCCACGGCCATGGAGATGGATTGATGTCGGAAAGAGTACCAATTGCGGACAGTCAACGTCAATTCATATCGCGGTAAGTCCCCCACAGGCGTTCCAAGCACTCGGGAACCCAAGTACCGGGAAGTGATTGGGAACCCAGGCACTTGGGAGCATAGCTTGGTGGCGGGATGGCCCGACGGGTGCTCTTAAGGTTAAAATAATCGGCCATTCAGGCGTTAATGGCCCGCTTTAACCTTGACTACCGCCAATTTACTTTCTTCGATAACAAGGTACGTAGACTGCCGCCATGTCTCCATCTTCGTGGCGTCTTGCTACAGAAATGTGTCAATCTTGTCGGTGTTCCTGGATACTTGCTAGGTCTTTCTCATATCAAATCTCCGGCACAAGCTACGACGACTTTGTGAATTCGCTGGTATTATAGAGCTAGGGGAGAATGACTTCGACTCAATAGTGACCTTCTCTCGCAACCGGGATTAGTGTTTGCTGTTTCCATAGGCCGATTTTCTGTTCTCCAGTCTATTGTGCCATCTATTGCTATGCCAGGCCATCTATGTTACCATCTCTGGGCCCTTTAGTGCCACTGTTGGTCAAGCCAGGCCGCAAATCCCACTGTCTCTCACTTTTACACTTCGCTCGAGTTTTGGTCCGGCCTAAAACCTCTACGCCCCCTGGCGTTTGGCGTCGTGATCTGTCGCTCATGGTACTTACTCGACATTGTTCTTCCAAGCCCTAATAGGGTTGATGAAATCGGGTGAAGTAGAGACCTCTACGGATCGCGTGCTCAGCAACGTATATAGAGGAGCCCATTTCCCCCTTCCCTGCTGTTCAATTCTGTCATCCTTCATCTCACTCACAATCGTCTACACGCAAGAGTAAGTCTACCAACTGTAAGTTTTTCATTCAGTCAGTTCGCAAGAAACCAAAAACAACATCACAATGTCTTCCTTTTCTCAAGTTTCTTTCCCCGTCGAGATGGAGTTGGATTCTCCCCCCACTTCATCCTTCGGTTCTTCTTCTTCTTTCACTCCCTCCGAAGGCAGACCTATCCCACCTGTCTTTGGAAATCCCTTCCTTCCTTCTCCCTCCAAAGGCAGGCTTCTCCCCCCTGCCTTTGGAGCCCCCTCCTCTCTCTCTTCTTCTTCTTCTCCTCAGCCGGTTGGCTCTCAGGTTGGCTCTCACACCGACTCTGATCCAACCGAAGATCTCATCCAAGGCTTCTCCTCCTTTGCCATAGGGGCTGGCCCTCTCCCCCCTGCTCTTACCAAGCAGGTAGCCGCCCCTATTCACCCCCTCTCTCTTATGGCTGCTCGAGTCGCTTGGGCTAAGTGCAAGAAGAGCAAGCGCTCTCCCTCTGGCAATCACTTCCGCCAGAATCATCCCCTCTACCGCAAGTACTCCAACCTCTCTCTCTTCTCTTCTTCCCCCAAGAACCGCTCCAAGAGTGGCGATATCCCCCGTGGCCCCTCCTCTTCTTCTCCGGCGCCTGTGAATCCCTTCAAGGCCAAGCCTGAAGGTATTCGCAAGCGCCGTGGCCGGGGTCAGGGCAGAGCTCAGGTGAAGCAGCATCAGGCTCAGGGCAATGGTCAGACTCCTCCCCGTGGCCCTCGGAACTCTTCCCCTGATCAGCGTCGGTCTAATCCCCAGCCCGCTCGAGGTCAGCCTCGCGGGTCTAGACCGAATGGCAATCAGGGCCCGAGGGCTGCTCAGTCTGTTAACCGCAATCCCTTTACGCCTGTTGCTGTGAATCCGTTCTCTCGTCCCTTGCCCCAGGCATCCGCTTCCGCTCCCCCTTCTCAGCCACGCAATCGTCGCTCTCGGGGCGGTTCTCGCCGCAACCCCATCACTCTCTGAGTACTTGTTTCCCTCTCTTGTTTTTCTTTCTGTACTTTGTTTTCTTCTTGCACTTACACAAAAGCCCAAAAAAACTTGAAAAGCCTAAAGAGAAAAAAAAAATCCCGTTTCCTTTGTCTTGGTTTGAGATCTTCATTCTTACGCTCCGCTTCCGTTTTCTTTTGTTTTTGTTTTTGCTTTTCTTTCTCTCTTCTCTCTCTCCCCCCTTCTCTCTTCTCTCCGATGTTGTTTTTGGTTTCTGGCGAATTGGTAGACTTTTTATCGCTTGCGTGTAGGCGATTATTTTACCTCCCTGGCCCCGGCGAGCCACCATCGCGAAATCGCCTTTCTCCCCTCCCCCTTTCCTCCAAGGCCCCAGTGAGCCACCTTCGGGAAATCACTCTTCTCCCCACCCTCTTTTCTCTCCCTGGCCCCAGCGAGCCGCTATCATGAAATCGCTTCTCTACCCACCCTCTTTTCTCTCTCCGGCCCCAGTGAGCCACCATCGCGAAATCACTCTTCTCCCCACCTTCTCTTCTCTCCTCGGCCCCAGCGAGCCACCATCGTGAAATCGCTTCTCTCCCCACCCTCTTTTCTCCTCCACGGCTTCAGTGAGCCACCATTGTGAAATCACTTTCCTCCCCACCTTCTTCTCCTTGGCCCCGGTGAGCCTATCACTACTCCTCTGGGCGATGAAGTCGGACTCCAAACCTCCCCGTGGTATTGCCTGGGAACTTCCTCTCCTTCATTGGATTGGTTGCTAAGTCCTTCGGGACTGGAGACGCACACATTAGTAAGTTGTTTCTTCTCACTTTTGGTTGATACACTTACTTTTAGGTTACTCGCTTCTTGCTTCATGCCGCTGTCATTTGGTGTTGCTAATGTGGCAGGCTGACTGCACTTACTTCATGGGCAAGATCCCCTGGCTGAGCAGCATGTGACTGAGGTAGGTTCTTGCCCTCATTCCTCTTTTCACTCGTATCCCATCTGACTAACTCGTAAATGAATCATCTCGCTAGTGTTGACTCCAATAACTTTCTTGCAACTTAACAGCCTCTCTGGTTGGCTAACTTACTTACAGTCACAACAAACATGAAGATTTCATTCTCACTCAACTTAATCAGCAATGATCAAGTCTAGTTAGTAAGTAATTTAACATCTTCCTTATTTCCTTCGAGAGAATCGAGAGGATCTAACTCTCACAATGTGACAACTGAAGTCGGATATGAATCGAGAGAAAGAGAGGAGATGACAAACTCATGTTTAGAATGAAGTCATTGGAAAGTGCGTAATTACCTATTGGCGAGTCGCGTGTCGCGTGTTACGACGTTCAAAGTTTTGCTGACTGCCCGGTGTGGCCCGGTTGCTTCCGTGCTGTGGCTGATGCTGCTCCCCGGGCCGGGTGCGGGTGTGGCCGGGGCCTCAAAGTTTTCCCCGCGTCGCCCGCCCGGCTTGTCCGTCAGGGCCCGAACTCCGGCGTTCGCTCAGGGGCCATGTCGAACGAAGCTAGGGCCAAACTCAAATTGATAGGAAACCCTTCGAATTTGCAAGATTGAGTACGAGTACGAGTGCGAATAGCTCGTTCAATTGGGGTATCACTCGAGAAGCCGAGTGAGTCCGAGTCTTTTGCCTATGTCACGTTGTATTGGCCGTGGATAGTGCTAATCATACATTGTACCGGAATCTGCTCTTTGCAATCACACTGCCCAGAGCTATTGCGCCGCCCAGGCATGAGAATGCCCTGTGAGTAGAGATTGCTCTTACCGAATGTCATGCGACCATACATTTGTGCGCTAGTCTTTTTCACTACTCCAAGTTAGCAAATGAAGCGTATGGCTCTCAAGGTTCACTACCTGATGCATCGCAAGCTCCGAAGACTATTATACATCGGGTGGTTGAGTTCTCGTATGGAGAAGTCCGTTATGAGATCTGCTTTACTACAGTTTAACGTTACACACTCTGATTGACAAGCAGGGCTGGACATCGTGAGAGGCATCTGAGACTCTGAGCTTGTGTTGTTGAATTTGGGATATTTAAAGCAGGCTACTTCATGCTGCTTTCGGTTGTTGACACTATTCACTTGCACTGGCAATCGATCTACATCTAGTACTGCAACTCCCTTCTCTAGTCCCACCGCACTCGTCAATACCTAAAATGTTATCCTCAAAGTTCTTACGAGGTCTTTGCGCCCTCTTCATCGTCCTTCTCGGGGCCAACTTCGCCACGGCCTCCCCAGTCGCCGTCAACGCGGATCTAGCCGCCCGCGCCCCGGCCACAGAAGACACCTCCGTCGCCGCCCGCGCCTCAGGCGGCGGCTGGTGCTGGCCCTTCTGCAACCCCTTCAACCGCGGCCTCCCCAACGTCCCGAACCGCTTCGACTTCCGCCCGCCCGCGTCGACGGCCCGCCCGCAGTACTTCGATACCCCGGACAACCAAGTCACCCTCCGCGCCGAGACGGAGACTACGGGCGCCGTGCTGGTCACCGTCTCGGTCGGTACGCGGTACACCCTGCCCGCGCACTCTGAGATTAACGTGCGGCTTCTGGTGCGGGGCACGCACATCGATTTCAACCATGCTAATCTGGAGTTTGGGAGCGAGACGGCGGTGGTGAGGATTACGCCGGAGCAGGCTGCTGCTTTCAGGACTGGTGAGAGGAGCGAGGATGGGTCTCTTAAGATTACGCTTTTGTATAAGTTGGGTCAGGACTTGTGAGCGAGTCCAAGGTTCTGGCACTTGGGGTTCTCGCGGCTAGAATTGCTGTCGCAGCAAGGACGCGCTTGGATGACGATTTCACCATGGGCAGGCAGCACTGCAAGGGATATCTATTCGAGCAGAATTCAATAGCTTACGGGACTTGTTAAACTTGATTATGAATGAAGGCAAATGACTTGTGCTATATCACTACTATCGTCAGAGAACCCAAAGATATCAAGAATAGCCCATCCTCGACGTCTTCGTGATGGGGCCCAATGGACGTTGGGGCTGCAGAGGGAGCTGCCGGAGTGGCTTAGGTGCCCCGGGCGAGCGGGTGGCCGGCCACTGTAGGCCCTGTAGCCCGTTCAAGCCTGCCCCACCGCAGATCTCACAACTTCCTCTCACAACTCAATATTATAACAATGACATGGTGTTCGGGCATGCTGCCTTCGTAAACATCAACTGCGGTAAAAACATCCCCGCACCACAGGAGTAAGATCAGGTTTGATAGGCTTCTCAATGAATACACTTAGTATCTCAGGGTAGAGAAGTTGCTACCTGTAACCGTAGCCTCCGCTGATATGCCACCAGGTATCGCACGTCCTTCACCAGATATGCTGCAATCTTCATTTGGGGGCAACTGGTCCTAAAGATAAGCCTGCGTTGTCCACCAATCCTAGCTTTCTGAAGGGCGGGACGTGCATGCGGTCGCATCTCACTCATCATCATCTTATCTCGACTGCCAGGAGCATGAGTGAGATGTGTAGACGACGAGGTTCACCAGGGACATGGTCGACTGCTTTAACGTCGTGATCGTCGCAAAGCTCATGAACCACAGGTCTGTTTGCTGCGTCATTCGAAGTGTGTATTCATTCTCTAGCACATATCCAGATTCCAGGCTACACTGTGAGAGCCCAATCGAATGGCCATGGCAGAAAAGACGAAGTACGTTGAACGGGTAATCCCCGAGGTGTGTCCTCGTGCCCTGCTCTGATGACTGTTCGTGCGAGAGAACTAAAAGAGATCTTTCCCATCATAGATCTCACTCCACAATTTCGACAGCCGCATCGATGAAATCACCTCTCAGCTATGTGGCGCCGCTGAGAACGTCGGCTTCTTCTCCATCAAGGACCACGGCCTAAGCCAATCCGAAGTCGACGAGTTGTTCTCCGTGTCCGAGGCTTTCTTCGCCCTACCAGATGAAGCAAAGGCCACCGTCCCATGGAGTCCCAAAAACGTCGGCTGGGAGAAGCTGTCACAGATCAGACCGTCCACGGGTGCAGCCGACCAGAAGGAGTCGTATCAACTCCAATTTGGGGAAAACATGAACGGCGTCTGGGCCAGCGATGAGATCCTCCCCGGCTTTAAGGAACAGTCTCTGGCCTTCATGCATCGTGTGCAGGCCATCTCGGAAAGGTTGATGCTCTGCCTGGCCCGGGGCCTTGGCTTCCAGGACGACTACTTCATCAAGTACCACGATGCCACCCACCCCGGCGCGCAGTCTGTGCTCCGACTTCTGCATTACTTTGAAACTCCACGCGTCAATGATGGAAAGGTGTATCATCGAGCAGGCGCCCATGCGGATTGGGGATCTCTGACGCTGCTATTTCAACGCGAAGGGCAATCGGGACTCGAGATATGTCCTGGTCGTGAGGCTGTCAGTGAGCATGCCCTGGGGGACCAATGGACAAAGGCCGACATCAAGCCCGGGGTCATCATATGTAATATCGGCGACTTGCTCATGAGTTGGAGCGACGACCGGTTCAAGAGCACTTACCATCGAGTCAAGGCGCCCTGCGAAGAGGGGGATTACTACGGGGAGAGATATAGCATGGCTTTCTTCAACCAGCCGTGTAGGGAGGCTGTCATACAGGGCCCGCTGAAGAAGTATCCGATGGTTACTGGGGAGGAGTTCAACCGTAATGCCATGAACAGGATGTACGCTGCTTTGCAGGCGAAGATGGCTGGGAATGAAGTCAAGACTTGAATGATGGAGAGTGAGACTGGCAATGGAAGGAGTTAGATAGGGCGGTAATTGCGTCGACCCCTGAAGGCAAAACGACTCGCGGAACACTCTCTAAATCATTCCCTTCCGATATCAATGAGTTTTACCTCAAAGCCGCGCCACTCTTTATCACCAAAATGATCAGATCCTTTCTTGCCTTGAGTTGATTTATTACTTCCAGACAAAGCTTACGTCCCTCTCGCTCATGGACACCTCCTTCCACCCAGAGATTGAGACATCCTTCCAGCCTAGAGAATCGCAACTCATTGTCCCCTTGAACGAGCGGCAGTCATTTCCAGAGAACACAATATAGCCTCTTCCAGTCTCCTCGGTAGGTGTTGGTAGCGTAGGGTAATCTAGCGAGGGTGTCGCGGTAGGCGTAACGTCTCCGTTCCATTGAAACCAGAATTTGGGAGAGCGAAAGCTGTTCTTCTCGAAATTCTTGAACCGCTTCTGCTCCTCAGCTTCGCTCTCTTCTTCGTCTTCCGATTCTTCGTCGACTTCCTCCCCTTCCTTGTCGATATAGCCCCCTGCTGTTCCTAGATTGTTGTCTGCCTTCGTCTCATCCGCACTAACATGGTGTCTCAGGACCGAGCCATCTTTTTCCTTAGGGTCGTCGGAGATATCAGCCTCTTCGTCGCTCCCTTCAAACTGCGATATCAGGTCTTCGAGAACCTTTCTGCTTCCGGTAAGAATGATCCTGGCATCGAGAACCTGAGGCAGGTCCAGCTGTCCCAATAACCCCCTGCCATCTTCCGACAGCCGAAAGATATCCATTGACGGACCAGCAGAATTTCCCTTTCCTCCCTCTGACATCTGTCCTCTCAGCTTGGTCGCACTCGGGCACTTGATATCGTATCTACCAAATGCTCTCTTGACCTCGAAGGCTCCACCGCGTTGTCCTCGCCCGCCCCCTTTGTTGGACTTGTTTGCTCTATTGTGGACATGTCTCGACGTAAAAGCTGCGTCTTGCCAGTCGTCCATTGTGTGTGGTGTATTTCAATCGATTTAGGTACTTGACATTTAAACTCATGGTGAGTGTTCAGTTGCGTTGGCGCATTCACACTCAAAGGCGCAAATTGCTGTCCAAAAATGGGAGTCTTGACGTCATTTCTTGAGTAGCTCAAATGACCCGAGCGCCCGGCTTTGAGATCATGTCTTGACATAACAGCTAGTGAAGGGATTCCATGCTGAGATCGTCAGGAGAAGGATAAAAGATGCAAATGGGAAGAAAGTTTCTTGACAAGTCTCCGCGTTCATGGAGCTCATTTGAGCCTTGACAAATGGACTGCTCGGTGAGATTGAGTGAGCAGCTCATGAGGTGCGCGCTCATCAGTCTGAACGAAACATGATGAAATGAACCAGCCCACTGAAGCCAGTGGACGTGAATCTCACTCACCGTCGCTCGATATTCACCTATTGTAAGTTCAAAAGCTTTGCGACACTAGAAAGCGACCTTAGAAACAGGCCAGTCTAGCCCTTACGCTGCGATGGGGACGTTGAACGATAGATCGAAGCCATTGCTCGTGGCCCACGATCTGACGGGCGGAGCCGGCTACGACGTTGACGTTCCGCGCCCACCAACGCTAGTTAGCGCAACACTCAACTCATCAAAGACATCGAAACCGCGACGTGTGGATGAACCTTCTCGGCCGGGTTGCCCCCGGACCCGTCAGTGCACGCGTTACATCAGAGGTCGCATGCCCTATCGAACCTTTCCCAGCACTCACCGAGACTGAGAGTGCGAAGGGAGAGAAGAGAGTCTAGACCTTGTGGAAGTAACCTGTTTCCAAGTTCCAACCCCTGTCTCTCACGACTGACGCTCCCCCGCAATGAGCCGCTGGTGGCCCCTCTTCGCCGCTGCGCATCACCGGAGTGTGACGTCAAGCCCGCCAACACAGGAGCATTTCCCTGCCCGCCCAATCAGACGCGCAACGCAACGCAAGCAAACCCAGGATTTCTTGTTTTTGGACGACTCCGTCACACGCAATGCCGCTGCTTAGGGGAGGACAGAGCTCTGAGCGACATCATAAAGCTCTTTGGCGCACTTTCCAACTTGCTCCCGTTCCCCTCACTCTACTGAATTTTGACCATTGATCATTGAAAACCCCGCGATAGACCAGTACAATACACGCACGAGAAACTTGAAACAGTCTTGGAATACACAGAAAACACCATAGAAAAGAAACACACGAAAACACCACCACAATGTCCGACGACGAGAACAAGGGATCGGGAACCATCTACTCCCGCAACAAGGAAGACACAATCGAAGCCGAGACCCTCCTCTGGCGCGCAATGTGCGACAGCAAGACAAAGCACCTGAAGAGATACCTCGACAAGGAGGCTGTACTCGCCCACCCAGGCCAGAAGCCCCTTTCGCCGAAATCCAAGCCGACGCTCCAGGAGTACCTCGAGGAGGACTGGGAGCCCTGGACGGCGTACCGCATGCACGACGACCCCGAGTTTGTCGAGATTGATATGATGAGCTCCAGCCTAGTGTACCGGGTCACCGCGTGGCGCCAGGAGGGGAAGAAGCTTGTCGCGACGGAGGGAATTTGCAACAGTGTTTGGAAGCAGGAACCCGGTGGTGATTGGACTTGCTGCTGCCACCACATGAGCACTGTTTGAATGGGCGAACATGGAAATGGTTGATGCAAAGATTCACGGCCGAGGGATGGTGCATGAAATCGACGGAAGTGGGATCGGCTAGGCGTTTTGTATGCGTAGCGGCATGGCTCGCAGGCGCTATTGTTCTGGTATGATGATGATTAACTCTAATGGCATTATTCTTGACTCGACAGATCGCAAATTGGTCACTCACTGTCGTATGTGTATATTCACATTTATGGTAGTGGTCGCTGCTCCTCTCCGCAAGGCGTTTCAATGGCAAGGCGCGTGCGCGAGCGACCGGGTGCGCATCGTTCAATCCGCTTGAAAGTAGTAATTTTGACATCCACAGGATTCACGAGAAGTTCGCCCGTACTCGCAGTAGCTCTTGTGTGCAGAAGAAATTGATGCAAGAGTTCGTCCCGGATGCAAGACCTGGTATGATGTTATAACATGTCACGTAATCCGCATCTTACGAAGTGCCCGTCACGTGCTAAATCACGTGTCTATCTTAGACACCGTGTATATAAACCGTTTCCTTTTATCTATTTTTACTTAAATAGTTAAACTACTTTTACTATACTCTATATACCTATTACTACGTACTATAACTTATAATAATTATAAACCTAGCTCTTAGTTAAGACCCTATATTATAATAATATACTTATTAATACGATTCTTATAATCTTTTTAAAATAACTAATATACTCGTACTTACTTTAGCCTAAGCTAAGTTAACTAGTTATAATAGTTAAATTAAATAGTTTAATACTTTTTATATTATAAATAAGGGTATAGGGGTTTAGAAGTATATTAACCTAGACGCTCTAAACTCTAACGCACTCTTTAACCCTTTTATAGCGCTTATTTTACTTTTTAAATTCGGATAATTAATTTTAATTTATAATAAAAAAGAGTTATGAGCTTACTAAGTACGTTATAAAACGTTCGAGTATAACTAAAAAAACTAAGAAATCCTTTACTAAGAGCTTTTAGACCTAACTCTTAATATAACCCCTTTAACCTCTTTAAATATAAGTAACTTATAAAACTAAGCCGGGTTTCTTTTTATAAAACTAGCTTTACTACTTATTTTATATAATTAAGTTAATTTTTATACCGTATTTATAAAGAGGATTTATATATTTAAGAGTATTTAAAAATAGTAAGAGCTCGATATTAAATACGAATAACTTAAAGCTTAAGAACGTAATATAGTTAATATATATATTAAACTTCTTATTTAGTAATTAATAAAATTAATTAACGCTACTCTTTATAAATACGTATTTTAAAAAGTTACTAAGGGTAGCTCTAAGTTTAGTATATAACGACTTATTAAATAACTAAAATAAGAACTTTAACTTTTTAAAGTAGTAATTAAGAATACGGTTCGAGATAAATATTACTAAACCCTTAATAAGGCAAAGACCGGAGTTAACTTATAATATTAATATAAGGAGTAGTAGTTTATTTATTTTTAAACTAAATCGTACGATATTTTAGAAATTAATAAAGAGATCGCCGTACTTAATTTCTTAATTATAGTTAAGTTTAAGCTTAACTTTATATAAGGCTAACGTATATATAAGGCTTTTAATAAATTAATAACTTTTAGAACGAATACTAAGACCCTTAAAGAGATTATATATATATTTAGCCTAGTTACTTAGGACGTATATACTAAGTAGCCTTTAGGATAAGGAGGAGCTTATTTTATTTTTATAAAACGTTCTAATATAGTTAACGATATAAATAATAAAAATAATATTATATACTTTTATAATTACGTATACCTATAAAAGCTAACGGCTTATTAAAAGTTAAAATAGGTACTTATAAGCTAAAACGTTAATAAGTTATTAATACGAATATTAAAGGGCTAAATAGAAGAGGTCCTCGTTATTATTAAATTAAGTAAATAGAAATTACTTTATAATAAGCTTAAGAAAGTTAAATAGCTAAAGAATAATAAAACCCCTAAGAAACCTAGGTTTTTAAAAGGATTTTCTAACTAACTTAAAGCGAGCTTATTAGTAAATATTAACGAGGGCTACGTAGTTGCTATACTTATAAAGGGTTAGGACTTAGAGGTAAATATAATTTTTAGTACCTTTATAAGTAGCGCTTATTTTCTATTTTAAAATATAATAATAAATAGTTATAAAGTAATATATTTAGTTAACGATAAGAGCTTTTTTAAACCTAAGAGTTATATACTCTTTAGTAATAATAACTATATTAAATTAAGAACTATTATATTACTTATTACTATACGTAATACTCGTATTATAAAAGGCGTTCTAAATAGCCCTAAGGGGAAGGGAACTTATAACTTAAAGCTTTAAAACGTCGCTTATATTAAGGGATATTATATTAATATAATCTTAAAGACTTTACTAAATAGAAACGTATTTTAATATTACGGACTAGATTATACTTTATAATAGGGAACGCTTTAGAAAAGTATTATTAAGAAGTAGCTTATTTAAAAAAATAACCTAGTCTTTTTTAAATATAAGCCCTTTTAATCTTACTTTTTTTTTATAATCTTTAAGCGTATTTTATAGAGCTTAGCTAGTATAATATTATTAATTAGCTAAAGAAAATTCCGTTACTCGTATTCAGCGCTTATACCCAAACAAACAAATCAAATATGAGGTTCATATTTGATTGTTTGGCTGATTTCTCGCGCCATATTTGATTGTTTGAGTTATTTAACAAATAGTTGATTAATTTGATAGAGGTGTAAATAGTATAGTGGATTCTGCGCCGGAGGCGCGGAGTTTTTTTGGATAGATCCACTTTAATTCCGGAGGTCCGGTGTTCGAATCTGGGTCCGGGCCGCCCCTTTTTTTCCGTGTTTTCTCAGTATATTATTAGTATATTCGGGCCCACCCTTAGATTCTAGATTTGATCAAATATATCAAATATACGGGCTGGAATATTTGATTGTTTGACTTGCTGAAATTCTTATATTTGACTGCTTGTTTGACTTATTTGTTTAATTGATTTGAATGGATATGTGCGCTGCTCGTATTAACGTACTTATAAGAGGTCTAATAGTACGCTCTTATAGTACTTTAAAATAGGTTATTTTAGACCTAATACTTTTTATTAATTACTATATAAAACTCGTAGTATACGTATTAAACCTCTATTATAAGTTAAGTATAAAGTATATATATTATCTGAGGCTAAGTTAGTAATCTTAAGAGGACTACCCTTAAAAAGAGCCTTATAGCTATAGTACTATATATACTAAGATCTATTCTATTTTGAGCTATTTCTTAGTAAATAATAGTATATACTTATAGTTTTTAATAAATATACTAGGTAGCTTAGGGGGTTCTTTTTAAAAATTAAAATAGAAAAAGAAGTGCTTTTTATATTATAAAGCTTTAAAGTAGCGATTTATTATTAAAAAGGGACTCTAATCTACTTTTTTAAAAATAATAATAAGACCGCCCTTTTAATTACTAATATTAGACGTATATATAAGATATAGTATAGTAAGCTAAGAATCGGAATAGAGCTTCTATTTTTATATACAAAAGAACCCGTAAGTAACGTAAAAAGAGTAAGTTAATTAGTAATTACTAAAGCTCGTAAAATGTACCTTATTATAAACCTCCCTACGAATTTATAGGACGAAATAGTATTAATAATAATTTTTATTTATCATATTACCTTATAAGAGGCTAATAATAGAGATTTACTTATTATAATAAAAATTAACTAGTAGAAGCGGTATTAACGTTAGTAATAAATAGGTTACTAAGTACGTAATTCTAAGTTAGTAATCTCGTATCTCGGTAATCTTTATATATATAACTATTATATATACCCTCTTTATAAGGATTATAAGAGGGGTATATATTAAAAAGAGTTTAAAGTACTTCTCTGCGGGTATATAAAATACTTAGTTAGATATATATTAAAAATATATAACTTATATAGGATCTAGGTACTTATACTTAAATAAGTATTTATTATAAGGAATATTAAGTTTAATAAAAAAGTTTTTTATAATCCTATATATAAGGAGTAAGCTATCGTAAGTAAGTAAGTAAATTTAATAATTTAGGAGCTATAAGAACTCTTTAACGTTAATAATAAGTTAATTCGAGTACTCGGGGAAGTAGATTTAGACTTCGGAAATACTAGTACTTAAAATAACTCTATAGTTAAGGATAGTATTATTATTAGATTTTTAACTATTTAAAACGCTAAGTAACTAATAAGTATATTATAAAGTATAGTTAATAAGATTAAAAAGATTACTATAGTCTTATTATTATTATTAACCCTGAAGATAACCCCCTTGCGCAAGCTCGGGGGTAGGAATAAAAAAGGGGGTATAATAACCGGGTTATAAATAGCTCTACGTAATTTATATTCTTCCCTACGAGCGCTTATATATATTACGAAAGTTCTTAAGCTTTTAATTCTTAATAACTCTTAATATAACGCTAGAGCGCGTAATAAACAAAGTACTAATTATAAAAAAGTAATTCTTAATACTAAAATCGACGTTAATAAAAAAGCCTTATAATAAACCTCTAATACTATATAAGAGTAGAGCTTATAAAAACTACTTTATTAAGTACTAAGCAAAGCTCTACTAGGTCCTAAATATTTAAACTAGACCTATAGACCTCTATAACGCTTTAATAATAATATTTTTATAACGCTCTTATATTTAAATATAAAAAATAGTAATTATTATAACCGCTACTAGGACTACTTTTTCTTTATTTTTATACTTAATTAGTAAAAAGCTATAGAGGAAAGTAATATAAAATATATAATATTTTATTAAATAATAAAGGGAGTAGTTTATAAGACCTACTTAGAGCGCTCTAGAGGAGTTTAAAAACCCTAATTTATTAAAGTTAATTTCTAGAGCTTACTAAAAAAGCTTAGCGATATTAAATATTTCTTATAGTAATTATAAAAGCTACTTAGGGATACTATAGACGTAAAATAAAAAAGCTATAAAATATTAGTATATAAAAAGAAGTTAATTATAATCCTAAATAAGAGAGCTTATTTTTATTAAAGTAAGTGTATATTTATAAATATAACGCTAATAACGAAGTTAGCGAGGTAAAAGTATATATATATATAAGAGGGGATATATAACTACTTAACCTCTTATAAAATACGTACGCCTTAATACTTATTATAAAAGCCTTTAGGTTTATAATAGTAATAGTTACCTAATTTAACCTTAAGGCTAACTAATATAATACTATTAACGTATTCCTTAACGTACTTATTAAGAATAAGAAACTAGTAATTATTAAATTCCTAGAGGGATATAAGGTTATTAATAAAATAAATAAACTCTAACGCGCTCTATATAGCCTCCGAGACTTACTAATTTTATAGTTCTAAACCTTTATTTCTATACTTCGTAATATAAATATAATATATAACTACGAGGAGATCTATATTTACTAAACCGTAAATAAGAAGATAATATTAGTATTTTATATTAACGACTTTATTATTCTATACTATCGAGACGACTAAAAAGTAGTTTAAAAAATCGTTAATAATATAAAAAAGTATATTAACTTTAAAAAGAACGGACTAATTAATTACTTCTTTAGAGTACGGATTTTATAAAACCGTCCTACTTATAAGATTTATTTTATTTATAATATATATATTAAACGAGTTACTAAGTACTTCGATTTTATAGGTTCGCTATATCTAGCTACCCCTCTTTTTTAAAAAGAGTTTAGACTAAACGACGGGTAAGTAATAAAGGAGGAAATAAAGAGCTACTAAGAAAAGGTTAAAAGTATGCTTTATATAGCTATTATAATTAAACTAAACGTTATTTTTACTTATTTATAATTATTACGTTTCCTAACTAACCCGAGCGCAACCTATATTAAAGTAATTAACTAGTATATTTAATATCTCTATATAATAAGATATTTTATACTTTATTATAGTAGCGTACTAAGT
Source organism: Colletotrichum cuscutae (assembly GCA_030869315.1). Lineage (NCBI taxonomy): Eukaryota > Fungi > Ascomycota > Sordariomycetes > Glomerellales > Glomerellaceae > Colletotrichum > Colletotrichum cuscutae. The sequence goes on from MPDP01000002.1 coordinate 470,864, forward strand.
ACGTAATTATTATTCCTAGTTAGAGATACTAGCTTTATAAATAATAAAGTAATACGACGATTATTTTAAAGTTATATAATATTCTTTTTTAGCGGCCCTATTTAATAAAAATTAGTACGCTAAGTAACGGTTATAACGTTAATTACTAAAACTAAGCTTCTCTATTTTAAAGAAACTATAAAAGAGACTATAGTTTTAAAACGCCTTTTTAAAAATATTACCCTTAATTTAAGAAAAGTATAGTTAGTTAATTACGATAATTAGTAAACGATTTAGTTAATTATAGAAAAAAGGAAAAGAATAGCTACTTAACTTTATTATATTAATATTTAAAATATATAGCTAAGATAAAAATATACTAAAAGTAGCTTCGAGGTTATTTATATAATAATAAAAAATATATTAATAAATAGACTTATTAAAAACTTTTTACGAGCTAAGTTCGAATATTTTTATATACTTTTTAACTTTTATAATACGTAAGAAGTTATTATAAATAGCTAAAGTAGTAAGAAATAATTAATTTAGGCTATATTTAAAAAAACTTAATACTTAAAAATAGATAATAAGCGGAACTTAGAATATAGCTTAGAAGTTTAAAAATAAATAAAATAGAACTTTTCTTAACCTAAAGGCTTAAACTCTTAAAATAGCCTTATTCTATATAATATACGTATATAAAAATAAGACTAAGGCTTGCGCTTATTATTTAAAATCCTAGTTTAAAAAAACGAAATTATTAGGACTATAGTATTAATAGCGAGGAGATTAGTTATGTTTATTAAGAACTGCGCTTTACGTATTTAAAGTTTTTAAAATTATAAATAAAGGGGGCGGGAAGCGGAGCGATTATTAAGTTAATAACTTAAAGTATAAGAGCGGGTAGTATAATAAAAAGTTAGTTATAAATAACTATAATAAATATAATTAATAATATAGGCGTACTTAAGGGAGGGGTTCGGGGGCGTAGGGAGAGGAAGTCCTTAGTATAAAAGCCGATATAGTTTTTATATATCTTAGTATTATTATTTATTTAGTAAATAATACTACGGAGCTTAGTAATATTTTATTAAAATTATAATTAGGAGTGCGCTTTTTAGAAATAGAAAAGGATAATATACTTATAAAAGAAAAAACGCTACTTATAATAACCTCGGTAAGGGCCTAGGTTATTAATTATAAAATAATTAGTATATTAATATATTACGCCGCTAAATAGCTATTAAAATAGTACGTATACTAGTTACTACTTCTTATAAAATAATAATTACTATCTTTATAGTTAGTATATTAGAGGGCTATTTAAAGGTAGGGTATATATTAAATCTCCCGTTTTTTAAAAACCTCTTTTTTAAGCTTTTTAAGAACTAAGTATACGTTAAATAAGCCTAGAATAGTAAAAAGAACTATATTTATTACGGGGGGTACTTTAACCTCTTAATATTCTCTTTTACTTTTTACTACCTTTTTAAAAAAAGCTAGCTTTATATTTTTTAAAATTTATAATAATATTAAATACGAACTCTTAAAATAATAGTATATAATATACCCTTTTTAAAAAGCTCGATTTTTAAACTAGACTTATTTTTATTCTTAGGCTCCGAGGGGGGGATAAGTAAAAGCTCGCTAGAGCTTTTATTATTACTATTTATTTTATTATTATTTTTATTAATATTATTAATAAGAGCCTCGAACTTAATAAAGTCCTTAGTATTTTAATTAGTAGCCTCGATATCCTCTTAGCTAGGGAGAGAGAGCTTAGTAACTAGGTTTTAATAAGTAAGTTAAAAAGTACGAGGGGGGGGTAATAACTTCGAGGGGCTCGTTATTATTATTACTTATATAAACTCTTAATAAACCGTATATTTTATATATAAAATATATTATAAAAATTATATAAAACTTACTATTATTTTTAAATATATTAAATACTTATATTTAAAATAAAATTAATAAATAATTCGATAGTATAAGTACGTATATATAATAAACAGGAGTACTTATAGTAATTATAAAAAGTTAAAAAGAAAAAAAGAATAATAGCTAGGTAATATTATAAGAATTTAAATATACGCGAGGTAACTAAATAGCCTCGACTTTAGTAATTTATATACTAAAAATAGCAGAATACGCGCTATTCTAAGTTAGGATTCTATTTATTTTAAATAAAGTAATATATTAATAATAAACGCGGTTTAAAAAACGTATATCTCTTATACTTATTTTTCTTTTATTTATATTCAACTAAATCGGGCCTTTATAAAGGTATTTAGAGATCTTATTTTAAGTATAATAGCTCCTTAGTAATAGTAATTAGGGGGTATATTATATAATCCGTATTTTACGAAGTGCCCGTTACGTACTAAATTACTTGTTTATTTTAGATATTATATATATAAACCGTTTCTTTTTATCTATTTTTACTTAGATAGTTAAGCTACTTTTATTATACTCCGTATGCCTATTGCTGCGTGCTATAACTCGTGACATAACACACTTGCATTAGAGTAGTGGCCTGGGAAGGTCTGAAGTCCAAAAGGTGAGCAAATGACGAATCGTAAAGAGCCAATGGCTTAAGAAGGAGTATACGATCGTACATTCAACGTGATTTAAGGTATTTTGAGATTGATATTAAAAACTTAGGCAGGCTTTTCCTGATAGATGTTCAATAGAATTTCATCGGGGACGGATACCTTGCAGTTCGGACCAGATTTGGCCCCACATCGCGACCGGCGTCTAGGTCTCACGCCGGAGGATCGGTGAACTCGAAGCTCCACGTCCAGTTAAATCGAAGACCTGCATACTAAATGTCGCTAAGCAATCATGGGATTCGTGTGGCTATAAAACTGCGCATCTGCCATACGCTGAATACAGACGCGTATGATAAGATGGAGGAAGAATGATCTCGTATCTGACCGAGGAATGACTGATGTGGACTCTCCGAGTCAATAATAGTGGGAGAAGTCATGCAGAAGTCAGAATCACTGTGCGTCCAGAAACTACCTTAACCAGACAATGACATGAACTATTTCGTTATATGTGGCACAGATTGAAGCCTTTCAATCTCAGAGAGGGCATGTCTCTATCACTGACGCACATTTCCTGTTGCTACCTTATTTGGCGCAACTGCTACCACCCTAGCAATCTGACAAGTGCAGCCTGCCTTAGCAATGACGATGGTCAATAACTCAACATGCCAGCGAAAGGAAAGTGAAGTAACTATCCAGGGCTCGCTCATTGCTTCGCTTGCGTGTATCATTGTATTGGCGCCCGCAGCGATGCTAAGCAGCGGCGCAGCAGCGCTATGTGACCATCGCCCACAGTCGCCCGGGCCAAGGATTGTACAGCCAACGAAAGTGAGGCTACGCAGATGTACAAAACCAATGGACAGGATCTGACAAAGTGCTACATCTGTCATTCTTCATCACGCGCCCGGATTGTTGTGCCAATGAGATCCGAAGAGGAGTTAGTGTTAGTATCCCTATTACAGGGTAATTAGTTCGAACCGTGGGTTAACGAAAAGATTAATTAAACTATATAAACTTCTACATAGGTATTAAAAGGAGGTTCTAACCGTAGGTTAAGTAGGCCGCAATAATATTAAATAAGGGCCGTAATTAGCCCCTACGTAGCCGCCGTATACTAAGGCTAAATTAAACTTCTAATCTAATACTAACTTTATTATATAGTCACAATAAGAGCATCGACGTAAATAAGAAAACGGTTATCTATTAAAAATAAGAAATAGGCATAAAGCTCGCTCTAATATAGAGGGTATAAGTAAAGTAGGCCTCGGTAATTATATAACTAAGATTACGTAACGTATAATAAGGCTATAAATAGTTAAAACTATTATAATATACCCCTCTAAATAAATCTACGTTTAAAAAAAGCGTGCTTAACTACCCGTATTATTATAAAAAGGTCTATTTAAAATAAAAAACTACTTACTAATATATAAAAATGGATTTATAAAAAGAATTATAAAATAAGTCGGTCTGCGTATAGAGTTATAAATAAGAGGTAAATCGGCTATAAATTAACCTCTATATTTATTATTATAAGTAATTTTTAAGCTATATTATTAATAAAAAGTACGACTAAGGGACGGCTTTTTATTAATTAAATAATTAACTTACGGGTTAAGAGTAGTAAATATATAAACTTTTTATTACTATTTATAATATAAACTTTCCTTCTCTTTTTAACTTATACTTATATTATTATTATACGTATATACCCTTATTTTTTATTTTTTACCCGCGTTCTTATACGTACGTATTATTAAAAAAGGATCTTAGTTAATAGTATTATTTATTTAAATACTAATTTATAACCGAATAGTTAGAAACTACGCTCGTACTACCGTAATACGGGAGGTTAAGAAGTATAAGCTTAAGACTACGGCCTTAGGGGAGAGTAATAGCTCCCTTAGCCTCCTTAATAAGCCTAAAAAAAGTAAATAATATTCTTATATTTTATATTTTAATTAATAATATAACTTTATTTATTTAATATTAATTTAATTACTTTATATAATAAGTAATAGCCTTATAACTAAATAAGTTATTTAAGAAAGTAATAAAAATAAAGAGGGTTTATAGCCCCCTTTTTTACTCTTTTTTAGAAGTTAAGAAGAAGTCCTCGTTTCTTAAGAAGATAGTATAAATAAAGTAAGTTTATAACCCCCTCTCTTACCTCTTCTTAAATAAAATAAAAAATAAATAATAACCTCTTTTTCTAAGGGGATAATAAAAATAAAATAAGTTTATAGCCCCCTCCCTTACCTCTTTTTAAAGAGTATAAAGTAATTAACTATATATATAATACCTTTTTATTTATTATTATTTATAAAACTAATTCCTAATAATAAACCCTTTTAGTACTATCCCTAGTACTAATATTTAATACGAGCTAGTACTTTTACTTCCCCTATTAAACTATAAATACTTTAAGTATATTAAAAGCGCCCTTAGTAGCCGTTTAAATAGTACGTACCTCCTGGGTTCGTATATTAATAATAAATACTAACGTTACTAAACTTATAAAAAGTCGGGTTATACTCCTATTCCTAAGGGGTATATATAGGACTTAAATATAAAGTTTTTATATTTTAAATAAGAAATAATAAAAGAAGTAATAGCGTTTATAGTTACTAATATAGTCTTATTTATATTTTATAAAGTATATTCTAAGCTATCCTCGTTCTATTCCTTACTTATAAACTAATATATAAACCCTAACTTATATAATAATAGCATTATATAAAGCCCTTAAGTACGATAGTTTTTTAAATAAAAATAAAAATAAGGGGGTTTATATAAGTAAGGCCCTAATAAAAAAAGTATTTATAAGCGCTCTCTCTATATTAAAAGCGTTATTAAAAATATAATAATATTAACTACTTTAGTTATAAAAGTAGATAATATCCGAATTAAAATTAATACTCTTATTAATTTATATATCCCTCTGAGTATATAGCTCGTATTTAAGTCCTTTTTAAATAAATACGCGCTTACTTTTTTAATTAAATAGCCTCTTCCTAAGTAACTTAATAGGGTTATTAAAATAATTTTATACTTTCTAACTATAAGCTACGTTTTTTAATTAAAAACCGGGCCCCTCCGGGCCGTTTTATTACTTTTTAAATATCCCTTCGTTTAATATAATTATTTCTCGTATATCTCTTATATTTAAGAGCGATATAAAGTATTTAAATTTCGCTTTAAAAAGGTTCTTTATAAAACCGTTAGTTAGTATTTTATTTATTAATATATAAACTACTTAAAATAAGCCTCTCGAGTACTTTTATTATAACTATATATTTTAAATATTAACGTAGCGTAAATAAGTTAAAATACGTTCCCTTTCTTTTATTATAAATTTAATTATTTAACGATTATTATAATATACTTTATATATATTACTAAGCTTAAGTAAAATATTTTTAAAAAAGCGTTTAAAAGCGAGTATCTTCTTAGCTATATATTTTAAACTTAATAATTCGGCCTCTATAATTAACATAGTTATTATATTTTAATAAGCTATTTTTTACTAAACGAGGCTGTTAAAAAAAGAAATTATAAAACCCTATAAGGATCTTTAGGTCTTTTTATTATTTATAAACGAAACGTTACTTATAATTAGTAGTACTTAGCTACCCCCTAAGATCCTAAAGTAAATTACTAAATATTATATATAAAAGAAGTATTATATAACCTAGTTTATAATAAGATAATACTAATAAAATAAGTTTATTAAAAACTAAGAAAATAAGGCGTATATAAAAGCGACGTTAAGCTAAATTATAATTACTATATATAATATTAAACCGACTTCTTTTTTAAAAAGACCTAGTTTTACTTAAGAATATAATCCCTAAGTTCTTCTTAATTAGAACCGTTAATAATAGGGTTATAAGAGTAATAGAGTTAGTAAGATCGAACTTCTTAACTACTTTTTTAAAATACTAATTATAAGCGAGGTATATTTTTCGATTTAGTTAATTACGAACGACCCTTATTTTTAAATATTATAAAACTAGCCCTTAGTCTTTTATTTCGTACTTCTTTTTAAATCTTTTAGTTACTTAATTAGTTTTATAAACGTAGTTTTTATAATAAACAACGAGGATATTATTTATATAAAAAGAACTAATACTTTTTTAATAAAATCTTAAAATAGGCACGGGTCCTCGCTTATAAATAAGAAACCTAGGTTTTTAAAAATTAATACTAACTCTTTATATTATAATAATAAAGTATTACGGGCGCTATATAGGGCCTACTTAAGCTTTATATATATTCTTAGCTTATAAAAACTATTTTAAAGCTCGTAAATAATAAGAAGGTTACCTAGCTTTTTAACTACGTTTAAAAAAGCGTTTATAATATTATACTAATAGATTTCTAAGTCGAATTAAATAGCGCTAGCTATAGCTACTTTAAATATCCTAATTACTAGCGTTACTACGTAAGTCTTTTTTAAGAGGGATTGTTCCTAAAGGTCCTCTTTAATATAAATTCTCGTTTTATAATAATTAAAGTAATTATTACTATCGAGTTCATAATTAAATACTTATTTCAAAAAGTATCGGTTTAGAAATAACTAACGCCTTACTAACTACTTTTTAAGTATTTATTTCCTCTAGCTTTTAGATTTCTAACTATACTACCTCTATAAATTAGCCTTTTAAAAGTTCCGGTATTTTAAAAATATCCTTTTACTTCCTTAGAAAAGTAATTAATTAATATATATAAATTCGGTTAAATTAGAGCGTAGTTAGTAAAACGTACTTCGTTTTAATTATTATAATATAAATATAATAATATAACGTTTCATACCCCTAGGTCGCTTTATTAACCGATTTGTATTAATTAAGTATATATATATATATTATAAAAAGAGTCCTAGTCTCTTTTTACCCGTATATAAAAAGAGTACTACTTAAATTACTCTTATTAACTCGGGTCTTAAATAAATATTTTTAATAATTAGTTTTTTAACCTCTAGTTTTATTTAATATACTTATTATCCTCTTAATTATATATACTAGCTATATTAGAATCGCTAACTAAGTTATTTATTATTCTTAATTATTCTTATTTCTTAATATAAGCTCGCTTATTAAAGGGGCTTATTAAGGTTTAGTTAGATAAAAAGATCTTTTTTATAAGAGCTTTAAAAAGTCTTTACTTTTATTTATATATATATTATATTTTTAATCCTCTTAATAAGAAGATTAACTTTTTTTATAACCTCGCTTACTAATTTAATTAACTAAATAAAGTTTATATCTAACTCCGGACTCTTGAAATCTAGAGTTATTTTAAAAATAAATAGCTACTTACCTTATTTATTTAAAAACGAACTAAGCTTTTTTATAGCCTTATTTACTTTTTATAAAGCGAATATAAGTAGTAATAACTACTTTTTATTATTAATTAATACGGCCTCTTTTTTATTTATAATTTTAAGTAATTAGAACTTAGGTTTAATTATTATAAATAGCTATTAAATTTTATTTACTACGGCCCTTAACTTAAATAAACGAATTATAAATTTAGTATTATTTTTTAAATAAAAAGCTATTATATTAAATATTATAGTTTAAGTAATAATAATTTTAAAAGCGAGGGGATCTAGATTTTATATAAGTTATAAATATTTAGTATATAATATATAAAATACTTAATATATCCTCTCTATTTTATTTTAAAACGTCTCTTATTAATTCGTTTTTTATAGTCCCTCTTAAGAAAGTACGCTTTATAGTTATATATATATATTTACCCCTAATAAAAACGTAAATCGTAAACGAGCTTTAGTATATTTATTAATTATTACTATTTAAAATAATAAGCGAACTAAACTTCCTTAGTTTAAATTAATAATAACTAGTTAGTACGTTACTTAGGGCTAAAATTATATAAGTAAACTATAGCTAATATAGGTTTTACCTAGAGCTTATTTAATAAACTAGTTATTAATATTATACTAATCGCTTTATTAATAATTTCTTAACTAGCTCGTTCCCTTTTTTTATTTAGCTCTTTTATATATAAAAAAGTAATTTCTAAGTCGATTCTTAGCTCCCGTACTTATATTTAAAAATAAGTTTTACTATTAATTACGGTTATTATACGTTTTACGTTTTATAAAATTTTATAAATAGCTATACCGTTTTATATACGTACTTATTATTTAAAAAAGTATAAGACCCTAAATACTATATTATAAGTTTTTATAACTTATAAAAAAATAAAGATTCTACCTAAATATTCGTCTTTAATTAGTATTAACTACTTACTTTATTTATAAGTTAGTAAGTAATTAAAAAGGTTTTATAAAATCCTATAATAGGGTTAGGTCACTCTTCGTTCTAAAGTACGTTATAAAATAACTTATTTTATAGAAGTAGTCGTATAGTATTAGTATTTTAAATATCTTAGTTCTTTAATCCTTACCCCCCGAGTAACTAGAACAAGCTTTTTAAGTATTATTAATATAAAATAACTAAATTTAAAGTACTAAAGCTAGGCTATATCTAATCGATCCTTTTTTAATTAGTATAAAGAACGTAGGTACTATATATTACGTATTAAAATTATTTTAATAAGTAAAGACTAATTTTTAAGTAGAGAATAGGACGAATAAGGCTTATATTCTAAAAAAACTAAATTAACTTTCTTTTTAAGCTACGTAATAATAATATTATTAAACTCGCTTCTAAACTAAAAAGTATAGTTAAAGCCTAAGTACTAAATAATAGTTCTTTAAAAAAGTATTTTTAATACGACGTTTATATAAAAGTTCTTAATAAAACTAATATTATTAAGGGTAAAGTACTCTATTCCGGGCCCCTTTAGTTCTATAAAAATATTTTATATAATCCTCGTTCCCTTAGTAATTATAAAATAAAAGGCCGTTTTAAAATTTATATTCTCTAGGCTATTACTTTATTAAATAGAATCCGGCTCTAAAAATGATTAGTTCTTAATAAAATATATAGTACTATAATTATTTATAACCGTACTTTTAAAAAAGAAATATAAATTAGTAAAAGGGATAAAGAAAATAATAAGATTACTATTCTTATTAACTTCTATACTTAGCTTAGGAAGTAGACTAATATTAATAATTATAATTATAATATTAAAAAAGTAAGTTATTTTAGAGTTCTTTTTATTACTTAGCTTAGTAATTTTAATTACTTTTTTAAAACTACCTTAGTTATTATTACTCTATTTAATAAGGGGTTTTATATAAATCTAGCCTTTCTAAATAAGGTTAATATAGAAATTAGTATACTTCTCTTAAATTAAATAAGAAATTATTTTCTAAACCTCGTTACTACTTAACTAAATATATTTTAACTTTATTTTATTAGTTAGAATAAGCTCTATTTTCGTATAGTTTATTAGTTTTTAATAATAAAACTACTTATAAAAGTAGTTAGTAAACGAGTTAGGAGTTATTTTATTTTATTTAGAGAAATTTAAGTAACCCGTTAGTATTATAAATATTACTAAAGTTCGTTTACGACTCTTATTATATACCGTTTTTTTATATAAAAAGTTATTAAAAGTCTTAGTATAATACTTTATATTAAGGATCGCTTTTTTTTTATTTTAGTTTAATAATATTAATAAGCTCTTAATTAAACTAGTTTAGGGTAAAGCGACGTATAGTTATATAAAAAAAGGTTTTTAAAACGAGGGTCCCCTAGACTTTAGATAGCTTAAACTATATTACTTAATAATAAGCTTTATAAATATCTTTAATTTAAATTAATAAGTTAATACTAAAGTTTGCCCTATTTATAACTGCGTTAAATTCCTCTTTTTTAATTATTTATTTATATATTTTGCCTTTATTAGTTGCTCAAGCGGTTCTTAGTATTATTTATATAGTATTAATACACGGTATCGGTAGATACTCACACTGTCTTACTAGACTATTTTCTTTAGATTTTCTAACTTTTTAACTTTCCCTCTTGTGAAGTTCATAACTACGGTTCTTTTATAATTATAAACGAGCTAAAGTCGCTTAGTACGTACTTTTATTTAAAAACCTAAATTATAGTATAAAAGAAGTAGTTTGAAAAATTCATAAGCTCTTTTTTTTATATTTTTTAAAATTTCTTAAGTAATTATAAAAGAGATTTAGCGATTTATTAATTTATATTATCTCTTTTTTTTTACATAAAAAATCGTTTTAAATACGGTTTACTAAATAAAAGAGGCGTATTCCTTAATAAGACGTACCTAGTTTATTATTACGATCTTTAGTTTTATTAAAGCGACTAGTTATTTGATTTTAATTAAGGGTTTGTTATAATAGCTTTAACTATTTATAGCCTTATTATACGTTACGTAACCTCGGTTATATAATTACCGAGGCCCACTTCGCTTATACTCTCTATATTAGAGCGTGCTTCGCGCTTATTCTCTATTTCTAATAAATTATCCGTTTTTTTATATACGTTAATACCCCTATTATAACTATATAATAGTTATAAGCTTAGCTCTAACTTAGACCCCTATATACCTCTATTAAAAAGTTACTTTTTAAGAACTACGGCTTATTATATCCTTTTTTATAATATTATTTACCCCTATTACGTTTATTAAACTTAATTCTAAATAAAGTAATATTTTTTAAAAAGACTACCGATACTCCTAAGTAAAAGCTTAATTATTAACGAGATTAGCTAAAGTAGTACCTCGCTCTCTATATTAAGGCTCGATTAAAGGACGTCTAGGATCTTTTAAACTTAGATAACTTTACTTCTTTATTAAATCCTTTACTTTTTATTAAGTTTATTCTTTTAATTAAAGAGTATATTAAAACGCGAAATATTACTTAAGATTAAGTATATAAAGCGGCCTTTAGTAAATATTAATAATAATTTAAAAAGTTTACTTAATAAAAATAAAAAGTAAAAAGCGAGGTTATAATCGAACCTAAAAGCGACTTTATTAAATAACTAGTCGCTTTAATAAAGCTAAAGGTTATAATAATAAATTAAGCACGCTTTATTAAGGAATACGCCTCTTTTACTTAGGAAATAGTATTTAAAACGATCTTTTATATAAAAAAAGAGAGATTATATAAGTTAATAAATCGTTAGATCTCTTTTATAATTACTTAAAATATCCTAAAAAACGTAAAAAAAGAACTTATTAATTCTTTAAACTACTCCTTTTATATTATAATCCGGGTTCTTAAATAAAAGTACGTATTAAGTAACTCTAATTTATTTACGATTATATAAGAGGAGTTTAACGTAGTTATAAGTAGGGCGAACTCTAATATTAGCTTATTAATTTAGATTAAGGATTTTTTTTTAGCTTATTATTATAATAAATTCGGGATACGTACGGTAATAGGTCGCTAATAAGTTAGCGACTAAGTATACGGATTATCTTAAAAAAGAACTTTTTATAAAATAAAGCCCGTATAAAGGACTCTATAAGCTTTAGTTTTATAATATACTTATACTTATATTATAACCTTACTAATTAAGTACTTATAACCTAATCTTTTATAATTCTAAAGCTTTTATTTTTATAAAATAACTAATATAAGTAATAATAAATTATAAAAACGGATAAAACGTTAACGAGGCGACGCCTAATCGTTAGTAAAGGGCTATTAGTACTAATAAGCTATAGCTATTTAGAATTAACTACTCGACCCTATTCTATTTAGAATAACGAGCTTATTATAGGGCGAGTCCTACTCGAATACTAGTGTTTAAAGAAGAGCTAAATAAAAAAAATAATTAAAATAGATCGCCCTCTCGGGCTAGCTACCTTATTAATACCCCGAGGGCCTTATTTATTATAAACGGGGCGTTTATTAATAACTAATTACTAAATATATAAGGTCTAAATACGTATAAAAGCGTAAGTAATACTAAAATAGCTAGTTTAATAAACCCCATAAGCTTAATAATAACTTATTTTTATAAAATAATAGAAATAATAGTTAAAAATTAAAACTAAAAACGGCGTTAATACGAGGAGCTCGTTTAATAGCTTATTAAGCGACTAATAACGTATCTAAGTCGACGTAAATATAAAAAGCCTCTTTTTTATAATTATAAACTAATTAAAAAAGAGTTTATAAGTACTTAAGTAGTAGACTAGATTATTATTATAGAGGTAGGTAATAACTTATGTATAAGAAGTACTATAGAGTAGTATACTAAATAAGCCCTATTTAAGTTATCCCTATCGCTATAAACGTAATAGTATAATTATAAAAAAAACCTCTAAAATCCCCTCTCCTAGGGCGACTTTTTAGTATTTATTTGCTAATAGTATATAAACCCCGAAACTTAAAAACGGGAGTACTATAGGGAACTAAGAATAAAGAGGCTAAAAAAGGGCTAGACCCCTACCGAGTTCCTCGCTAAGTAATTAGCAATTTATTATAACTTAGGTATAAAAAACATAGAGAATTTAAAAATAGAGGCGTATTAATTTTTTTTTAGACTACTATTTTAGCTATAGGACGACTTAATTCATTATAAGGTCTTAATTAAGAGAGTACGTAATATAGTATATAAAGCTAATAAACTATAGTTACTAAGTTAGTAAAAAGGTAGCGACTAGTTATAAAAAGATAGTAAAAAAAGGCTATACCCGTTATCTAAGTAACCGCGTTAAATATCCCCTTTTTATAAAGAAAAGAGTAAAGAGAGCTCTAAGGGACTAAACCCTAAAAACTTAACTTAAGAAGCGTTATAAAAGCTATATAATAAGAGTACTTATACTAAGCTATTATAAAAGCGTTATAATAGTAATATTAAGTACTTTATATATAATAAAATAGGCTATATATTTAGTAAATACTAAAAAAATAAGTTAAGAAGTAAGGGTAATAATAAGCTAACGTACTCCTAATTAAAAATAGTATTAGCAACTATCTAACGGGTTATTACTAAGCTAAAAGTTATGAAAGTTAACTCGTTAAAAAACGAATAAGTATAAGTAATATACCTAATATACTTATACTAAATATAAAAAAGGTATTAATAAGAATAACTATAAAGAGTAGGATAATAATCCTACGAGGGGTTACTAAAAAACTAATAAAAGTTAATATAAACATATACTCCGAAATAGATATTATTAGTACTAAACTCGTAACCTACTCAGAGTTAACCTTAGCTACTACTATAGCTCCTTTATTAAGGGACTTTTAGAGCAAAACCGTAGGCTAAGAAAAAGCTTATTAATTAACGCCTTTTCTTATTAACTACTATAAGTAGCTAAAAAAGATTTAATAACTATTTATTGTAGTTAATAAGGATAAAAAAATAATAAACCTCTTATTATTACGCTTATTAATAAGTTAAGAGGGTATTTATATTAATACTACGACGAATATATAATTATACGAACCTATTTCTATTACTAAACTAGAGGTAATAGCTCGTAATATTGTTAAAAACCGCGAGAGGGTATATATATTATATATTATTATTATAAAAAGTATTATAAAGATAACGGAGGTCGAACTATACGGGGGCCTACTACTTAAGCTTTAATCCGAAGTAAAAACGTTTAATAAATAATTAGTAAAGGGACCGTAGTTATATAGTAGAGTAGAATACTTAATTAACCTAATCCTAAGTACTAAACTATTATATACCCCTATTTATTTACTAAATAAAAAATAACTCGAGGAGCTTTATACGTATATTATTAAGAACTTAGTAAATAGTCGTATTATATTTTTAGTTAGTAAGGCTAGGGTACCGATCCTTTTTGTACTAAAAAAGGACGGCACACTATACCTCTATATAAACTACTATAAGCTAAATAAAATAATTATAAAGAATCGATACTTATTACTACTTATTAACGAGCTCTTAAATAAGCTTCGTAGAGCAAAATAGATCTTAAAAATAAATATTAAAAATACTTACTACCGTATTTAAATTAAAAAAAAAAAGATTAATAAAAAATAGCGTTTCGAAATTAATATAGCTATTTTAAGTATATTATTATACCTTTTGGACTAACGAACGTACTTACGACGTTCTAAGCGTATATTTACTAAACGCTCAATAACTTACTAAATACTTACTATATAGCGTATATAAATAATTTAATAATCTACTTATTAATAAAAGAGTAGTATATAGAAAATTTTAAAAAAGTCCTCTAATATTTATAACTATACGGGCTTTTTATTAAACTATTAAAATACTCGTTTTATTAAAAAAAGGTCGAATTCCTAGGCTATGTTATTATACTAAAAGGAATTGAGATCGACCTATTATAAGTACGAACGATCGCTAACTAAAAGGTGCCTAAGTTTATTAAAAATATCTAAGTATTCTTAAGGTTCTATAACTTTTATTAAAAGTTTATTACTAAATACTCGGGTATTATTATACTTATAATAGTACTACTAAAAATAAAAAAGGGGTAAATAAAATAATTTTAATAAACTAAAAAAGTAAATAAAGTATTTATATAGCTAAAAGTCGCTTTTACCTCGGTAACTATACTTACGTATTAGAATTTATAACGTATTATATAAATAGAAACTAACGCTTCGGTTAAAACTATCGTAGTAATCTTATCGTAATAAGCTAATAAAAAATAGTAACTTATTATATACTAATTATAAAAGCTCTTAAATATAAAGTAATAATAAACTACGGGTTAATAAGAACTACTTATTATATTAAGAAGGTTAGAGTACTAAGCTTATTACTTTTAGGGCTTTTTATAAAAGTTTATAATCCTAATAAACTATTAAGTACTTAAGGGAGTAATTAGCGTACTAGCGTGGGACTTTTAGAAAAAGCTTATAAAATAAGTATATAAGCTATTAGTATTTAACTTCGACTTAGAATATTAATTAAAAAAAAAAAAACCTAGCGGACGGTCTATTTAAGAGGCTAGACTATATAAAAAAAAAGTACTTTATAAAAACGTTCTTCTTACGCTAGTTTAAAAACTACGTCTTATTAATAAACTACTACCTAACGTATAGTAAAAGATAATTAACTTAAAAAAAGTAATACTACTAAAGTATACGTCTAAGTAGTCGAGGCCTCCCTTTACAATCCTAACTAGATATTAACTAGCTCTAGAGATAGGGAATCCTCTCCCTTATATTAATAGCGTACTATAGGGCGCACTAATAAAATAGTAATAGTTATTACTATAACGACTCGAGGTAAAAAAGTAAAAAAGTTATTAATAAACGCTTAATAATAGTCTAGTATAGATAAAAAAAAGTTAGATAGAGCTAAAATTATTATATTAAAATAGTATATTTTACGTCCTGTTATAAAAGAGCTTATAAAAAGTAAAATAATATTCGCTTTTTATCTCTCGCTAAAAACTAAGGAGCTTATTAAAAAGCTTTAAACTAAAAACGAGTTTTATATATTATAATTAATAAGAGTTCGTACTACGGCTAATAAACTAAGAGTATATTTATTTAATAAATAAAGTATATTATTTTTTAAAAAAAGACTTATTATTCCTTAAGTAAAATCTCTTTAAATAAAGATCCTTTGCTAATATTATAATAACTATAAGGTAAGTTATATAAGAACTATAAAAACTCTCGAGCTAATTTAGAGGAAATTTTACTAAGAGGATATTTAATAAGACGTCTAGGAATACGTTAAGAACTATAAGTATTACTTAAGAGTTATAACCCTAAAATATAAGCTATATAAGTAGCTATAGTTATTATTACTACCCTCGTACCTATTTTAAAAAATATTTATAAATTTTATTATAGGGCTATTACTAAGCGCTTATAATAATAGTACTAAGTACGACTATATCTTAGTTATTATTTATTATATAATAAAGTTCGCAAAGTTCCTACTTATTATTAAGATACTTAACGTAGCTTAGATAATAAGTATCCTATATAAAAAAATAAAGTATAAGTTTAATATATTAAAAAGTATTATTATAAATAAGAATAAGCTATTTATAAGCGCGTTTTAAAAAACGTTTGCTAAAGAACGGGTAATACGTTACTAACTATTTATTATATACTACTTATAAATAAATAACTAAATAGAGCGGACTTATTAAATATTAAAAAAGTACTTAAGGATTTATACCGAGGGCTCGCTAAATAAGTAAGTAGCGTAATTAAAAAAGGCCGAGTTTATATATAATAATAGCTAATATTTTACTATAAAAATATCCCTATATATAACGTTATATAGCTACTATTTTAAGTATATTAAATATATATTTAATTATAAAGCTATAGTCTAGAGGGTTTACAAAAGGGTTTAAAAAATTAAAAAAATTAGGACCTAGACTACGCGAGCCTAGGTATAAGCCTCTAAGAGCTAAGTAGCTTATTATAATAAAAAACATACTTTAAAAGAGTTTAATTATAAAGAGATTGTTAGCTTATTAAAATAAAATATATAATTTAAAAATAATAAGCTAGTACTAAGGTATATTAAAATAATAATAGCTAAAAAAGTAAATAAATAGGCTTATTAAGTATATTTACTAGAGTAGTACTAAAGAATATATAACGTCTTCTTAGTTTCTTAGCTTAAACTATAAAACAACTACTAAATAATTAGCGACTAAATAGTAAATTTTCTAAAGTTAGAAAATAAATAAAACGTTTAAAAAGTTAAAAAAATTGTTATAAAATAAGGTAAAAAAAAAAACTTATAATATTTTATTAAATAAGCTAAATAGCTTACTAAGTATAATATATAAAAACTTACTAAGTATCTTAATAGGGTAGTAAAAGTAGTTAAAAAGTTCGAACGTTATAAAAAACGAATATATATAAAATAGGATAATAAATACTAAGTTCGTAATAAAAAGTTATTAAAAATAAATTAATTCATAACACTTTATAGAACCCTTTTATCTAGCCCAGCGTAATTCTAAAAAAAAAGATATAGTATTATAACCCCTAGTAATATATTATTAAGAGGTTATTAAAACCTAGCTATATTAGGAGAGTAACCTATATAATACTAATAATAATAATAGCGTTTCTAGCGCACACCTCTAAAGCATAATAATTAGTAATATTAGTCCGCTTAGTAATAATATAATAAGAGGGCTTTGTGCGCGTACTTAACTAACTACTTAGAATAAGGCCGTTAGCTTTATTAATACTATAACGAGCTATAAAAAGGTAGTTAAAATTATATAGATTATTATACGTATTAATAATAATAGTTCATAGAGCTTTTACTACTTAATTACTACTAGAGGCTATAATAAGAACTATAAAAAGTAAAATAAGAGGTAAAATAAGAAGTAGAACATTATTATTATTATTATTAAGTTAGGGAGCGGGAGCGTCCTTAGGAATACTACTCTTATTATAACTAAGCTAAGGGGCCTTAGTAACGTTAATATTCGTAAAGAATAAATTAATATTAAATTACTTATTATAACTCTTAGTTTTAGCCTTAGTTAGAATAATAATATTATTAAGCTATTATAGAGCCTTTATTTAAAAAAAAAAGAGTATAATACTAATAATATTAAAATCTAAAGCTATATAACTAAGGGCTAAAATAAACTAGTTTATAAAAAAAAGAGTATTATAAGTAGGAGTTAGTAAATTATTAATAATAAAGTAGCGATACTTATTATAACGTTAATTAAGAGAATTCTCTAATTCGCTATTAAATCTTATAAACGTAACTTCCTTAGTTTAGGACTTTTTAAACTAAGACTTTTTAAACTTAAGCTTAAACTTAATATAATTATCCTCGTTTTTATTATTAAAAATATAATTAGTAATAAGAGTACGCTTTTTAATAAAAGTCCGAGTCTCGGGACCGTAAGAAATAAAAGTAGTACTATAAATAATAATAGTATAAATAAGTACGTTATTTACTAAGTACTTAATAATACGCTTATAAAAAGTAAAGAAACTAAAAAACTCTTAAATATATATAATAATAATACCCCGGGGAGTCTTTTTATAGTACTAAGCTAGAGTATTAAAGTTATTTTATAAAGCGGTCGCGCGGCTATTATTATAAAAATAAGTTAGTTAAAGGCGATTAAGGCGGGAAATAATCTTAGCTTTATTATTCTTATTAAAAATACTAGTTTAAGAAAAGAAATCTAAGTTAGTAAAAAAAAATATTCGCTAAACGATCGTTAATAACTTATTATAATTAAGATTAATAAGTTTAAATACTCGTAGTTTAAGGCGGGAAATAATCTTAGCTTTATTATTCTTATTAAAAATACTAGTTTAAGAAAAGAAATCTAAGTTAGTAAAAAAAAATATTCGCTAAACGATCGTTAATAACTTATTATAATTAAGATTAATAAGTTTAAATACTCGTAGTTAGTAGCGAGCTCTTAAAAAGTAGCTTACTCGAGGTAGATCTTTTTTTTTATACTACTTACTAACGGGTTAGTAATATAAATAGTAACCTTCTCTTACGTACGAGTAATATAACTAAACGTATAAAAAACGCGGCCGCGCTTATAAAAATTAAAACTACCCTGCTCCTTAGTATTATAAAACTCTATAAGGGTATTCTAAATAAACTAAATAGCGCTATATAGCTCTTCAAAAACTTAAAAAAACATTATTAACTTAATACTTCGGTAATAAATTAGTAAGGACTTAATAACTTATAGTAGAACACTTCTTCTTATTAACTTAATAAATAATATACTTAGTAATATAAATACTAGTAACATAGGCGAGCTCGTTAATATCGCAATATATACTAAATAAGTAGCGTATATAGGGAGTACCGTAGTAAAGACTATAAAAACCCTTCTCAAAATTATACTCTATATTAAGTATATCCAAAATACGCAAAATAGTAAATATTTTAATAGATACTTAGTAATAATATAACAAAAGGATTATAATTAAAAAACGATACGGAATTTAAAATATTATAAAAAGATAAGGTATAATTACGTAAAAAAGAACTCGTAGAACGGTTACTAAATAGAGGGGGGGGAAGAAAAGTAAATACGTAACTAATAATAAGAAAAAATCTTTTATTTTACTCAAGGGCCTAATAATAATAATAACCATAGGTTAAATAAGCTCTTATATATTACAATAGTTAAAATACTTTATTACGAATATGCACTATCGACTTAGTAACCGGTAGGCGTACTATTACTAAACAATATTAATAAAGTATTTATTAAATAATAAGATAGGAGCAATACCTTATTCTTAAATAAAAAAGGGTATTATTAACGCCTTAAAAAAAACTATTATAAATAATAACGTTAATAGCTTTATTATTAGCGTTAAAAAAAAAAAAAAAAAGAGAGATTATATAATAACTTTAGGGACTAAAGTTATATAAAAAGGGAGTAATTATGATAAATTCAAGATACGTATAGCAATAGGTTATTAATAAGTTAGCGACTAAGTACACGGATTATATTAAAAAAGAACTTTTTACGAAGCAGAGCCCGTACGAAGGACTCTATAAGCTTTAGTTTTATAATATACTTATACTTATATTATAGCCTCGCTAGTTAAGTACTTATAGTCTAATCTCTTATAATTATTAAATAAAATAACTTAAGCTACCCAAAGTCTAAGGGACTTTTATTTTAAAAACCTTTTTTTTATATAACTTTATATCATTTTATTTTAACTATTCAAATATAATACTTTTAATTTTATTCTTTAAAATTATAAAAAAAAAAAATAAACACCCCCAAATTTAAGGGTTTTTTTTTTAAAAACCTTTTTTTTTTTAAAATTTTAATCTTTTTCCCCCCCCCCCCCCCCCCCCCCGACGGAGCAATCCGCCGGGGCCGTACCGTGTATTACGTATTAGGGAAAACTGGGTATATTGCGCTCCATACCTAACTACGTTCAGAACCTCTGCGGTTGAGGGCCGCCTCCGACCATTGCGGCCGACCATTACGGCCAACCATTACGGCCGACCTCTGCCGTCGACCTTTCCGGCCGGCGCCGCCGCGTAAGGCAGCTTGCCCATTCTAAATTAAATAGTAGTTTTCGTATCGAAATCACTATATTACTTTAAGTACGTACTTAGGATATATTGCGCGTATTATGTAGTTAAAAAGTATATTATATCGTATAATTTCTTTTAAAAGCGTAATCCCGTTAAGGTCGATCTTTTGTACTTATAAAGCTAGGAAAAAACCACTATATATTATTTTACTCTAAACTAGTCTAATTAAGAGCTTATTAATATTATTAAACTAGAGTAAAAAAAAGCGATTTTTAATATAAAGTATTATACTAAGATCTTTAATAACTTTTTATATAAAAAGTAGTATATAATAAGAATTATAAACGACCCTTTATGATATTCATAATACTAGCAAGTTACTTAGATTCTCTTAATTAAAAAAAAGTAATTTTTAATTTATTTATTAACTACTTTTATAAAAAGAACTATTATTAAAAACTAATAGAATATATAAAAATAGAGCTCGCTCTAACTAGTAAAATAAAAATAGAATATGTTTAGCTAGGTAGTAATAAAGCTTAGGAAATAATTTCTTATTTAAATTATAAAAAGTATACCGATTTCCGGGCTAATTTTATTCAAAAAAGCTAGATCTATATAAAACCCCTTATTAAATAAAATAATAATAATAAGGATAGTTCTATAAAAATAACTAAATTTACTAAGCTAAGTAATAAAAAGAATTTTAAAGCGATATACCCTTTAAATATTATAGTTATAATTATTAACGTCGGTTTACTCCCTAAGTTAAGTACGGAGGTTAATAAGAATAGTAATTTTACTATCTTTTCTATACCCTTTACTAGCTTATACCTCCTTTTTAAGAGTATAATTATAAATAATTATAGTATTATATACCTTATTAATAACTAATCGCTCTTAGAGCTAGATTTTATTTAATAATATAATAGTTTAGAAAATATAAACTCTAAGACGTTGAGGAAGGCCGCCTCCGACCATTGCGGCCGACTATTGCGGCTAACTATTACGGCCGACCTCTGCCGTCGACCTTTCCGGCTAGCGCCGCCGCAGGGCAGCTTGCCCATCCCGAATTAAATAGCGGTTTTCGTATTAAAATTATTATATTACGTTAAGCGCGTACTTAGGATATATTACGCGTATTATATAATTAAAAAGTATACTATATTATATAATTTCCTTTGAAAGCGTAATCTTATTAAGGTCGATCTTTTGTGTTTATAAAGCTAGAAAAAAACCACTATATAAACTCTAAAACGGCTTTTTATTTTATAATTACTAAGAAAACGAGGGTTATATAAAATATTCTTATAGGATTAAAGGGGCCCGGGATTAAGTATTTTACTTTTTATAATATTAGTTTTATTAAGAACTTTTATATAAACGTTATATTAAAAGCGCTTATTTAAAAGACCGGTATTTAATGCTCGGGCTTCGATTATACTTTTTAATTTAGAAACGAATTTGAGAATATTATTATTAAATAGTTCGAGAGGAAGGTAAATTTAGTTTTTTTAAAATATAAACCCTATTTATCCTATTCTTTATTTATAAGTTAGTTTTCGCTTATTAAAGTAATTTTAGTACGTAGTATATAATACTTACGTTTTTTATACTAATTAAAAAACGACCGATTAAATATAGTTTAGCTATAGTACTTTAAATCTAGCTATTTTGCGCTAATAGTACTTAAAAAGCTTATATTAACTACTTAGGAAATAAGGATTAAAAGACTAAGCTATTTAGAATATTAATATTATATAACTACTTATATAAAATAAGTAATTTTATAATATACTTTAGAATAAAAAATAACCTAACCTTATTATAAGATCTTATAAGACCTCTTTAATTACTTATTTATTTACGAATAAAATAACTAGTTAATACTAATTAAAAACGAATATTTAGGTAAGATCTTTATTTTTTTATAAGTTATAAAGATTTATAATCTAGTATTTAAAGTCTTATACTTTTTTAAATAATAAGTACGTATATAAAAGAACGTAGCCGTTTATAAAATTTAATAAAATATAAAACGTATAGTAATCGTAATTAATAATAAGACTTATTTTTAAAAATAAGTATAAGAGTTAAGAATTAACTAAAAAATTATTTCTCTATATATAAAAGAACTAAATAGAAGAGGGGAACGAGCTAATTAAGAGATTATTATTAAAGTAATTAGTATAATATTAATAACTAGCTTACTAAACGAACTCTAAGTAAAGGCTATATTAGCTATAGCCTACTTATATAATATTAGCCCTAGGTAACGTACTAACTAGTTATTATTAATTTAAACTAAGGAAGTTTAGTTCGCTTATTACTTTAAGTAATAGTAATTAATAAATATACTGAAGCTTACTCGCGATTTATATTTTTATTAAAAATAAATATATATATACGGTTATAGAGCGTACTTTTTTAAAAAAAAAAAAAACTATAAAAAAGGAATTAATAAGAGACGTTTTAAAGTAGAGTAGAGGGGATATATTAAGGACTTTATAAGTTATATACTAAACGTTTATAACTTATATAAGATCTAGATCCCCTCGCTTTTAAAAATTATTATTATTTAAAATATAACGCTTAATAAAATAGCTTTTTATTTAAAAGACGATACTAAATCCGTAATTCGTTTACCTAAATTAAGAGCTATGTAGTGGTTTTTTTCTAGCTTTATAAGTATAAAAGATCGACCTTAACGGGATCACGCTTTTAAGGGAAATTACACAATATAATACACTTTTTAACTATATAATATACATAATATATCCTAAGTACGCGACCTTTGCGGCCGACCTCTGCCGTCGACCTTTCCGGCCGGCGCCGCCGCGTGAAGGGCAGCTTGCCCATCCCGAATTATATAGCGGTTTTCGTATCGAAATTACTATATTGCGTTGAGCGCGTGCTTAGGGCACATTGCGCGTATTATATAGTTAAAAAGTGTACCGTATTATATAATTTCCCTTGAAAGCGTGATCCTATTAAGGTCGATCTTTTGCGCCTATAAAGCCGGAAAAAAACCACTACATATCCTAAGTACGCGCTTAACATAATATAGTAATTTTAATACGAAAGCTACTATTTAATTTAGAATAGGTAAGCTACCCTATAATAGCGCCGGCCGAAAAGGTCGATAATAGAGGTCGATAGTAAAGGTTAGCCGTAATAATTAGCTATAATAGTCGGCTATAATAATTAAAGGCGGCCTTTTTTAACCGTAGAGGTTCTAAACTTTAATAATAATATAAAGGTTTCTAAAAAAAGGGCTAAATAGGCTAATATTTACTACTCTTCGTACTAGAGCTTATAAAGATTCTTTTTATCCTTATTACTTTTAATATTACTTAAAGCTACTCTCTATTAAAACTAGATAAATCTACTAAATAAATCTACTAAATAAACCTATTAATATATAAACTACTACCTTAATAAGAACCTCCTAGTATATAATTAGTAATTAGTAGGCTAAAGATGCCCGTTAATAAGTCTACCCCTCTCGGGCTAGGCGCCCTCTTTAACTAGCTCGACACTATAGTTATTATAACTAACGTAAGTATACCCGAGGAGTAGCGAAGTACTTTTTAATAATATAGAATTTAGCTAAGTAATATTATAAGTACTATAAATAGCTAGGCTAGTACGGATATTAAGATTTAATAAATTAATACTAGCTTAATTATAATAATTATAATAAACGGGCTAAAAGTATATATAGTTAGGATAATAAGCTAGTACTTTAAATAGCTCTTATAGGACCCCCTGGGTAGTAATAATACTTATATAAAAAAAAGGATTATACTAAACCTAGCTACTTATATAGGCTAGTACTAGGAGGTCCTATGCGTATTAGAGTGGGTAAAGCTCGCCCTATAGGCGGACGGTAGAAGGTTAGGAGCTGTTTTAATTAGTAGTTAGGTATAGAGCGTAATATACCCAGTTTTCCTAGATTCATAACAGGTCAGTGAGGCGATTATGGAATACAAGGACTACAAGGTTACCGAAGATCTCACCCTAATACGTAATACACGGTACGGCCCCGGCGGATTGCTCCGTCGGGGGGAAGTTAAGAGCTATAATAAATAAGATCTAATAGCCGCTTATAGTAATTAAACCTAAGCTCTAATTATTTAGGATTATAAATAAAAAAAAGCCGTATTAATTAATAACGAAAAGTAGTTATTATTACTTATACTTACTTTATAAAAAGTAAATAAAACTATAAAAAAGCCTAGTTCGTTTTTAAATAAACGAGGTAAATAGTTACTTATTTTTAAAATAACCTTAGATTTTAAGAGTCCGGAGTTAAATACGAACTTCGCTTAGCTAACTAACTTAGTAAGTAAGGCTATAGGAGAAGTTAATTTTTCTATAAAAAAGATTAAAAACGTAATATATATATAAATAAAAATAGAAACTACTTAGACTTTTTATAGAGAGGACCTTTTTATTTAATTAAACCCTAATAAGCCTTTTTAATAAGCGAGCTTATATTAAAAAGTAAGAGTAATAAACGACTTAGCTAGCGATTTTAATATAATTAATATATATAGCTAGGATAACGGGTATATTAAATAAAATTAGAAGTTAAAAAACTAACTACTAGAGGTATTTATTTAAAACCTAAATTAACGAGAGTAATTTAAATAGTACTCTTTTTATACTTAAGTAAAAAGAGATTAGGACTCCTTTTTTAATACGTATATACTTAATTAATAAAAAGCGGTTAATAAGGCAACCTAGGAGTATAGGACGCTATATTACTACGTTTATACTATAATAATTAAAACGAAGTACGCTTTACTAACTACGCTTTAATCTAATTAAATCTATATAAATTAATTAATTACTTTTCTAAAAAAAAATAAAAAGATATTCTTAAAATACTAGAACCTCTAAGAAGCTAATTTATAAAAATAGTATAGTTAAAAATTTAAAAACTAAACAAAATAAAAACTTAAAAAGTAGTTAATAGGGCGTCGGTTATATCTAAGCCGATGCTCTTTAAATAGGTATTTAATTATAAGCTCGATAGTAATAATTACTTCGATTATTATAAAATAAGAATTTGCGTTAGGGGGGACCTTTAGAAATAATACCCCTTAGAAAAGACCTACGTAGCGACGTTAATAACTAGGACGTTTAGAGTAGCTATAGTTATTATTATTTAATATAACTTAGAAATTTACTAATATAATATTATAAACGCCTTTTTAAACGTAGTTAAAAAGCTAAGTAATCCCCTTATTATTTATAAGCTTTTAGATAGTTTTTATTAGCTAGGTATATATATAAAGCTTAAATAAGCCTTTTATAGCGCTCGTAACGCTCCGCTATTATAATATAAGGAGCTAGTATTAACCCTTAAAAACCTAAGTTTCTTATTTATAAACGAGGACCCTTATTTATTTTAAAATTCTATTAAACGGGTACTAGTTTTCTTTTACGTAAATAATATCCTCGTTTTTTATCATAAAAACTACGTTTATAATACTAATTAAGTAACTAAAGGACTTAAAAAAAAGTACGAGATAAAAAACTAAGGGCTAGTTTTATAATATCTAAGTATAAAAGTTATTTATAATCGACCTAATTAGAAAATATACCCTACTTACGATTAATATTTTAAAAAAATAATTAAAAAGTTCGATTTTATTAACTCTACTACTCTTATAACCCTATTACTAACGGTTTTAATTAAGAAAAACCTAGGAATTACGTCCCTAAGTAAGACTAAATCTTTTTAAAAAAAGGTTAGTTCGATATTATATATAGCGATTATAATTCGGCCTAATGTCGCTTTTATATACGCCCTGCTCTCTTAGCTTTTAACTAACTTATTTTATTAATATTATTTTATTATAAATTAGGTTATATAATATTTTTTTTATATATAATACTTAGTAATTTACTTCGGGATCTTAGGAAGTAAATAAGTATTATTAATTATAAATAACGCCTCGTTTATAAATAATAAAGAGACCTAAAGATCCTCGTAAGGTTTTATAATCTCCTTTTTTAGTAACCTTATTTAGTAAAAAGTAACTTATTAAAATATAATAACTACGTTAATTATAGAGGCTAAGTTACTAAGCTTAGAATATATAGCTAAAGAAGTACTCGCTCTTGAATACCTATTTAAAAATATCTTATTTAAACTTAGTAATATATAAAAAGTATATTATAATAATTATTAAATAATCAGACTCGTAACTAAAGAAGAGGAACGTATCTTAACTCGCTTATACTACGTTAATACTTAAAATATATAGCTATAATAGGAGTACTTAAGAGGCTTATTTTAAGTAGTTTATATATTAATAAATAAGATATTAGCTAACGGTCTTATAAAGAACCTTTTTAAAACGAAGTTCGAATATTTTATATTATTTTTAAATATAAAAAATATATAAAAAATAGTTATATTAAATAAAAGGATAGTTAAGAAGTAGTAAAACGGCCCGGGGGGCCCGGTTTTTAATTAAAAAAGGTAGCTTATAACTAGGGAGTATAAGTAGTTTTAATAACCCCGTTAAGTTATTTAAAAAGAGGCTATTTATTTAAAAAAGTAAGCGCGAACTCGTTTAAAAAGGACTTAAACGCGGGCTATATATTTAAAAAGATATATAAGCTAATAAAAGTATTAATTTTAATTTAAATACTATTTACTTTTATAAGCAAAGTAGCTAATATTATTACGGTCTTAATAAGTTCTTTTAATAATATTTTTAATATAAAAAGAGCGTTTATAAACGCTTTTTTTATTAAGGCCTCGTTTATATAAACTCTCTTATTTTTACTTTTATTTAAAAAACTATTATATTTAAAGGCCTTATATAATATTACTATTATATAAGTTAGGGTTTATATATTAGTTTATAAGCGAAGAATAGAACGAAGATAGCTTAAAATATACTTTATTAAGTATAAGTAGGACTATACTAGCGGCTATAAACGCCGCTACTTTTTTTATTACTTCTTATTTAAAATATAAGAACTTTATACCTAGGTCCCGTATATACTCCTTAAGAATAGGAGTATAACTTAACTTTTTATAAGTTTAATAACGTTAATATTTATTATTAATATACGAACCCGGAAGGTACGCACCGTTCGAACAGCTATTAAAAGCGTTCTTAATATATTTAAAATATTTATAGCCGAATAGGGGAGGTAAAAGTACTAGCTTATATTAAACTTTAATATTAAAGATAGTACTAAGAGGGTCCGTTACTAAGAATTAGCTTTATAAATAATAATAAATAAAAAGTATTATATATATAATTAACTACTCTATACTCTCTAAGAGGAGGTAAGGGAGGGGGTTATAAACCTTTTTTATTTATACTATTTTTCTAAAAAAAAGACTTCTTTTTATTTTTTTTTTTTAAAGGGAGCGAGGGAGGGGGTTATAAACCCTCCTCACTTTTATTACTTTCTTAAGTATCTTATTTAGTTATAAGGCTATTACTTATTAAATAAAATAGTTAAGTTAAAACTAAATAAACGAGACTATATTACTAATTAAAAATAAAATAAAAGAGGTTATTCATTTATTATAAGCTCGTTAGGGGGGTTAGGAGAGCCGCTATTTTTTTTTAAAGCCGTAGTTTTAAGCTTATACTTCTTAGCTTCTTATACTACGGTAGTACGAGCGCGGTTTCTAGCCGTTCGTTTATAAATAAGTATTTAAATAAAATAATATTATTAACTAAGATCCTTTTTTAATAATACGTATATATAAAAACGCGTACGTAAAAGCGAAAAGTAAAGGTATATATATATAGTAATATTATAAATATAGATTAAAGAGAGAAAGAAAGTTAGTATTATAAGTAATAATAAGGAATTTATATATTTACTACCCTTAACCCGTAAATTAATTATTTAATTAATAAGAGGCCGCTTTTTAATCGTACTTTCCGTTAATAGGATAGTCTTAAAATTACTTATAATAACGAATACGGAGGTTAATTTATAACTAATTTACCCTTTACTTATAACTCTACGCGCAAACCGATTTATTTTATAATTCCTTTTATAAATAGATTCTTATATATTAGTAAATAGTTTTTCGCTTTAAGCGGACCTTTTTATAATAATACGAGTAGTTAAGTATGCTTTTTTTAAACGTAATTTTATTTAGGGGGGTATATCGTAATAGCTTTAACTATTTATAGCCTTATTATACGTTACGTAACCTCGGTTATATAATTACCGAGGCCTACTTCGCTTATACCCTCTATATTAGAGCGTGCTTCGCGCTTATTTTCTATTTCTAATAGATTATCTGTTCTCTTATATACGTCGATACCCCTATTATAACTATATAATAGGGTTCATTTATAATCTTATTTTTTAGCTTCTATTTATCTTATTATTAAGTAAACTCGTTAAGTCTTTATTAATATTTACTTAAAACTACCTTATATACTTAATTTTGAATAGTATTTCGTATTTTAATATACTCCTTAATTAAAAAAATAGACCTAGTAAAGAGTAACGGATTTAATAAAAAAGTGCGGTTATTTAGGTTTAATAAGTCCTAGACGTCCTTTGATCGGTCTTTAATTTAGAGAGCGAGGTATTATTTTAATCAGTTTTACTAATAATTAAGCTTTTACCTAGGAGTATTAATAGTTTTTTTTGAAAAATATTAGTTCGTTTAGGGTTAAGGTTAACGAGCGTAATAGGGGTAAATAATATTATAAAAAAGGATATAATAAACCGTAATCCTTAAAAAATAACCTTTTAATAAAAATATATAAGGGTCTAAGTTAGAGCTAGGTTTATAATTATTATATAGTTATAATAGGGGTATTAATATAAATAAGAAAACGGTTATTTATTAGAAATAGGAAATAAGTACGAAGCTCGCTCTAATTTAGAGGGTATCAGTAAAGTAGGCCTCTGTAATTATATAACCGAGGTCACGTGACGTGCGGTAAGGCCATGGATGGTTAAAGCTATCACGACAAAAGATATATGTCGCCTTGAGTGATCTCATGAAGATGGATTGCTGAGCGGAATGTGTTCAGGAAATGCACCTCTGGCCTGGAGCTGACGCATATCTTGATCAAGCTTCCCTCTGCCCAGTCTCTAAGCTTCATAGCAAAAGCTTTTTTGTGGTAGGCATCAGCCTTATATTCGTCAAGCCCATCGATGAACAAGCAAAACCTCACGTCATCGGACGGCAGTTCGAGGTTCATCAGCCGTTCAAAGGCTGCTTTGATACTAGGCGCTCGATACAAGTCTGATTCAATAACTGCGTTCCTCTTCTCGGATTCCGTAGCTTCCCACTGCTTGGGGAGTACTGCTGGTATGAGGCGAGGGCAGTGTCTGAGGATGAAGAACAAAATAGATCGATACATCCCATCGAGGGTCATTTGAAGTTTCTGGCCGTCCGATTTCCAGAAGAAGAACGAAGCAATCGCAACGGTTCTATCACCGGCCCATTGCTGTAAAAGCGTTCCTGTCTTCTGATGGTTAGCCATGAACTTCAGGAGAGTTGACTTCCCACAGCCTGCCTTGCCGGAGACGTAGAATAACCTGCCGTCGCCCCGGAGCCAATTGAGAAACTTTTGGCTAGTTCTTTCCCTTTGCTCTGCTTGACGCGATAGGAATTTCTCATCCGGCCTTAAATGGTCCAAGGTCTGCGTGGGAAGGAATATCCACTCAAAAGTCCCCTCACTTGGGTCAACTATGGAGTCAATCCTGTTGTATATCCCTTCGAAATATAAGTGATGAAGAATGCATGCCTCCCGGGGAGTGGATCGAATCAGTGAACTCATATGATCAATCTTAAGGGATATTTCACTGAGGGAGTCGAATAGATGTTCTTGGATATTGCTTGGGCTTTCTTCATGTTCACTGCCGTCATCCGAAGTCGTAGTGGTGCTGCCTTCGCTCCCATCAGTGTCGTTATCATCCAGCTTTGCCAATAGCTTGATAAACTCGGCCCGAAAAAGTTTGAGCTCCTCGGCAGAACTCAAAGACATGGTTTGAGCTTCAGTTTGTATGTCGTCCAACTGCTTCTTGACGGACGATTGATGTTCACTGTTCCCGTACATGTCAATACTGTTTGGAAGAGCCATGACCGAAGTCAAATACAGACTTACTTCAGTAATGCGAGGAGCCTCGTATTCATTTCCATGCGGTATTCAGCAAGTCGGCCTTCG
The DNA here is from genome assembly GCA_030869315.1 of Colletotrichum cuscutae. Lineage (NCBI taxonomy): Eukaryota > Fungi > Ascomycota > Sordariomycetes > Glomerellales > Glomerellaceae > Colletotrichum > Colletotrichum cuscutae. The sequence goes on from MPDP01000002.1 coordinate 501,512, forward strand.
ATATGAGCAACCTCCTTTCTCTGGCGCATACCGGCCCATGTTACCCTCAAAGCAGCCCAGCGCGAGTTTCTTCTCGCCTTGAGCGTGTCAAGAATGGCTATGAGCTCTTGGCATACATCGTAACATGCTGTCGAGAGAGCCTTCAGGGCTTGCTCATGCCTTGAGCTACCCAACTGCTCTGATTGAAGCTCAAAGGAGTAATTTCTGAGGTCTTCGATAATCTCCCTTATGCGGGCGTTTTCTCTACTTACTTGTCGTCTAGAATCATACAGCTCGTTGGCGCCGGTGGTAAGTTTCCATGAGAAGTCGAGAAAGGCTATTATGCCGGCTGCAATGCCTATGGCTACTTCGGCCCCCATGGTGATCAGGCGGTCCGATAAGTCCCATCTAGAAAATGAAGTTGGACAGACGCAACACTCTTGGGAAATAGAGAGCTCGATATTTGATCCAAGACACGTCAGAAGCGGGGTAACAGTATTTGCAGGGTCAAGGTGAAGTCTTACTGGCTGTCTGATTGCATTTTTCTGCCAATTGTTGGATGGTCAGCCTGCATTTCGATGTGCAGTTTTGCGGACTGCTACGCCTTGCACGAGTTCGTAATATCGCGCGTGACCCGAGTCATCCTATCCCCGCCAGCCACTCGAGAAAGTGTTTTTGCGTCATTTCTAGACCTCCTGTGCCTGATGTATAGTAACTTCACAGGTCACAGGGCAAAGGGGCCTAGGGGCTTAGGGCCAAAAAGGCTGAATCGCCCAAGCTCAACGTCCTCCTCTGCAAACACCTGTAGTGGCTCCAACTTAGGCTGAAATATCCACATCTTCCTTGCTACTTGTTGGTCCCAAATCTCGAGTCCGTCGCTGTCGATGAGGTTTTTTTTCCTTTCACAGATATACCACACCTTTGGCGATTTCAAGCTGAGAATGGTAACGATTGAACGCAAATCCTCGCCCTCGGCCAAAGTCAAGGAGCCTAAGTGTCCATTTAAATACGTGGTTTCAGGTGTCTGGCAGCCTTTTGTCAATGCTGGTTTTTTGTCTACAAGCTCGATACGTCCCTTCAATCTACGGCTCTTGTGATGTGCTTCGCGAAGTTGTGATAGACCACCGGTAATCAACTAGATTTCGCATGGCACAATCAAAGTTACCAGCTGTCTTAACTCGAAAGGAGAAGCTACTGAATTCTCACGATACCTGTTCCTTCTTCTATCGAGACTTCATCTTTGGACAGATACGCCACACCCACCCTCTCAAACACGTTGTCTTTCTCCTTGTCCATAACGGGGGCAACCATAAGAGCATAGTGTCTTACTGGGTCGCTCTTGTTCTGCTTGCTCGTACCAACAATAACACACATCAGGGGCAGGCGAAGGATTCTCTCGGGGTCATCCAGTATCAGCCGCGTTGGGTTGTCGCTCACCAAAGTACGAGCTGTAGCCTGGAAATGTGTCTTCTTCGAGAGATCACTTGTTTCTTCTGCGCCCCTGCCTGTCTGAGTTTCAAACGGTGACGAGATATCCTTAGCTCTCTCGATGTCGCCGAAAGGAACATTCATGTATCGGATTTCTCCCTCGAAAGCCATCCATGACCAGGAAGGGATTTCTTCCGGGGGTTGAAATTCGATGCGTCGTAGCGAAGTCCCGGCGTTTCGGCGCTGCCAGAGAAGATCTCTGTGAAAGTTTGACAAGAAGATGCCATAGCCACCGGTCGACTTCAGTGCTGTCATCAATCTTTTTTCGAGCCCAGCGATAGCTCTGGGCTTGTCGGCCGGATACGTCAATTTCAAGGAAGAGTAACGCTCGTAGAGGTCGTGATAGTGCTGCAGCTGTCTCCCTTGCTTGAAGGATTCAACGGAGTGAGGAAAGTTTGAGTCTCCAAGGAACGCTGCTTTTCGACTGTTATCAAAGTTAATTGAGGTATAGAGCGGAGGGTCGTACGATCAAAGCAATACTTACTTCGTCGTCTTGGTGAATGTTTCGCATCTTATGCCTTCTCCGCACTCCCAGTACGTCTGGCTACTCGTGAAGTGCAATGTTCTTCGTGAAAGGGCGCGCTCCTGTAATACCCAGCCTCTCTGGTTCAACTCTCCTTTCTCTACGTCGGTCTCGAAGTTGTCAATGACTTCGCAAATATGGAACTGCACACCGTCATCTAATCTCGTAGTGACAAACTTCCGCGGCGTTCGCGCTTTCAAAAAGCCCTTGAATCTGTTCTCTGCACAGCTGGCGGCGATGGTAATGTAGGCAGAACCAAATACCTCTTCCATGAGTTTTGACTCTCTATCCCAGTCGCTCTTTGAGTCCATATTGCCATGATTCATGTTGTCCTGAAGGATGCATAGAGAGTCTATCCACAAATACTTCACTTTCAATTTCCTGGTGACTATCACGGCGTCAAGGAATGTCTTGGGCAAGTAGTCGTCATCAATCCCCAGCTCGCTAGAGATTGCTTGGATGTTGTCTGTGGTTGTTGTGACAAACTTGCCTTCTGTTGACGTATCTTTCCCCCATCTGTGAGACAGCGCAATGTATTTCACGGAGCCCGACTGTGACTCAGGCTTGGAAATCAGTCGGACAAATCTCGTGTCTTCGTCACCAACCAGCAGCAGCCTACTCGGAATGAAGCTCTTGCGATCCGGTAGATGCTGAGTCTCATTGCAGTCCTTTACCCATCTATTGAGTATGTTCAGGTGTGTTGTGTCCCCCGGGACGAGAGGGTCGGGAAATCCCCGCTGGATACCGTTGGAGCTCAAAGTCTCTGAGTCTTTGAGTTGAATGTGAGCGTTGTCATCAATCTTCTTTGGTAGATTGGTAATTACCACTTGTTCGACAGAGTGTCAGGATCGGAGCCCAGTCTCTAACCCCAAATGTTAAATAAGAGTCCCTCCGCATAAACCTGATAGGTTCATCCATGAGAGCCACTCGCCCAATCAAGGAATGATATAAGAGGTGACATAGTTCGCACGATACCGACCGACCTTCTAAGCTTTTGAGTTTATCAGAAAACTCACAAAACTTGGACCAAATCGAAAGCTCCTCGCATCTTTGGCACAGTTGTGAGTCCTTGTAGGTCATGTGCTTCTCTGCACTTTTTGGAACGATGAATTGGGCTATTTCATGATCTGCGTCATAGATCCAGATATCGTCAAGCTGACCGCATGTCAGGAGATTGTGTGATATTGTTGTGAAGTACATCACATACCGGCTGGGCGTGTTCACATCAGCATCATTGGCCCTACGGGTACTGCCAGCGTAGCATGAAAAACGGCGTCATGTCTGTAATAGGGACACATGGGATAGACCTACAGTCTATGTCAAAAAGCAACGCACAAGTCAGTTGAATAATCAGAAAATAGACTCGGTAGCTATTGCATCTTGCTTACAAACTGAATTTACGGAAAGTGCATCTTGTCATTAGCAGTATCCAATAAAGAGAATGCATAAAACAATACCATCTATTACAACCCTAAGTCAGCTGCCAATTCGATGGTCTGAACTTTGGCTGAAGTGTTTCACTCACATACTATGGCAATGTTAGAGACCAGTATTCAGGCATTCGGCACAAGAGTGTTGGATTGTTAGGACGGAGGGAAATATCTTACTCTCTGCATCGTGTCCAAGCGTTAGCTGTTACCTCCTCCTATCAACTGCGAAATAACGCCTCTGACTACCTACGTCGCTTGTCTGAAGTAGTCAGTTAGTGGCTATCGATACCCTCTCTCAAAATCTTGACTTACTCCTTGCATTAAACGGTTTGAGTCCTTTACTTGAAGAGCTCCTCTGGTGTCACCAGGATTCAGACTAGCCTTGGGGATAGGTGGTCCACGCTTCGCAGCTTCTGCTAGGCCACGTTGATTGATCCACGGAAGTGAGCCCTTCTTCGTTGCAGCGTGAACGATGTTCTCCATCTCCTTGAGCACTTCTTGCGCATTTGCACGCTCGGCTTCTCCCGGTCTCCATGTGGGCTGTTTGACAATTACCTTGAAAGGATCGTCGCTGCTCGTTGAAAAGCTGTTTCTTGACCCCGGCCTTGATCCGCTAGCTTGGGTGAACGAGTCTCTGCGGACCTCAGCCTTGACAACCAACATTCGGTTCTCGATGAGGTTGACCAGACGTCCTATGGCAGTCTCCCTAGTTGGAACGCACCGAGGATCCTCTTCTATAGCCTTGATCCATTTCTTGACCGAGTCCTTCAGCCCAACTTCTGGTTCTTTTCTATAGTAGGGCTGACCGGATCCAATGTCCCGACGGAAATGCTCGAGGGTGGCATTGCCATACAACATCCAGATGAGAAATTCCAGATAGAGGCATCCGAGAGACCAAATGTCATATCGCCTCGATCTAGCTTCATGGATTCTCAACTCGGCCTCTGGGGGCGAATACATTCTGGTACCCTGCGGTGTGCTCGTCGCCTCGTGGCGAAGTTCCGTGGCCTTTTCGTGTACCTTTGCGTGCCCAGCATCGGCAACGACGAGATGCACGCCGATTGGAATCAACTGCTTGCCGATCTCGGTCCCGCTGAAACACAAGATGTTTTCTGGCTTCAGGTCACCATGCCTACACGATTGTTGAGGGTCCTTTTTGGGGTGGTGCAGGTCTTCTATAGCACTGGAAAGACCCAGGAGTTGCTTGAAAAACCACTTGTAGTAGCCAGACCAATCTTGAGTTGCAACATGTTCTGCTTCGAGACTCAGATTGGGCTGGTTGGTCCAGAAATCGCGAAGATTACCACCTCGGGCCCAGGGAAATACAAAGTAATGCCGATTTCCTTGGGTATAGGTGGCAATTGCTCTGATGAAGTGCGGGTGGTCCTGGTCTTTCAGACGCGTCAGGATGGTTGCTTCGTTCTCGGCTACTTCATGGAACTTCTCCCGCGTAAGCCCCTGTGCTGACAACAGCTCTTTCACGGCAATGTGAGGGTTTTTTTCGTCATCAACTATTGTGCCCTTTTTTAACCTTCATTAGCCTGAGTCTTCTTGAAAGTATTCCGTTATCTCACAATCTGGTCATCAAGTCTGAAGTTGAGATGCTTGCGGTGGATGACAAAATGCCTGACGACGCTGAAGTTTGTTTGGTTCGAACCAAGTTCTTCCAAGTATGGCATTTGGCATGAAGTGTCGAAGACATGAGCTGAGTCTTGCGGGCCGAACACAGGCACGAAGAAGTACCACTGATAGGTCCTACAAAGTTGTTTCATGGTGTCCTCGTCTTGGTCATCGTCGTCGTCGCTGATATCTCCGTCGGGGGGCGCCCACACACTGATGGTTTTGTTTGATCTACAAGATTGAATTGACCATCTTAGGCGAGATCTGTTGCTTGAATTCCGTGGCTTGATGAATTTGATGGGAAAGTACTCGTCGCTGAATCGTTCATTGTAGAATAGTTGCAACAAATGCAGGCATTTTCGATAGATCAGCAGAGAAACAAGTCTCTCCGCATGCTCAAACACGAAACGCTTCATGCTCTCGTGCATTACGACTTTCTCTTCGAGAGCCTTAACAACCTTCTTGTCGTCCCGGATGATTCGGTTGATGGACGAAAGTGGAATCCAGGTATAGGTCTTTGCGTCCCTGGTGTTGAACAGTTCGATTTCCTCTGCACGAAAGGCCTTCCTGAGATCCTTGAGTGTCGCCATGTTCTCATTGTTCTCTCGGCCCCAGTTAATGAATGGGATCGAGTTCAGGAGCTGACTAGACTGGATAGAACCACTGATCTTCCCAGAAAATGTTTGGCGTCTTGGTGGCCCTAACTTTTGGGTTGGGCGATTGTTCGGGACGGATCCGGTCGTTCGGGCACGACATAGGGGGATGACTGGGGCAAGGCCGTCTTCTTCAATTAAGCTTGATGGTAAACGAGGAAGCTCCCCAGGAGAGGCCTCCTGGGAAACTCCGCAGATTAAGTTGGCCAAAGATTGCCGGAAGCTCATGTTGCCACGTGCATGTAAACGTGTCTGCCCGAAAGGCGCTCTCGAATCGTCTGAATGGACAGCCTTACCTTTCCCCGACCTGGGAAGGATGGGTTTAAGTCAATTGATCCAACGAGTGCATAGCGTTCTCGAATGCTGCTGCTGTCACTGCCATGGCAGCGGATGCGTGTCAGCAGCCGAGAGTAACTAAGAATGCAAGCACTCTATGTGATTTTGCCTATCATTGGTGGCATGGCCCGCCGGAGTTAAAGATAATGTGGCGCAAGTTGTTGAACTGTTGGTTGTTGCATCATGCATGCTGGTTGCAACCACTACGTGGGTTCGGTCAACCATCGCCAACACGGTGCACTTTACCCGTCTCCCGTATCTCTTTTCCCCGGGACTTGCACATTTACGGCACTGCGATTAGGTCACATGGCTAACATGGCTCACACCTCCAGGCATCACTGGTTTGGACGCCTCGTTCTGACCACCCGGACGCCTTCTTCTCTAGGTAGGTACCTAATGCCGTGACGGACCCGGGACTGTCGTTATGTGAAGTGGGTGATAACGAGGTATTTTCGAAGTCCCATCCATAAGGCAGGCTCTGCTACTCTTCGACGCAACGAATAATCAGGCTGCGGCTGGTTTGGAGCGCAGCTCACATGGCAATGGGCGCAATCACCCCGCAAATAAAGGGGTCTCTTCGGCCCCCCGACTCGTGTGGTCAATTTTGACTCTTGAAAATGCGAAAATCATCCCGCCTGTTCATCCACTCTCGAAAGCCTCAGGTATCTCGTTGCGTTATGTCCTCGCTCTTTTGATCCATTTTTCTCATCTCGTCGTTCAATGTCAATCCAGGACGTTCGTCGTAATCTTCAAAGTCTTCGGTGAGTAATGCATTGTGTCCCGTTATCCAATTGACTTCACATGTACTCATCAGCATCTATAAGATTCAAGGCTCGGTTCCAACACCATCCAAGAGCCACGAAGGCTCTTTGAATCCACGACTAGTCGCTCAATGGCGGGGGTAACACTATCTCGACAGCTTACCAAGGCCCATAGGGTGGATGATTTGAATGGCAGCCGGTTTAAATTCCTTCCCCTAGATACACTGAACAGACTTATTACCGAGGAGAACGTGAGATCAGAATTGGCAAGAAAACCGCCAAGGAGGCCACGTATCTCGCTTACTTCCGCCTCCGAGCAGGCTCGGACATTGGCATCGAGAGTTGTGACTAAGAAAGGGAGAAAGCTGTTCGTGATATTAGTTCACCTCAAAAAGCCATGGGATGTCAGAAAATTAATGGATGCGGGCCTCAACGATGATTTCCTACCATTTTTTAGGAATGGACAAGGCAGAAATGAAGACCAGCTACAGTCAGCTCGTGACGCCAGAATCATCTTCAACCCCCCTGACGATTGGGAAGATCAAGACGTGGATGACTTTATCGATAAGCAATGGCTGGTATTAGCTCCCGTTTTTGGGACTTCGGGAGCTCACAGGATACTTGATGCTTCATGTCCCCTACCACTCGTCAAAGTTGACGGAACCATTCATGGCCCCGGGAGCGTGGTGTATAAGACCGATGTTCATCCATCCCAACAACAAGGCATCATGGTAAGCACTACATACCAGTCACTGAATTGACTCTTGAACCACGCTAATACAGAGTTTGCAGCTCGAATATCAGAACGCCGAGGTTGCTTTGAAAGAATTCAAACGCGATAAAGACTTTCAACAGGAAAGAGACAATCTGAAGAGGATCCGCAAACTCCGAAACAAGCACATCACTATCCATCTCGAAACTTTTAGTCAAGGCGACAGAAGCTACATTCTGTTTCCTTGGGCAGGAGGCGGCGACCTAGAGAACTTCTGGAAAAGCAGAGACAACGAAGCCCGAACGCACCAACTAGCTCTCTGGAGTTTGGAACAGATGCTCGGTCTATCTGAGGCCCTATATGCTCTCCATGAGGAGATGGGACAAGACGCAAATTGCCGCCACGGCGATCTCAAACCCCAAAATATTCTCCATTTCCTCACAGGGGCAAGCGGAGGTATTCTCAAGATCTCTGATTTTGGCATCTCTCGTGTTCACCAGGTTGGAACCTTTGAGAGGGACATGCAGCCTACCATCACGCGAGCGACATCGCCGTCTTACGAGGCGCCCGAAGCCGTCGTGGGAGAGAACCGTGCCAGGTCCCGCAAGTACGACATCTGGTCTCTCGGCTGCATCTTCTTGGAATTCGCAATCTGGCTTGTTCAAGATTGGGACGCCATAAACAGATCCTGCGATGCCAGAACACCGAAAGGACCTCAGCCAGCTGGGAGTTGGGCGCACTTTTACCGCATCGAAGGTCGTAACGTTATGGTTCATCCCGAAGTCCCTCGCGCCATACATCGTCTCAAAAGCTTGGCGCCGTCTGCCCCAGGTACAGCATTGGGAGATCTGTTGGACATCATTCAGGCCAATCTGGTCAGAGTTGACATCAGGGAACGGCTTGACGCGAAAAGTCTTTGCGAGAAACTCAAGCAGATAATCAGCAGAGCTCGTGCTAATCCCGCATACCTGTTCGGTTCTGGTTAGGAAACTTGTGTGATTGGTGACTTGAACGTGTATACGAAGTGTAGTGAGCAGTATTTCAATAGTCGGGAGTTCTTAGGGTGTGACAAGGTTACGAGACCAAGATGGTGTTTAATTTTTTTTTTTCCAAGGGCTTCCAATGTTTCTGGTTCTTGAGTTGAACTTTGAAGTTACCTCAGAGTACTTTTTCTACGACTGATTCTTGATGGTCTTGTCTTATCTTTCTTTACTTTCCGGATAGGTATAGCGGATATCTTGAAGTTTTCTGTTCTTGCAGCCTCACTGGATTTGCTGTCTATCAAGCAGCTTCTGGATCTACTTTCTTTGTGTCAAGAGCCCATCTCCTCCTTGCTTCATTCATGTTTATTGAAGCAATATATTGATAAGACAAACCAATTTCAGCTTTTTCCACAACCTCGTTCCGTTCCTATCGCCTGTAAATGTCCGTTCATCCCATGTGATGTTGTTCTTCCGTATGGCTCCATAACGACTTGGTGTAGCTAACACTCCACCGGTACGATAATTATGCAGTGCACTCAGACGCACTATTTGCTGGCTTGCCATACAGGTGGCTCGAACTTAGTCATGATCACCAGGAGTCAGTACGACAATGCTGCAGTCTTCTTGTTTCCATAGTTGTGGAGTGATTATCATTTTCCCTGACTAATATGTCGAAGAGATAGGAGATACTCAACTCTTCTTGCTTAAATCTAAGTCGTCTGTGTTTTGAAGTAAGATCTAACTTCAGACGACTTAGGCGTTGTGGTCGAGTGAGAGTTTGAGAAAAAATGCTTCTCTTGCCAACTGTGAACTGTTTGGGAAGCATTTCGATCCCGCTTAGCTAAACCGGGGATTGGGACGATGAATAGAGGCATCCTTGCGATTTGTGTCGTCGTTAGAGAAAGAGCGCAGCGCGTATTTAGAGCATAATGTGGGTTTTGTGCACGGATCAAGGATACGCCGTGATTTACCGGTAACGCGGCCGTTTAGCTTTGGCAGCACTGGCAGCGTAGCCCACCTCTGAGCGTCAGATTGGCCATAAGCGACCGAAGATCATGAATCGTGAAACCTAGTGTTTGCGATTTCCACAAGAGGTTCTTGTTAAGGTCAAATAGGCGTTACGCGTCTGCGTCTGCTTATGTCCATGCTGGGCGGGTTTGACTGCTAGGGCTGAAACTGATGTTCGGGGTTGTAGTGGGTGTTACTGGGTGATAAGGTGGTGGGCGGTGCGAGGTGGTACTGGATGGCATTCTCGTGGTTTATCAGATGGGGCGTGCAAGGTGTCATCTGATGATTCTCTGTCAAAACACTGTCGGGAAGTGGAGTTAATATTCATGGGTTAAGGAGAGTTTTTTTGTTGGGAGGGAAATGAGCAGGGCGATTTGGATGGTACTATCGTGGCTCGTTGAAGGAATGGATGGCGGTGTTACGATAGGCCATTCTTGGTCTGGGCTCTTGGCTGGGTTAATTATGAGCTGGATGAGACGTGTATGAGTGTGGTGAAATCTAAAGTGAGTTTGCTTAGTGCCTGACGTGACGCGTCCGCCGTGCTTAGCTGTAGCTGATACTAGCTCGTACCTAATTACACCATGGAGTGATATAGATCTGTCATGGTAGGAACAGCGTATAGCCATGGGTATTGAATTTATTGATGATTGATCGACCCGTTAATCGAGAGGAGTAGTCCCGAAAAGAGGAGCAAAAGGGGTGATTTGAATGTTGGATCGCCGCAGGCAAGTGGGCCCGGTATCATCTGGGAGGCCCCTTTTGCAATTAATTTCTGCATACTACGGAGTGCATACCGGTAGTATCTGGATGAACAGAAAAGACAAAAGAGGGAAAAAGTCGCCAATGACAGGACTTGGCACTGCGTGGAAGGTGAGCTCAGGTGAAGAGTCGCCTTCACCTTACTCACCGGGATGTTGCGTAAAAAAGGGCAGGAGCGCAGGCCGCAGACCGCAGACCGCAGACCGGCCACGGGTCCGCCTTCCTCTCCCCCGGGGAGGTTCCCCTGACCCTTGATCCTTTACCTTAATTTTCCCCCCTCTATGTACTCCGTACTCCGTACCTTTTCACCCTTTCACCCTTCCCTTCCACACCTTGTTCCTTGGTTAAATTTCCCCTCCACACCACACACACCCACCACCCACGTCCACCACGTCCACCACGTTCAGTCCACACCTTTTCACTGCCACCACTGCCACCACCAATGGCAACACCCAAAAAGATGATGGAATCTGCCGGCAGCGCCTTTTAAGTGGATTACAAATCGATTGTTGGCTGCAGCCCAGCGACACCCACACCCACAGCTCACTCACGCTGGATGAAGTCTGAACTCACTGCCCATCGGTCACTTGCGCATCCGACCTCCGACCTCTGGTGCTGCTTTTTTTTCCCGTTTCTGTATCAGTATTCGTAATCCGTACGAAATACACGCACGCGCAGTTGACTGACTGGACGGGGCCAGCGACCGACACCAAGGCCGCTCGCGAGCTCACCATCTTTGAATGAGATCGCCCATCTGATACCCCCCGTCAATTCATCCCTTTCAGCCTTTCAGCATTTCAAATCATCGCTTGTTGCATGCGCGAAAGCATCAACCACCGTAGCCCATCATGTTTTCACGCAACAAGGACCTCTCCCACATATCCTCCTTCTCCAACATCCGCTCGCGCTTTCAAAACAGCATGTCGTCCTCGGCCAAGATCCGCAGTTCCGAGGGCTGCTGGACCTGTCGCCTGCGCCGCAAAAAGTGCGACGAGGCTCGGCCCGTCTGCGAGGGGTGCGCCCAGCTCGAGATCAACTGCTTCTACAGCGAGACGAAGCCCGACTGGATGGACGGTGGCGAACGACAAAAGGAAATGGCCGACCAGCTCAAGAAGCAGGTCAAGATTCAGGCCAACAACCGTCGCGAGCGAAAGTACCTGCAGGGCCTCGACGTCGAGGGAGGCGGAGTTGGCGGCGGAGGAGGAGGAGGCGGGCGCGGATCCGAGGATGGCGATCATGTTCCTCCCGTCCCGGCCCTGAGTGCCGACGACGGCTCATCAAAGGCCAACGACTCCAACAGCCCGTCCACCGTGAACGACACCCCCGGCGACTCATCCTCTAGTCCACCCTTCCAGATGAACTCGGTGAAATCGTCCATTCATGAAATCGTACCCGGCGCATCACCAAATCAGATGCGGCAGCACACACCGGAATGGATCAACCACTCCAGTCCAGTATCCGCGGCACATCACCAACACCAGCAACAATATCAGCAACAACACCAAAAGCCCCAGCCCGACTTCGCCACCGGCACCGGAATGGGCACCTCCTCCTCCACCTCTGTCCAACAAAACTCATCCCCGCCCTTCGCTGACGACTCCAACCTGGGCTTCATCATGATCTACCTCGACTACGTCTTCCCCTTCCTCTTCCCCTTTTACAAGCCGGCCCTGCTCGAAGGCGGCCGCGGCTGGCTTCTCAACGTCCTCAACCACAACAAGGCTCTCTACCATACCGCTCTTAGCCTCTCCTCCCACTTCTTCGGCGTCGTCCTCGACAGCGCCCAAGTCGAGCACGCTCCTTGCCGCATGAAGTCCGTCAACAGCCTTCGCCACCAGATGCATCTCGCCCTCCGCGAGCTCCGAGCCGACATGACCCGCATCAACGAGCCCGGCCCCAACGGCGTGCCCCGCGACCCCCTGGATCAACTCCAGCAAAGCTGCCGCGTTCTCGAGAGCATCGTCCAGCTCCTCATCTTTGATGTGACCCTCGCCACGTCGGACCACTGGCACATGCACCTCGACGCCGCAACCATCATCTTCCAACAGATCCTCCCCCAACCAGATCGCTGGGACCCGACAATGAACACCATGGTCATCCCTCTCCTCCAAGGCGTCCACTTCCCCCCGGGCTCTCACAAGCCCTGGTCCTCCGACCAAGCCGCCCTCCGCTTCTTCACCGCGTCCCTCCTCTACTTTGACATCATCTCCGCCACCGCCCTCGAGCGCCCGCCTCGCCTCCAGCGCTACCACCGCCACCTCCTCTCCCCGCGCAAAGAACCCTCCACCGCCTGCGCCGAAGTCGAGCCACGCCTCCGGCTTGAGGAGTATTTCGGCTGCCAATCTTGGGTCCTCCAAATTATTGGTGAAATCGCCTCCCTCGACGCCTGGAAAAAGGAAACCCGCCGCGCGGGCTCCCTCTCCATGACGCACCTGGTCTCCCGCGCCGGATGCCTCGAGCTCGCCCTCCGCGAGGGAATCGCATGCCTCGACAATGCCTGCCCGCAACTCATGGGCTCCCCCAACTGCGCTGATGAAATGGCCTGCCGCGCGAGCTCTTGCTCCCCCATGGACGCCGACAACGCACCAGCTCCGCCGCCACACCCTACCCACGTCGACACCACCAAACTCCCGCCCGACCCGCTGACGCTCTACCAATCCCAACAGAATCGCGACGCGACAGACGCAGCCCGCATCCACACCAAAATCTGGGCCTACGCCGCGCTAACCTACCTCTCGACCGTCGTGTCCGGGTGGCAGCCCTCCTGTCCCGAGACAGCCTCCAGCGTGGCCATCACCATCGACCTGCTCAACTCGCTCCACAGCCCCGTCTGCCTGCGCACTGTCGTCTGGCCCTTTTGCGTCATCGGATGCCTGGCGGACCCGTGTCAGGAGCACATGTTCCGCGAAATGGTGAGCAAGATGGGTGCGCTCGAGGTGTTTGGGTCGACTAAAGCTGCGCTGGGCGTCATGGAGAACGTATGGGCAAAGAGGGAGACTATCGACGAGAGTTGGGATATTACAGCCTGCTTCAAGGTGCTGGGGCACGCTGTGCTCTTGACTTGAGAGGCCTGGATGTTCTTCAACCTTGAAACTCTTGGTTTGGTTTACAATTCTGCTGGAACGGTGCGCGCTTTTTGGATATCAGTGATTGGACGACTAATCACAGGGTAAACCGATCTCACTGCCATGGATTTTCGATCACACGATATCACCAAAGAAAGTAACTTGACAATTCCCAGTTATTTTTCTTTTATTATCAGTGGTCCCAACCCGAAAGAAAACGCCAGTATGTTTTTGCTTTTTCCCCAAAACAGCAGAAAGAGACCGAATCTATCCAGTAGACATTACCCTCGTCGACCAAAGCGACGTCATTCCAGCAAAACCGTCCAAAAGACCCAAGCCGTGGAACACAATCTCTATTACCAGCAGAGCCAAGAAACCAAACCTCCAAGGAAAACCTAGAGCAGGAGCAAGAAGCAGTGCTATTCAGCATAGTTCACGCCTTCCTCCGAGAAGCAGCCCGCTTCTGCTGCTCCAATAACCCCAAATCCCACCACCCGTCAATAAACTCCATAATCGTCTTGCGCTTCGACTTCCCCCGGTCAAGACCCTTGCCATGGACGAGGTGCTCCGCCGGCGTCATCGGCGACCGAGCAGAAGACGGGGCTGGAGAAAGCGGTGGCGCGGGGGAGACGATCAACTCGGGCAAGACGGGCATGGGGTGAACGGGCTGCCTCTGCTCGACAATCTGCACGCGCTTGTGCTGCACTTGGGTCGTGGTAGGGGGCATCTGCGTCGACATTGGCATCGGCGGGGGTGGAAACCACGCGGTTGTCCGGGTGTGTTGGGAGGCGGGAGGCGGCACAGCGACATGATGAGCATCATCCGAGTCCGAACCCGAAGAATAGTCGCTGTCAAACCGCTTCTCCCGCGCCAACACCGCGGCGGTGCCAAGGCTCTTCTTGCTGTTGCTGAAATAGCAACCCCGTACTTCCCTCGTAAGAGGAGGCGGGAAAGAAGGAGCCTGGCCACCGTTACCATTTCCACCACCAACACCACCGACTGCCACCCTACCACGGGCGCACCCTCAACCCTCGATATCCTTCACCCCCGCAGGCGCAAGCTTCACCCTGCGCCAGAGGCAGACGGTCGTCACAGCGCTAAACGCAAACAGCACACACAGCGCAATCGAAAGACCCCAGACGGCCTTGATGGCGTAGCACGTGCCCTGGTCGGCGCCGACCCAGATGAAGTAGTTGAGAGCGGAGCCGGTGTTGATGTTGGCCGTCACGGAGGCCATGAAGTTGGCGGTGCTACCGCTGGACTTGGGCAGGGCGGCGCAGTCTAGGTAGGAGAGGGGTTTGCCTAGGAGGCAGGCGACGACGATGACGGCGATGAGGAGGAAAGTGTCGGCGCCGGCGGCGAGGAGGAGGGGAAGCATGTTGTCATAGTAGAGGATGTAGGTGATTGAGATGTAGAGGGTTGCGATGCAGGACTGGTGGGGGTTGTTAGCTATCGTTCTTCCAATCTACGAATTCATGACCATTCTCCGGGAAGGATCCGTGCAACGAGTGCAGAACTTACAATTACGAGCGTGCCGATTAAGACGGAAGGCGGAACGGCATCAGCGCCGTTGATCTCCGAAATAAAGTTGGAGACCATGCCGATGACGGACACCAAGGAAACGAACTGCATGGCGCGCATGGCGGTGAAGGTGTGCCCGAGGGCGCCGAGGCGAGGAGCGGAACCCATGTTTCTGTCGTGCTTCCGGGCGGCGAAGTCGCGGGCCAGGGAGACGGGCGTGACGAGGGTGAGCTTCGGGCGCGGGGCGTGGAAGTGGAGCGCCGTGCGGACGGGGAATTTCCGGGGCGGGAAGGGGATGCTGGCGGTGGGCGACGGGAGGGAGGTTGAGGAAGGAATTTTGGACGAGGTGTCGTAAGTCGCCTGGTGTAGCGACTTTGATGACTTTTGAAAGGACGAAGAGTAAAGCGTGGATAGAATGAGACTCTGTGGAAAAGAGAGTTGGATGTTTCAAGGTAATCTCAATAAATCGATGGAGAAAGTAAATTTCGTTCAAGATCGTCTGTTGTCGTTTCGTTTCCGTTTGTCGTGACCTGGAAAGGAAATTCGGAAGAGGGGAAATGAAGAATCGAGTGTTGACCGAGATAGATAGATGAAAGATAGAGAGAGATATGAGACGTAAACTTGACCAAGGAAATTGACCTAGGAAATAAGGAAAAGAGAGAGGAAAAAGGAAAAGACGGAAGATTGTTGTAAAGACTTGTTGTGTGATGTTGATGAGGAACAGAAAGAAACTCGAGACTGGAAAATGGATGAGATCAATCGTCTTTATACATCATGCAATCACCAAAAAGCAACATCTTCAACCAGCCTAGTAACCAGCCCTGTGGTTCATCTGGCCTGCAAATGGTACCTAAGGTTACTCTGCATTGTTATTGTTGTGTTGCTAATTCGAGCTCTCGCGGTCTGGACCTATACCGCTAGACATCGACTCCCAAGCCCATGAACATCAAGATATGGCTAGGTACCTTACGGTTCCTGCATGAGATACGTCAGTTGCCGTACCTCTGTGCAAAGCAGTGAGTGAGTGGTTCGCCCTAGACCCTTGGAGGCTCCCGCACCCTGGACGGCACGACGTTCGGCTAGGTATGATGAGCCGCTGGGCTGGGCCAATCACCGTCAACGGCCGGGGTTGCGGTGCGGCGCTTAACGGCGGTGGAGTTCCGGGGAGGTTGGACAAGCGACGCGGGTACGAAATTAACGACGGAGCCACACGGCTCCGGGAAATTGGAGGCTCTTGGACATGCAGCGCCAGACTCTTTTTCTTTTCGAGTATCTCTCATCAAAACTGTGGAGAAGAAAATAGGCGCGTCCAATGGCTGGTTGTCATCGAGCCAGGCCGTGGATGATCGTATTGGATGGCTGCGCGCCTGTTTTGAAGTCGAGCTAGATGGACATGATTGGTTCTGCTTGATCCCGGGGAACTCACCTAGCTTCCACCTTGGCCTTGACCTGGTGGACCTCCATGCCTTTTCTGCATCTTGAACTGATAATCGAACAGACCACTAGACGCGGCCACGCTGGGGCGACGATGGCGGAGGCTGAGGCGCCTGTTCATACGAGCTAGACCAGGTCCCAGATACATGCAGGTACCGGACCTGAAACCAGGTCTGGCGGTTGCTGGCCAAGGCCGCATATCTTGGCTCCATGATGTTTTATTGTTGAGGTCCGTACAGGTCTTGTTCCTGGGCCTCTGTTGGTTCGACGCGTTCTATATGCGCGAGGATCACTGTACTGATCCTTGAGCCTCTTGCACCTCTTGAGCCTCCCACAGCCGGGGGACGACGATGGTTGGCCCGCGGGCGGTCGGTCCGCTATTGATCGACTTGGCGTCAGTTGGGTCCCTGTAATTGAGAGTTCGCGATAGAGTGCTCGACACGATCTAGACCCCGTTCAATCGTCCCTTCACAAGTTCACAGTACAGACGGCTTGCTTCGGATTGTGGGCGCATGAGTAGGTCGCGCTATCGGCCGCAGAGGGCTGTGAGTCCTGCAAATATCATGCCCCGACGATCAGGACATGCGTAGGCATCAAGGTCGCCTCATCAACACGCCCAGATGCACAAAGACAGCTGTCAAGCCTGTGAGCATGATGTCACATTGCACGAGGTGGAAAGATCCCTGAGGACACAAGTATTGAATTTGGTTCGCTTGAAATTTCAGTATATGGTTCATGTGTTGCAGTCTTCTTTTGCCTGCCGATACGCCTAGGTAAAAAAGCCTATCAGCACACGTCTTTTCGCCTTACCATCACCGCGGCGGCCTCTGTCTTGTGTTATTGCGTGGCCAGTGATGCTATAAGACTAGGTAGGCTCCGTCTTTTCCACGCCAGTTCTTCGTCTCCGCGTCTTTGTATCATTATAGTAGGCTTAACCAAGCAAGTCGTCCAGGCCATGGTTTCCGCCGGAGGAGGAGGCGTTTCCAGCAGGCTTCGGTGTCGACGCCGCAGCAGGGGCACCCCAAATTCCTGCACTGCTCTTCTCCTTTGCAAGCTGGCCCAAGGCCGGGCCGGCAGTGGGTGTGCTCGTCTTCTTCACACCGGAGCTAGCCTGTGACCACAGGGCACCAAAAGCATCACCACCAGCAGCGGCCGGCTTAGCAGCAGCTGAAGCCGGCTTTGCCGCCGCCGAAGCACCAGGAGTAGATGCAAAAGAGCCACCAGTGGCCTGCGGGACCGCAGTCTGAACTGAGCCAAAGTAGTTGGGCCCTGAAGGCTGGTATCCAGTAGGCTTGATTTGTGCGGCAGGAGAAGCAACAGCGGGGGTGCTGAAAGCTGAGTAGTTGGCGCTCGGAGCGGGTGACATGGAAGACATGCTGACCATGTTGCCGATGTTGGCCTGTTGAGGCGCAGAGACTGGCTGGGGAGCGGCGAAGGTCGTGGCAGAGTTGGCTGTCATGACGGGAGGGGACATGGGGGTTGCTGCTGCGGGAGCCGAGGGCGCGGACTGGAAGTCGTCAAAGTCATCGTCGTCGTTGGCAGCCGCAGGAGCAGCAGACAGTGAGGCAAAGCCGGAGCCGTTGGACGGAGCCGGGGCAACAGGGGCTGGCATGGAAGAGGGCGCAGGGTCGTCAAAGGAGAAGAGATCGACTTCGGGCTCCTTCTTCTTGGGTGGCTCCGCCTTGGGAGCGGGAGCGGCAGCTCGCTCTGGTCTCTTGGATCGAGAAGACGAGGAGCTGGCAGCTGGGCGAGTGTCATCAAACTCGTCGTACTCCTCAAACTTGTCGCCGTGTGACTGTGTTTTGCCGTAATCGTTGCTCTCTTCTCCGCCGAACCCACCGCCGTCGCCGTAGACGCCTCCGGAGTAGCCACCGTAGCCTCCGGTCTCGCTTCCGAAGCCTCCATAGCGACTGCCACTCCCGCTGGAGAATCCACCGCCCATGCTCATTCCACCCTCAACGCCGGTGTACTTGTTCTTGGTGGCCCGCGCCTTCTTGCGCTCGGTCCGGATGCGCTCGACATCGCCGAGAAGTTCGGCCAATTCCTTGGCACGGTTGCGAACGTTGATTCCTTGGTCCTTTCCGTTCTGATCGATATAGTGGAACTGGCGAAGCATCTTGAGTAGTGTAATGTGGCCGCGGGCATCGTCGATGACTCGTTCGGAGCCGTGCTTGATCAGGAACTCGAGGAGCTGAAGAGCCTTGTAGATTTGCCGCCACTCTTCGGCGGACTTTTCTGTGAACCGACGGTAAATCATGGGCATGATCTCGTTAAGAGTAGCACTGGTAGTACGTCAGTATTGTTGGTTTGTAGCTTTCGGTTCGGGGAGGATTACTAGTTGAAGGTGCCGTTGGCAATCTCTTGCATCAGTGATGAGGACGCGCCCCAAGGTTCGTTGTTTGTTGCCTCTCGGACCTAGAACCTGTTAGATGGACTCGAGTCTCCATCAAACGAATTATTAGATGGACGAACCTTGGACTCCATTTCCGTGTAATTCATCACGGCTATGCGCAATTAGCATGCGATCGACATTGGGTTGGACTGGACGGTTCGTGATTACCATTCTGGACCTTTCTGACGCCAGCCTTGACGTCGTACAGGGTCATGTTGGAGACCGTGTCTTTCAGATTGTTCCAATCCATTTTGGCGGTTGTAACGGGGTGAAGATGGGGAGGGATTCGATGAACGGCAAGCAAGAAGCCCAAAGGCACAGGTGAAGGTGGTAAACTCAAAGACGCGATGCTCCTTGTGATTCTTTGTCGACGTTTCAAACAGAAGCGCAATCCAGCGACCTGGCCACCCTGGAACTTTCAGGCCCAGGCTCAGTCAGGTCAATCGGTCTCGGGCAGTGCGGCGGCAGGGGGTACGTACCGCATAGATGCGATAAGATTGGCTCAGTCTGAGGGAAAGGAGATGTGGGGAGGGAAGGTGTCGAGTCACGTGGTGTACCTTTGGCAACTCTCTGGAATTTGGAAAGCGTCAGCGGGCAGCGGGAAGGAGGAAAGAGCTTCCCTGGTCGGTACGTACTGATTGTGATGTACCTCTGCGCCTCGATCAGCTCACAGCTTGACTCGGAACAGCTACTGTTTCTCCATGGGATGTTCTCGGAAACCACCCATTGAATGAAGCTGTACAAGTTTCAGCTAATTGTGTTCCTCAAGTGTAACTGATCTAGGTACCTTATCAGGCTGTAGATAGTTCGTCGTTTATCCTCAAATTGGATGAATTACGAAATAGTTCAAGGCCTTGAGCTCCGACAGCTGTCCATCTCCAATTGACAGACGTGGGTGCCCGTGCTCCAATTCTCAATGGACGACGACCCTGCCGAGCGTGTGTTCCTCAGGTTGCTCTCGCGCCGTGCCGTGACCTTCCGCCCCCTTTGGGATGAGTGTCCCTGACCTCACCAAAACTTTTTTCTCCTGAGAAGACAGCAAAGATCCATTTCTTCTCTCATCAGCGACTTTCATCAACCTCTGTGTATCAACAAAACTTCATCTCACTTCTTTAACTCTGTACCTGTACCAACACTTAGACTGTGTAATCCTGCTCTTTGAGGTGTGTAAAATGAGTTCCTTTCGTCATACTCCTTCCTGTTCCCTCTGCATCTAGCACAAGCTTCCCTCTCCCCTTACCAAGCAGCCCTTCGTCCACCTTACCTTACCTACCTCGCCCATTCCCACATGAAAGTCGTCGGAGCTACCAGAGCTGGTTGTGCGGCCAATGCGGTTCTCATGCAAGCCAATTGAGCTGTCAGAAGGGACGGCAAAGCTTTGCCATCCAGCCTTTGCAGCTTGATATGCTGCCACATGAGCCATTGAGCCTACCTGGCATCTTAAGCATAGCTCCACGCACGAGCACAGGCCTGGACTTGTCTTGTATCGCAACATACTGGCAACAGCGTCGAGACTCGAGAGCACCAGCCCGCGGTGACGCTGCGGCTACGGATGGTGCCATAGTTCATGTCGGGGAGACTGGACGGCTTCATTGGCCTTCGGCTGTTGCATGTTTTGATGCTCGTCGATGGCCGATGCATTGCCTTTTCTTTCCGGCTTGCACGTCACGTCACTCGACTCGTCCACCGCCGGTCCGCCGCCGTCGCCGCTGTTGTACCATCCACTCGTCCATCCAAGCTACCACCTCCCCGCTTCCAGTGGACGCAAGATTCCACGACCTTCCGAAGGGTTGTCAAGGGACAACGTGGGCCAGTGGGGGACGGTGACTTGGCCGAGGCCGACAGCCAGACAAACGACTCCATCCAGCTGTACCAGCTTGCTGTTGTTGCCCCCCTTCCCAGGGTACCTTCCTTGTCGCTCCAATGGCCAGCGGCCTCGGGATTTTGACGTGCATTCGTCTGTCCTGCCCGTACCGCACCGTGGGTTACCAATGGCTCTCCCTCCTGTTCGCTGTCCTGCTCGGAGGTATTTACCTCTCTATGAGCTGTGGGTGAGAGAGTTCATCCAGGTACCGGTGTCAAGCTGGCAGGCCGGTGGAGGTACAAGCCGTCATCCTCTGGCACACCGTCTTCAGCCCAGACATTGCCGCGGTGGGATGTTTCTCTCTTCTCGGCTTCTGATTGAGAATCGTTTTCGTCCCCAACGTTGCCGGCTGGCCGGGTAACTGGAATGGTTGAGCTTAACTTGCGTTTGCTGTTTTGCTCTGCTTATCCGGTTTGCCTGTCGAGCTAGGCGCAAGGCGGGGTTGAATGGTTCATGAAGTCATCCCACTCAGCAGCTCTTTGACATTGACTTTTGCCTCGCTCTTTTGTTCGACTGGAACTGGACGGCAAGTTCAAGCCAGCATCAGCACAAGCAATTGGGCTGGCGTGCTAGCTGGGCTGGACCGGACTGAACTGGTGGGCTGAGGCGAGACGGAACCGAAGCAAAGACCCAAGCAGAGCAAGCCGGGAAGAAGATCCCTTTGCCCCTCGTTTTTCCTTCCTTCCCTCTTCCCAGTTATTGCAACTTTCCATTGCGCCTGCCCCTCCCCGCCGCATCGCCTCCTTCCTTCCCTCCCACAACGCCCCAACCCAACCCCTCCTTCCCTTCCGTCACCTTGACCTTCGGCGGTACTTGCGCCTTGTACCCCCCAAGGTACCCTGGGAGGTACCAATACGCAATACGTACTTGGGTCAGGTACATTCTCAGTCCGTCAGTGACCTCAGCAACAGCTCACTTCACGTGACTTTTCACCCCTCTTTTCTCACTTTCTCAACTTCTTATTCGCCCCTTCGGCACCCGCAGTGGGGAGCTCCTGCGCTAACAATAAACCCCTCCACCCAGCTGTTGAAAAAATGAGACCAACCCTTTTGCGACCCCTCCTACCCCGCCATACCTTCGCCTGCTCCTCCGTTTCACCCTCGCCCTTTTCTCAACCTTCTGCCTTCATTCAACCTCTCCGAACTGTGATTCCTGCATCTACCAAGCCATCCGTTCGATTCTTCTCAGCATCCAAAATCATGCCTTCCCAAGTGTAAGTCTCTCCTTTACTCGGCCTTGCTCAAGAGCATCATCACCATCACGACGATGCTCTCAATGACGCAATAACTAACCCTCTGTTCAGTTACTTCGACATTGAGTGGGAGGGTCCCGTCCTCGACGGCTCCGGACGTCCCACCTCTACCGTCCAGCGTAAGTTTTTTCTTCCGGTTATCCATTGAATTTCATCAAAACAACCATCACCATGGTCGTTTTCGATGTTCCCAGCATCACAATGCCTACGTCTATAGCTCTAGACGGCATGGAAATCACCCCACCTCGACTCCAAAAGGCTTGAAACTTTGTTGTTCGCCCAACTTTGGCTGTTCCAGCTGTCTTTTTACCGGCCCCGCCATCTTCACCGCATCCAGAGCTTCGCTGACCAAGCTTTCCGTCGTACAGAGCAGAACGGCCGCATCGTCTTCAACCTCTTCGATGACGTTGTCCCCAAGACCGCCGCCAACTTCCGCGCTCTCTGCACCGGCGAGAAGGGCTTCGGCTACCAGGGCTCTTCCTTCCACCGCATCATCCCCGACTTCATGCTTCAGGGTGGTGACTTCACCCGTGGCAACGGCACCGGTGGCAAGTCCATCTACGGCGAGAAGTTCGCCGACGAGAACTTCCAGTTGAAGCACGACAAGCCCGGTCTGCTTTCCATGGCCAACGCCGGCCCCAACACGTAAGATCTCCTCTCCAGCCGTCACTTTGTCCAAACGCGGCAGCTAACCCTCCACTCAGCAACGGCTCCCAGTTCTTCATTACCACCGTCGTCACCTCGTGGCTCAACGGCCGCCACGTCGTCTTCGGCGAGGTTGCTGACCAGAACGGCCTCAACATCGTCAAGGCTCTCGAGGCTACCGGCTCCTCCAGCGGTGCCGTCAAGTACGGCAAGCGCCCCACCATCGTCGCCTCTGGTGCGTTGTAAAGTGCTTCTCGCTCGGTTCTTTGTACGTTAGGTCCTGCTTCTGAACTGTCGCGCGAGACACCTTGACGCGAAAGGGAGGACGACTTTTGGTAGACACTTGGGTATTGCGCCATCACGCAGCTTGGCGGCAATCAGCTTTACTGCTGCTACATAGTCTGCCAAGACAAAAAGTTACTGCCACCTTTATGCTGCCGCTACGTGACATTTTGCCTTTGACTCACTTTACCCCTAATTACCTAGTCGACCGAGTACCGAGGCATCGTGTGACAAATCTACTGTTCGCAACCAATGTCCATTCAAGGCGTAGAATCACTTGTGAATGCATACAACACAACGAGCGCGGTGGGGTCAAACATGTCATTGGTATAATTACAACCAATGGCTGGTCGCCATTGAAGTTAAATTCCCTTTGGGGAGGATTGGAGCTCTACCCTTAGGCCCTGGCAAACCGTCCCGCCCATACCCTTCTTTTTGATAATTCGTGCCAACGCCAATGCAATGCTTTCCATGATGTGAATGAATCAATCAGACCCAGCCCGAAACAAAAAAGACCTCCTTTTGCTACTCCTTAGAACAGAAGAACCCCCATCTCATTCCAGACCCAGCCATCGCTGAAAGTAAACGCAATTGCTCGCGCTCACGGGACCACCCTCCTCGCAGAGCTCAAAAACGGGACACCGCCCGCAAGGAGCCTCCGTGTACCCATTGACAAACGGCTCCGGCCCGCCCTCGTCGTCCTGGCGGCCCGCCCAGGCCGTGTTGCTCTGTCGCGGGGCGCGGCAGACTCTGTAGCCGACGCGGCCCGAGACGCGGATCGACTCGATGAGGCCGTCGAAAACGAGCACGTCAATGAGCTTCTGCATGTCTTCCTCGCCGAGGATCGTGTCGCTCGTAATGCCCGACTGGGAGATGAAGCGCGCAATCTCGCGCACGGTGGGATATTCTTTGAAACCCGCGGGGAGGGGCAGGCAGGTTGGTTCTCGCTTGGGAGGTTGGACGACCGGAGCGGGTTTGGTGTCTGCTTCGCTGGCGCCCGAGATTTCTCCCGCACTGCGCTTCTTGCCCTTGGTATCCGGGAGACCGCCCTTGAGGACGCCCTTTTTGGGCACAGCGGTGCGGGTGGCGGCTGACGAAGAGGAGGAAGAGCCGGTGCTGTGGTAGGTGCTCTTGCGCTTGACGTAGTCAAAGATGACACGCTGGATTTCCTCGATGAAGGCCTCGTCGAACGTCGAGTCGGTGAACCAGGGCCCGCCGGTGGCGCGTTCCGAGGGCCGCATGGAGGCCTTGATGAACATGCGCTTGTTGGGGTGCTCGACGTTCTTGAAGGGGGCGATGAGGCCCTTTCCTTGCAGCTGTTTGAGGGCCGTCTTGAGGACCGAGTCGTGCATGTTGAGGCGGTTCTGGATTGATTTGGACCAGATTCCGTCGCCGCCTGCTTCGTCGATTGCGCCGTAGACCATGCGCTGTTCGTCTGTCGTGCAGAGCTTGTATCTACAGGGGAGGTTCGTCAGCATGGCTGGCGAGCTGATGCTGTCCAAGCATGGAGAGTGAGACTTACTTTTCTGCATCTTCGACGGAGCGCCATCGCCAGGCGAGGCCGGTCTGGGAGGAGACGGCGATGAGGAGGCGGTCGTTTGTGAGACTCTGGAGGCACTTCAAGAGGGTAACGGTGTCGCGATTCGGGATCACGTCAAAGTCGAGGAGATCGTATTGGGTGAAGAGCTCGTTCTCGTCGCCGGCCTTTTGAAATTTCTCGTACAGCATGTCCTTCCACACCTCTAGCTTAGAGTCGGTGCTCGAGGTGGTTGCCGCCGAGGGCGAGTCCGCCGCTGGGGGTGCGGGAGCCATTGCGCCTGTCTACGACGGCGGCGGCGGCCTGTCTCGCTTTGGTTTTGTAATTATTTGTAGGAAGGTGCGGTCGCGCAACGAGAATTGAAAGGTTCAGGGAGTCGGTTCGAGCCCAGCTGTGTCGTAGATGTGGCGGGGACTTGTTGGCGATGTGTGATCGATCGGTGGTGGTGGGGGAGTTAGTGCCTGGGGGATTTTTTTAAGTCGTCTGGGGTCGTAGTCGAGTTTCGCGCGATCGAGGGGTCGTCGCTTTGCGCCGGCAAAAGATTACAGAGTGCCGGACTAGGTATTGAATCGAACCTTGGTTGCAAAGTAAAGCTCAAGGTCTGAGGTCGTCAATTGAATCGCATCAGCAAGTGTCGTGTCGGGAGTGTCGATAGGAAAGGGCAGATTCGTCGGGTCGGAGCAGACGCCCAGAGAGGCGCTTTGCCCACGGTGAGGTGGGTGCGGTTGACTTGGGTCGGCGACGATGGTGGGATTGGTTTTTGGAGCTGCCTCAGAGGTCGATCAGCACTGCGGGCAGCCCAGGCAAGAAAAAAGAAAAAAAAAGTAACTGCCCCGCCTCTCAGAGTGAAAGTGACCTGCGCACCTGGCGGCACATCAAATCAGCCTTGCATTGGTGCCGGATGAACTGCGGGTGGGCTGCAACTGCGCTGGGATGGCCTGCTGAGGAACGGTACGTACCGCCAGTGATGGTGGAGCATCGTCGACGTCTTGTTGAACAAGAGTCTCTTTCTTGGTCAAGCTTGACGTATCTTGTTGAAGAAAGAACAATTTGATTGTACTTCAACTCGAATTCCTTCGTCTTTTCGATGAATCACAGGGGGATACTGAGGTCTTGGCCAAAATTCATGTGATCCCATCGCGCCTTGTTCTACTTGGGTAGTTCTCCGAGTGAGTCACTGCTAAGAATCCTCAAGGTTGTGACGACATGTCAGCCTGTGCCTCGGATGATCCTGTGGCACAGCAAGCCCAGAATTCAAAGTCACTATGACGAGACATTTCCTAATTACTCATTTCAACAAATGGTGACTGTGAGGTTTATGGATTGCGATCCTATGTAATGGGAGCTACGTTCTCACTGCAAATTCATCGTAAACTCGTACAGAAAGTCATTGGAGCGTATCCTCTTAGCATGAGGTTCGTCGTTTAATCTCCAAATAGTCTCTAAGACTTCAATTCCAAAGTCTGAATCTTACTCTTTTATCACTACTATTGGTGTTGTGTGGCAAGAGGTTTTGATTTTCATGGCGGTTTATGATTGGGCTTATTCAACAATACTTGTGAGAATGTTTGATTATACTTCTTATCCCTTGGGTAGCCTTCTCATGACTCGTCTGAGATTTCGCAACATAAGTGAAATCAAAAATTTGGGCACATTGTTATTATCAAGGAACTTGACAGCTGTAAGGATTGGCCAGACCTTTCATAGGAAGTTGGTTGGTTCAGTTGTGGCTCGTTTTGAGTGAGAGTAAAGTTTCGCTTTACATAGTCCGGACGGTAATGGTTCTAGCACATCACACATTACTCTTAAAAGATAGAATCAACTTGAATAGTAGCATCAAGGAACGGCTTTGTCCATGGTACGTCAATATACTTCTCATATTCACTTACCTGCCAACACAAATATTGAGTTCTTTGGTCCAACTCAACCTGAAATGGCTGGCTGGCGTGGCTACATAAGGTGATCAGGCGGAGTTTGCTCTCTCTCTCTCTCATGCTTCTTCTTCTTGTATTGAGACATTAGGCAATCCTGTGGGTGTTCTGAAAAGGCTCGCGATTGCCATTGTCATGGGGGACAAGACTGGAAAGACTGTGTAAGCTTCAATCATCCCAATTCATTGCTTCAACGCGTCACACCTGGGATTCAATTTTGAGGAAAGACAAAACCCAAGATGAGAGAAAGATTCAAATCATTTTCACAGCACACATTCCCGACAATCAACATATCTCATGTACACATGCACAACCCTGGGAGGTAGTCACGTACGGAGCCAGTCCCGGCCCACGGACCACAAAAACCACACATAAAACCGGAGCACCGGCACCGCCCCACTTTATCGCAAGAAAAATTGGTAAAAATCTCTTCACATCGCGGCTCCCAACCCTACTTAATGACTCAATTGCCATCTGCTCCCAACCAACCAGCTGGTCCATCGGATCAGCTTCCAATAACCCGCCTTGCTAGCTCAATCGGTAGAGCGTGAGACTCTTAATCTCAAGGTTGCGGGTTCGACCCCCGCGTGAGGCTCAAATCCTCACCGCGATTGGCAAAGCCACTCTTCGGGTTAATCTTTTGCTTTTTGTTCGTCGTGGAAGGATGGTATTGTCTGCTCTTCCTTGCTTTTGGGTATGTATGTGTTATGTTGTATAGTGGGGGCCCACCTAAACGTAAGTCAACAACGAGTCTCGTAACCTTCCTTGGCATGTTGAGTTGGTCAAAAACAGTGTATTAGCAGTATTACTGTGATGATATCTCGCTCTGGTACGCCCATCTTTTCTAGGCAAACGCTCCGACAATGGCCATGAGTGATGCTCCGCCAACCACAGCCATGTAGGCATTAAGCCGTTTCCGCCCCTGCAGAATCTTGTAGCTCTTCTCTGAGAGGAAATCTTCGGCTAGCAGCTGGACCAGTCCAGCAAAGAGGAGCAACCCAGCCGAGATGGCGTTCATGAACCCAACCATCAGCAACCCGGTCTGGCTCATGGGGTCGTACAGATTATGCACAATGAGACCAATGAGCTGACCGAGCGGCGTCGTGCCTCCGAACGCGAGAACCATGAGCCATGGCCGCGCCGAGGACCGGGGCAGTTGGATGGCGGCGATTCGGCTGCCGAGTGCGAGTCCCTCGAATGTCTGGTGGAAGCTGATGGCGATGAGGAAGACGATGAAGGCCGGGCCCGTCGCGACTGAAATGGCCATGCCGATGAAGACGCTGTGGAAGAGAATGCCTCCTTCTAGTAGCAGACATTGGCGGAGAAGCTTGCTCTGCTCCTCTTCCGTGACGATCTGGGGTGCGCCGGGGGTAACTGTAATCTTTGGACGGATGCCGGGTGAGCTCCGCCGTCTGGGCTCGTCGGCCGGGGTTGGGTCCAACTCATCGACGTCGAGGTCAATGTCCGATTCGTCGTCGGTAAAGCTATCTCGACCGTTGGCAAGGCTATCATTCGCTTTCGCACGCGTCGGCGTCGAGCTCGGCAAAGGCGATGCGCCGGCCATTAGCCCCTGAGTAGAATCCATGTTATCGAGGCTGATGTCTTCCGGCCGGTGAGAGCCGTGTCTGTGCGATGCCAAGCTTCCTGCGGCATGCGTGTTTGCTGCAGAATGCCCGCTGCCCTCTTCGTCGTCCCAGTACTCGTACTCGTGTGAATGGGAGTGGGAGTGACCGGCCCCGCGGGTGGCTAGGTAGGACTCGAGCGCGACGACGGAGAGTGCTGCCACCATAGCAATCAAGCCTGCCATCTGGGGGTAGCCTTTGTTGAAGACGAACGGGAGACACGGGTCGGTGAGTGAGGTGAAGGCGGTCGGGAGGAGGTGGACGAAGGACGTTGCGAGGAGAACGCCGGTGCCGAAGTGCTGGCAGTAGAAGAGAATTATGCTCTGCGGTCGGCCTTTGGAGCTTCTTCTGGGGAGTAATGGAATTCCGCATGCTATCAATCATTAGCAAGCGCTCCATCAAATGACATTGAACCAAGAGCTTGCGCGGGAACTCCTCCCGAGTGTTCCGTCGCAGGCCGTCATGGTCTCGCCAGGTATCGTCGAGCTGTAGAAACCAAAAACGTGTCGCTTACAGATTGTACTCAGCGCCAATATCAAGATCAGCGCGCCAATATGCAGCGCGGTATCGTAGGACTCCTTTCTAGACGAACCGCATTGTGGCTTCGTTGCCTCTGCCGCAGCAGCTTCGGCATTCGTGACTGGAGGTCCATGTCGCTTGGATAGCTCGGCGAGGAGGAATTCAGTCGGTATCGAGGCCCAGGAAGCGGCATCTTCGGGACGTGGCATGTGTTAGCAAAAAGGCCACATCGACATATCTAGCTTCGCATGGGGAATTGTCCCCCTCGTCGCTGGGTTTCTTGGGATAGTATCTACCTCTCGGCCAAACTCCCGTGGCTCCTATATCACCCATTCTGGACAGCGGACGTTGATGATGTCTGGCACAATACCATGGCGGCTCTACACCGGGGAAAAGATGCAGACGAGATGGTTCAAGGAGACAGAACCTTAAAACAGGGACAGAGAAGGGAGACGGATCGTGCTTCGGCTTCGTCCCAAGTCTGAGGTGCGCCCTGGGAAACGCGGGACCCGAAAGAAGTGTCAAAGTGCCCGGTGGTGAGCAGCACCGAGAGACAGGATAGGCGGGTCCTTTGCCCTTTGGGGGTGCTTGGAGGGGGACGGAGCTCCTGAACTGCATGGAGCTTTCCCCCCGGTCCACTGTGTCCTGATCTTCAACCCCGTGTCTCCCCCTATGAAAACATGCGCACACGGGGGCCGTTTGACCCCTTGGATTTGCTGTTCAGCAGGGGTGACGGAGTCTCGGGGCCACCTTGGCAGCTGCAATCTGCGCTAACAACGTAATCGCCCAGTGAAGCGAGGGGCCGTTTACACCCCCTGTGAAGGCTGGGCGCTCATGTCTTATCGGTCAGACAGATTATGTCAGCTGTGTCCGATAAGATAAGAGCTATGACGATGGAATGGTGGGCCTCGGCAGCATGACTAACCGATTCGCGATATCGGTCGTCTATCGCAACAGCTCCCCAGGTCCCCCGACTGAGACCCAGCTCTGACCCCCCCAGGTCTGTGACACACAGCTTCCCAACCCCGTCTCAACCTCACCTTTGCAACTCAAGTTCCGAACTGAGGTATCGAACATCATGGCTGGAGCTCGTCGACTACAATTGGCCGGTTTGGCCCTGCTTGGTGGTGTGTCCGCCCTGCAGATGCAGATGCAGGTACCTGAACAACAAGCGCCGATGATTGCCGACGATGCGCCTGTCGTCGCAACATCCCCATCCACCGCGTCCTCGTCGTCTTCCAAGAAGCCCTTGGTCGAGACTGAGGCTCTTCAGGATACCATCAAGGCCGACAACCTGCTTGCGCGCGCAAAGGACCTCTACGATATCGCCAAGTTGGGAGAGGAGGAGTACAACCACCCTACGCGTGTCATTGGCAGCGATGGTACGACCGTCTCCCCAGCAACTCGCTATCTTTCGTGCTTACCAGTCGCATAGGTCACCTCGGAACTCTGGAGTACATCTACTTCGAGCTTGCGAAGCTGGGCGACTACTACAAGATCTGGAACCAGACCTTCCCTGCCGTGTCCGGCAACGTCTTCGAGTCGCGCCTCGTCATCGGAAACGATGTGCCAAAGTCAGCCTCTCCCATGGCCCTGACCCCGCCCACCAAGGATAAGGAGCCCGTATACGGCGACCTCATTTTTGTCGAGAACAATGGATGCGACGCTTCCGACTACCCCTCCAAGGTGAAGGGAAATATCGCCTTCATCCGCCGCGGCACCTGTGCGTTTGGAGCCAAGAGCGAGCAGGCCGGCAAGGCTGGTGCTATCGCGGCCGTCGTGTACAACTACGAGACCGAGACCGTGCATGGCACCCTTGGAACGCCTTCTCCCGACCACATTGCCACGTTTGGTCTGGGTGGTGACGATGCTAAGCCCATTCTCGAGAAGCTGGGCAAGGGCGAATCCGTCGACGCTATTGCCTACATTGATGCGGTTGTCAACACCATTGAGACCACCAACATCCTTGCCCAAACTATCGAGGGCGACCCGGACAACTGCGTGATGCTCGGTGGACACAGTGACAGTGTTGCCGAGGGACCTGGCATCAACGATGACGGCTCTGGCAGCTTGAGTCTCTTGGAGATCGCCACTCAGCTGACCAAGTTCAGCGTCAACAACTGCGTTCGCTTCGCCTGGTGGGCAGGTGAGGAGGAGGGTCTTCTCGGCTCTGACTATTACGTTGACGTCTTGCCTGAGGAGGAGAACCAGAAGATTCGTCTCTTCATGGACTACGACATGCTTGGCAGCCCCAACTACGCGTACCAGGTCTACAACGCCACGAACGCCGTCAACCCCACTGGCTCCGAGGAGCTGCGTGACCTCTACGTGGGCTGGTACAAGGCTCACGACCTTGCTTACACTTTTATTCCGTTCGACGGTCGCAGTGATTACGACGCTTTCATCCGCAATGGCATCCCCGGCGGTGGTATTGCTACCGGTGCTGAGGGCATCAAGACCAAGGAGGAGGCCAAGCTGTTCGGCGGCAAGGCCGGCGACTGGTACGATCCGTGCTACCACCAGTTGTGCGACGATGTCGGCAACGTTAACTTGACTGCTTGGGAGATCAATACCAAGGTGAGTTTCGCAAAATCCTGACCTTTATGCATGTTTCTGACAGGCGATTTAGTTGGTTTCTCACTCTGTCGCTACCTACGCCGTTTCCTTCAAGGGATTCCCTGAGCGTACCAAGGCGGCTGCCGCCTCCACTTACTCAAAGAAGGCCAAGTACCATGGCAGCAAGCTCTTCATCTAGGTGTAAGAAGCCAAGTTTTGTCAACGGTATGAAGGATTAGTGTACACTATCTAGCATACAAGGACCGGAATGTATCAAGGTGTTGTGTTCGGTGTTGGTGCGGAGGATGGGGTTTCTTGGCGCGCATTCATAGTATTACATGCTTCATAGACAACGATTTCGCATTGAATGACGATGCCCGCCTTCGTGTAAGTGAGAACAATGATCTCTGTATACGTTTATCCGACCGTGACTGTAACTATGAAGAAACCGAGGGAGAACTCAGGGATCCACCGGCGTAGAAAGCGGAGGCGCGGGGTGGTTGGTTGAGGAGCCCCGGAGAGCGGAGACGTTTTAGTTACCCCAGATTTCCCACCTCGCTGGATCCCACGCTCTTGGCATCCCTCATCCACATCCAACTTCGATACCATGGGTAATCCGTTTGAAGCCGACACTTGAAATGTCGGCCGTTCCTTGGACCACTGGCTTGACATCGGACCCAATGCCCTCTGGTTCAGTCAGCCGGACCGGCGCATGCCAGCGCTGTCACCGCCGAAAGGTCAAATGCGACCGCACCCGGCCTTCATGCGCCCCTTGTTCCCGGATCAACGTCCAGTGTACCTATGCTGCGAGGGAGCACCAGATACAACTTCGCCGGCAGGACGTCGAGAGGCTTGAGCAGCATATACGAGACCTGCAGGCAGAGAACGATAATCTGACCGGGAGACTAGCCGAGCATCAACGCCAAGCAGACACCGCGGATGAGAGGCTTGCGACTCCGACTACGACGTCGGGCCTGGGGCTGCAGACTGACGAGGCTGAAGCACCAGCTGCTGGGGGCGGCGAGATTGCTAGCCAGGTCATTCATCTATCACTCAGCGCTGGTGGCGGTCGAGACTTTGTCGGCTCGACGAGCGGTTTGTTCCTCGCCAATCTGCTACAGTCTCATAGCCAGTCTTCCGAGGCACCTAGCCATACAGTCGGCCAATACCTAAGCTCAACATCCCGCCATCATGGACGTACGGGAAGCCTTGTGCCCACCAGTGGAGCTACCAGTCTGCCACCAAGGAGCATGACGGTAGAGATACTAGATGCATACTCCAGTCACGACCGGCTTTGCTATCCGTTTCTCTCACCGAAAGCACTGGACCGGGCCCTAGACGTTGTCTACGACGTAGGAAACCCAGAGAAGGGGAATCCTATCGATAGCTTTCTTGTCGACATGACTCTTGCCATCGGGACCGCACAAGTCTACAAGTTGAACTGGAACGGGTTCTGGGATTCCGAGGTTCACTATACGCGCGCCATGACGCGCTTGGGCGATGTTCTCTCTCGCGGAGGTATCACTGCTCTTCAGGCCTTGCTTCTGATCTGTCAGTACAGGATGGGAACGACCTCACACGACACGAGCACCAGCGTCTGGCATCTGATTGGGGTTGCGGCGAGGACATGCTTCGAGCTGGGGTTGCACAAGGGGTCGACGTATACCGTCCCTTCATCACGACCCGGTGACGAGGCGGATGTGGAGGGAAGACATGAAGACGTTGAAATCAAGAGACGGTGTTTCTGGAGTGTGGTATCGATGGATCGGATTGCCAGTCTCATCCTGGGACGGCCGCTGGCTATCCAGCTTGAGGATATCGACGTCGACCTTCCGCCCTTCGATGTGCCTGGAAGCCCCGTCCCACTTTCCAATTCACTATCGACGGCCTCTTTCAGGACCCCAGAGTGGCATCTTGGAACCGCAATTTTCGTTCACATTGTCAGGTACCGAATGATTTGCGGCAAGATTCTCAACGTCCTCCATCGCAGCGCGAACATAGCCCGAGACCCAGTCACTTACGAAGATAGTCGAAACGCCCTCGCCGAAGAGCTCCAGTCATGGCGCGAGGGGACAAATAGCCTACCACTGATTCCCCCAGAGGCGCCGCTCACCTCGCCCGCCAGCAGGT
This sequence comes from Colletotrichum cuscutae, assembly GCA_030869315.1. NCBI lineage: Eukaryota > Fungi > Ascomycota > Sordariomycetes > Glomerellales > Glomerellaceae > Colletotrichum > Colletotrichum cuscutae. The sequence goes on from MPDP01000002.1 coordinate 534,514, forward strand.
CCAGTTTCCGCTCGGCAGAATGGTACAATCTCCTGTACCACAACGGAATCTTGATGCTGTTCCGCCCATCTCCCACCCTATGCGATGCCACTGGAAATAGCATCGTGCTACAGCACATGTTTGACTCTTCGCAAGAGGCCATCAAGCTGTACGCTAACCTGCACCGCTCCAGAAAGATAAACTATTCTTGGGTGACACTTCACTCCATCTTCATCGCAGGACTCTCCTACATCTATGCACTGAGAAATCATCTCCAGCATATGCAAAGCCGGAACCCCGCGAATGCCAACACGCCCAGAGCCACGCTGCGAACAACTCCCACAATCAGCCAGGTGGTCAACGATACCCGAGCCTGCTCAAAGGTGCTGGTGGCTGTGTCGGAGAGATGGGCCATGGCGCGCAACTGCTCCGAAGTATTCGATCGCCTTAGTGACGCCGTCGTCGCAGACATTGTCGAAGCCCAAACTGGAAACGGTTCATCATCGAATGAGCCAGCTTATAACAACCAACCCACAGGCGAGACTGAGCACCTATCTCAAGCTATGGAGATGAGCCTGAATGATGCCATGTATGGCCAAGGCCCTGGCCAGAACTTTGTTAACATGACAGTTGACGAGACTTTACGAGACTGTTTTGAGGACCTGCAGAATATCTGCTATGACCAGTATCACAGCGATGCTATTGCTCAACTTTCCCAAGATTGGCTGTTTGGAATGGGAGAAACTCCGAGTCGCTGCTTCTAGCGTCACAAGATATTGAAAGCAAATACGTTCTTCTATTATTCCTACAAGCTAGCATTATACCTCAAATTCTGCCCCGCTGTAAGAATCTTCGCGGCACCTCGACGTATCGACTCCGTAGGTACTCCGCGATCCCCTTGCCCAAGCCATCTATTCTATCCGAGGATGCAATTCCTCCATTCAAGTTGTCCAGGACCCGGCTAATACATTCATTAGTCAATGTTCATACTGAAAGAAGCAGCTCGACTCACAAATGCACAGCACTGATCCCGGGGAATTCAACCCGTTCGACCCTCCGGTTTGGATTATTCTTGTACCAGTCTTCACCCAACAACTGCTTGAGCCGACTCACGGTCAAGATAGTCCGCAGCCAGGGATACTCATCTTCATTGCGAACGAAGAAGCCCACGTTCGAGTTGTCGGCCTTGTCTCCAGAACGAGCGTGGACAATGGTTCCCAAAGGCGCAAACTCTGTCGGGCCCAAGGAGACGATGTCGATTGGATCTGCCGTGTCTGCGGATGGGCTCTCAATCTTATATATCGCAGTGTTCTGAGGCGGAGCAACGGAGATCAGCTTGCCTGAGGCCAGAAGCACTTGATGATCGATAGCTGACTGTGGTACCAATACTGGGAACATCTCCATGAACGGCTTCGGGTCCATCGTTCGGAAATCTAGCGACATGTGGTAGCCGGGGTAACTCTGCATTCTCACAGCATAGATCGGAATCTTGAAGTTGACGGCCGCAATATCCTCCTTCTTTCGCGCCTGCGCAAAGACACGAAGCTGCACGGTGCCCGCCTGCTGAGAGCTAGGGTTCCGGGCTTGTGTTCCGTACTGCTCGATGCTCAGCCTGCTGAAGTTGCTGTCCTTGAAGAGGTATCCTAGTTGGTTTTTCATCATCGTCACCTTCTCGTCCACGTCAAGTCCGTTGATGTAGAATGTCGCCTCGGCCTGGTACCCGCCTTCAGCAGCGAACATGACCTTTGTTGTCGGCGGTGGCGGAAGCCCTTTGGCACCCCATACTCTAACACGATCCTCCCCGGCATCTCTCTGCTCTTCAACACGGACATTGGATAAATCTGCCACCACGTCCGGGTTGAGGTAGAGATGGCCCTGCAGCTCGTACAACAGCTGCGCCGTGACGGTGTGCCGCGTAACATGGCCGCCGCCCTCGGTAGTCTTACTGATAACGCACTCTCCGCCGCGAGAAATCTCCGCCACAGGGAACGCGAGATCGACCAGCTCCGGGAGGAAGTCTTTGAAGCCGGAGAAGTTGGCACCCACGACGTACGGCCCGCATTCAATCAGGTGCGCCGCGAGTAGGGCGCCGGCCAGCTCCTGGTGCTGGTCTTCTCTCCAGCCGTAGTACCACGCCGCGGCGCCCATCACTGGCGAAGCGTCGGTGCATCGCCCGCAAACTACGATGCGCGCGCCTGCTTTGAGAGCCTCCACGATGCCCCAGCACCCGATGTACGCGTTGCCACAACAGGGCTCGAAACCCCAATCGCCGAGGGTGGTCTCTGGATGATCCAAGTGCGGGAACTTCAAACTCCCCCTCCTTGAAGGGTCCTGGAGTAATCCAGAGACATCATCCCCCAAAACCGCAGCAACTACGCTTTCAGGATACCCCTTCCTCCTGCACAACTCTTTAACTTTGTCAAACAGCGCAACGGTATTGAGCGCCCCCGCGTTCGTCACGACGCGCACGTCCTTGGCCACGATATCGTCGATGCATTCTTCGAGCTGCTCAAAGAAGCCGTTCTCGTAGCCGAGGTTCGGGTCGACGTCGCGCTTGGTGATTGCGTTCCAGGCGATGTTCATCTCGGAGAGCCAGTCGCCCGTGATGACTTGGACGTTGACGGAGCGCAGCATGCGTGCCATGGCGTGAGGGTGGTCGCCTGTTGCGCCGGAGACGTTTCCAATTCTAATGGGGGGTTTATCGATCATGTTGAAATTGCCGCTGTTGAAGGAAGGGGAAAGGGTAGAGACAGGAGATAAGAGGAGCAAGGCGAGGAGCAGAGGCGCAAGATATCAAGGAAGGGGAATCAGACTTCAACGCGGTCCGCGGTATTATCATACAAGATTTCCCAAGCTGTCTGGTTCACATGTGCCGACGGATATCTTCAGAACAATAGACATAACCATGATCCATCTTCTGGATCCAAAGACATCAGCAACCGCCGATTGCGGACTCAGTACCTGCGGACCTAGCACCGAGCCAAGACCTCAAACGGATATCATCTGTCTGCATCATCCTACCGATCCATCAAGATTGCGACGGATCCAATCAAAGTGATGTGAAACCAACTCCTCAGCAAGAAAGCCACGGCACTCACTTGAGTCTCGTAGATGATCACAGCGATGTACGACCATAGGAGAGCGGTACCACAGACCGAAGCATCGGCGCGGCCGCCGAGGCCGAAAACTCCCCGCAACTCTTCTCTCCCAGCCTCTCAACACTTTACCGAGAACCAACACGGCACATGGGAACGTCTCAGGAACGTGTTGTCTGATTGGTCTAGTGTCTAGAGGGAAAAGCGAGTACACTGAGCAGAGCCCTATCTGGCCCACCTAAACCATTCCCCAATAGCACCATCTAGCGGGGAACTGAAGTGAAGTGACATGGGAGAAACCTGGAGTTGGAGAGAGACGGCGGCTGGGCAATGAGAGGCCATGGATCCTTTGTGGCGGGGCGGGGACATGGCCGCTCTCCTTACTCCGTACTCCTCCTGGTGTCTTGTCGGCCTTCGGCGCCGCTGGCCGAGATGTGCTTTTGGCGCTTTACGCTTCCGCTATCTGCAGGCTGCACCATTGTGGAACGGCGCCACTCTGGGTCCAAAGCTATGGATCACCTACCACCCTGCCACCACGTTACGGCGCCCCCCACCAGATATCGCGGAGCCAAGGATGCCAAATCCGGGGTTGTTGCGGGGAAGAGGGACCGAGGGGGGACTGAGGTTTCGTTGCACGAGATTGTTGTACATATACAGTCTTAATTACCCTTGGCTAGGTTTCTCTATGTGACCCCCAATCCATTGCTTCAACACTTCAACTTGCTTGCCATCGTCTGTTGTAATTAACTACTCTATCATTCTTGCTGAGGATTAGCAGCAACGACAAAACTATTGTGAAGATGGCGACGCAGACGGAAACTGTGGCCAAGGGCCTTCCGGCGCAATCGCCAACCGACATTGAGAAGCAGCAGGTTCTTCATCAGGAACATTCTCATGTGCTGGACGACGAGAAAAGGCCTGCTGTGGCGGTCGATTACTCTGGAGCTGCGGCCAAGACCGACCCTACGGAGATCAAGCTCGTGAGGAAGTTGGATCTCTGGGTGATGGTATGACCTTCGAGACTCAAGCTACTTGTCCGAATATGATCTAACTCTAAACTACGAAGCCAACTCTTTGGTTGATGTACTGGCTCAAGTAAGTCTTCCCTCCACCAAACCTCCAAGTCGACTCCGAGGACCAACCAAGTAACACCCCTCAGCTACCTTGACCGTAACGCAATAGCTCTAGCCCGCCTCAATGGCCTTGAAAAGCAACTCGGCCTCAGCAGTGTCGAGTACTCTACCAGCGTCTCCATCCTCTTCGTCGGCTACATTCTCGGTCAGATCCCGAGCAACATGATCCTCACCCGCGTACGGCCTTCCTGGTACATGGGCGGCTTCATGATGGCCTGGGCCGTGGTCTCCGCCCTCACGGCCGTGGTGAAGGATTACAAAGGGCTAGTGCTCACGCGCTTCTTTCTAGGTGTTGTCGAGGCGCCGTATTACCCCGGCGCTCTGTACATCCTGTCCATCTTCTATACCAGGAAGGAGCTCGCGACGAGGATTAGTGTGTTGTATTCCGGGAATATTTTGGCGACTGCGTTTGCGGGGTTGATTGCTGCGGGTGTGTTCCACGGGATGGAAGGGTTACATGGTCTGGAGGGGTGGCGGTGGTTATTCATTTTGCAGGGCGCGGTGACGTTTGTGATTGCTATGATGGCTTGTTATACGCTTCCCGATGAGCCTCTTACGACGAGGTGGCTGACGCCTGAGGAACGACAGCTTGCGCATGATAGGATTGAGAGGGATACTGTTGGTGCGAAGATGCAGAGTAGTACTTGGGGTGGTCTGCGCGAGGCGATTGTCGATCCGAAGGTGTGGGTGTTTATCTGGATGCAGCATTGCCATCTTGCGACGAATGGGTTCAAGAACTTCTTTCCCAGTAAGTTTTCATCCCGAAGATTGTTCTTCTTGATTATCACCAGCTAACTTGTATGTAGCGATTGTGCAAACGCTAACCTTCAACACGACGATTACGTTGGTCCTGACGTGTCCGCCATACCTCATCGCTGGCATCCTATCCATCGTCTGGGCGTGGAGCTCCGGACGTTTCAACGAGCGGACGTGGCACATCACCATCTCTAAAGCCGTTGCTGCTCTTGGGTTCATCTTGGCTTGCGTGACGATGAACACTGGTGCTCGGTACTTCGCCATGACGGTGTTTACTATTGGCACGTATGGTGTAAACTCGATGTGAGTAAAACCGCCCAAACCAGGTTCGCAGAGATATGGTTGTGATTCTAGTAAAGCTGACATTGTTTGGGGTCAGCTTGCTCGGCTGGGTTGGTAGTACGTGCGGACAGACAAGAGAGAAGAAGGCCTCGGCCCTGGCGATTGTGAATACCAGCGCTAGTATCAGCTTTATCTGGACACCTGTAAGTCGGCTGCCCCTGTTTCCCCTTGGAATGTCCAGAGGAACTGTTTTCTGACTATGTCGCCAGTACTTGTGGCCCACGTCAGATGCCCCAAGATATGTGATCCCTATGGCCAGCAGTGCGGCGTTTTGTGTGGCCTGCGCCGCTGGTGCATGGCTGATGAAGTGGATGCTTGTGAGAGAGAACAGGAGGATTCGGGCAAGCAATTCTGAAGCCACGCTATTTTATGCCCATTAAAGGGAGATTTTTAGGTTGATGATAGGACGAATTTGACTGCAACGATTTAAGTTTTGATCACTAGGAGTCTAGAAGAGTCGGTTGGCTTTCGTAGCTGCCTTCAGTGAGCTCAAGGGACAAGTTACCGATCGACGCAAAGTCATTTCTTCGAGTGAACCTGACTAGAGTGGTTCGAACTCGCTCAAAGGATCCATATCGAAACCTAGGAGCTCTCCTTCCATGTCATAGAAGTCCCCTTGATGCTCTGGGCTGGCCAGTTCGGGCCACATAGACTTGAATAAGTAGTTTTCAAAGGATAGGAGGTCCTGAGTGCCCACAACAGCCTCCGCCGAGCTGGAACTCGACCCGGCGAGAGCCTGGTTCACTCGGTCTAGGCCTTGCGCAATAGGTTGAGAACCCCCCTCGGAGGTCCACGTCGATGGATCACCGAGAATGGTGTCTTCTACTGCACTCGAATGATCTTTATGAGTTCCTTGGCCATGTTGGACTCCTGGGCCTGATTCAACCTGCGGGTCTTTGTCTTGCTGCCAAAGCTCCCTCAGTAGGACACTGTATCCATGGCAGATGTGCGGTTCAGTTGAGGCCACTTCGCCTAGGGTCAAGATGAAGGCTTGCGATAGGCCTCTCACTTGTTTCTGTTGAGCATGACCCCGTATAGCCCCTACATTCAGAGCCCTGTATAGAAGCACTGCGGCATAGAGTCCGTAGCTTGCAGCTTCAGTCAGTCTCGAACCGCATTGGGCTGTGAGAACCTTCAAGAGAGAGAACTTACAGATGATAACGTGAAGGGAGGTAACACAAAACCCTTCGGGAATCCAACTCCGTTGTAAGACTAAGAAGGTCTCTTGCTGTCGTAATAGCACTTGCAATGTATCTTGCGTCAGGTGAGGCCATAAGACCATTGGAGAAAAGATCCAACCCCGATCTCTTGTTGCCGCGTAGTTGCCGTCGGTCGTCCCGCCGAGAACCTTGATGTTGAGACTCACGCGTCACCACGGCATGAAAAGAGAATGCGTTAATATATAGACAGAGATATTCGTGCGAAATACGGAGCGTAGACTTCAGCTTCGGAGAAACTTGGATATCTCCCCAATTGGTACTCCATGCCGTTGCTGCTTCCATCAGGTCATCCAAGTAGCGCGGATAATCGCCCTCGTTAATCATCGACTGCGTTCTCTCATTGGCCGAGTAGAGTATCGAGTGGGCGTTGTGAAGTATCTGCATCAAATCCAAGTGCGCATGCAGAACTGATGCGTAGTCGTCGGTACTACATCCAGCCACAGGCTTTAGACTCGGAAAGTCTTTGGCTGTGAACTTGGAAGAGAGAGCCGGCCCACGGGACCAGAAAGACTGCCCTAATCGAACTGAGATCTGCCTGTCTGCCAAGTAGGTGACTGCAATTGAGAGCATGATCAGCGCAAACTTCTTCTACCAATTGAAAGTCTTAAACTCACACGTCCAAATGAGACGATTCTGCTCCTGTTTATCGTCTACTGGCTCTCCCGATGTAGGACTCCGGAATGCGGCACGGTCTAGTCTCAACGAGTAGCCCAAGCGTACGGCGAGACCGACAATTGACCAAGCTGTTTGTCCTTCACTGAAGTGGTCCTTGTGGACCGCCAAGGCGGAACGTTTTGATTCTATATGAGGCAACCACTCAGATAAGAGTAGCAAACCCTCGACTGTTCGCGGGGGTTGAGTCCATGAATGAGCTAGGAGCACTTGAAGAAGTAGACTTTGCACGTGTCGTACAAAAACGGAACCGTAATTACCGGCTAGTAATTACGCCTTATTTACTACATACCCCCCTAGATTTATAGCTTAGCTAGATATTTACTAATCTGCTCGTAAACTAGGGACTTACTTATTATTAGCTACTTAATAAACGTTTAACGTATTTTTATATTTAAAAAAAGATTTAATTAGATAGGATTCGAACCCGTAACCCTTAGTATAGTACTTATATAAGCTGGATTTTTTCTAGAGATATACGCTAATTAGTAGAGGTAAAGGGCTCATAACTGTCGTACAAAAACGGAACCGTAATTGCCGGCCAGCAATCACGCCTTATTTACCACAGCACGTAATTCCAACACTGGCTGTGAAGATGTGCGTCCCCTGGAGAGTCCTTGATGCAATAGTCAACAAGACTGCTAGTAGAAAGTAGTCACGTTTCTGTAGCTGGCCTGGCTGTGTGAAGAAGTGAGTCGGAGTGACAGGGCAGTACAGATGATAGTTGCTTGCAAACCTATTTCGTTGAGTCTTAGATTATAGCCATGTCGGGGGGTTTGACTTACATATCCAGAAGCTGGGATGCCTTGTCAAGGCGAAGAACACCTCGTCGAATCAGCTCAAAGTTATTTAGTCCCAATATCGTATCTGTCATGCACTTAGGGGCTGAGTTTTCTATCGAAAAGCCAGAGCCGTTGAATTCCTCCAGTCTTACAAAAGTCTCTCTGGGCTTAGCTGAGGGCATGGTATTTGTATAGTGAGATGTTGGACGATGTGTAATTAAATTCCTAATAGATACCTTGTTCCTTAAACGAGCAAGAATCTACAAAGCATCAGAGGGATTTCTGAGCTCCATGTCATTATGATCATCGGGTCCCGTAACTTCATCTTCGTTACAACTATCTTCGTTTGTTAAGGGGACGAAGACTAAAGACCGAGGAGATACTGGCCCGGGTGATGGTCCGACTAAGGAAGGAGACGCTTATGTCAGATTAGAAGTCTAATTCGACCTCGGCATACGGCTAAGGGTGCGCAGGGGCTAACGAGGGGCCCTATTTACGATTATTATAAACTACTTAACCTACGATTAGAATCTCCTTTTTATACCTTACGTAATATATTAAAATAGTTTAATTAACCTACTTCGTTAACTTATAGTTCGAACTAATTAACTAATATCCTTATAATAAAAATACTAATACTAATTAGTAATTAATTTCTATTATTATAAATTAGTAAGGTATTTAGTATAGAAAAAATAACCTCTTTAAATAGAATATAATAAAAGAATCGTACTACCTAACCTTATAAAAAAGTAAGTAATAGAACGTAAAATCTTTATAATAAAATAAAATAAAAGAATCGTAGCCCTTAACTACTTATAAAAGGCCGACGTTTATTATATTAAAATAACCCCTAATAATTAACGGAAATATTAAAGCGACCGAGCTATTATTATTAACCTTATATAATTCTTTTTTATTAATTAACTTACTTATATCCGGCCTGCGATTAGAAATTAATTAAATTAATTAATTAATTAGTAAAAAGAACTACTTATATAACTACTTACTTAATTAATTAGTATAACGAACGAGCTCGAGAAGTATAATATAAAAAAGTACTATATAATTAAAAAAAAGGATCCTTAAGTATAATATATTTAAAAAAAATACTAAGAGGCGTAAGTATTATAAAACTAAGAGATCTATAGCATATAAAGAGACTATCCCTAAGGGGTTTATAAATATAACCTCGAAGTCCGTAATTTAAATAATCTCCTTATAGTCTTCTTAACTATTTCCCTAAATATTACTTAAGAATATAATAAAGAGAATAGTATAATAAAAAAAGAAGAGATTTAAAAATTATAATAGTTATAATTTATAAATTATAAATAATATAAGTACTAGAGGTTAGCTTAGTAAAGAGGTTACTATTTTTAAAAAAATCCTTTTATAACCTCTTATTAGAGTTATAATTATTATAATAAAAAAAGAATACTTTAAAGGGCCGCTAAAAAGCTTCTTTTTTATATTACTAGCTCTTAATATAAAAATTATTAATTTTAAAAAAATAAGAAATAGATTACTAACTAGTAGTAATTTATTTAATAAACGTATACGCCTCTCGGGTTTTTTAACTTAGAAAAAAACGCTACGTAATCGAGACATCGTTAAGCTATTTATAAATTTATTTCTAACGTTAATTAATTAAATAACTAAAAAAAACTACTAAAATAGTATTTAATTAAAAAAACTAAAAATAAATAGTAACGAGGCTCGGTATAAGGAAATAAGAAAAAGCGAGAAGGTTCTAAACTTTAATAAATCCGGTAATTAATAATTGTACGCTATTATCGAAATTAATAAGTAGTTCTAAAACGACCTTATTAAAATTAAATATACTAATTATTATAGATCGAAGTACGAGTTAGAGAATAATAAAGAGCGAGTTAGTTTATAGCTAAAAAAGAGGAATTTTTATACTATATAAATAAATAAAAATCTAATTAAAATACTAAAAAAAGTAAGTATATAGAGATTTTAATAACCCTAACGGCGAGTAAATTAATATAGTATTAATCTATTTTATAAAAATATACGCTTAAAAAGGGCTCGAGGAGTAATCCCTATTTTATAAGATTACTAACGACCTAAGTAACTAAAAGGACGAGTAGTTTATAAGTACTAATCCGAACGTAGTAAAGAGGGTTATTAAATTCTTTTATTATTAAAGTATTCTATTAGCCTAAGTAGTAGAACGAAGAGCTTATAAAACGCTCGCTATTATAATTATTACTAACGAATTTATATTATAAGATTAAAATTAAATTAACTAAGTAATAGTAAAATATAATAACTTTAGTAAGAGGGTAAACTAACTAGAATATTTATTAAAAATTACTAAAATATATTAGTACCCGCTATAGTAAGGGCTATGGAGACTATATAAAAAGAGCGGCTATTAGTAATCTTATTAATTTTAATAACTAGCTTAATAACGCTACTAATACGTAGCTTACTACTTATTAATTAGAGGGGTATATAATAAATTACGTAAAGTTAATATAACTACGTTAATATATAAGGGATATATAAAGAGACCGACTTAATAGTTATTATTATAAAGTAATTTACTAACTTTATAAAAATCTTTTTAAAAAGAAATTATACTTAGGAGGGAAATACGAGGTTTTATAAAAAACCCTTATAGTCTTTTATAAGTACTATAAAAAAGTTAAAATCCGAGAGTAATAATACTACTTAGTAATTAACGTCGTATTAACTAGTAAGGCTACGGATTATTATTACGAAGTAGTACGTATTATTAACCGAACTAACTTTTTAAGCATAGTTAATATAATTTGAAGTCGTTTTAAGACTTAAAATAGGAATTTAAAGCTCTTATCTAAACTAAGGGTATTATTATTTAGGTTTATAGCTAGAATAATAAAAAAAAAGTCGAGGCTAGAGATCCTCGAGGAACTTATTAATTAAATCGATAAGTTAGTAAAGACGTAGCTAAATAAAGGGACGAATAAATAAAAAGTTAGGTATTTTTATATTACTATATAGAGAGTTTTAAAAGCGAAAGTAACTTTATATTAACTACCTAAGTATTATAAAACCCTCTATTTAAAACTAAGGTCTAGCTTTTATATTAAGGTAAAAATACCCTAATAAACGTACTTATAGTCGTATAACGGCCCTAATTAGTAGTATTAAATTAACTATACGTATAGAAATAAAGAGAGAGACGCTAAGTATAATAATTACTAAGTTAGAAAAACAAACTCCTTAACTAACTACTAGTTAGAATTAAGATAGGGATAATAAAAAAAGAAGTATTTTATATATAAAAAGGACGGCTATTAGTTAAGTAATTACTTAAAAAAAAGCGTATTAAATTGTATAAGTAGTATAAAAAGTCGAGAGTAATAAATAATAAAACTAGCCCTCGTTAATTTAACTAATTCCTCGTTATATATAAGAGTAGATCTAAAAATATAACTAGTAGCTTAGAAGATCTGCACATAATAAAAAATTCGAAAAATAAAAAAGATCTTACCCCGTATATTAATAAAATAGATTTTAATAAAACTAATAAGATTAACTACTCCTTTTTTACCCCGTTAGCTTCCGGAGGATATACGAGGCTAAATAAATAAAAAGTAGTAAAAGCTCTTAATAAGTAGGCTTTTATCTACGGATAGTAAAGGAAGATCCCTTAAATAATAGATATAAATAAATAGATAAATCTAATAGTACCGAACTCTATTTTATTAATATTTAAAAAAAAATTAGTACCTCTCTCGATACTTAAAAAGAAATAAAGTACTAAGTAATTCTAAGGGTACTTAGAGGGGTCCTTTTTATACCCCCTAAATTATTTAAACGCTAAGCTTATATAAGCATTTTATACTAATAAATAATACGGCTTAAATATTTTCTAAGGGATTATCCTAAATATAGGGGTATTATAATAGTTAACTAAAAGCAAGGGGTAATTCTACGTACTTTAAAAAATATTCCTAATTACGTTAAATATATTAATAATAAGTATTATAAAGATTAGCTTCGGCCTAAGTAAAGAAAAATACGCTTTAAGTATAATAAAAGTTAATATATACTTAGGTATAATAGTCTTTTATATCTTACTTATTAATATACTATTTTTATTATACCTAAAGGATATAAACTAGTTAAGTATCGTATTTAATAATACGAGGGATAGATTATTAAATAATAAGTAGTTTATACTTATTAAAAGGCGATAGGGGTATACGTTTATAAAGCTCGAATTAGATATTAAATTTATGAACTATCTTATAGAGGGAGAGCTTAAGTAATTATATAAGCGCTTTAGCTACTTATTAGTTATAAAGCTATATAACCTCTTTAAATAATTAGAGAATAATATAAAAATAAAAACTCTAAAGTATTTAATAAAAATATATTACTAATACTAAATTTATTTATATATTCTGCCTTTGCTAGCTGCTCGGGCGGTTCTTAGTATTATTTATATAGTATTAATACATAGTATTAGTAAATACTCATACTATCTCGCTAAACTATTTTTTTTAAATTTTCTAACTTTTTAACTTTCCCTCCTATAAAGTTCATAACCACGGATTATTAATAGTAATATTAGGCGCCCAACGCTACTACCTTATGAGCTTGTTACGTACCTAGCTAAGTTAGCTACCCTTCTAGGTAATAGTAGCTTATAATAATATAGTATTAAAAATACCCTCGTTACTATTATTAAAAATAATACCGACCTTACTAATATTTTTAACTTTAACTCGCACATATATATATTTATTACCTCGTTACTTTTATTAAAGTTAAAAACGCTACTTCCCTTACCGTCTATTACTATTATACTATTACTATTACTATTACTATCTAACTATCTACCTTAAGTATACTTTATTAAAATACTAAGACGCTACTAATAGCTCGTCGACCCTTAGGGCTTCCTTAATAACTAAAAGTTCGATCCTATAAGTATTATACTAAAAGATCCCGAGCTATAGAGAGACCGCCTTAATAAATACTATATTTATAATATTAACTTATAAAAAATAAATAAATATATTATAATAAGTATTACCCTTATTAGTACCCTTTTAATATAATAGAGTAGTATAAATAAGCCTAGACTTAATAATATAATTAAGAGCTTAGAAAGAGCGTAAGTAAGCGTATTAAATAAGAATATTAATAAAAAGAGGTTATTATTAAATAAGATAAGGAAAGAAAGTAAGGGGTAATATTCGGTTATTAAGAAGGCGATTAATATACTATAGTAGCAGGGTTATTAGTATCTTAAGTTTAGTTAGTATTAATAGTTAGTAATAGCTACGGCTAACTATAGTTAGTTATAAAGTTTTATTAAAGTACGTAATAAAGACACTCGATATTAACCCTAATAGACCAGCTTGCCCGTGAAGGCGAAGATAGCCCCCAATGAGGCGGACCGGACCCCAAAGGGTACTAATACTAAATAAACGCCCAAAACCTGCGTAAATTTAAGTTTAAATTATATAATAAGCTTAACTTTAACTAAGAGATTATTATTAATATTTTCTATTTAAATAATTGCTTAGTACTATATATTATTAACGAGGCTATATTATTTTAAGGAGGCTAATTCCTTAGGGACCTATTTACTAAGACTATTTAGTTAACGTTAAAAAAAGCGTAGATCGATATATACTAAGGGTTACTAAATAGGATTAGGACTAATATAAGCACGAGCTTTAAATTAGTAAAGTTTAGAAATAATATTACTACGTATAGTATATAACTAAAAATCGTACTTATTAAAGTATACTATAGTATTAATAAAGTAAAAAGAGCCCACTAGTAGTTAAAAAGAGCGTTTAAAATTATTTATAACGAGTACTTTAATACTATAAATAAAGAGTATTTTTAAAATAATATTTAAGTATTATAATAATACTATAGGCCTAAAGGAACTAGTTCTAACGCTTTTCGTATTCGGAGCATATTTAAAAACGATAATAGCCTTGTTACTATTACTAAGCGTAGCTTAATAAGCTTAGGTAATTAATAAAGTAATAAAGGTACTCCGGGAGACGAATATAAAGCGCTAGATTAATAAGGCTATTACTACTCGTAATAAGCTAAATATAAGCCCTAACCTTAATATATTACTAAATTTAAATATTAAAATTTAAAAAAAAAAAACTACTAAGTAGTAATTAGGCCTATATAAATTAATCTTAGTTAACGAACGTTTATATATTATTACTAAGGATCGAGACTAACTACTTAAAATATTAATTATAGTCGTACGACTATATTATACTAATTTTAATAAGGAAATATTAGCTTAATAAAAAGAAAAAGAGCTAGGGGAATCCCCTTAGTAATATAAAAAAGAGTAAAAGATTATCCTTAATAAAATTATTATAATAAAATAAATAAATAATAATAACGAGAAAGAGGCGACACTTATATTACTAAGACGTATAAGAAGACCTAGATAAAGGGCACTACTTTACTAATTTATTACTAACGACGCTATAATTAGTACATTCTATATAATAAAAAAAAAGCTAATTTTATACTCGTAACCTAACTATAAAAAAATAGTATAATTATAATAACTAGGAAACCTTTCGAAGGATTAAACTTAGTAAAAGTAAAAATACTACGCGATCGAGGGGTTTATTAATTTATCCTCTATAATCTAATTAAATACGCAAATCTACGTATTTTTAAATCGTATATAATTTAAGAAATAAAAAAGAAAAGTACCCTATAGCCGTATAAAAAATCGAAGTACGTTATATAAAAGTACGGTAATGTTAAAAAGGCGACGCTACTTACCTAATTACTTATAATTTAACGCTATAACTAGCGCCTTATAATAGTACTAATAATATCGCTACGGTAAAAAGGATATTAGATCTAAAATCGTAATATTACGTAAGCGTATACCTAATTAATAACTGGGCTTATAAAGAAGATCCTCGCCTACTTTTTAAAAGAAATAACTAATAAGTACTTAAAAAGTATAATTATTAAAGTACTTAAATTATTATATAGCCTTATTAAATCGGGTACTTATTAGTAAGTAACGTACTACGACTTCTATATAAACTAATTATTAATAATTATATTAATATACGATCCTTACTTCCTAATATCTATATATATAAACGACCCCTTTAGTATCGTCGGGATATAAATAAATAATACCCTAGGTTTATTAAATATCGAGTTTATAAAAAAAGAGGATAAGGAGCTTTATAAAACTAAATTTATAACTAAACTAAAAGAGATCTTAATATTAGAATCCCTATTAGCGTTTAATAAAGGGATTTTAATAATTAAGGGGGATAATATAATATTTTAATAAAAGGGGTAAAGTAAAAAAAATTACCCTCGTTAATTAAAAATCCCCTAACTATAAAAAGTAATATAGAGCTAAGCTTGCTTAAGGAGTATATATTATGAGTATTTATTAGCCCGAGGCTATTTTTAACTATACTAGAGCTATATAAGTTATAGAGCATATAGAAAGCGACTTTAATACTCTTAATTAATAATTATAATAATAGTAAAAATACCGTAACCGAGGTCTTATTTACTAACTTATTAAGCTTACTTTAGTAAAGCTCTACGTATTTATTAATAAATTATTTATAAATAATAACGACCTAACTTTATAGTTAAGATATATTATTATCCTCGCTAATAAGAAGCTTAGTAAGGACGAATTTATAATTTAAAGTAATATTATTTATTATTTATTAATAAAAAGTAAGCGAGTAATACGTAGCGTACTCACGTTTAAAGTTTATAATATAATTAATAGTATTAACCTCGCTTACGTAATTTTAACTATATTTACAAGGATTATAAATCGACTTAACCTTTTTATAATCCTTATAATTATTTATATTAATTTATACTTATTATATAAGTACCTCGTTAAGCTAGGTATTATAAAAAAAAGAGGCTTATAATAGATATTATAGCCCTTAAGTAGTCGTACGAACGATAAGAGATCTTTAAAATCTATTAGATTAATAATAATAATAACCTCGCTAACGCTTTTATAAAAGTAGTACTTAATAAAAGATTAGAATAATTCGTTAGTAAGAAAAAGGTAATAGTATAAATAAAAGTATAGGTTATATAAAAAAAGTAAAAAAAAGAAATAAAAAGAGACGACTTAATAAACGGGCCCGAGGTTAAATTAAACTTTTAATTATAATAGTAATAATAATAATAAAAATAGTAATTAAATTAATAAAAAAAAAGAAAGTTAGTATTAAATTAAAAGTCTAATTCGACCTTAGTATACGGCCGAGGGTACATAGGGGCTAACGAGGGGCCCTATTTATAATTACTATAAACTACCTAATTTATAGTTAGAACCTCCCTTTTATACCTTACGCAATATATTAGAATAGTTTGATTAACCTACTTCGTTAACCCACGGTTCGAACTAATGGACCAATATCCCTATAATAGGGATACCAACAACTTAGGTGTTATGATCCCGCCTTGCTTTACGAGACTTGCGCGATGAAGACACAACGCATTCACTTCCAGAATAGTAACAGGAAACACAGGGAGGTTTCATAGGCTCTCCAACCCCTTCACTGAAATGTGTTGATTAGAGCAGAGTCGTTGGGCGAATCGCGGGCATACTCATAAGTTGCACTTGGTCTTTCGACTTCGGCATCTCGTACACGCGCGATACAACCTCTTCCCCGTGCCAAGAGTCATGATAAGTACAGCGCAGAAAAGACAGATGACTTGATCTAAAGCTCCTCTGGTATTTTACTGAGACATAGTTCGACGTTGTTTGGAAGTGTTGTTGGCGACGGCCCGGATAGCGGGGGCCGCCGCGTTCGTCGGCATTAGTCGGCGAGGGACGGCACCGGACGGTACAAAGTGGATATTGAGAATCAAGCAGAGCAGTCGGCTGTTGCTTTCAGCCGCGAGTCGGAATGGGATGAAGTTGACTCTTGATTGCAACGTTCATCCTTCTCCAGCATCGTTTCAACCATATAATTATGATACAAAAGTACAATGGAATTTAGACCGAAACCAATTCAAACCCATTGACCGCCCTCATTTGCACGCACTGACGCCATTTAGGTAGGTTGGCGTTTATGTGTTCCACAGGAGCATTTCGATAATGGTTGATAGAATAATATATCAAGATAATACTTCTTTAAACCAAAAAACTGAACGAACAACTTCAGCTGTAATATGCGTATCCTTTTCCAAAAGGATTATAATAAGACCGGAAAAGCAATCAAAATGCACGATGTTGGTTTACTTGGCCGAGCTCTCTGATCACCGCGCCACTCTCATCCTCCATCCCCCCCTTGGCCCTCAAATCATATTTCAGGGGCCGCCGGACTTATGAAGTAAAGAGATTATTGACAGAGTATGATCGAGACTTCCGAGGCGTGTTACTCCTGCTCATCACGGAAGAGTTGTTCTCACGTAGCGTCCCTCTTGACGGCTTGTCCTCGTTCCATGTGCGATGTCTGTATTGATCGGTGGCTATCGAGGCCCTTCGCCGAGCGCCGTTTACACTGTCTCACTCTCAGTAGCTGCTCAATCAGGAATATGATCGCGATTCTCAGATATGGTGATGGCGACGGTGACACACTGTTCCCAACAGTCTTTTTCTTGATCTCGTTCTTCACAACTCGAGCACATAAAAGGATGTGTTCTGGGCCATGTTTGTTTCGGTGCGCAAGCATTTCTGCCCTTGTCCGAGGTTCGTCTGTGAAATCACATTTGCCCATGGACCCATTTCCCTGGATGCACTCCCACTTCTTCTTAATATCGTCGCCCTCGGGTGTATCCGAAATTTTTGGCGCCATGGATTCCATAATGTGAGTTGCTACGTTGATGTCATTAGAACATGCTGCTAAGTTCAAAGCATCGCTAGGATGGAGTAAAAGGATCATCAGTACCTCGCTAGTTCGAATCGTGATTGTTAAGCAGGTATCTCAATTGAAATATATTCCGCTCGAAAGATGAGCTCCAGTGAGAGATTTCCCCCACTGAGGATAGCGTTTGAAAGCGAGGTATTGAGAACTTTCAACGGTTTTATATACCCGAATACCTCCCCAATATCGTGATATCGACCCATGAACTTTTTGAGAACCTTGGTGGATCGTTCAAAATTTGTCGAGCTCTGTGTATCTTCCAAGAAAGAACATTGCTCTGTCTTCTTCGAAACTATTGGGGCTTTCTATGTCGCCCAGTCGGTGAGCTCCTGACCAAAAGAAACAAACAACGGTCGCCAGCTCGGCAAGGCTTTACATATGGTTGTTCGTGCATAAAATAAACGTCTCTGAATGCCGTGTTCTTTGTTATGATTAGCCGCCACTGGTAAAGATACGCGTCGTAAGATCCATTCATCAGGTAGTCCGGAATGTTGTTTGAGAAACCTCAACTTAACTTGAGCTTTGAAATCTCACATGGCTGAATGATGTATTCAAAATCAAAATCTTGATACCCCATAGATGAAAAGTGACCGCTCCTAGATGGAATCTCATATTCTTTCTAGGGGGTGCCTTGGACCAGGAATGCTAAGAAAGATACAGGTCTCCGGCAACACTTAGCCGGCAAGCTGGCTATGAGGAGTGAGTGCAGTCGCACGGGATAGAATATTAACAATGAGAGGGGTTTGACTAGGGCTATATATTATATCTCCTTAATGGCTCATCGACGCAAAATGAAATGCAGTCGTATTATTTAATATCAGAAAGACCAAAGATATCACACACTGTGCCATCGGTTGATTCTGTACCCCTCTTATGAAGTATGGGTAACGATATAAAACTTTGTCGAACTACTCGCTAATTTGAAACAAACCGCTTTGATCCCTCATTCGGTAGCCTATAGCAGACCTAATTGCTGACTTCCATTGCGTCCTCTATCTCAGAGCCCTCAGTCCCAGAGTCCTCGGTATCTGACATAACTGCCGGTGTAGGAAACACCCATAAACCGGCTGTGATGGTTACTGATCGCTCCAGGTAGTGACTCTGAATGTGATCCAAACGCAAGTTTTGGTACACACTCAAGGAGGCAAGACCCCGCAGTATTATGTCGGAAGTGTATTTGAGGACCTTGGAACAATAACCGCACCAGAATCCCTCATAAAGCCCCGGGGCACAATCCCTTCGAAGAATCTCTTCCACCGCTAGCCGAGTTGACTGCACGGTGGAAGGGTGCTTCTCTAACAAGTGACCCACAAAGTCTTGCTGTTGTTCATAGGTGAACGATGTAAAACACCCTGTTTCCTGTCTGCTTGGTTCTACATTTGGCTCCCCACACACCCAATGGGCGCCGGTGGTGAAACGACCACGGTGGTCATCGTCTTCATGAGATCTCCATTCCCTTGGATCGCTGAACGGACCTTCTGTGCAACCTTCAAAAGTACAAAAGAAGAGACCATGGCCGATGTGACTGCAGGTGTTTGTGGTGTCCAGACAATAACCATAATAGCACCTGTTATTGGTGGGTATCACGTGCCCGTTCGTGTGTGAGGTTCCGCTTGCGGACATGATGCCTGAATCGATGTTGTTAGCGTATGCAGAGGCCGTGAACTATGTCAGTACGAGAAATAAGACGTTGTTACCTTGAAAAAGACAGATCGTTCAAGTTATGATATGAAGGGAATTGGGTGCCAGCTTAATTCTGTAGTAGAATTCTTTAGTCCCTCATACCTCGTTGTGATGTTTACTGCTTTGACTTGAAAGTCGGATTAGCTCGCCCTTAATATACTGAAATTTTGATAGCGAATAATTAGCACGATGTCTGTG
Source organism: Colletotrichum cuscutae (assembly GCA_030869315.1). Taxonomy (NCBI): domain Eukaryota; kingdom Fungi; phylum Ascomycota; class Sordariomycetes; order Glomerellales; family Glomerellaceae; genus Colletotrichum; species Colletotrichum cuscutae. Next base: position 554,273 of record MPDP01000002.1, read on the forward strand.
ACAGATGCTTTATCTCTTGGTACCATTGCTATTGTGCGCCTACCTTTATGCAAAGCATTCGTGTTTCTTAGATGAGCGGCATTCAATCGATCGAATATTTCTATATATACGCAAACTTTATGTCATATGGTGAGAGTCGAATGTAAAGTAGTCAAAGAACTTTCTCGGAATTGGCCGCCACCAGAAAAGCTGCGTGTCGTGAAGTGCATTCATGACCGTAGGTAATGCACCCAGATCCGCTTTGGTGATTACTTGGAGAAGGGCAAGATAGACCGCACTTGGAATTCCCCGAGAGATGCTAGCCAAGAGCACATGAGAACGAGCGCCTCAATATTTTGATAGAATCCGCTGGCACATCCATGACCCGGAACATTAGCGTGACTTGTTGCAAGGCCACGTGGTGGCGTTTACTGTGGCCCGGCGGTGAATATGCCTTTGTCTTTTTGTATTGGTAGATAGTGCTGGTTGCTGCCATCAACTTTGCGATGATATTTGGGCAAGGTACAGTGATTGGCCCAATGGTTTTATCAAGATTTTATCGAATTTTCGTCAGGTACCGATGTACCACAGACAATAGTTCGAGTTGCAGCCTTGAAGGCTTCAGAACCAGGTGACGTCCTGAGTGGAGAATGAAATAATCGGAATTTTTTGTGACGAAACTAGGTAAACCCTAACGGAATTATTGGGTAAGACACCGAATAGTCTATTGAGTGGACAAAGAGTCTGCTGATGTTGCGAAGCCTGCGGTAAAGGGCTGTGTACCTTAGGATGTATCGGTAATGGCCAGGGGTTTCTTTGGCCAAGCACGGGACCGCAATCCTTTCTAAGTCAAAAGACCCCCTTCTGGCCCACCCCCCCTTTTGGCCCACCCTTTTACCCCCTTTTACACCAAATGTTCTACTTTTCATTATACGTCTAATAAATCCACTTTTATATATTTATGTATTATATATAGTATATAAGTAGGAAAATAAATATTATTTATATAAAAAAATACTATATTACGTAACTTTAACTATAAAAGTGGTTTTGTTAAGTTAAAGTTAAAGTTAAAGTTATAGAAATGTTAGTGTTTATATATAAATTACTAGTATATACTAACATTTAAAAAACTTAGATAAATCTTTTATTTATAATTTAAAAAAGATAAATAGACTTCATTTAGACTATTTAAACTCAAATATACTATATAAACTAGTCATTATTATTATATAATATATACTTATATAGCTATAATAAGTCTAGTTTTCCCCATATAAAATTTACTATGGGGAAATCTTAACTTAATATTACTAAGCGAGAAAAAATACTACTAATTAAAAAAATATATTTTTAGATAATCTATATAAGTAAGCTATATATAGCTAGATTTTACCTTATATAACTAAGTATTACTTAAATTATTTATAATTAAAATAATACTTCTTAACTATATAATTTTTAATATATAAGGCTTTAGTATTATTACGTAATAAAAACTTAGTATTTATTTATATATTCTGCCTTTGCTGGCTGCTCGGGCGGTTCTCGGTATCATTTACACAGTATTAATACACGGTATCAGTGGATACTCACACTGTAAAAACTTAGTATATAATTATAAGAATCCTATATTTTTTAAATATAACTAACTTTCTATACACGGTATTTTTTTTTAATTTAATATATATAAATAAGGTAGTTAAGTATATAGTTAAAAATAGTAGGTTTTGGTGTAGCCCTACTAAAATAGGGTGGGCCAAAAGGGGGGGTGGGCCAAAAGTGGGTGGTTTGACTTATCGGCCAGTAAGGATCGGTGTTTCTCCACAAAGAATGCGGTAAACGATGTCAAACAAGCAGTTGACACATCCTTCCAGTCTTCTTTGTGGGCATGAATGTTTCTGCGGTAGATTATTCAGGCCTTCTATCTTGGTTGACGGTGCGGCGGTAGGGTGGCGTTTTCTATGTCCTGGCAAATGAACATGTGCATGATTGTTACTTTGAATAGATGATCTTTATTACCGCCTCTAATGAGATCATTGCCAAGAGTCGAGGCTGATAGCAAATATGACTCTTATGGTTGAGCGCCTGTCTTGGATTCCAAACACAAGTTACCACCATCCATAAGGTGTTGGGTATTGATTATTGCGTAGTGAACTGTCACTAGGTGCCAATTCATTATATCATACGAGGTTCCGGTGGAAGAGGAACTGAATTACAATCGTTAATGCAGGGAAGATGTTAAAGAAATTGGGGGGTTTTTTTTTTCAAAAATTTCTCTTGCACTTCTTTGATACTCAAGCGTGCTCAACTGCCTAAGTACTTCAAGGATAATATATCGAACACGCAACTAGCAGCTACATGCTAAGAGGCACCCATGTTTCCCGTGGTTCAGCAACCAGTGGTCATCAAGCTCAACCACTGACTTCTAGTATGTCAGGTACCTCCCTCTTGTACTTCGTCTCAAACTCCCGCAGTAGGCAAGTGCCCGTTAGAGTTCCCATCGTCTAACATGTGCCGTTGCAAGTGATCCAAACGCAGCGGCTGGTCCAAACCACAGATAACAAAGGGTCGTAAAAAGTCTGGATCGTTGTATTTGATACCCTTGACACACCATGGGCAATAGAATCCGTCAGCGTAGATCGGAAAACTCGATCTCCCGAGGACTGGGATCACCGCACTCCATGATCGGCCCACCCCGTGCAGGGTTACCAAGTGTTCTGCGAACTGGGTACGTTGTTTCGCGGTGAAGGATGTGTTGCACGCTCCTGCACCTCTAGGTTCCGAGCAAACCCAGTAAATGTTGGTCGGATTCGTGATATATTCCTCATCATGGTCAAGTTCGTGATCTCTCCAGTCCGTCGCAACTGAGAAGAAAGTGCCGCAACCCGGATAGGTACACGGAAATTCCTGGTTATTAGGCCTTCTTTGGTGCTCTTCATCAATGTGAGATGAATAAGCCGCCCCAGTATTGAATCGTTGGCCGCAATATCCGTAGTAGCACACATAGACATGGGCGCCATTGACATTAGTTCTGCTGCCATTAACACTGATCCCATTTGTAGATGGACCTCCGTTGATCTGCGAATTCAGGTTGTGGTTCCCGTTTGTGACAGAGTTTCCGTTTGTGCGTCGATGCCTCTCGGCACGTTCTGTCCCGTTTGCGAACATGATGCTTTTGTAATAACATGGTCAGTATATCCTAGGCGCGTGACCATGCCGATAAGAACATCAAGTGGTAGGTACCCTTAACTACGTTAGATTGGTGGTGATGATTCAAGATATAGAGAGAGTTGACACTCAAACTCATAGGGGAAGTGCGAGGTCTGGAGATTGTGTCGTTCTGATGTCGTGGTGTGTCTCGACCTGACCTCGAAGAATGACACGTCCATCCTTGATATACTACTAATGACTTAATGCTACGTTTCAATACCCCAGTTGGACCAGGCCCGTAAAGTGCCGGGATTCTTGGACTGTGCTACTTCCATACCCTTGCAAATCTTCTACCTCGGACGGTAAAGCATTGTTCTTGACTAAAATTCATCGGGCAAGACTTTCTTTTTGGATGCAAATTTCCAACGTCATCTGGTGAAATCAGAATGAAAGCCATTCCATGACTCCATTCTAGCACTAACCGCCACCAGAGGGGCTCCACTTTGTCAGCTACGTCCTGGGTCCCGCTGCTTCGAGTGCAGAAAATCTATGGCTCAATCTAGATATCATGCCTTTGAGTTCAATGGGTGACCTTCTAGGGCATTTGAAAGAACCTCTCCGGCCTTCTTTAGTGAAACGAGTCTGCCTAAAGAAGGAATTTTCAGATCTTCTGATTAGAATCATATTACGGTGTCACGGCAATGAACACGTGCGTCTTCGTCATATTGAACAGATGATCCCCATCGCCCCCTTTGAGAAACTCACCGTCCAGTATTGAGTTCAGCAAAAAAGAACTTTCCACTTCGTAGCAAACAGGCGCCGGCCCCGAGATCCAAACACTGCATGTAAGAATGTGCCCTTGACTCAGCGTGTAATAACCTGGATTCTGAGATGACCTATTGGTCATTGCCGCGTCGCTTCACGTCGTATGTTTGAGGATCTCTTTGGAGAAGGTTTTCATCACTCGTGGGGTGAGTTTCAGACAGTTTGTTTCAGCTCGTCCTGTACCTGCACTTCCTTGATGATGGAATATACTCACTGAACTGTCTGAGTAGATCCGAGATATTCGGCCAGTAGCTAGGTCCTAAGAAATATCCCCTGTTCTCATGGTTGAGTGGCTCATCATCAAGCACAATCACTGACTCCTCCCATGAATCGCCTCACTCTCGCGCTTCTTACTCCGTCTATCCAGCGGCCCATCATTGAGCACAATAGCTGATTTCTAAGTCAAAGCACCCACTTATGGCCCCCCCCCCCCCCCCCCTTCTGCCCCCCCCACCACCCCCCCCCCCCCCCCCCACCCCCCCCCCCCCCCCCACCATTGAACAAAAAAGCTTATTTCTAAATCAAAACCCCCCCCTATGGCCCCCCCCCCCCCCCTTTTGGGCCCCCCCAAAATCCCGCCCAGCCCCCGATTAAAACCCTACCCTCAATATACAAACCACCACAACAATTGCAAAAATCGTCCAAATGTATTTCTTTTTAGCATAATTATTAATTAATATATAATAGTCTTATATACCGAAAATGAGCTCTAACGGGCTCTTGATACTATTAGGAACGATCTCTTTATTAAAAGGGCCTCGGTTAAGTTCGGAATTCCTAAAATAATACTTTAAAATCGTAAGAAAAGCTACTAAACGAGGGTAAGGGTATTTACAGACCTTTAAAAGCTTCTTCTATAATAAAAAGATTAGCTAGCTTAATAAGTTCGAATTTAGTATACCCTAAGTATTATACTAACTTATTAATAAGTTAGAGAATTCGCTAAGTAAGTTCTAATATCTCAGGGGGATACTAAACTACTTAAAAAGAGATAGATTAACGCTTTTATTAAAAAAAATTTATTAATAAGGGTCTAGAGAAGTTGTTTAATAGATTTGCGCCGTATTAATAGAGCTATAACTAATATAATTAAATTATAGTTTAAATTACTTAATATACTAAAGATTAGCGGTATTAAATAGGCTAATAAGTATAATATAAATAAGACTAGTATAATAAAGAGTAAGGGAGCTAATAGGCTAGTCTTAGGTATAGTAGAGGCTATAGTAGTATAAAAAAAAGAGCTTAGTTCGCGTACCTAGGTAATAATTATTAAGTATATCTTTACTAATAGTAGATTTATTAAACTACTAGTTATTTATACAAAAAAGTTAGTATAATAATAGTAATTTTTACTTTAACTTAACTCTTACGATAGTTAGAAGTTTATAGTAATGGATAATAGCTAGATAACTAATAAAACTGCCCTTTACTAGTTAAAAAAAGTGTTCTTATTATAAACTAAGACCCCCCCTATTAGGGGGCTTAGCAAGCTAAACTAGCCTCGACTATTAGTACTAAATAGGTATAGGAATTATATAATAATAGAATTTATATAAGAATACTATAAAAATAACGTTTACTTATTATTCTTATTACTATATACTTCCTATATCCTCTAGCTATTAAATATAGCTATTTTTAGTCCTATTAAATCCTATTATAAAAAGGAGCTTAGTAAAGAGGATATAATAAACAATTCTATTATTATTAAAAAGCGGTACTTCTTAAGCTACTATTAGCTTGCTCGTTTAGCTAGTTTAATGTTATTAAATATACGAAGTAGGTAGAAAGTAACTAGACTATAGCTACTTAATATAGCTAAGCTACTTCTTAACCTAATAGTCCTACCTATATAAGTTATACTATTTAAAAAGGGTATAGAAGCTAGGTAAATGACTAATAATACTAGTAAACTACTTAACTAAGTATTAGTAACCTCTATTATTAACTAGTTAACTCCTAAGAAAGCTAGCGAGCTCAGCGACTACTTAAAGCTATTTATAGAGCTTAGTCTAAATAATAATACTTAATAACTACTATTTAAAAAAATAAAAAAGGTATTTAGTAAGTAAGCCTACTACTTAGCTATATCTTAGTACTAAATTCGATTTCTAAAAGTAAGGGTTAAGTATATAAAGCTTAAAAAAAAAAAGAGTATACTAATAAACTTAAATACTAAGTTTGTAAGTATTTAGGATATATAAAAGGCTTAGGAGGACTCTAGTAACCGTCTAGTTAGTCTTAATTAACTCGTAGGGGTCGAATTACTTAAGGAGAATAATAACTATATTATTATAGTAGTAGAAGATAGTTAATTAATTAATTGTAGTTGGTGGCGATGTTTTGATGCTATGTTTGTTAGGGGGCCCAAAAGGGGGGGGGGCCCATAAGTGGGTGCTTTGACTTATTCTACGAATTTTCTCACTCTCTGTTAGTATCCCTATTACAGGGATATTAGTCGATTGGTTCGAACCGTGGGTTAACGAAGAGATCAATTGAACTATATAAATTTTTGCGTATATAGAAAAAGGAGGTTCTAACCGTAGGTTGGGTAGGCTATGAATATCGTAAATAGGGGCCGTAGTTAGTCCCTGCGCTAGCTGTCGTAAGCCGAGGTCGAATTAGACTTCTAATCCGATACTAACTTTCTCTTTTTTTTATCGATTTAACTACTACGGTTAGAGGTATAATTCGACCTCGGGCTTAATATATAATTTAACCTTAGGCTTATTTATTAAGTCGTTTTTTTTTCCCCCTTTTCTCTACTCTTTTTATATAACCTATCCCTCTATTCGTACGTTAACTTAACTACTACTTACGAATTACTCTAACCCCTTATTAAGTACTACTTTTATTAAAGCGTTAGCGAGGTTATTTTTATTATTAATTTAATAAATCTCGAGGATCTCGTACCTTTCGTACGATTATCTAAGGGCTATAATATTAATTATAAACCTCTTTTTTTTTATAATCCCTAATTTAACGAGGTATTTATATAGCGAGTAAGAATTAGTATAAATAACTATTTAGATTAGTAAAAGGTTAAGTTAATTAGTAATCCTCCTTAGCGTTATTAAAATTATATAGGCGAGGTTAATATTATTAACTATACTATAAACTTTTAACGTAAGTATACTTCGTATTACCCTCTTATTTTTAGTTAATAAGTAGTAAATTATATTATTTTAAATTATAAATTTACTCTTACCTATACTCTCGTTAATTAGGATAATAATATACTTTAATTACGAAATAAGGTCGTTATTATTTATAAATAACTTATTTATAAAAATATAAAGCTTATTAATTATAAAGTCGATCGGGTAGTAAATAAGGCCTTAATTAAGATTTAATTACTACTACTTAAGCTACTTATTAAGTACTTCGATATCTCGTTCGCTTAGCTCTATAGCCTATACTACTTTAGTATAATTAAAAGTTACCTCGGGTTAATATATACTTATAATATATACCCCTCGTATAAACTTAGCTTTATATCGTTTCTTAATATTAATTATATTTAGATCTACGAGGCTAATTCTTTTATTTTACCCCTTTTATTAAAAAACAATAGTTTCCTCTTTAATTATAAAAATCCTACTATTAAATATTAGTAAGTTATTTTTTATAAGGACCTCTTTTAGCTTCGTTATAAAGCCTATTTTTTAAAGCTCCTTATCCTCTTTCTTTATAAAATTAATATCGGATAAGCCTAATATATTATTAGTTTATATTTTAATAATACTAAATTAGTTACTTATATACTTAGAGACTAGTAAGCACGGATCGTACGTAAATATAATTATTAATAATTAATTTATATAAAAATCGTAATATATAGCTTATTAATAAGTACCTAATTCTGCGAGCCTATATAGTAGCTTAAGTACTTTGATAATCGTACTTTTTAAGTACTTAATAGCTATTTCTTTTAGTAAGTAGGCTAGGATTTTCTTTATAAGCCCTGTGGCTAATTAGGTATAAGCCTAGGTAATATCACGGCTCTAAATCTCGTATCCTTTCTTTTTTAATAATACTATTAGTACTATTATTAATCGTTAGCTATAGCGCTATATTATAAGTAATTATATAAGTAGCGTCGCCTTATTAACATCGCCGTACCCCTAAATTATATACTTAGATTTCTTATATAATTAAAGTATTCTTTTTTTTTAATTTTACGAACTATTTATAATTTAAATATATAGAGGTTTATATACTTTTCTAAGTCGTAGAAAATAAATTAATAGACCCCTCGATTATAAAAAGTATCTATTTTAATAAGGTCTAATTCCTTATATAGCTTTTTAATAGTTATAATTATACTTTCTTTACGTAGTTTAACTACTAGCTCGAAATTAGCTTTCTCTTTTATTATATAAAAAGTATTAATTACCTCGTTATTAATAATAAATTACCGCGTTATAGCTTATTATTATAATCTTCTACGACGTCTCGTTAGTAATATTAGTACCCTTTTAGTAATCTCCTCTTCCTCGTCGTTTATTAATACCGCTATAACGATTTCGTTAAGGATAATTTTTTATACCTCTATTATAGGTTATATAATTTCCCCTAGCTCTTCTTCCTCTTATAAATTAAAAATTACCTCGTTAAGATCTATATAATATAGTTTAACTACCGTAATTAATACTTTAAGTAATTAGTTATAATCTCTTATAACTACGTAAGAACGCTTATTAATAAAAATTAATTTATATAGCCTAGCCTATTACTAAGTAATTTCGCGCTATACTCGTATATCCGAATTTAGTAATATATTTATATTAACCCCTATATTAGGCTTATTATATACAATAATTACTTCGTTAACTTACCTTTTTATACTTACCTTGCGTAGTACTTATATTACTTTTTTAACTACTTAGGCTTATTAGCTTATATTTAGTAATAATAGCGAGGCTAAGGTCGTTCTTAAATATACTTTAAATACTAAAAACGTTAATATAAGCCCGTTAGGCCTTATAATATCGTTATAATATTTAAGTACTATTTAGAAATATTCTTTATTAATAAAATTAGGATTTTCCTCTTTAATAATTCTAAACGCCCTTTTTAATTACTAATATACCCTTTTTACCTTTTTAATACTATAGTACGCTTTAATAGGTATAACTTTTAGCTATATACCGTAAGCCGTCGCATTTTTTCTAAATTTTATTAACTTAAAACTAGTACTAGCGTCGGTCCTAATACTATCTAGCGGTCCTTAGTATATATCGATCTAGCTTTTTTATAAGGCTACCTATACTATTTTTATTTATAAATCCTATAAGAATTACCCTACTTAAAATAATATCGCTTTATTAATTATATATAGGACCGGTCGACTATTTAAATAAAAGATATTAAGGACGATTTCTTAATTAAAATTAAGCTTATTACGTAATTTAAATTTAAATCTACGTAGGCTCTGCGTATTTATTTAGTATTAGTAATATAGTTTTATTAACTACTCTAGCGCCCTTATTTTAATATTATTATTACTTAATTACTTTAAGAAGTTATATAGCCTCGTGACTAACGAGTAACTAAACCTTTAGTATAGTCGTTAGAGCTTATTTTTTATTAAGTAATTAATTAACTTTGTATTATTAATAAGCTTTATAAACGCGTGCTCCTATTATTATTTAACTATCTCGAAGTATTTATTATTAAAGATTTTATTCCTTATATTATTAAATATAATACCTAGTTAATCTATATTTTTTAAATATAAAACAAATAGGGTATTAATAAGTAAAATATAAAAAGTTATTATTTTAAAATACGTCTTAACTTCTACCGTACTTAGGGCGACGATTTCCTTACCTAGGCCGAAGCTAATTCTTATAATACTTACTATCGACGTATTGAGCATTACTAGTGCGATTTTTTATAGCGCTTAGAATTACCTTTTTCCTCTTATTAACTATTACGATGCCCTAGTATTTAGAATAATTTTATAAAAATTATCTAGGCCGTACTTTTTGCTTATATAAAATACTTATATAAGCTTAGCGTTTAGGTAATCTAAGTAGTATAAAAACGCTATTAGATTCGTCCTTTTATTTATTTTTATATCTATTACCTAAGGGACCTTCCCTTACTATTTATAAATAAAAGCCTACTTATTAAGAACTTTTATTACTTTTTATTTATTTAGCCTTATATATCCTCCCGAGGCTAACGGGGTAAAAAAAGAATAGTTAATCTTATTAATTTCGTTATAATCTAATTTATTAATATAGGGAGTAAAATCTTCCTTATTTTCTAAATCTCTTATAAAGTACGGATACTTTAAGTTACTAAGTTAGTTACCTTCGCTAGGTTCCGTACCCCCGGATCTACCCTTATATATAATAAAAAATTAATTAAACTAACGAGGGCTAGTTTTACTATTTATTACCCTCGACTTTTTTATACTATTCGTATAATTTAGTACGCTCTTTTTTAGAGTAGTTACTTAACTAATATCTATCCTTTTTATAAATAAAGTATTACTTTTTTTATTACTTTATTTACGAGTTAAATCTCTACTTATTTAATAAATCTAGGCCTCCTTATTAATAATTATTATACCTAGCTTCTTTTTTTTTTATTATACGTCTAATTAACCTAATATTATTAATAAGGGCCGTTGTATACCTAGAGGTAGGTTTAGCGCAGTATTCTTATTTTAATATTAAAACTAGATCTTAGCCTCGAATAGAGCGTCTCGTAATTTTTAAAAGTTTAATATAGAGTTATTTTTATTTTTAATACGCGTTAAACTATAATATAGAGATATCTAACTTTTTACTTATTAATCCTCTTATTTAGCTAGGTCTTTATTAGCTTATTAATTCGATTAATAAGCTCTTTAAGAATTTCTACTCGCAATTTACCCTCTATTATCCTAGTTATAAATATAAAAGAAATTACCCGTAGTTTAAATAGGAGCTCTAAATTCTTATTATAAATTTCGAAATAGCTTCGGATTACGTTAATAATATTAAAAAAGTCGTTCTAATCGAGATTACGTATTACTTTATAATAATAATTAGAGACTTTACTTATAAGTACGATATTAATTACTAAATAGTACTAGTATTCCCTAATCCTAACTTTTTTATAGTAATTATAAAATATTATTAGGGTTTTTTATAAAACCTCGTACTTCCCTCTAGAGTATAATTTCTTTTTTAAAAAGATCTTTTTAAAGTTTATAAATTATCTCGTATTTACTATTATATTTTTAGTATTTATATATAATCCCTATATTACTATATATTATTAATAACTTCGGGTTGTTTACCTCCTTTCTTATTAGCTAATTAGTACTAAATTTCGTATTAATAACGGTAATAAACTATAGATCGATATAAGTAGAATTATTAATTATCGTACTTTTAGTAATATATTTTATCTCTATATATCCTTTTATAATAATAAATTATTATTAGTAATTATTAAAAAGAAATCTAGGTCGTTTACCCTTTTTTTAAATTTATTAAAGCGATTATACGCTCTATTAACCTATACCTAGTCCTATAGTATAAATTCCTCTTTTATAATCGTCGCTATTAGGATTTTATATAGTTCTCGTAATTATAATTATACTAATAATACCCCTTGCCCGTATAAAAATCTATTAATTACTTTCGTAATTCCTAAGCTTGCGCTCGTAAACTATTTATCTAGCTAATAACTAAGGTTATTTATAATTTTATAAAATAGGGGTTGCTCTTATAGCCCCTTTTTTTTATAGACCTTAGTTAAATAAATTAATACTGTATTAATTTACTTACTATTAGGTTAATCCGTAATTTTATATATCTACGTCCCCTAATAGTTTAGGTTAATATTTATCTACTTATAAGGGATCGGGATTCTATTTAAAATCGGGTTTCTTTTTCTTTTTCTTTACCTTAACTCGCTAAAGGTCGTACCTTAGCTTATGCTCGTATTAGCGGTTATTAACGTATTTAATTTTAATAAAGATATATTTAATCCGCGCGCTAGTTATAATAAACTAGTACTTTTATTACTTAATAAATTTATTAAGGTCTAGGTAATTCCCGCTTCTTCTCGCCGTCTTATTACTACTCTTATTTTTATTATTTTTAATAACTATTACTAACCCTCTAAATTACTAAATATTATACTTACTAAGGCTACCTTTTTTATTTAATATAAAAGGGTCGATTTTAATAGTCCCTTTTTTTAATAATAATAATAAACGTTTATATTACTATAAGAAAATAAAGTAATTAATCTCGGGGTCTTTACTAGTTATTAATTTCTGTTATTTCGTATACTTCTAATCTCCTAAACCTCGTACTCTACGTAATTTTTAAATCACTTCCTTTCTTATCCTACCCCTTTTAGGGCAGTATTCTATAGGAATAGTCGAAAATAAACGCTGGGTAGCTCGTAAAGGAATTAAATAGGTTATTAAGTACGGTTAGTAAAATTAAGCCCTCTTTTTTATAAAATTGCGGACTTTATAAACTTCATAGACTTTAAAGATTTATTAAAAATATTACTTATTACTCGTACTTAGTAAGGTTAAATACCTTAGAGATCTTTTTTTTTATAGCTTCTTAGTACCCTTTTTTATAGTTTCCTAAGTAGTTTTTTTCGTAATTTAATTATGCTAATTTAGTAATTATTACTTATTAATAATCTCTTTTATTATTTAAACTCGCGGGCCGGCCGCATAGAGGTTATATTAATAAAAAAACTACTTAAAGTAGTAATAAAATAGTAGCCGTATAAGCGGTTCTATTAATTAGCGTATTTTAATATAATAGACGTCGACCTCTTATAAATAGTAAAAGGCTACGATTACTTAATTCTATACGGTATTTAAATATCGCCCCTTTTTTATTTACTTTCGTAAGGTTAATTAGTACGAATCTCCTATCCCGTATAGTATTAAGAAGTTATCTCTTTTATATAATAAGATACCTTACTAATCTATAATAGTAGAATTTAATTACTAATTAGTATTAGTATCCCTATTATAGGGATATTAGTCGATTAGTTCGAACCGTAGGTTAACGAAGAGATTAATTAAGCTATATAAATTTCTACGTATATAGAAAAAGGAGGTTCCAACTATAGGTTGGGCAGGCCACGAATATCGTAAATAGGGGCCGTAGTTGGTCCCTGCGCTGGCTGCCGTAAGCCGAGGTCGAATTGGACTTCCAATCCGACACTCTCACACCCCCGGACTAAGGTAGGCCACTGCCAATGGATGCCGCCATCTTCCAACACATGCTTTTGTACGTGATCTAGACGAAATGATTGCCCTATTCCATGGAGCTTGAGATCCCTTTTGATCACCGGGTCATCGTATTTGAGACCCTTGCCACAACGCCCGCACCAGAATACACTATGCTTGAAACAAGTTTTATCGAGAATCTCTTTCCATCCATTTCCAACCATCCTCCGTTCAGTGATAGCCATGCCGTATTCGCAGGTGGTTTTGGCAGTTGGTACCTTGTTCACTGGTATAAGATGTGTTGCAGGTTTTCCCATTCATGGCCGATGCCTTCGAACACACCGAGTAGACCTGGGGCTGTCCACGGCCAGCAACGTGTGATACTTCGCATGCTCTCCATTGGAGTGCATTCCCATAAGGCTGTCCGCAGAGAGTACACATGAAATTGCCAAGAAAGTGTTTGGTTTGTTCGTGGATCTTCCGGAGGTCTCCATTCTGGAATTGCAAGCTGCCATACCCATAGTGGCACGTAACATGCGCTGTTTCGTGATCAATCCTATCCGCCACACTGTCGAATGCTTGACTACAATACGTGCACGTAAGATGCGTTTTCTCGTGCGCATCTCTTGCGTTCCTTATGATAGCAAACAATTGCGAGTATGACATCCATAAACGGGTTCTGCGACATACTTTCGTTACAATGCCGTTAGCATGTGCCAAACTTGTCCACTAACTTTGTGGGCAGATAAAAACAAAAACGACCTTGATTCGTGAGTTAAGTTGTAGTTTCAAGATTGTAACTTGTAGGTCATGTGCAAGGTTTGTCGAAAGTCTTGAGCGAGGGACTGTTTTCCCACTTTGAGTAGAAAATCTCACTTCTTATACCTCGGTGTTTTGATACACTTCACCACGTAGAGCAAGATCTCGTGCTCTCGACATTCTTGACTGTTACACTCTAATGATTTATGAATAGTTTAGGTGATGTGGGTTTTACTCTTCTTGAGTGACAATACCAAAATCCGATTTGGTATTGAAGAAGGAATAAAGACTTTCTGTATGACGGAAAAATATGAATGCAAAGTTCACATTGATTTCTCCTCGATACTGACCACCAGAAAAGCTATGCACCACGAGACGAATCATAGATTCGCTTTGAGGATCATTCAGCGGATGTCAAGTCAGACGACTCTTTGGAGTATCTGCAAGAAGTGTCCCATGACAACATGGCTCGGTCACTTTAAGGATTTATGAGTCGTGGCGACTCAGCTCGCCTGTCTTCACCTTTTTTGCGGTTTACCAGCGTTGACATACCCCGGCGGCAAATACGTCTTCACCATTGTGGCTAGGTGACCCTCCCCCGATGACAGCCTTCGAGACTACGTTTCAGTAGACCATTTTGAAAGCTATTAGTCATTAACGGCAATAATATTCGACAAGGTGTCAATGTGTTTACTCTTGTGTTGTGTGAAAGAAGAGCCTGCTCAAATCAAAGCTATGTGAGTGTGTCGTATGGTCACAATAGGGGCATCGACGTGAATAAGAGAACGGTTGTCTATTGGAAATAGGAAACAGGCACGAAGCTCGCTCTGATATAGAGGGTGTAAGTAAAGTGGGCCTCGGTGATTATGTAATCGAGGTCACGTGACGTGCGGTAAGGCCATGGATGGTTGAAGCCATCACGACAGAGTGTCACTATTAAACTGGAAGAAACTCTGTATGAGAAAGAAGATAAGGATATAGATTCAGGTACTTTCTTATAGAAAAGATATTTAACTAGCAGCTAGATTCTCGTGTACATATTTCACTGCTCTGGTTCACTAGCTAATGATCGGAGACAATCGCTAGATTCAACATCATCAGTCTCCTCAACCTCATCAAGACGCTTCCTGATTAGGCTGTTGCAGCGCACTTTCCCGCAAGGATATCATATGCCGTGAGCGGTGATCCAAACACCGCGTCTGCCAGTGCCCGTAGAAAAGGGGGTAACTCTTGAATTCGGAATCATCGAGCTTGCGAACCTGGCCACAATCTTTACACCAGAAACTTTGTCCGTTCGAAGTGACATTATAATCTTTGATAACTGTGGACGCTTGATCGGCTGGTATATTATGTTCCGACAAGTGGCTCACAACACCGGAAAGTTCTTCGCGCTTGAAGGGTGTGTTACACGTACTAGTCCCATCATCTTTCAGTTCCGTACAAATCCAGTTAGGGCCGTTCTGATCACGGTCGCCCTGGTGTGATATTTCACACCTTTTATATTTGATCATAGTGGGATGTTTCTGATTGCACCCAGAACACTCGAAGTTCTTGCCAAATTCATTGTCGTGCGTCTGTTCGTGATATTCTGCAAGTGACAAAGTATGGAACGTTTTGTTGCAAATCCACCAGTACGAGCACTGGAAGTGCCTTGCTGTATGCGCATTTCGAGCGATCTCAGTTGAGAACTCGGCGAAGTGGTAATATGGGCACTCCACATAAGGGCAGGTAAATCGTTTCGTAATAGTGGGAGAATCCATGCTCTCATTCGTCCTGTTTTAGTTCAAATCTCCGATTGTATAGGAATGCCGGCTGGGTAGCTCTTTGGTAACCCGGTTTGTAGATATGATGCCCTGGATTTAGTATGATCGGTATGTGCGAGGTTCGCCGAATTTCCTGAGCAGGGGTAATGATAATAGCTCAATACCTCAAGATAGATAGACAGTTCAAGCTGTGAATGTAAGATTGCCGACAATGTCTTTTCGGGGCTGAAAACCAAATCTGCCAATTGACTCGCTGTGCTGATGCTCTTGGTGCTTAGATAGGGGCCATTCCTGCTTCCATGCTGGACAATCCCGCCCTTAAATAGTCCAGATTATACTGACACAAATTAATAGACGTTTTTGTGGGATCTAGATCACTTGACTGTTCTCGTGTCCGCTATGCTTGCAGATTGTCACCTTGGCTGGTCAAGATGAAGCTGTTCGGAGAACTGTCCTTCAGACTACCCTTGCACCTCTGTGACTTTGCCATAGGGTGGCACGGCAGCATTCACCCTAAACTAGTAGAAACCATTGACGCTTTGATTAGATGATCCAGCCTACCGCCAGTCCGTCCGTCCGCCTCTCAAACCATTGCCACATCCACGAGCCATCAGGACGCATTGCTCCAAGCTTTTCCTTCTTCCTTTAGCCGATGTCCACAACCGCCAGTGACAATGAATGGCTATTCCGACCAAAGGCCTCAAGATTCAATAATGCAACCTCTACTGAGAAGATGAGCGTGTTCGCGTCAAAAGTTGGCTGGGCGGAAGGACATGTTTGCTTACCTACGACGACGCAGTTTGGTAAAACCGTGAACAACTGATCGAGTTAAGTCTCCTGCTAGTAGACAAAGAGCGTACCAGTATCGCGAAGTTTGCTTATTGCATGTGTCTGAATCTTGCCTACTGCGGTAAATGCCGAGATAGCCAGTCACGAAGAACCTCGTGGCCGGACAATCGACAACGGTCATCATAACAGGTTTCTCGCCGGCAAATCAGGCACGAGATCTATTTCGTCAACTATCAACGACAGTTATTTCTTCAACAAAGGATCCAAGAAACGACCTCGGCACTGAGTCCCTCAGTGACAGCAGCCACGTCCAAGCTGCTAGTAAGCAACGGCTGGGATGATTGTTCACAACAAAGAAACCAAAGAAAGATTTCAATTCTCTGTACGACATCCCCCAGCAAACATATCCAAGATGTCCGGCACCCATGTATCCAATCTCCACAACCTCCCACCACCCACCATCCATGGACCATCACGGCAACCCCTGCCTCACATCCGTCCTCTCATTCAACCCCCATGCCTGCGAACTCCCATCATGAACAGTAGCCCTTCTCATATCTCTCCGGTACTTGTACGCAAAGTCCCCGCCCATGGCGCGGTGCATCGTGCAGGTATTATCCCAGACGACCATATCCCCGACATCCTCTCACTCCACCACGACGCGGTACTTTTCCTGCGTAGCGTGGTCAAAGAGCTTTTCGAACAGGACCTTTGAGGCCTCGGAGGTGAGGTTCTCGATGTGGTGGATGTGCATGGCGAGATAAAGGTTCATCCGTCCGGAAGCTTCATGTTTTTGCACGAGCTTGTGTCGTCCCATTGGATAGTCTGCGGGTTCAATGTTCGCAAAGTGCTCCGGGGCCGCGAGTTTCTTGGAATGCAGGATAGAATGGCAAGCAACGTAGTCTTTCTCCGTCAACTCCGCCTTCATATCCTCATCCAGCCCATCCCACGCAGCCCTGGTATCGCAAAACTCTGTGCTTCCACCTGTACCCTGGGGAGGCAACTCGTGTGCCAGGAGCATGGAATAGCCCGCCCGCCTAGGATTGAAACTCGAATCGACGTGAAAGAGAGCATTACCCAACCCAGCCTGGGCACGCGGGGATTTAGGGTCGACGATGGAACCGTCTGCCTCGATGTTTCCTACGTCAAAGAGCTCGTCGTACTGGAGGCGATTGATACGACCCGCTTTGTTGTAGGGCTTCACATCGTCTAGCTCGCCAAGATGTCGGGCTAGGGCGATGTGGGTTTCGTCTGTAAGGCCGCTTTTGCGGATGACGAGGAAGCCGTGCTGTTCAGAGGTTATGAGTCAAGTATGATAGGGAGGCTTGACAGATAAGAAGGGTACCTCGGAAGCTTACCTTTTTGACAAGATCTTCAATCAGGCGAGCGCTTTGATCGAGTGTGTCAGGTTGAAATGGAAAGTTGTGTGCTTCGATCCCGAAGCCGGGGCTGAGCTCCTCGGTATGAAGTTCGGTGATAGTCATTGCAATAGTCTGTATGGGGAAAGTGGTCGGGATGGTTTGCAGCCAGATGTTGAGCTTGGGCACGCAAGATGGGGGGTATTTATATTGATAGTTAAGATGATTCGAGACGTACGATGAGATCACGTATCCGAGTCACTTATTCCCCTCCTCCGATCAGTAGACGAAAGCCGTCCATTTCCGCGGGATAGGACGGGTAGACGATTGATCCAATCATCTTATACCTAAGAGAGTGCGGGACTCGTCGGAGAGGGAAGAGGGTTGAGCAAGCGCTAATGTTTAAGCTCTCGGCAATAAGACGGCCAAATCCCCAACATAAGGTAGGAAGCCGAATATTACATCCATCACACATAACATAACGAGGGGGAGGAGAAGGGGCTGGGAATCGGAATTTGCTGATGTTGAAGAGTGCTGATTTATTATTCGCGCTGAATTAAGATTCAAACAGTAGAGCAGCTGGAACGCTGCGTGGGTATAGTATTATGATCCCTCCTCAAAGACGTCGTATGCCGTCTCCCGTATTCGTCAACCTGAAGCTGGTGTATCAAGTTTGTTTATTCATGTTCAACCGCAGCAGACGGTGGCCTCGCTGGCAGCAGAGGTGGGGCCATCGTAAATAGTCTCCCACTGGAACAGGAAGGCACCGATGTAGGAACCGATGAAGATGCAGATGATGAGGTAACCGTTGTAGTACATGGCAAGACTAAGGACGATATTAGCGCCATTCTTTGAGGTGAAGGCCGCGTCAAGGCAACGTACAGCATGACAAAGTAAGCGACGGCGAATTGGCACATGTGGATGAGTGCGCGGACGGCTTGCTGCAGAACGTTGGGGCGGAAAGGCGGGACGACGTTGGCGGTGATAGTGGCGGCGGAGCCGGGGGGGCCTTTGCCGTGGTCGTCGGCGCTAGCGGAGCTCGGGGAGACGGCACCGTCGTTGGCGTATTGCTGCTTGTGGGCCTTGATGAGGTATCTGTCGTACTCCTTGGTGGCGCGGCGAAGAGCCTCAAGAACCATGACCAGGAGAATAACCCCGATACATGAGCCGGCAAACATGCCGTTGGAGGTAATCTTCCCTGTATGGGTGTTAGTGGTTTATCATTGTCGTCGGCACAGGTAGAGAATTCGTACATTGGCTGCTGATGAAGCAGCTGTCAATGACGTTCCAGTTCCACAACATCTATGAAGCGGTTAGTAGGCGCCATGGGTAGCAGAGATAGATGGTGATGGCCAAGACGTACAGAGATCTTGCAGCCAGTACTGCTTCCCATGCCAGACATGGCGGCCTTGGTGCTGGTGGTAGCAGCCATGCTCATGGTGCCAGTGGCAGCCATGGCAGTGGTGGTGGTGGCCATTGACATGCCGTCCATCTTGTCGGTTTATTCGTAGATGTTGCTGAAGACAATTTGTGATGCTATTAGTTGTAGTAGTTGTAACCTAGTACTGATGTCGTGATACTCCTGAACCGCGATCGATCGAAGGAGCAGGGGCTTGGAAGATGTCAGAGTATCGGTAGAGCGAAGCTGGAGAAGAAAAGACAAAATAGAGTTTGAGTAATGGGGATATGTCTCGACATTGTTATATAAAGGCAGCGTCAGCAGGGAAGCGGATCGATCTTCTCACTTCTTTGCCGCGAAGGGAAGAACGACCTTTGCCAAGAGACCCACTTTGCGCTAGATTTCCATGGGATAGAGCGAGTTACAAGGACCAGTTTGCGCTAGATTCCTTCCCGAGAGACAAAACAAGGGTCTAGAAGTAAGATTCGGTGGGTTGATGGGCAGAGAAAACACGATATCCGTGGACGTACATAGTAGACATCGTAGCACACGGATGGAGTGGGAGAGAGCGTAGGTCGTCCCGGTTGGACTGTGGCTGATTGAGGGGCATCGGTGTAAATGCAGCGACGAGGATGTGTCGATGATTATCTGATGAGGCTCCACTTGACGAAGTCCTTTACTTGAACTCTCAGGCACGTACCATTCCTTCCATGTCTTTTCGGGGACAGAAACGTAAGGCAAGGCACGACCTTCTGTTCTTGCCTGCAGTGCCAAAGAAAGAAGTTGACTCTTCATGTTCAAAGTTCGCGCTTGCCGTGTGGCCTGTGTTACATACCTAAGGTACATCGAGGTACGTACAGCAGGACATGATGTTGGAAGGAAACAGCCAACGAGGTCTATGTTGGAGTGACCTGCCTTATCGTATGTTCAGGTAGGCGCATGTAAGAAAATCGCACGGGGAGACCGGGGGTAAATCTGCTCTCTTGCCTGCTCTTTCTTGCTCTGTTTCCTGCCTTTCCTGCTGCCAAGACACCGCTATCGCTTCCTGCCTCAAGCATCCTGAGAGTTTTTGAGCAAGTTCACGCCCAATGGCAACCTCGAAGTGCCCCAGTCTGCTTCCCAACTTCCTGCACGACACATGTCCCGACTCCAAGTCTCGATCCTTGCTATGCGATTCTCCATGTTCAACGCATCGTGTATTCCCTCACTCATAAGGTGGCGTCTTGCTCTTGCACAGTACAGGCTACAGGCTAAGGTACACAGGTACTGACTTTCTTAGTCCCTCTGGCAAAGTGACAGCAGGCAGGTCACATTCGGCCGCTGCATCGCAGATGCACCCCAAGGCTCGAATTACCAGCTAACCCAGCAGACCACAGATTGACAAAGCAACAACCCCGTTCAAGATTCACAGAGACAGGCAATGAGGCACTGTAATCTGTACCAGCATTGTTGCTGATAAGGACCTGCACCTCATGAGTCCAGCCCTGTCTCCCGTCGGGCTGATCGTCGAAATCGAGAAGGTCGCACATCCCAACGCCGGATTATGGGGTACTTGTCCCAGGCTTCATAGGAATGACGGTGAAGTCTGAGCCATCTCTCTAGACGCCCTGTACGCCCGCCACCAGCCGCGTCACCTACGTACAACCATCAGCAATTCCAACCTCACCAGATACGGTCACTATACTGTCCCTTGTGTTGCGGGGCCAGACTGCGACGCGGGACAATTCTCCCCAATCAGAAAGTCGAGACTTTTGGCCGCTGCTCTCAAGGCCACTCTCAGTCAATACTATGCGATGCGGTGGAATCGGCCAAGCAAAAGTGGTCGACGCCCCCGACTTACCGTGCGCTATTCTGAGAACATTTGCGAAAGATTGTCGATTCTAGCCTCCCGATTCCCGACGCCGATGCAATCCCTTCATGTATTGCTACCTCGCCTGAGCAAGCAGCTAACTAACAGTGGAGTGTACGAAGCTGTGGCCTGCGAGAATTTCAACCGATCCAACCAGGCGCACTCGGATCTTGTGGTTGTGAAGCGCCCAAAAGAGCCCCAAGTTTGATTGCGCCCTCAATTGGGCCACAACAGGAGGGTTCCGCCGCCCCGGCGCTGTGCGCCTGCTTCTGCAATATCGGCCTGCCGTTGGATTGCGTCGCATTGCAGCTCGCCTCGCCTCTCCAAATTGCTCGCTACAACCCGTTCGCTGCTTGTTGGCCGCCTCATCACCAACCACATGGTGTTCACCTTCCTTTTGGCCTACCTGCTACTTTCACTGCATGTCTCTGTCTGGATTCCCAAGAAAACAATATCGGTCAAGAGCCCAGAGGCTTCACAGCTGCGACAGCAAAGCTAAGGCCGGATAGATGAAGCTACCAGGGAAGCCTGCTGCAACATCAACTCTAGCGTCTGGCTCGCAATCTCCGCCATGCTCTAGCTTCGCTTTCCCGCCCCTTCAGACTGCGGCTCCCATGCCTCGATTCTTCCCGCCGATCTCACGGCTTGCTGCCGACGAATGACGCTGTCGCCGAACACCTCCCCACTCAACTTTATTTGCGGCGCACTTGGACCTGGGCCCTGGCATCAAGGTGGGTGGCGGATTTCAGCGGCCATCCAGTAATTTAGGCATAGGAGCTAGCTTTTCTGCCCGCCAAGAGCATTATTTTACAAGTAAAGATACACAGTTTCCAAACTCCCCCGAAACGCCAGTCTTTCGTCCCAGCAAGCCATAGAAATTCCGCTTCCATCTCGAACAATTTCCATTACAGTTCAGCCTTGGTCTTGTCCTCCGTCTTGGACTCGAGCGCGTACAATTCCCTAGGCTGGCCTGCCGCGTCGCAGCTGGCGAACTTCCACCACCCCCAGTGCCAAGCACCAGCGATATTGATCAATCCCCACTTGATCGGCGCCGGCATGGGCGGCCAGTTCGCCCACAACCCGTCTTCCGTTGTCCGGTCCAGGTTCAACAAGAAGAACGGCACTACGTCCGCCGTGCCTGCCTTGGTGACGGTGCTCTTGCCCCACGTCTTGAACGTCAGACTCGCGTTGGCCGCCTCCGGTGTTCCCTCCTTGGGCGCGTTCGGGTGCTCCGACATGCCGGCGATGGTGGTGATCTCGCTATGGAAGTGGTTCTCGAATGGTTTTTGGAAGCTCTTCATGATTTCGAGCAGCTTGTCGCCAGAGAAGTCGGCCGGCGAGGGGAGGGAGGTAAGGTACTTGTTGAACTCGGCGAGGCCGCCCAGGAACGATTCTGTTCACATCTTTGTCAGTTGACCATTGCGGGTTAGTGTCGTGGATATCAGGTACGCACCATGCTCCTTATGCGTCTCGGCAAAGACATTCTTGTCCTCCAAAAGGTCCTCGACCTTGGTGAACAGCGACTCCTCCTCGTCATCGTGGTGCGACTTGACAAATTTGAACCAGGTCTGGGAGTATCCGATAAAGTCTGCCTTGTCTGCTTCCTGAATGTAGGGCGCTTGTTGGTAAATGGAGTTGTAACCTCGCAGGATCGAGTTGTGCAGCAGGGCCATGTGCGTTGAGCCCAGCGTGAAGAGGTCGGTCTATTGGACTGTCAGCGGGAGCTTCCTCCAATTGGGCCCGATCCCCATTGATCCCGTTCCAAGCAACCTACGAACCTTTTTGGTTGCATATTGCGGCGTGGTGATGAGCTTCATGGGCCCGTCGGCCCAAGGCTTGGTGGTTTGCGGTGTCGTGGTCATCATGAATGGTGCTCTGGAAGCTAGCAAGCTGATGAGGATGCTTGGAATCACAAGCAAGAGATATCCGGCCATTTTGACAGAGTTCGGCGGAACCTAGCGAGAGCGAATGGCGCAACTGATATACAGATCAGGGTGGAAAGTGGTACGATTCACTGACGTGCCTTTGCCGCGTGTTGAGGGAATCGAGGGTCGGGGTTGCGTGACCAAATGGACAGCTAGCAGCAGCGCAGCGCAGCTTTGTATTGGATGTCAGCTCGGGGCCGAGAAAAGGGAAGCTTGTCCAACCTTTACAACAGTTTCTGGAGCTTCCGGGTCTCTAGAGCGTGGGGTGAAGGAAGAAGAATGAGGTGTTGGCTGATTAAAAGGCAGTTCGCCATTGGCCCGTGCCAGGGGAGAGCGCTGGGAACCTGGGGTGATGTGCAGGGAGCTCTGGCGCGGTTTCACCTGGGGAGCTCCCGCTAATGCCGCTGTGGGATCATGGCGGTGGCTGCCGACGGGATGGGGTCACCGATGCGGTTCCTGGATTGGGTAATCGGGACCCTTGGGAGACGGGGGAATGAGACGTCGAGCCGGGGCTTCGGACCTTGGTGACCTGCCGATGTCCGAACATGTTCGGTATGACGGGAAGAGTGGAGTGTGGAGAGGCTGACACGCCTGGACGAGCAGACATGGCGGAGCCAATTGGCTCGGCTGCTGGTGATTCGACTGCCAAGTTGGTGATGGGAGCTGGCTTGGAGTATTCTCGAAGCATGCGTTCAAGCTGAAGTCTGGTCCCAGTCATTGGAATGTCACTATGAGCTTTGGGTTGAACCAAAGTCTGGGGATCATGTTATCTCCCAGAAAGAGTAAGGTAAGGTAAGGTAAGGTAAGGGTAGCGAAGTAGATGCCGGCGAAGATGACATTGAGATGCACAATGAGCATGACACATATGGCTATGAACTTTCCTAAGAATATGTGACCTTCAATCGCGCAACTAAATGCGAATGCGATGTTGCAGTTTCTCAGAGGTACAGATACGAAAGGAACACTCCAACCGCAGGCCTGTCGCTCATAATGCGCTGAGTAGATCAACCTCAAGGCAATAGGCAGCGCAATCGGGCCTCGGCGGTCACCCAAACCCAAGTACCACCCATATCGAATAAGAATCGAAACGATCAAGGTCATCTTGTTTCCTGGAAGTTCAATTGCCAAAGGACTTCCAAAGTTGGAAACAAAGCGGTGAAGACGACTCACCGTGCGGGGTTCCAGGCAGGCGCTCGGTTTGCGTACACCCAACGACGTGCCTGCCTCTGGCGTGTAAGTGAAGGGCGTCTGTCTCCACGCCTTAGCATCGACATCACAACTTCACCATTCATCAAATCAACTTATCATCCAGCTCGGACCATCTAGACTTCATCATCAGAACAAGTCACAGAGCAACACATCAACACGACGCCAACTTCAAATAATTACAATCACAATCCCGCCAACATGCCTACAGAAGGAGTCTACTACACCCCCAACGGCAAAAAAACCGTCATCCCCCTCGAAAACAACCCCGACGTCTTCACCTCCCTCATCCACGACCTCGGCATCTCTCCCGAGCTAGGCTTCTTCGACGTCTACAGCCTCGACGAGCCCTCCCTCCTCTCCCTCGTGCCCCGCCCCGCTCTCGCCCTCATCTTCATCTCCCCGGCGCCAATGTACTACGCCGTCCGTTCCGCCGACGGCACGAGGCTCGCCAAGGAAGACGGGGTGACGTATGCTGGGTCCGGGTCGGAGGAGCCTGTGATTTGGTTTCGGCAGACGATTGGGAATGCGTGTGGGTTGTATGCACTCATTCACGCTGTGGGTAACGGGCCCGCGAGGGAGTTTGTGCAGGAGGGGTCGTTGATTGAGAGTCTGCTCAAAGAGGCGGAGCCGCTAAAGTGGGAGGAGCGGGCTGATGTTTTGTATAATAGCCTACCGCTTGAAGAGGCGCATATGAAGGCTGCGAGGAGGGGGGATACGGCGGCGCCGCCTGCGGAGGAGAAGCCTGGGTACCATTTTATTGCGTTTGTGAAAGGGAAGGATGGGCATTTGTGGGAGTTGGAGGGCGGGTCGGATGGGCCTGTTGATCGGGGGTTGTTGGAGGAGGGGGAGGATATGTTGAGTGAGGGTGCATTAGAGAGGGGGATGAAGAGGTTTATTGGGTTTGCGGATGGGAACTTGGAGTTTAGTATTGTTGCTTTGGCGAAGAGGGAGGAGTGAGGTCTGGTGGTCTTGGTGGTTGTCGGTGCGTGATGTGTGATACGTGGCATGGGGATCGGCGTTGTTTGCTTTGAGGAACTCTAGATTGTAAAAGGGATTGGAAATTGGTATGCATAGCTTAGAGAACACACTCGTTTGCAGTTAACTTGATTCAAACGCCCTCCCTTGTTCTTATTCGAGTCACTTCAATGGTCCCTTAAGAATGATTCCGGAACTTGTTCCTTCCTACAGGCGACGCAAAGGGATTGCCCAATGTGGCATCTAATAATATGGGTGTACTCACATTGCTCACCGAAATCCCCAGTCCGGCTCCAGGTGTAGAAGATACGCCGAGGTGAGGACGAGCAGGTAGAGGTAGAGAGGTGAGGGGTTCGGTGAGGCAGGGCGAACTCAGCCTTGAACCCCTCCATCTGCACGAGCCAGCCAACGGCCCCGCCCGTCCAATCAGCACGCGGCGCTGCTCCAACCATCGAAAGAGCTAGAAGGGCGAGCTTGGGCTGTTTTCTTTCCCGCCTCTGCTGCCTTTGACTGCCTCACCCCACGACGAGAATTCCGAGTTCCCTTTCTCCCCAATTCCCACACCACAAACCTACCAGATACCCTGACAACACGTCTGCCTTGCGATTGCATTTGAAGTTCGATTTCGAGTTGATCCATTCCAAAAGTCATCCGCACATTTCCTCAGACACACACATACACACACATCACCATGGCTTCCGCAGACGAGCTCAAGGCTCTCGGCAACAAGGCCATTGCCGAGAAGAACTTTGACGAGGCTGTGTAAGTTTGTCTCTGCTTCCACCCCATGTTCACGCACCTGACAGAGTCCCAGCGCCAAGTTCACCGAGGCCATTGAGATCCAGCCCGACAACCACATCCTTTACAGCAACCGCTCCGCAGCCTACGCCTCCAAGAAGGACTGGCAAAACGCCCTGAACGATGCCAAGAAGACTACCGAGATCAAGCCCGACTGGCCCAAGGGATGGGGACGTCTGGGAACAGCGCAGTACGGTCTGGGTGACCTCCTCGCCGCCAACGATGCGTACGAGGAGGGCCTCAAGGTCGACCCTAACAATGCCGGTCTGAAGAAGGATCTCGCTGCCGTCCAGAAGGCGATGAAATCCGAGGTTGGTGGTGGTACGTGAAAGACACCAACAAAGAAAAGAAAAAGTACCATGCTGACTGACTTACAACAGACGCTGGTGACCCGATGGGTGGCCTCGGCAACATGTTCAACGACCCCCAGCTCGTCCAGAAGCTCGCCGCGAGCCCCAAGACGGCCGGTTTCCTCGCCGACCCCGCCTTTATGGCCAAGCTCCAGCAGATGAAGGCGAACCCCTCGGCTTCACCCGATCTGTTCAGCGACCCCCGTATGCTGCAGGTCCTTGGTGTCCTGATGGGCGTCGACATGCAGATGGGTATGCCCGACAACATGCCCGAGGACGCCGAGATGCGCGATGCTCCTCCCCCTCCCCAGTCGAAGCCTGCCGCGCCCAAGAAGGCCCCCACTCCCGAGCCTGAGCCCGAACCCGAAGAAGAGGACGAGGAGGCTATCGAGAAGAAGAAGGCCAAGGAGGCCGCTGACAAGGAGAAGGCCCTCGGTACCGAGAACTACAAGAAGCGCAACTTTGATGAGGCTATTGCACACTACACCAAGGCGTGGGAGCTGCACAAGGACATCACCTACCTCAACAACCTGGGTGCCGCGTACTTCGAGAAGGGCGACTTTGACAAGGCCATCGAGACTTGCTCAAAGGCCGTCGAGGAGGGTCGCGAGATCTATGCCGACTTTAAGCTGATCGCCAAGAGCTACGCCCGTATCGGTACCGCCTACGAGAAGCAGGGCAACCTTGACCTTGCCATCGAGAACTACAAGAAGTCGCTGACTGAGCACCGCACCCCCGACGTGAACGCCAAGCTCCGCGCGGCAGAGCGCAACAAGATCGAGACTGCTCGCAGTGCCTACATCGACCCTGCCAAGGCAGAGGAGGCGCGTGAGGAGGGTAACAAGAAGTTCAAGGAGAGCGACTGGCCTGGCGCCGTGGCGTCGTACACTGAGATGACGAAGCGTGCGCCCAACGACCCCAGAGGATACAGCAACCGCGCGGCGGCCTTTATCAAGCTGCTCGAGTTCCCCAGCGCCGTCGAGGACTGCAACACGGCCATCAAGAAGGACCCGGCCTTCATCCGCGGCTACATCCGCAAGGCGCAGGCCTTCCACGGCATGCGCGAGTACTCCAAGGCGGTGGATGCCTGCAGTGAGGCGTCCGAGGTTGACCTGGAGCACCACAAGGGCGCCAACGCGCGCGAGATTGAGCAGACGCAGCAAAAGGCTCTCAACGCCATGTACTCTGCGCGGGAGAACGAGACGGAGGATCAGACGCGGGAGCGTTTGGCAAAGGATCCCGAGGTAAGCATCCACAACCATGCGACCGGCACAGAGCGACCGGTTCCTTCCATCCGCAACTAGCGACTAGTTTTGGCTAACTTTGTGCACTAGATCATGAGCATCATGAACGACCCCATCATGCAGTCTATCCTCCAGCAGGCACAGTCGGATCCCGCTGCTTTGAACGAGCACATGAAGAACCCCGAGATCAGAGCCAAGGTGCAGAAGCTCGTAGCGGCGGGAGTTATCCGCGTCGGCCGGTAAGAAATCGGAGTGGCGTTGAGGTGAGATGCTAGTGTGGGGAACGGGTGCGAAGGGAAGGAAAAAAGGTCACGCGTAATGGTTGGACGACGAAACGTTAAAAGGAGCTCACTAGGTCATTTGTAGTGGTTGCAATGTGACCCCAACAACAGAGATATTCCACGTGAGTGCTCTCAGATGTCTTGGAGCGTGATGAATGACTTGCGCTGCCCCGCGAAAATAAGTTACTGTAGTTTGTAAGGCCAGAGGACTCAAAAGAACTTACTAAATTTGTGAGACATGCCATGCCGGAATGAGGTCTGCGATGGCTTTGGGTTGTAGTGGTGTGCCAAGTGAGGCCGTAAATGTCGACCCGTGTAAGTGTCACCCGTTGATGAGAATTGTCATTCGAAAAGACATGAGTCGGTGCCTTGGCTCGTCCCATATAGAAGTGCACTATTTGATACTTTCATGAGTTGGCAGATCTAAGTCGCAGGATTTAATTTGTTTCTCTTCTCACTGATACCCTCACTTTGCTACGCCAGTTACGCGTGTAGTTTCACCACCCACAATCATGGACTCACCCATGAAAGAAGGTATGTCTCAAGCCACTCATCTCATCTCATCTCAGCCTCATCATCTCAGTCCAAGAATAACACCGCATACAGCATACGTTCAACTCATCGAAGTCATCGCAAAAGACACCACAGACCCAGCCGCAACAGAAACCCACGTCCGCCAACTCATCGCCTCCCTCCCCTCCGTCCTCCGCGCCCGCGACGACGACGAGCGAACAGCCCTCCACCACGCCGCCCGCCTAGGCCGCACCGCCCTCCTCGTCGCCATCCTCGAAGCCAACCCTGACTCCGACGTCGACGTCCGCGATGTAGATCGCTGTACGCCTTTACATCTTGCCGCGCGTAACGGGCACGAAGGGTGTGTTGCGACGTTGGTGTGCGAGGCGGGAGCGGACGTGAGAGCCGAGGAGAGTTTTCTGGAGACGCCCCTTCATGAGGCGAGTCGGGGCGGGTATGCGCGGATCGTAACGCTGTTGATTGAGAATGGGGCGGTTGTTGATGCGCCGAATCGAGATTTGGGGACGAGTTTGCATATTGCTGCGAGGAGGGGGAATGAGGACGTTATTAGGGTTTTGCTTGAGGCTGGGGCGAATCCCGGGACGAGAGATGCTGTTGGGGATACGCCGCTTCATGATGCTGCTAGGGGTGGGCACGAGGGTGTGGTGATGATGTTGCTGGGGACGGGGTCCGTTTCTATTGAGGCGCAGAACGCGAATGATTTCACGCCGTTGAGCGTTGCTGCGCGCCATGGGCGGGAGGCGATTGTGAGGATGCTGGTGGAACAGGGTGCGGACGTCGATACCATGAGCAACGAGTACTGCACGCCCCTTCACCAAGCTGCTTCCGAAGGCCACGATGGCGTCGTTCGCATCCTCATCGCCGCGGGCGCGGATGTCGATTTGCAGGATAAAGACGACCAGACCCCCCTCCACGCGGGCGTCATGTTCGAGCACGAGGCTGTTGTCGCCTCGCTGCTCGCCGCGGACGCGGATGTGGACGTCCGGGATACGGAGGACTGTACGCCGCTGCACCACGCCGTGAAGAACGAGAACAAGAGGCTCGTGAGGGATCTGTTGGAGGCTGGGGCGGATCCGACTGTGATTTCGTCGACGGGGGAGACGCCGCAGAGTTTGGCCAAGTTGCTGAACCGCAACTCGATTGCGGATTTGTTCAACTCGCCGCAGGTTGTGCCGAAGCAGAACGTCGGACTCGATGTCTTTAGTGTCTTTGCCGCGGCCGGTGTTGGGATGGGTGGTGGTGGTGGTGGCGGGAGAGTGAAGAAGACGCGCCCGCCGTCGAGACCGAATCAGGAGGCGGAGATTGAGGCGTGTAAGCACTTTAAGGGGTTATTCTGGTGTCCTTCTTCGGAATGCAGTTTCGAGAGTCTGAGTGTGTGGGATTTGCTGTATGATTCCGAGACGGAGGTTAAGTTGTGTCCGAGGCCGCCTCCGCCTCCGATGACGCTGCCGATGCCGGTGGCGTTGCCGGCGCTGTCTCCACACTCTGCCGAGACGCCGGTCCGGAGCCCCGTGGGATCACCCACACGAAGCCCCGCGCGATCGAGGGCGCATTCGAGGGCACAGAGTCCCGCGGGGAGTCCGAGGCTCTCGCCTCTTCAAACGCCGTCTCACTCGCCGCCGCATTCGCCTCTGCTTCAACCTCCTGGGAGCCCTGGGTTGAACATGAAGGGGATGAGAAAGCACGTCAGCCAGCAGCGCCGCAAGAGTTCACATACTACCGGTGTTGGTGGTGGTAGTAGCGGCGGTACTGCACGCACCACTAGCAGCCACAAGGAAGACCACAGGTCTATCAAGCGGTGGTTCCATCTTCCTGCAAACAACGTCGCGTGGGTGATGGACCTCGTGCAGCGGATTTGCGCCGTGGACGGGCGGCCAGATGCCGAGTGTAACCGGATGATTGCGTTCATCGAGGAGACGTTTCAGGAGATTCGGATCAGTGCGCCCTACCGGAAGCCGCATTTTCGGATGGAGGCTGCTACGGCTGCTGCTGCTGCCGGGGCGGCGACGGATGGGAGTGGTGGGACTGGGATGCCGGAGGTGAGTCTTGGATCGGAGGTGCCGGCCGGACAGGTGGCAGCAGCAGCAATAGCACCGCCGAGATCTCAAATGTTCTCTC
This sequence comes from Colletotrichum cuscutae, assembly GCA_030869315.1. Taxonomy (NCBI): domain Eukaryota; kingdom Fungi; phylum Ascomycota; class Sordariomycetes; order Glomerellales; family Glomerellaceae; genus Colletotrichum; species Colletotrichum cuscutae. The sequence continues at coordinate 584,792 of MPDP01000002.1, forward strand.
TGGTACTCCCCGTCATCGACGTCGACATCGACGAGGGCACGAAGAGGAGTCTCCAGGACGTACACATCGGGGATGAAGCCAAGGTCTTTCGCCCGATGGAATTGGTCGGCGGCGGCGCGGTAGCCGTCCCGACAGCAGCAGCAGGTAACGATAGAAGAGCGCCACCGGTCCAGAGGCCGCACCCTCTCAGCGCGATGCCGACGAATCTGCAACACTACCTCTTCCCCCATCTAGCGCACTTTGACGCCATGGCCAAGATGCGCGCGACGTTTACGAAGTCTGAGCTGCATGTCCCGAGATCGCTGGATCAGTCGTACCACGAGAGTCTCAGCGCGAGCGATCTTGCGCTGCGAAACGAAAGCCAGGTGCTATTCCGCTATCTTCGGCGCGTCGAGGGCCGACTGGCTGCTTCCGCTGCCTCCGCCGCAGGCACGACGCCAACGGGAACCACAGCAGCCGGGTCATCGACTGCAGGTGACACGATTGCAGAGGACGTACTAGGGAAGCAACCTCTAACCGAAGACGGCATCGCGTCGACGAGGGTGCATCAGCAGCAGCAAAAGACGCAACATCAACAAAACCCGTTTGATCGGCATGCGCAGAGGGCGTACTCGAGGCAGAGCAGCTCCAAGCAGAAGAAGACGGACGGGACCAAGGCGGAGCTGGGGAGGATGGCGGGGAGGCAGGACCAGGCGAGTAGTGTGCAGGCCAAGATTTCGCGGGAGAAGAGGAGGATGGACACGGAGAGGAGGAAGCAGATTTTGGTTGTTGCGCAGCTTTGGATTTGGAGGATTGATGAGCGTGAGTCCTTCTCTATTCCTCCATTGTGACTTGTCCTGCGCAGGCAGTATTTGAAAGACAGAGGATGGAGCCGGTGACTTTGGATGTTTCTCGGTGGTTTACCAAAGCTGACGATACTATTATTTTACAGACACCATCATCACCGCGTTCCCTGATCGTTGGGATAACAAGAACGCCAAGACATTATTGAACCAGATCAAGCACCGCGTGCTGGGAACCAGGGACATGCGATCTGAGAACACGGACATGATGCGTGTTGTGGAGAGTATTCTCGAGAGCGCGGTGGAATACAGTGAGGAGGAATTTCACTTCCAATTCGAAGGGCCGCGTAGTTACTGTAACATCTTTGCGGCCTCCATTGCTCACGTTGTAAGTTTCTCTGTCTGTCTTTGCTGGCGGGTATAGTCATCTACCTAGAAAAAAGGGGTGAACTTTGTGACAAGAGGTCAATCTTAGCTGACTTTGATACCAAAAACCAGTCCAACGAAGCAATGAAGCGCTACGCCAACTTCAAAGCCTCCATCAGCAAAATGGGCACCTCAAAGACGGTCCTCGACGACCTTCGCGCCGAGATTGAGCTTCTGCAGGAGATTGATGACGTCCGGGAGGAGATCAATATGATCAAGCGGGTTCTCCGGTCGCAGGAGCGGGTCTTTGACGGATTCCGTGAGGCGGAGGCGGAGCGGGTTGGGAGTTTATGCGGCGGAGTCGGAGCCGGGGAGAAGCAAGGTGGTGTTGTAAAGCCGTATAAGCACCCGACGCTGGACTTCTTCAAGAGGTTGGAGGAAGATGCGAATCGGGTTCGGGATTCGGTGAGTGCTAGATTCCGTGTGAAGGTGTCTGGATGACTGCATCTGGGGAGCGTTTGCTATTGGGTACGTGTGGCTGACTGGGTGGTAGATTACAACTTTGCTGGATTTGAGACAGAGAGAGGCGAATATCGAGGAGGCGCTGTCTGCGAGCGAGCAGTCGAAGATTCTCTTCATCTTTACCGGGGCGACGGTCGTATTTGTAAGTTGATTTCCCTCTCTCGCCTGTTTACATCAGGAATAGCAAAGCTAACTTTTGCAGGCGCCATTGTCTTGGGCAACAGGTACGCTGGCTTAAGACGACGCCTCCTTTGAGGATGTCCTAGAGACAATATGTAGGAAGAGACTGATAATCTTCAACAGGCATCTTCGACATCTCCATCGAAGGCGTTCCATCGCCGATCAGTCCCGGAACTCTCATTCTGACATGTGGTAAGTTTCCCCTGGCCGCAACCAACCCCCCCTGCCCAAACGACTGACCAACACGACCCCAGTGCTAAGTCTAGTCGCCACCCTCCTCCTCATCGCCCTCTCCCTCCAGATCTACGAATTCGTCACCACAGGCAAAGCGAAGCAGCTCTACCGACGCGTCTCCAACTTCTTCGAGGTCCGCAAGCTGGAGAAGCTGGCGGCTGCGAACCAGAGCAAGTCGCCGCCCTCGTCGCTCGGCGCGTCGACGCAGCTGAGCAGGCTGAGGAGGTCGTCTCTCTCGCAACCTGTCGCTAGTACGACGGCCAACGAGAAGAAGAAGATGCAGAGTGTGAGGAGGCGGCTTGCTGCGCTGAGAACGAGGGGCAGGGGGTTAGGGCGGGATCGGGATGAGGAGAGGGAGGTTACTGGGAAGCAGGTTTGATGATGGGATGGACAGACGGGGCAAATATCTTTTAAGACCGGCATAGAGAAGCGCTATTAACTGTATATGATAAAGTCGCTTTTTTGATAACTAAACTTTGCGTACATTTGATGAAGCGGGTTCATTATTGTTACAATGTAGTCTGAACAAAGCGCGAGTCTATCTGGTGTTCCGTGCCGCTGACCCGGAGGAGGCCTATGAGCCGCATCCGCGTATACGGTATACCTTACTTTATAGGAGACATTAGGGTTGGCTTCATAAATTGAGGTACTGTTTCAGTATTTGTGTCCAGCATGCTCTTTAGGTGGTACCAATGTCCTTTCACCCGCTCTTTAGTCTCTTTGGTCTGGCGAGGGATGTCGTTACGAAACTTGTCATGACAAAGAACTTGGGCAAGGAGCCAGCCTTCTTTACAACCACTACGCATCTCTTTCCGCTATCGGGCTACCTTTACATACTAGGTGGCACCTCTGGCTGGTACCAAGCAATCGTGAAGTGTGAAGTCCCCTCAACATGGCCAGCCTTATACTTCTGGGGAATCACGGATATGAGTCTCAAAGACACCACCTTTTTCTCACCCTTGGCAGCTTGATCAAGTTACGTAGGAGGGACCATATAGCTTGATAATTATGCTCGCTTGCTAAGCCGATACAGTGCTAAGTACTAATCACTTCAGGCTTGTATTAGACCAGCCCAACAACAGGGGTGACTCCAGTCTTCCACATCCATGGCAAGTAGATCTATGCATACCAAGTTGCATCGGCACGATCGGCTCGGCCAAACGCCTTGAGCTCGGCCGAGTCAATCTGAAGCCGTCAATCAGAAATCCAGATGCTGTTCATGATCCTCGGCCTCCTCGGTCTTCCTCGCTCTTACGGATTTTAATGAATGCGAATGAAACTCTGGACAACCTCTTCTTCAAAGGCTAAAAGTTGTTAATGACTTCATCGCTTGAGAAGAGACATTAGGTGCCGATTTTATTAGATTGTCTGATAAAAAGTTCCCTAGTTGCAAATCGTAGAATCTTACCAGCTTGTCTGCTAGCCGCAAGAGTTGGTGATGTACTGCGACGAGTGAGGGAAGACATTACATCCCCACTTCAATCTCACTAAACCGGAATGCACACAGCTCATAGTGTCGATACCCCATGATCCCATTTCAGGTGCAAGGGAATCAGCGATCAAGGTCAGTAGTACCCCTTTCTTGGTTTCAGGGTGATGCTGATTCCTAGAAGTGTGAGAACGCACATGCGAATAGATTCATAAGCCAATTGCCTACCGGCACAAAGTCGACCCGTCTGCAGTCAGCACACATCATCAAGAACAGGCGCAGCACACGGACACATTGTTACGGTCGGTTTTGGACAACTACCCGCTGCCTTACTCAAGACTTCACGGGCGAAGCAGATATCGGGAAAAAGTAACAGCTTGGAGGTCAGAACCGGACTTTAACAAAAACCCCGATCGACGCTACGGCTAACCTAGTTGCATACACTTGCATACAGATAGGTCGACACTAGGACCGCCATATTACCGCTTCCGGCACGCATTTCGGGCGTACATCCCTCCCACTGCACAGCCCTACAGGTGCAGGGATCGGACTTTTGCCAAGATCTCTGAAAACTCCGGTCGCTGACTTGGACAACCACCAGTCCATCGCACACGGCATCAGACGAAGGACGAGGACATAGCGAACAAGCCTCCCCCCAATGATCAATCCAAGACTTGCTGAGCCTTTACGGAACGCGAATACCCAACACTCTTCCAGTCACAATTCAAAGGACTTGACTTCCTCTTATTAAATACACCTCCGAGAATTGGTCTCCATCGTTTCCCCTCCATCCCACAGCCGTACCACTTACGACCAAGACAGAGTCTTTAATCGGGAAGAACAGCGTAGTTCCGGCGGAGAAGTCAGAGAATCTCCAATATACGCTCTTCTCTTTAGGAGTATTCACAAAGGCCTTTGACAGCCCCGGGTCCGGTCACAGTCTACCCGTAACCATGTCTGCCGCTTCGTCTCCCACTCGATCGACGAAAAGTCCTTCGCCGGAGACCACCGGCGTCCCTTCTGTAGCCAAATGGGGCGCCGCCTGCGCGCCGTGTGCGACGGCAAAAGCAAAGTGTCTTCGATCCAATACGACGCCCGGGTCAAAGTGTGATAGGTACGTTTGCGAGGCACAGCGTTCTTTATGCAGCCATCCCGTCCATGATCTCCCGGGTCATTACGCCTGCATAGGGGAGCCGGGGATTCCTTAAGATCTCCGGGCCCGGGGGCGGATCTAGACGTTGTTTGTTCCACGGGAATGGCGTGTGGTGTGGTGGCTACCGTGGCTCCATTGCAACCCGCCATGTCTTTGATGGCCCAATGGCGGGAGTGGGAGAAGGACCCTAGGCGGTGCTTTTTGTCATCTTTGACTAACGGTTGTGTTGTTGCGTGGTAGATGTGAGCGTCTCTTCAAACATTGTTCGGTTCAGATACACAGGCCAAGGAAGAAGAGGCAAAGCAGGCCGTCGTAAGTCACACTTCTCAATCTCGGACCCGCGTTCAGTCAAGGATGCTGGATGGTTGCTGTCCAGTACGGCAAGCAACGCTAAGCCCTATACAAATGGGGGTTGTGGGATACCGAAGATTCTCTGTATCACTCATTCGGACGAATCACTGAGACAAGATATCGCAGGAAAACAACACAGCTTGAAGAGCGTCTCAACCGCCTGGTCAACACCCTACAAGTATCAGGAAACGTGTCCACCCTCCCGAGTGGCCCATCCACCGGCCAGCCAGTGTTGCCTGGCCCACCAAGACACTCATACCCAATCTGCAATCCGCCAGTCTCTCTACTCTCAGGACAACCAATACCGGCGGACTTCTACTCCCAAAGCCGCGTCTCACCTTGGGACGTCGAAGACCTCTCCGACGTCAGGCCCATCAATATCCCCGAGACCTACAACTCCTTCGTGCCCCCGACATGCATATGCAAGCCTGAGCCGGGGGAAGCCCCGCCGCCTCCCGACACGGACGAGAACCTCCTTAAGATCTACCGCACCAAGCTGGCGCCGTGTTTCCCCTTCGTGCTGGTGCCGGATGACGTCTCTGCTACTACGCTCGGCGCGACGAGGCCGTTCCTGATGGCTGCTATACGCATGGTCTCGTGTTACCGAAGCATGAAGTCGATGCGGGGGCAGATGTATCGTCTCTTGAACCACGTTGCTGACCACATGCTCCTGCGATCCGAGAGGTCGTTTGATTTGCTGCTGGGGTTGGTGGTTATGCTGGGCTGGTTTCATCAGCATTGCATCGCTCACGCTCAGCTTAATCAGCTTGTCTCGTTGGCTACGTGTCTTGTTGGTGAGCTGGGGCTTAAGAGGAGCCCTTGTTTGCCGGAGCGGACGAGGTTATTGGTCATGCGGCCTTGGGAGTTGCGGGAACGCACGAATGAGGAGCGGAGGTTGCTGTTGGCGGTGTGGTATCTCAGCTCATGGTAAGCCTCAATCCTTTTTGGAGGAAAGAAGAGTGGTCGAACTGATATTTAATCCACAGCATCTCAATGGACATTCACCAGATTGATTCTATGAGATATTCGGGGTACATGCAACAGTGTTTGCGAGAGCTTGAAGATGATGTAGAGTATGAGTCGGATATACATCTCGGGTACATCGTTCGGATACAAAGACTCTGCGAGAGGATCTCGGACCTGAGGTCGAAAGACTATCTCGACGAAGAAGGGGATGAGAGTACTCGGGCGCCTCTCTCAGCCTACGTCTCTGGCTTCAGAGCGGAGTGGAACAAACTCCAGACTAGCATGCCCCCTACCTTGAAGAACAACGGTCAGTTTGGCGTCCCCCAAATCACAAGCCGAAGCGAAAGCTTGACAGACTATAGCCTACCTCCAAGTAAGAATGGCTACCCTACGGCTTCGCATCCACGAACCCCCCAGAATCGACGCCGAGCTCCTCGCCTCCCTCTCAAAATCCCTCGACTCCATCAGCGCAGGCTCTACATCCGCCCTCGACGCCTTCTACCAATCCAACGCAGCCCTCAAAGCCTGGTTCGAAACCTGGCTCTCCGTGCCTCAAGAATTCTTCTACTGCATCCCCATCTCGATAGCCTCGCACATGGTCTACGCCGTTATGATGATGAGTCGCTGGTCCTGGCTTACAACAAGAGGCAAAACGCCGCCCGAGCCGCAGACAGACCCGTCGGACCCGTCAAAGGATAACCCCAATGTTGCACTGGCGGCCATGGAAGCTGCCATCAGCCCCAATACCCCCGCGTCTACGTCAACCCCGTCGGCTGAGACGAAGGGCTCCTCGCCGTGGCAGACGACGTTGCCCGATAAGGATCTGCCTCAGGTGCTGGCTGCGCTCAAGGGGCGTCTTTCTACGCAGCCTGACCTAATGCTTGATGTGGAGGGGTACCTCAACCGAATCGTGGCTCAGCTACAGACTATTGACGCATTGTACTCCGAGATGTCTGTCGACGAGGGTGAGTGGCGCGGCAACATCTGGAGCCTGGGCGCGACGAAAGTCAAGATTGCGATGCTGAGGCAGCAGAGGTGGTCCAAGGTTATTGCGTCGCAGGCGGAGGAGCGGGAGCTCGAGATCCAGGGCGCGGGAGGCGAGCAGCTTGGGCTTGGTGAGATTGAGATGCAGGAGAACTTCCTTGCCTCGTTGCAGATGCCCGAGTGGGATGCGAGTATGGTCTGGGATCCGCACACTTATTATGATCCCATGCCTCAGGACCCGGCGCTCTGGAGTGAGGTTGTTCCCGGGGATCAGGACTGGGGGACGATGGGGTCGCTGGGACACATGCCGGAGGGGAGATATATGTAACTTGTGTGGCTTGTAAGATAGAGATGTGAGAGTGGCTGTCTAGAATTCAACGAGGCTCATGATTTTATCGAATCTGGCATCGTGTCAAACCAGTCAATTAAGGTGCCCAAGACAATATTGTGGATAGAGGACTCCATCAGGAGATGTAGATGACAAGAGGTACATAATTTGATACTGGGCCAGCAAAGTCATCTGGCGTTGTGGCAGAGTGGTCTAATGCGCAAGACTAGAAATCTTGTTCCTTCGGGAGCGTCTGTTCGAATCAGGCCAACGTCGATCTTTTACCTTTTGTACCATCTGTCCTCCTGACTTCTCGCATTTCTATGATGGTGAATTTTTTTTGTTGTTTTCGTAGTCACCTGTTGTGTCTTGCAAAGGATTTGATCTGAACTCTAAACACTGGCTGGTGGTGATTGCTACCCCAAAACTTTCCGCTTCATAACCCATCCCTGTCACCTATCAAAAGTGGCTGCTTTAAAGCTTGTCACTAATCAAACATTTCGATCGCATCTTATCGGTGAATGACTACCTTAGAGAGTGAGCCATTCTCTCAATTCGATGTTCATGAGCAAACTATGAGCGGCGAGCCGGTTCCCGAAGGCCTGAGTAGATGAAGGACGGGTTAAAGAGAGCCTTTTCATACCTCTCATCCCATTTAGAGTGTAGGGCAGATGTTCACCAAATGCGGATAAGACGGCAACTAGCTTCACACTCCCTGAGTTCCCGATGGCCGCACCAACACAACTCTTGAACAAACAACACAATTTCTTTAGTCTACTTGATTACGCGTCAAACGTCTACGACGCAGCGGGGGCAGCTCCCGAAGAACCCTGCCAACTCTTGCCCAATAACCCACCACTGCCGCCCTTCTTCTTCTCCTCCTCTTCCATCTTCAACACCAACTCCCCAAACAATCCATTCGCCCACCCGAACCACGCGCGCGTCCAGTCATTGTCGTTCCAGCTGTTGACGCTCTCGTGCAAAACGCCAGAGCCGGCCGTCGAATCCAGCACCATTCGCAACTGCTCCTCGACGTCCTTCTCCACGTCCTTGCTGCCGGAAATGGGATCGTACGCGGTAATGGCAGCAATAACGGCCGCCATAGGCCACGCTTTGCCTGGACCGACGTGTGGCCCGCCGACAGCGGAGATGACAGGACCCTTCATGTAGTACGAGTTCGCGTCACTGAGGACATACTTGCGCGTGTTGCGGTATACCTCGGTGTAGTCGTGCAGCTTCTCGCCCTTGGGCGGGTCGGGGTACTTGAAGTTGGAGTGCGTAAAGTTCCACAGCGGCATGGCCAGGAGAGACGGCACGTTGGCGTCGTCCATCAAGTTCGCGCCGCCGTAACCGTCCACCTCGTACGCAAAGATATCGCCAAACCCGGGTCGGTGCACAATGGCATCCTTTTCGATACCCTGCCGGATCCCAAACGCCTGCGCGCGCATCTCCAACGTCAGGTTCTTGGCCTTCTCGCCATCCAGCTTGGCCATGATCTCGGACGCGGACTCGAGATACTTTGCCCACATCATGTTGGTCGGCACCAGGAACTGGAAGATACAGGCGTCATCCGAAGGGCGGAATGCCGTGCGAATCATGCCATTTTCCTTAATCGGGTTTCCCAACCCGTCGTTGGTCAAGGTCTCGCTGCCGCGATTCGTCCACCCCGTGAACGTCCACGCCGACTTTTCCACTTTGCCCTCGTGTGAGTAGGTGCCCAGCCGCATCGCGCCCGCGGCGTTGACGGCGGCCTCGACGGCGTCTATCCAGTGGTACTTGTTAAAATGCTGCCAGTCGCCCGTCTTCTCCGCGTACGAGACGGACATTTTTAGAAACGACGCCAGTGAGTCGAGTTCCCACTTGCAATCGAACACTTTTTCCGGGTCGTACGCCGGCATGGGGTGGTTGTGCACGTAGGCGCCGTTGTGCGTTGGCGGGATGCCGCTCTCGGGCGGCGGCTGGAAGCTGTGGCAGTACGGCGAGATGATGATGTAGCGCGAGTGAGCGTTGATGAGGCCGCGCCAGAGGCTGGCAAGGGAGTTTGGATCCCGCGAAGCCTCAAGGAGGGGCAGGTAAGGGCTGATTTGCTCAGCCGAGTCGCGCAGCCAGAGGGCGTCAATGTCGCCGGTGATGACATAGGTGAGCTCCTGGTCCGTCGCCTTAGACACGCCCGTGGCCTTGTCCGTCTCGTTGGCGTACCCCCTCCACTTCACCATACTGTCGAGCGTCATGGGATACGCATTCTCAAAGAGGCGGTACAGGTCCGGGTCCTTGATGACGCCCTTCATGCGGATGATGAGGTTGTCCATGGCGGGGAGGCGGAATGTGCGACATTCCGGCCGGGGCCGGTTGAGCGGGAATTTGCGTTTGCCCTCGGACAACGGGCCGGGCTTCGAGCGCATCCAGTTCTCAAAAGACTCGCAGTCCGCTGCGAGCGGCGGTGTTGGTGGCATCGGCGACGACGCGGGAGCGCTGGGTTTCGGATCACCGGGTCGGCCAGTGTCCGTAGGCGGCTGCTTGGCCAGCTCCTCGTCCTTGTTGCGATATGAGTCCTGCCCCTCGGCGTCGGCCTTGAGTTTGTCTGCGGCGGTATCAGGTTCGCCGTGTGCTACCGGTATTTCCTTGTCCTTATCCTGGTTTCCAAGGGGTTGCTTGCCGGCATCACCGCCGGTGGTAGTGGTAGTTTTGCCATTGCTCACGCCGGCTGCTGCTGATCGCGCTGAGTCCAGGTAGCTGCCGCCGCCTGCAAGGCCAGAGTTGTTTAGGAAGAGCACAAAGATGATGACGAGAAGGGCAATGAATACGACGCGCGCGCGACGTGTCTGTATGCCGCCGCTCAGGACGGTGAAGGCTGGCATGGCTGCGTCGTGTCTGTGGCGCCCACCCCTTGGGCGCGTTGTCCGTTCCAGTGAGATTGCCTTCAATGAGTGTTCGTTCCTGTGAGATGAGTCCCCAGAATGGTGTATCTTTCTCCCTTTCAATGCCGATAATGAGAGTGTGGCGTTTTTGAGTGTTCACTCAGCTCATCCAGCCCATGAGAACATGCAAATATTGGGACCCCCACTTCAACTAGACATCGTGTGCTGTGTTTCGAAAGGGCGGAGAACTCAAGAGGAGTTGACGAGTTGACTTGCTTCAGGCGACGGTGTCGATTCCCGCTCTGAAAGGTTTAGAAAGTAAGGGGGTCACCCTCGCTCGGCATCCCACTATAATTGGATTTTAGTTCCAGGGCGCCGTCTCGGTCGGTTCCAAGCAATTTCGGGTCGCTCGTGTTGCAGGATGATCCTTGACTAGTTCGGTCCTCAACTCTGATCAAACTTCTTGCGGGGGTTTGTCTCAGAGGAGGTGGCATATTAAGGGACCACACGGGAAAAAGAGCTTTTTTCAGTGATTATCGAATGGTCCCCTTCCCCTCCAGGTACGAACGATACGAATAATCTGTCTGCTTTCATCCTGCTCATGGGATTGGCCGCCGCCGTGAAGTATTGCTTACAACCTAGTTCATCTTCGGGTCAACTTGCGCAACCACATCTCTTCATCTGAACGCGGGGAAATAACTAATCCAATCACGGACAGCTGGCTCCGAATTGTGAACGAACCACGCGACCCTCGGGTTGCACCGCACTATCGAATGGTTGCAGCGTTGTGTGGCTGGCCGCCACGCGAACAGTGGCTTCATGCAAAAACGTGCAACAACATGCCGAGGAGCAAAAGGTTTGTTGCGATATCTCGACGTTGGCCTGATTCGAACAGACGCTCCCGAAGGAACAAGATTTCTAGTCTTGCGCATTAGACCACTCTGCCACAACGCCCAAGTTGTCGTGAACCCGCAATGAAGCGGGGATGCTGAAGGGTGGGCTTTGGTGCCACTAGACCTCTCACGACAGCCTCAACTTTTTTTTTGACGAATTCTTGCGAGATCGCCGTGCGAACATGTAAGAGGAATTGGGGTTGGCAAAACGCGCATTTCCAGCTTAGGTTACCGGTGGGATTCATGCCCTCCCAACTCAACGCGTTCGCCCAATCCTGAAACCTTGCGACTCATTGACGCAAACTTTGATAACTGGGACTGCTCGTAGTATACGCACGACTGAGGAGACAGCAGTCTATGTACAAGACAGATTACAGATACAATGCTCGCCAAAAGAACATTATAACTTGTACAACCTCGGCTCCGTCCCCTCCTCCGTCGCCCGCCGTACAATCCCCCGATTCTTGACCCCGTAATACACCCTCAGCGCCGCACACCCAACCACGACAACGAAAAGCAGCGCCGCGTTAGCCCAGTGGCCGGTCGGGTACCCCCGGGCCTTCTCCTCGGCCTTGTAGACCCATACGCCCGGGATCTGCCCGAGTCCGGCGCCGATGCTGACGTTGAGCGCGATGGCGAGCCCCGTCGCCGCCGTGCTGAAGATGTTGGACGTCAGCCAGCCCAGCAGTGGCGGGATGCACGCAAAGGCGCCCGAGGCGCCGACGATGAGACAGCCGTAGCGCGCGTTGTAGGCGTCGGGCGGGAGGACGGCCGAGACCGCGAAGGCGACGCCGCCGATGAGGGCTAGGGCTGCGGAGTGGACGCCGCGGGCGTTGAAGTAGTCTGCGGACCATGCTACGAGGATTTGGACGACTGGTTTCTCACGCGTTAGCCTCTGGGGGGTATATGTCGGTTGAGGGTATCAAGGGAGCAAGTTCTCGGCCTGGACGTACCGTATGCTGCAGCGTAGGGGGGAACCGTCATCAGCTGGGCTTGCAGATCGACAAACCCGAGTCCTGAGGTAATGGACGGTGTAAACAGCGATAGCGATGAAAACGGCGTCGACATGGCAAAGTACACCAGGTAGTGTCCATATAACCTCCAGTCCGTCAGCGTCGCCTTCGCTTCCTCCCAAGACATAGTCTTGTGGCTGCTCTTGCTGCCCTCATGGTAGAGTCTCCGCAGCGCGAGATCCTTTTCGCGTTCTGAAAGCCAGCTAGCGCTCTCAGGATAATCAGGTAAGAAGAACCACACGAAAAAGGCAGACAGACACGAAGGGATGCCCTCGAGGATGAAGAGCCACCGCCACCCCGACATGCCGTGCACCTGGTTCATATGCCCGATCCCGTACGCAATCGCACCGCCGAATGCACCCGCCAAGGTCGCACTCGCGAGAATCATGGCGACCCTCACGCTCCTCTCGTCATGTTTGTACCAAAAGGTGAGATAGTACACCAATCCTGGGAATAGCCCAGCCTCAAAAACGCCGAGGAGAAACCGCACGCCCGTCACCGTCGCGAAGCTGTTTGCGCCGCCGAGGCCAATGGTGACAGAGCCCCAGGAGAACATGAGGAAGGCGAGCCAGCGCGAGGGCCGGAGCTTCTTGAGGAGGATGTTGGAGGGCACCTCAAAGATTGCGTAGGCAATGAGGAAGATCATGAGGGCGATCGTGAAGTCGCGGTTGGACATGTGAGTCTCGGTCTGCATGTCGTGGCCCGTGGAGGAGTTGAGGATCTTTGCGTTGCCGATGTTGGATCGGTCGAGGAAGCAGAGAAAGTAGATGCTCGCGGAGAGCGGGATGATGCGTTTGTCTTGTTTCCAGAGAAGCGCTTTCTCTTCTTCCGCGTCGGCTGGTGTTGGGGAGGATGGTAAGGGTTCCTGTGATGATGCGGTTACTATTAGTGTGCCTTGTGGTTGTCTACTCAATGGCGCACTTACCTCTTTCACGGCGGGAGACTCGACGTCCTCTCGGCCTAGGCCGAACGAGCCCTTTTCCTCGGGATGTGAGGCCATCGTCGATGCTGAGAAAGATGTGTTGCTGAGCAGAGCCGCGGTAGCAAGCACCGTTTGAGCTGAATACAATTGTAGACAGAATTCTTGACCACAAAGGTGTCACTGTCTTCAGCCTTGAAATGTCAACATTGAACCTTAGGCAAGGTATCAATAGAAAAAGAACATTTCATACCTTCGTCACGCAGCAAGAACTGTTGGCCTTTTCATCTCATCGGCCGAGGTGGGTTTCCCCATTCCCCGCATCCGCGGGGAAGCTTCTCCTCACCTCCAACCCGAGAATCTCACCAAACCATGCATGTGCCGCCGTGCCGCCCCAGCGTCGCTATCTGGTGGAGTGGGTTTTGGTGGTTCTCGCGAATCAACGGCTCGCTGTAAGAGTGCGACGATCGGCCCTGCTTGATGCAATCATGCAGGTTTAGCCAAACAAGTCACACACGATGACCGAGAACCGGAGTAGCAGGGAGATACGGGAGGTTGGGAAGATCCGCCTAAGACAACGCCCTGTCCCTCGCTTTATCTGGCGTCGGGTGGAATTGGGATCTGCAAAGCCAACCACCGAATCTTACTATGACTACTCATTGAGAAGTCATCTATGGAATCGTCAAGTGTGAGAGGAAGGATAGGACATTCTCACTTGAACACAAAAAGGCGCATCCTCAGACTCCCGCGAATTCATTGCTGCTTAGCTCGATGAATTGATAAACCGCTGTTTGGGTCGCGCGCTGAAGACCAGATACCATTCGGGTCTCAATGGATGCATGCTCAGGCGAAATTGCTCAAAGTCTCAGCCACAGACCTTTCAAGGCCGAAGAACTCCGGCATTTCCACCATTGCGATATCTCATTCCACGCTTACGTCCGCGCAGAATAGCCGTCGTTCGTGATCTTGAACCCGCTGAACCCCTTCGCCAACTGAATCTAGTTTGGTACTGTCTCATGAGCCGCCTCTTCGCGAACGGGTAAACACGTGGCTTGGGCCGACCCGAAGCCTCGGACAGATTTGATAGGCTGCAAAACGACTGATCTGCTATGTTGTTGCTGATTGAATCCGTTCTCATCGTGTTGCGTTCCTGGGTACCTTCAGCTGTAGCCAAGATGGATCGCGGGGTCTAAGACAACATGCCGTTTCCGGTACTTCAAAGACACTTCTGTAGAAACGGACCCTTCAGATATGAGCCCATTTCACATGCTAACATCTGAAATTCTGTTCCATCTCAGCACTAGAGAACTGCGAGCTGAACATGATCATTGATATAATGTGGTGGGTGGCCCTTTCTTTTCTCCTGCTTGTCGTCTGCTCTTCGTCAACATCAAGTCTACTCCTATAAGAACAAGAAACCAGTTAGAATGTCGACAGAATACGTCAAATGTGCACACAGAACCATCCCGGAGGATGGGAACTTTGCGAACAGGAAAAGGCTGGTGGTCTGCTGCGATGGCACATGGAACAACTCGTAAGTGCGGCAATAAAGAGATTCGATTATCCACGTATGCGTATACTGAGATGCCACTCCAAGCAATAATGGCGGCGTACCCACCAACGTGAGCCGTCTCTCATCTGCAGTCGCACACAAGTGCTGCAGCGGAATGCCTCAAGTAGTCTACTACCACCGCGGTCCCGGAACAGAAGAAGACAAATGGGCTAGCTTTGTGGGAGGCCTGTTCGGCCTGGGTGTCAAACAGGTAAGTGACTCCAATAGACTGATGGCGGTGACAAATGGTTGATGTTTATCGGTACCAGGACATTATAGATTGCTACCGCTTCATCTGCGATAACTATAACCCGGGGGACGAGATCATCATCGTCGGCTTCTCGCGAGGCGCCTTCACGGCTCGGTCGATCGCAGGCATGGTCTGCACGCTTGGGTTCCTCAACCGCTCTGGACTCAGCAGCCTCGGCCAAATCTACAAGGATTATAAAGCCTTCGGCGACTGGACGGATCCTCGCATGTTTGACCCTAAAAAGCATCTACTGGGGTTCAATCACGACCAGCTGAAGATGAAGATAGAGAAAGACTACATGGCAGAGATTCGGCCGCTCGAAGATAAGTTGCGCCCCGAAAAGGTCGGAGAGTTAACCGAGCAAGAGGTTTGGGATGTGGAGAGGGATCTGGTGAAGCTCCTCGAACGTTACGACCAGGCCACGAGTCA